>JALAZF010000594.1:1200000-2400000 GCA_022829125.1 Lathyrus tuberosus
TTTTGCTTCTTGTGCAAGAATGAACGGATCATATTGACGATATCGTTTATTCATCTTTATGTCAACAATATTGTGCTCCTTATTAACTCTTGTGCCACTATTATTTGTTGGATCAAACCAAGCACAATAAAATAGGGAAATCTTGTTGCTAAAGCCATGGTATTCCAATTGAAGGATACGTTGGACGATACCGTAGAAATCATCTTCTCCTCCATTTGTAATTCCTTTAACATATACCCCAAAATTAGTAGTCTTTTTACCACGACTCCATTCTTCAGTGTGAAACTTGTACCCGTTAACAAAGTAGATGTGCCACGATGTTGCCTTAGGATTAGGACCAAGAGCTAATGCCTTCACGTATGGACTAGGTGTTCCATTTCTCTCATCATTCACCTAAAAAAATATACATCTAACCTTAGAGCGATTACATTGAAAAACTACATCAATGTGAGAAGCAAACTTACATATTCCTTTAGCCATGAAGGAAATTGCTCGTGTATAAGACCAGAAGCATCTTCCTCATTGATACGATGATATTGCATGAACAATCTGACACCGAATATAAAATTTATGAAGTATTTATACACGATGGTTAAGAACAAAGCAGTTGTTTAACAAAATGTACTTACTCGAGGTAAGGTTTAATCTCATCACAATTGATTAGGACGTGCACGTGAGTAGAATGCCATTCATTATCAAGCACCCAGTAGTCCCGAGACTTTCCACAAGGACGACCACATTTGTTAAAAATAGAAAGTGTTGGTTGGACATTCTCATGATATGATGATCCAGGGTCGTTTCTGAAACTTGTACTTGGCAATAAACTAACCGTCTTGAAATAGTGAGAGCAAAAGTAAGTAGTTTCACGATGCAAATAGGCAGTGCATATTGAACCTTCAACCCTAGCTTTATTTTTCACTGAACGCTTATAGTCTCCCATCAATCTAAGAGTGAAACGGTTAAAAGATGTTATTTCATTAAAGTAATCTACAAAAAATTACACATCGTTTACCTTTCAAATGGATACATTCAACGATATTGTACAGGACCACCAAGAATTGCTTCATTAGGTAGGTGAATCGGGAGATGTTCCATCCAGTCAAAGAAACCTGGTGGAAATAATCTTTCTAGCTTGTATATGATGATGGGAATGTTCTGTTCCAACCTAACAAGGTCTTCCAACTTCAATGTATTACAACACAAGTCTTTAAAAAAACGACATAACTCGGTTAGCAGCTTCCATATCTCACTAGGCAAGGAATGAAAAGCAATTGGAAGCAAACACTCCATGAATACACGACAGTCATGGGATTTCATCCCCTTCATCCTACCCTTGGCGACATCAGCACATCTAGAAAGATTAGAGGAATAGCCATCAGGCATTTTTAGTTCCTTAATCCATCTACAGACTAGCTTTGCCTCTTTGGGTGTCAACGAAAATTTAGCCTTTGGCTTAGCCATCTTTCCATTAGGTAGAGGACGCAACTCTAAATCCCCATGTAAATAGTTAAGAGGTAAATCCAATCTTGTCTTCTCATTGTCCTGTGTTTTTGTAGGATCATTCATGACAGTGTTAAACACATTATCAAATACATTCTTCTCTATGTGCATCACATCAAGGTTATGCCTTAACAAGTTGTCTTTCCAGTATGGAAGATCCCAAAATATACTTCTTTTGATCCAATTATGATGTTTCCCATACCCTGGAAATTTGGTGGTCCAATCACTATCTGTGACTTTTGGAAAATCACAGACAGCTTCCCAGAGATCATGGCCAGTAAACATATAAGGTGGTTTTTTATTCTTTATCTTGTTTTTTGTAAATCTCTTTTTACTTTTTCTAAATGGATGATCCATTGGTAAAAATCGACGGTGACAATCGAACCAAGATTGTTTTCCACCATATCTTAAGGTGAAAGCCTCTGTACTATCCATGCAATAAGGGCATGCTAATTTACCTTGTGTCTCCCATCCAGACAACATACCATATGCTGAAAAATTATTGATTGTCCACATTAAATGCGCTCTCATTACAAAATTATGCTTCATAGAGATATCATATGTCACAATGCCATCTCTCCACAAACGAAGCAAATCATCAATCAAAGGTTGCAAATAGACATCTATTTTAGCTTTTGGGTTGTATGGTCCAGGTACAAAACAAGTCAAAATTAGGTATGGTTTGGTCATGCACATTTCGAGAGGGAGATTGTAGGGTGTGACTATTATCGGGCAACATGAATACGGAGAACTAGAGGCTTGAATGTAAGGTGTAAAACCATCAGTACACAAACCCAATCTTACATTTCTGGGGTCACTAGTATAATTTGGATAAACTTCATCAAAGTGTTTCCATGCATTTCCATCAGATGGGTGACGCAGAACATTTGGATTGCTTATGTTCTCACGATGCCATCTCATTTGAGCTGTAGATTCCTTTGAAGCATAAAGTCGTTGTAACCTAGGAATGATTGGAAAATAGAACATTCTCTTCACTGCCACATCTTTGAATTTTCCCATTCCACTCTTTCGAGGAACATACCTAGCAGCCCCACAAACTCTACAATTAGTTAAAGTGTTATCTTCTTTATAATATAATAATCATCCATTCACACAACAATCAATTTTCTCAACCTCCAATCCCAACTTAGACACTAATTTCTTCACTTGGTAATGATTTTTAGGTAAACATTGATTTGATGGACAAACATAAATAAGCATTTGAGTGAAAAAATCCATGGCCTTTTGAGGAACATGCCAATTAGATTTGGCAGCCAATAACTTAACTGAAATAGATAGTCTAGATTCAGAAGCTCCCTCGTAAATGGGTTGGTTTGCAGAGGTCGATACATCATAAAATCGTTGAGCTTCTTCATTTGGACCTTGCCCTCACTAACTGTTTCGTTTTCCATATTAGCATTCATATTGGGAACATTAACAAATTGCCTACTAGCATCATACACCATTTCATCCATTGCATCAAATTGTTCTTCATCCCCCGCATTATCTCCACCAACATTTCCACCACTATTAGAATGACCATCAAAGTCTACATTCTGATTCTCTTCTCCATGATCAATCCATGTGTAATAGTTGGGCAAAAAATCGCCTTTGTACAAGTGATGTCTAACCTCACTAGGCGTCTTCAGGGGAATGCATACGCATTTTACACAAGGACACCTTATCGCTCCCTCATTTAAAAATTCTGGCCGATTCATGGCTTTATTGACAAAATATTCAACTCCACTAACAAATTCATCTTTTAAACCATACTTATTGGAGTTTACTTTATCATACATCCAACTTCGATCCATTTTCTACATGAAAAACAAACATAAGTTTCTAAACAAACATAAGGAATTTATTTAGATTGAACTGTCTATTTGTTTAATTCTACATGAAATTGTGAAAGTTTGATGAAATTGTGGTTGGGTCAGAAAATGTTTAATCAATAAATAACAATAATGTAAAAAAGAGGGTTGAAAAGTCAAACAAAACATTTTCCAAAGCATGGGGCAGTTGTAAACCACAGCATAATGCCATGAATGACTTGTAAGAAATAAATAATCCAAGTAAACAACAAGCATATCTTTATTGTTTCCCAAACAAATTAAATAGTAATCTGATAAAACCCATTTCAAAGAGGTGCAGACAAGAATATGAACTAAAGTGAATTGCGAAGCACACATGCCGTCTCATAATGTATAAAATCATAAGTCATTTTGTTACAATAATGGGAAGGTATTAAACCAATCATAATAGGTGAATGTAATGATTATATACATTACTAGTGAAATCTACAAAAGAAACATTAGCAAAACCTCCCAAAAAATAACAATTCATCATGCAGAACAAAATATATATTCATTAACAAAAAATTATCAATTCGAAAGTATGATTTAATTGAACATCAGACTACCTTCAAATTCTAAACTCAAAAATTAAAAATTAAAAAAACCCTTTGATCTGATTAAAAAAATACTGTGAAATTATATCTCAGTGCATTTATCGTGAGAACACCAATTTCCAAGGGTAATGAAAAAGTGCTTCCAAACCAAAGGCCTATGGCAAAATAGATGCCAATTCTCTATTTTATTAATTGATTCTTGGTGCAGTGGTTCTTTAACTAATATGTTACTTTTGTGAAATAAAAAGCACCTACAATCTACACTGTTGAATAACAAAGCAACAAAGGTATAAAAATATCATAAAAATGAATCTTTATGCGCTGAAGTTAAAGAAAGGAATAAAAACAAGTATTCAGTAAAACATTGTTACGTGACCATTCCAAATTCTGTTTGAATCAGGAGTCTAGTTTTAGTATAAACTTAGGGTTAGGTGTGATTCAATTGCATTTTAGAACACCCCCATATTGTGATTTATACCCAATGGTGATTTCTCGTATTTCACAAATGAGATACACTCTAAATTAATATCTCGGATAGCCTGACATGACCATTCCAAATTCTGTTTGATCTCAATAATTTGAAATCAGTAATGTATTATAGTAATGTATTTTAGTTTCTTCATTTAATTAGAATCAGGAGTACTCATATTAGAAATTAAGAGTTGGTGATTTGTCATTTTATATTAAACTGTAACAAAAGTCTTCAATATTTTTCTCTCTGATTGCATTAATACAAATACATATTTTGGAATTTATTTGTGAAAATGCAGTCAGATTAACAAACCTCTCTATGAAAAGCTTCTTCTTTATCAGCTGCAGTGGAATCTAGCCACAGATTGACAACATCATCACTACCACCAGTTGCAAGCAGCTCTGTTTTGCTGCATACAGCCAAGGCCCAAACCTGCAGAGTTAAAAAAAATCAGCTAAAGATTACAAGGGCCAAAAAATGAACTAATATGTCAAGGAAAATTGTGGGAAAAACAACCTGCAGAATCAACTAAAGGTCATTAAAACCTTGCAACTACATTTTGAGAAAATGCATGAATGATACAAAACAGAGCTACCTCTAATTAACTAGTCTTAAATAAAGGATTAAGAGTTTCATGAATGAATGATACAAAACAGAGCTACCTCTAATTAACTTGTCTTAAAACAGAGCTACCTAAAGGGAAAACTTAGAACTATCATCAATGCATTTGTCACCCAAAAAGATTCATCCTTTTCCTTTTTTGGTTTCACCTAAAAAGAGTTTCAATGCATTTGTGCCTTTCTTCAACAATCCAAACATACATCCTGATCGCGACTTTATGAGTCTATCGGGATTACTAACTGCAAGCGCACATTCTATCGCGTAGTTTTAAAAGATATTGAACCCACAGGGACCGATAATCAACTAGTGCTATCGGGTTGTTACTATGGTTAGCTAAGGCGGATGAATTCTAAGAGTTAAGGTGCGAACGGGAAACTAAAATTAAACTAGAATTTAGATTTGATTAAAGTATACGGAATATCGATACGCAATTCATCAATCATCGGGAATCCAATAGATCGTCGGCTTATTAGTCAAAATAGTTTTCAGCACGAAAATACCAATTTAAAAGTCTTTACCTCACACTCTCGTGTTATTGACTCTGACTATACTCCTAAATCAGAATGTCTACTCTCGCTAGCCCATTTAAATTTAAAAATACTTTTTGAAAATTAATAAGTCCTAATTGGTTTTAAAGCGCTCTTGCTGTATTTAAAACTAATGTCCAGTTTCAGCTATCCGGGTAAAATCTCAAACTCCCGTTTTATCGATCGTAACCTTAGTACTTTCTTACTCTCGTAACAAAAGTTAATTAAAATAAGAAATTGGAACCAGAAAATTATAGTGTTAAAGTTTGCATATGATTGATCGGATTCCTTTCCGATCGACTTAATTATATACCGATATAAATAAATTAGCCTGACATTTCAACAGACATACGCAAACATAAACAATAAAACATTAATGCAAACATGATGATTAAAAGTAAATGGCAGCTATATTAATTGAGTAAAAACCTGGAACAATGAATCTTAAGTACGCGATCCTCCACAAGTCGGCAGGATTCGCTTTGCTCGAACAATAAAAACTTGAAGTGAACACAAGTACTAATCTAACTAATTAATTCAAGTGCAATAGTTCCCCGGTGTAGGAAACTATTGCTTTGGAAAGTAAGAAAAATTAGGAAAGGTAATGCAAGAATGAAAAGCTCTGAACTCAGAAAAACTTGTAACAATTCGGACGCGGAGAGGGGGCCAGAGGTCTTGTGAAGCAAAACTGCTCTATTTATAGAGCTTGAGAGTTGGCGTGAATCAAGGAGAGAAAATCTCAGGAAGGTGCACACGACTGGAATTCTCTGAGTGACTGGTTGATCGTGGCGTTAAGTTGTAACCGTTTGAGAGGCCACATAGTTTAAAATTAAATTCTGAGAAAGTTGCTTGTGCCGGTCATCATGACCTCGTGCCGGTCGTCATGGCCTTAATGCTTGTGACGGTCGTCATTCTTGTGTTACGGTCGTAACACCTCCTTAAAGCAGAATCTTATTTCTGCTGTCAAAACTCCTTCTTTTCTCCTTCTTTTCTTCTATTTTCTTCTGTTTTCCTCTTCTTTCTTCTTGCTGGTTGACTTAAAGAGAATACCTGAAAATGAACTTAACACTCGCAAATACAATGTTAACAAACGAAAATAACGCAATAAATTAATGTAATTCAGGGCAAAATATACTATGTAGTATCGCATTATCAAGCTCCCCTATACTTGAATCTTTTCTTGTCCTCAAGCAAATAATCATTTCAAAAGCATTGATCCAGTGCACATACCTGACACTCCTTCGAATCGTACATAGTTGTGCGACCTCTGTTCGAAACGATAGATACTCAAACAAACACTAGAGATACATTAATGACACAAAACACATAACATGGTCATAAACCTCCCTTTTACTTACCGGTCCGAATCATTCTATTATAGCTTCACCTAATGCTCCTATTTCGCCCAATTTCATTCTAACGCAATCACATTAAGCCCTTTTCCCTTTTGCACGCACATAGTAGAGTAGCCTGTTAGTGATTTTGATCCTTTAAACGAGGGGGTCTGGTACACAAGTGCGGTACCCCTTTTTGTACATATTATGTTTGCAAGTTGTGGGGGATCGAACCGTGGTCCGCCCTACCGAGTTCAGCACTAGATACCTCTGAACCAACTAACAACAGATTTTTATTGCCTTTTGCATCACTTGCATTCTGTAGATTTGGGGCATTTCTGTTTCCACAGTTAAAGGCGTGAAATTTCAATTTTTAGCAACTTGAGGTGTCAATCACTTATCTCCGTCGGCTCTCCAATAGCTTGTGCTTAGGCGGTGCTGACTGCTAATATAAACTACTAGGGGCTAATTTAGAATTTGCAGCTTAAGGTAACGGTATAATAGGTATTCAAACTGATAACGTGAATATGAGAGGTCTAAGGTTTCAAGACGGTATCAATTTTGTTCATACTTTCTCAAGTCTCCAACATAGCCTACTTGTAAGAAAACCTATATACTCTAAAGGCGTGTCAAGTTATGCATCGAATCAAAAAAAAATTTAGTGTTAAGGCAAAATAAAGTGGGGAAATTTAATATTGCGGAAAACATATTCATATACTAGTCATGAAGTACATTAAAGTCAATAAAAGGGAAATAATAGCATAAACTAGCAAATAAACTAAAACGAATGTTTCCTCTCCCACACTGAGTCTAACATTGTCCTCAATGTTTCGAAATAGTGTAAAGAAAAGAACATCAAAACAGAAAAAAATAAAGAAAAACTACTGAGGTCCTCGTGATCTGCCACGAGCTCGCCCCTGTCCACCATGTGCATGGGGATGTGGCATGCCCAAATGATAGACGTGGTCGTACAAGCTGTCCACCCTCATAGTCAAAGCGCCCATCTCATCGATGACGCTGGACAATCGTCGATCCATCCGTTCTCCGTGCTCGCGTTGGTTTGGTTGAATTTGCCGCATGAGACCCATCATTTCAGCGTGCTGAGCCTGGTGTCTCTGGTCTCGCTGGGCATCTAATTCGTTTCTCTTCATGATGGCAGCAAGGATGTCATCAGTAGTGGCAGGGGCGCGGTCGCTTCGTCGACGGCGCGGGGAGGATGAGTTAGCTGGTTGCGTTTCAGGTGGCTGGGGGTCATTTTCAGGGAGGCCGTGTTCCATTTCATCATAATCATCTCTGAATTGACCTTCTGGTGCAGCCGCATCAGGCTCAGGTGCATCCAAATCAAATAACCAGTTCGCCATGTTTTTCGAATCAATTCGAGCAGGACAGGGCAAAACAATACTCTTCACCACCTTGTTTCGTACCACAGGGTTGTATTTGTTGTCTTCTCTAAGTTTGATCAAGCGTGAGCTGCGACAATGTTCCAAATCCAGATACACCGCCGGTACAGAAGGTAAATGGGTAAGCTTGTCTCCCAAATTCAAAGCCAGTGCGATAGAGATGACTATTCCTCCAAAACAGAAGGGAGTGGTACCTCTTGCACAACTGGAGCTAATGTGTGACAGCAGGAATGAAATGGCGTTGACCGGTACGGGTGTAAATACACAATGCATAAAGAAGAGCTCCTTTGAATTTACGTTATGATTATTGATTCTTCCGAAGATGGTGTTCCCCAACACGCGTTGATAATACCGTATAGCTGGGTTATGGATATATGTAGCATTAAGTCCCTCCCAGCTATCAACACTTTCGCCTGTTAAAGTTCTCCAAATTTCAAATGCCGTGTTCGGCCAGTTAGGATCATGTGGCACACGGTACTGCACATTGTCTCCTTGTGGAAATTTTAGCATGGTGGCAGGCTCGTCTTGAGAAAGAGAGTACTCGGTGTTGAACATCCTAAAAGAGGTGGACCCGGTGAGAAACTGCGCGTCGTCTGAAGGGGTGTTGTAGGGAAATGAGCTGAGGAATTCCAATGTCAGAGCTTCGTATGACGGAAGGTTTTGCGTGCAAATGTGAGTTAGCCCCGAATTATGAAGCATCCAACGAACTCCTTCCAACAGGCTAAGCTCTTCTAGACAGGTAATGTCAAGATACCGCGTGGGTTGAATTGATCGTTTGTGGAACTTGATATACTGCTCCCTTTGATACTCACCTGCTTGGCCATCGCGAAAAATTATTTGTGAAAGGTCAGGTTGTTGAGCCATTGTGCATGCAAGAATTTTTGGGTTTAGAATATGGGTTGGTTATGGAACAGAGGTGGGATTGTGAATTTGGAGTGAATTGAGTGAGTTTTAATAGAGAAAAATGTGGTGAGTGGGTGAATTAATGATGAATAAATGGTGATATTGAACGGTGTGGAGTTATGGTGGCAATGGCAAAGTGGGATGGTTGCAGGAAAATGGAAGGAAAAAGGATACGAGGGGTCTGTTACGAATATAACAGGGTTTTAGTTTGTGACGATCGTCACAAATGTTATTACGATCGTCATTCAAGTGAGGTCTGTGACGGTCGTCACAGAGCTGTCACGGTCGTAACGCCTCAATTTTAATAAATTTTATAAAATTCAACTAAGCTTCTAGAATTGCATATATTTGAAAATGGCACACAACATTCCACGCAGTAAAATATAATTGAACCACACATAACATTCACACAATAATAATATATCTAAACCACAGTAGTAAGAAAATAATTGAAATAGACAAAGTATAAAATTAAATACCAAAGAAATGAGATTACATTAACTGAAGCAAAATTGTTCAGTATCCAAAAGTAACAGTAACAGATGCATTTGCATCAGTGAGTTTTATTTTTAAATCCAACTATGAAAAATAAATACTTCAAGGGAAAATGAAAATGCAGTAAATAAGTCAAAACAGTAAAAATAATCAGTTGCGCCTGCGTCTCAATGATTCCACCGCTTGGTTCAGGTGGTCCAGTTGCTCAACTGTGGTATCCATTAGGCCGATAACGTCAAGACGGATAAGTTGAAGTTGGTCTCTCATGGCATGAAGTTCAGTACGGAAAGCTTCAAGTGTAGCATGGATGTTAGCAGGAGGGACAGTATTAGTATCATTCATGCGATGCACAGTAAAATCATGATAGTGAGGAGGAGTTTCAGGGTCAATCTCAATATCAGACACATGACTACCAAGTTCTTTTTCAGGCTGTGGCTCATCTAAATCATAAAGCCAGTTATGGCGGTTATGCACACTGGTTCGCTCGTGATCAGGCAGTGTAAAATGTGAAACAACTTCATTATTGATCAGGAGTTGAAACGGGGGTGGTCCAAGATTTCTAATGAGTCCTCGGTTAAAACAGAAAGTGATATTCATTGGCCTATATCCACCTAGAGGGTTCACTCGGGAAAGACGTGTTCTAAATCCCATGGCATCAGCAATTTTTGTTACAAGGCCACCTATCAAAATGGAACCATGATCAGCTTGAGCAATCATGCGAAGACTATCAAGCATAAAAGTAGCCCCATTAACATGTCAGGACTGAAACACACAAAACATAATAAATAGCTCATCTCTAGAGACTAGGGTGTCATTCTCAGCTTTTCCAAAAAGGGTGTAGGCTAAAATCATATGAAAGTATCTTATGGTCGGGTTATGAATTTCAGTGGACACCATAGGGTGCGGGTCATGATGAGGTCGTCCTGAAATACTACTCCAGAAAAAGTTCAGTTCATCTTCCATTAGTAAATCCTCCTGTGCCATAGAGAAAACATCGGGTCCATTGGGGAAATCTAACAGTTCTGCAATCTCTCTGATGTTGAAACGACATGTGTACCCAAATAGCCTAAAGGTTATCTTACCCCTATTGAATCCCATGCCATGGTTAGGGTCGTAGGACAGTGAGCTTAAAAATTATAGGGTCAGTCTGTGGTAGGTCGGATGGTTCTTTCTAGCAAAACCTTCCCATCCCATCTGGTTAAACATAAAGTCTATGTTATCTCCTATGCTTAAAGTAGTCATGGTAGGTCCATGGGGGAATTTGGTTAAGGCCATAGGTCTGCGAGAGAGAACCTCATAGTGGTGCCATTGGACAGCGTCCATGAATAGCACAACCATGGTGTCTTCATTATCCATCTTAACAGTTAATCGGAAAAGTAAAACAGATGGAGAAGGAAGAAGGTAGAAAAAGATGAGAATCCTGGAGGTATAAATTGAGACAATCAGTACTGACTTTTTAAAATAATTGAAAAATACCGCATCTGGTAGTGAAGCAAATTTTGACAAAAATAATAAGAAAAAAATAACGAAATGAAAATAAAATAAAAAAATAAAGGTAAAGGGAAACAAAACAAAAACAAATTTCATGGGTTGCCTCCCACTCAACGCTTCATTTAACGTCGGGAGCTCGAAAGTTTATAAGAATAATTAGCTTAGGGGGAATGTAGGCATTTCTGCCAGTTTAAGAGCATTTGAATAATCCCTATTGTCTACGCAGTGATAGTGTTTTAAACGTTGTCCGTTTACGATGAATGGTTCACTAGATCTGCCTTTTATCTCAACTGCGCCACTTAGCAAAACTTTGGTAACCTCAAAGGGACCAGACCACCTAGAACAAAGCTTACCTGGGAAGAATTTGAGTCTAGAGTTAAATAAAAGCACAATATCTCCTATTTTGAATTCTTTCCTTGCTATGCGTCTGTCATGCCATTTTTTAGTTCTTTCTTTGTATATCCTAGCATTCTCATAGGCATCTAATCTAAGTTCGTCTAGTTCAAGTAAGTCCAAAATTCTCTTTTCGCCCGCAGCGGTATAATTTAGATTAATAGTTTTGATAGCCCAATAGGCTTTATGTTCTATTTCTACCGGCAGGTGACAAGATTTTCCATAGACCAGTTTAAATGGAGTGGTTCCTATGGGTGTTTTGTAAGCGGTCCTATGAGCCCATAAAGCTTCGTGCAGTTTAGAAGACCAATCTTTCCTAGAGGTGGCAATGGTCTTTTCTAGAATTTGTTTAATTTCTTGGTTTGATACCTCTACTTGCCCACTCGTTTGGGGGTGGTAAGGTGTTGCTACACGGTGTTTGACTCCATATTTTGATAGAAGTTTCTCAAAGATTTTCGAAATAAAGTGGGAACCTCCGTCACTGATTACCAATCTCGGAACACCGAATCTAGAAAAAATTATATTCTTAAAGAGTCTGTTCACTACTCGAGCGTCATTGGTAGGAGCTGCTATAGTTTCGATCCATTTTGAGACGTAATCGACAACGACGAGTATGTATTTGTTACCAAAGGAGGACGAAAATGGTCCCATGAAATCTATTCCCCACTGTCGCTCCCGGGATTTTCATCCTAGTACAAACGCGAAAGTGGCACCGAACAGAGTCGCCAGCAATGTGTATTTATCCCAAGAGAGGGAAAGGAAACACCGCATAAACCTGAAGGAAAGGATAGAGCCTGGTCTCGCGACCAAGAGGACTGGGTTCGAGAGTCGGTTACGCGAGAGGAAGGTATTAGCACCCCCTCGCGTCCATCGTACCCGATGGGATCCACGCTTGCTTGTCTCGATCAAAGGGTGATAAAAAAGGATACTGGAAAAGGAACTGAAAAAGGAATGGAAAGAGAAAGAGAAAGAGAAACAAATGTAGGGAAAATAAAAGAAGTGCTCGCATGGGCCCTACCCCACTGCCTACGTATCTCATCGGGAACATGAGAATCAGAGCGACGTAGTTCCCCTCACTAGGGATGGATTGGGTTTTTTAAGGAACGGCTAACGTTCTAGCTCAGGTGTTGCAGGCTCGCTGGTCCGAGTGCGTTACCGTCTTGCAAGAGAACGAGTAGAAGCGCGTTCGTGCGTGGAGAATGAATGAGATGAAAAAAGAATTCCCGAAGGACAGACGTTATTGTTTGTTTTTGTCTTTTAATAGTTTTTCATTTGGTTTGCATATGATAGTGTATCTGGATCTTAATCATTGGAATGTGTACATTCTCACATTCCAAGATGGAATGAGCAAGAAGACACACTAAGAGTGAAGAAGACCCCCATACTTAGTTCCAATTGTCAAGGTTCAAACACACTAGCATATTTGTGTTTATTAAGTATTTTTGTTGATTAAGAAATGAAGAAGTGTTTTTTATTATTTGTACCTTCAACAAGCATTGCATTCAAGTCCCTCATACAAGATCGAATGTTTAACACATTGACCCAAGATGGGCTATAATGCTATACATTCTAAGATTATAAGAGAAAACCCCTTTATAATCTTTTCTTTATATGAAAGGCCTAAATGCAATAAATGCTTACCTTTATTGGATGTTTTGGATTTTCTTTAAGAGATGAGAAGAGAGACTCAAGAGAGGAGAAAAGGTAAAACCTATATGGACTAAGACTCAATCCTAATTGAAGATTAAAGGGAGTGATCCTAAAGGTTTGTGAGGTTTCAACCTAAAGTCTAAAGAAAGAAAGAATTAAACAATTCACTTCTAAAGTAGAAGATGAATTGTAATTCAAAAAGGGAAAGTAAAGAGTTATTAAAAGAAAGCACATAAATGCTTAACAAAACATAAAATGGAATTGTAGAAGAGAAAGGATAGAATTTGAATGTGGATTCCTTATCCACACTCAATTGAAACTTACCAAAGCCCCTACATGGTTAGTAAACAATAGAAACATGTATAAGGAATAAAAAACACTTAATGAACATTAAAATTCAAAAGAATAAGATGAAAAATCAAATCTTAATATCATAACCAGAATGTGCATCATATGGATAACAAGTGAATATCATCATACAAATGCAAGTGAACAAGCAATAATCATCACCCATTAGCATTTAAACATGTTACAAGAAGAAGGAATAGATGAAAGATGGAAAGAAATGAAAAGGACATGCATAAATGGAACATGTACATCAACAACCAGAATTGAAACTAAATAAAAAAAGGTTTATGAACATCTCAAAAGTATCCATGAATCAACCATCAAGACATTCAAGAAGTAATAGAAGAAGAAGTGAGATGAAAACTCAAAAAGAAGGTGCAAACAATACATGTTAGGATGCACAAAGTTCAAGTTGAAATGAACATGTGAAGATGACCTATAATGTGCAACAATGACCTATAATATCACTTGAATGACTCATACAACTATGCAAATGCTCATACAAATATGCACAAAAGAATTCATGCAAACATGCACTAAAGTTAAAATGACATGACATGTATTATACTTCAAATGTAATGCATCAAACAAAAACCAAATGGATTCATGAAAATTATGCCAGCATATTATTGGAATGCCTAAGTCAGAAATGCATCATACATCAAGATAGCATGTAAAAATTTAGAGCAAAATGACTTCAAACAAAGCAATTAGGTCAAATTGAAACATCACGTAAAGTGGTGCAAATATAGGCATCAAAACATGTCATAAAGTGACTTAAAAAATCAAACAAAAATCATCTAGCATGCTTCAATGTATTGGTGAATCAATGCAAAAAGAATCATGTCAAAACAGTTTGTAATGAGCAAGAACAAAATTAAACAAATTCATGTATCATGCTTAGAATACATCTAAATGGAAATTCAAAGAAAATTATGGACCAGGGGTAAAAAGGTCATAAAATCAAGAAATAAAATCATGGAAAATTTCCTAAATGTTTTAGTGATACTCATGAATTTTTATGGAATTTTATGATGCTATTTGATATTTTTAAAAATTAAAAAGTAAACGTGCATAAAATAAAGAAAATAAAAGGAAATAGAAAACAAGAGTGGGGTGCAAATATAGTAAACCAACAGTTCAAAGTGTTTGGGCTTTTTAAAAAGGAGGTGCGAAAAGCAATCTGCCATAGGTCCAATTACGCGTAGCACACACTAACTACCATGTACACTCAGTCAACAAAATTGACTCGCTCATGGCCATTGGATCAAGTCAAGGTCAAACAATAGTCAAAGTAAGCAAGATCAATGCACACACGTGAGGGAACACAATTACTAACATGCACTGCGCCACATTTTGTTTAAGTGAAATCAGAAATGGAGCACGTGAGGTGCACACCTTTTTTAATGCGTTGGCCAATCCTACACCACACGATGCAAGTAAATCCACGGTCACGATTAAAACTGCAAACCAAACCCTAACACATGATCACCGGCCGGAGAGGGACCTCCGGTCACCTTCTCCGGCCATGCACCACCGTCTGCAACTCTCACATGTCCCAGAAATGCACAAATATTATACCAAAATGAAGCTGAGCTTACGTAGATTAAGAATTCACAATTGTTTTTCACATACCAAGCACACACATAGAGAACAGAGGAGATTAAATCATGCCCTAAGTTTTGGATCTAGGCTTCTAAGAAGCTCTATCAACTAGCCGGAGTAAGCAGAGCTTCTATTAAGCTTAAATTAACAAAAACAAGCTAAAATTAATGAAAATCAACTGAAGCAAAGTTGAATGATGAAACCTGAAAATGTGGAGCAATTGGAGATGTTGAGAAAAACCAGAGGAAAGCTTGATATGCTGAGCTTCTAGATCTTCAAACTTAGCAAAATAAATGCTATGGATTCGTAAATAGATGAAGGATGTTGAAGCTTGCAATGATGCTGAACTTGCAGAAATGGAGTTGTTCTTGTTGCTCTTGATTCAACCACACCAAGCAACGATTAATGGAAGCACAATGGAGTTGAAATCGTGGAGAAGAAGATGAGAAAAATCAGAGAGAGTGAGAGGAGAATTCTGAAGTGAATGTGAGAAAATGAGTGTTCTCCTTAGAAATGTGAGTGAAATTTGGCTTTATAGTGAGAGTTAGAAATGAACCAGAGGTGGTTAAGTGAGTGAGTCAACTGAGTTGAGGGTGGTCAACTGAGTGCACCCTAACTAACTGAGTCAAGTTAGTTAGGGGCGAGTTCCTTTAGGCTTTTGTATGGTATATGGCAGCTCATGGTAAGTTACAATGTTCCTGCTGCAAAACTTCTACCACAAGCTTTCAACCTTTTCCTTTTTCATGTATGACTCGAGCAAAGGTGTAAAGAGTGCAGGCATGTGTTGGTCTTAATGAGGAAGCAAACATAAAAAACCTGTGTCATGTATTTGAGGTGTGCTTGAACCAAAATTATGCAACAAGTCATTATTGTAACAGTGGATGTTTGATGGTAAATATCTCTCATGTTAATGCATGGTTTAATGAGGTTTTGGTGTCAAATGAAAGAGGAGCTATCATGGAACAATATTGATGTTGAAAACAAGTCAAATGGAAGTGTACAAGATGATGAAAAATTGCTTGAAACAAAAGGAATCAAAACTGGTGTATGGCGTAGTAATGGGGTTGGTTGGCAAGGCAATATGGCGCCTGGGTTTTCAGCATAATCAACATGACTTGGGGCCACTATTTCTCCATCATAACTTGATCAGATGAAATTTTTCCCAACATGAACATTGAAGAGGGCATTGCAAGGAACAATATTGATTTTGACAAGTTTTTCATTTGAGGCCTTTAACCATGAGAAAAATGAGTGGACATTTGGCCCACCAACTGTTTGTTAAAATGACTGCGCGCGTGACCTGAAAATCTTGGTCATGACCTAGTTTTGAACCTACTTTGCTCAAACTTTGATCAATCATATCTCACTCAATTTTTATCCAATGGAGATGTTCCACACATGGATTTGAAGCTTAAAACAAGATCTTTTGTTGTGGCCGAGTGGAATTTTCATTTGGTGCTTCAATTTTAAATGGCCTTGGTTCAAACTCTGATGCAAAATGGCCAAAACTTGCTATTTTTAGTAACCCTACTTCATCCAAAAATGGCAACTTTCTACATCTTGAATTTTTCATGATTCCTTTGGAATTTCTTGACCAAATTTTGCACATTGGACACATATAACATGAATTTCATGAATTTGGCCTCAAAAAGTCAAGAGTTGACTTTTTCCTCTGATTATTTGACTTTGCCCCAATTTCTCTGATTCTTGATCTTTCTTCCAATTGAACCACTTCTAAAACCAATTGAGATGCAATCTTCCACATACATACACTTAAGGACATATGGAATACCATGACATCAAGTTTTGTTCAAAAAATCAAAGATTCCCTGATTTAATGGGAAACCCTAGTTTTGACCCCCTTTGGTTAGGAGGAAATTGCACATCTTCCAAATCCAAATTCCTCAGAGTATGTTGTGTATCCTCTTAAAGGATGATGAGAAATGCCACTTGAGGATGATTTTGAATCAATGAGCTATCTCTTTTGAGGATTTTCCTTCAATTTTTGGACTTCTTGCATAGTGTAGGATGTAATGCCTCAATCTCCTATTGTATCTCTTATCCTTGAGGTTGTGGATGATCAATTGAGATAGTATGAGACATGAAAGGCTTCTTGGCTTGCCTTGAGGCAACTTGACTGACCTTTTTGTGCTTTGAATGATCTCTTGATTGTCCATCCCCCACCTGATCACATGCCCTGATGGTAAGGAGGATGCCATGCTTCATTTTTCTATGTTAAATGCAATGCAATGTTAATGAGGTGGATATGATATGATAAATGATAATGCCATGCTATGATGACAAAGACGGAGAGCAAATTTTGGGGTATTACAGCTGCCCCTATTCAAGCGCTGTAGACCTGAATGCCTGAAAGCAATTGCTTTCGGACTTTCAAGGTATATAGTGATTGAATACCAAATATAACCAAAAATTTGCTCTGGATGGTGAGAAAGAAACCCCCCGACATTGCTGGATTGAATCTTCAATGAAACATTGTCGGAGAAATCTACCTTTTGAATGACGCCAGACGACTACTGGCTTGCCACGCTGCTGGTGGACTTTAATAATGTCTTTTATGCAACTCCAGAAGACTACTGGCCTGCCACGCTACTGGTGGACTTTGATAACGTCTTTTGAACGACGCCAGACGACTACTGGCTTGCCACGCTACTGGTGGACTTTGCAGCTTCGTGCCACCCGAAGACGGACTTTTGCCAATCCACTGTTGGGCTTTTGGAATATGCCACCCTTAGATGGACCTTTCGCCAATCCACTGTTGGACTTTTGCCACCCGAAGACGGACTTTTGCCAATCCACTGTTGGACTTTTAGAATATGCCACCCTTAGATGGACCTTTCGCCAATCCACTGTTGGACTTTTGCCACCCGAAGACGGACTTTTGCCAATCCACTGTTGGACTTTTGCCACCCGAAGACGGACTTTTGCCAATCCACTGTTGGACTTTTAGCTGCTTTGCCACCCGAAGATGGACTTTTGCCAATCCACTGTTGGACTTTGCTAACGTCTTTTAACAATGCCAGACGACTACTGGCTTGCCACACTACGGGTGGACTTTCGCAAAATTCCAATACTGGATTACACTCTGCATCCGTGTCAGACATCTCTGCCGACTTTGCTGAGGAACAATGATCAACGACTTGACTTTATAGGTTCCTGAGAGGATAGCATCTCTGCTGGATAATGAATGAACAATCCGTCTGCTCCGAATTGTCAAGTTTGCCAAAAATAAATTGGACTTGAAGAATAATAGATCTGCCAGTAATCACTTCATCTGCTGGGGGAATGAATTCTGGTCACAGCGACTCCGCTGGGGATGAGAATTTCTTTGCATGGCGTCTTGCTAAGGAAGAAAAGTCATAAAAACTCTGCTTGAGGATCTATCCAATCCAAGACCCTTTATAGGGGTTATCCACCTTCTGACCCGACTGGGGAAAGACTGTGCCATCCTTGTTGAGGAATAGATTTTGCCGATCTTATAAACCTCTGCGGGGAGAACAACAACTCAGCTGGGGAGTATTACTGACAAGATTCGATGCTGACCTTTGTGGGGATACCATGACCAGAGATACGATCTTGCTGGGTATCAGGGCTACTCTGCCAGGGATATGCAAATCCTGGTTAGAACATTCCCCTGCAACTTGCTAGGAAAGAGTCCTTTGGGGAAACTCAAAGCAAATCCACAGTAGTCTGCTGCAGAATATGACTGTCAAGCTTAGGATAAGTACCACAATGCCCCATGTTAGGCGAGCTTCCCTTTAGACAATTCCGTTAGGGATGACGAGTTTATAACAAACTCTGCTGGCGGAAACTGCTTTAAAACGTCTCGTGCTGGGGAATGCCTTTTGAGAGGATTTTACAGAAGACCAACTGTCCCCAAACTCTACTGGGGATGATCAACACTTCATGCTGGGGAAACGAACATGCCCCATGCTTGGACAAAACAACAATTCGTCCTCGAAGAGGATGTCATAAGAGGATTTTACAGAAGATCTAGCCTCTTCAAACTCTTGTGACTTCGCTGGGGATAATGACCATCAGTTTCGGTGTCGACGAGACCCTTCTTTTGGGGAACCTGTGACCGTTACCGACATAGAAAAGCTTGTAGCCGTTGGAAGGACTGAATAAGAGAATCGACTTAATAAGATGCAACGGTACCCAGTTGAACTTAATTCACTGATATCGACCCGTTATGCACAATCGTCGACCGAACGATGAACGCTGATCTCCTCACCCATAACTGCCCCAGTCTTTTGCGTGGGGTGATTTATTGCTGGTCTTGTGCTTAAAATCATCTGCACCTGCTACCTGCAACAAAAGAATATGCACACATGCCCCGAATATTGTGTGGCTAGAATCCATCATCCGGGAGTATTCAACATTCAAAGTAATTTCAAATGTTTTTTCTCCGCATGTTATTGCAAGGCCGCCATGTTTTCAAATGCCATGTTTTATCAAAAATTAGGACGTTTTTGCAAACAAAGCAATAAAACAAAAATAGAAAGCTTCTTATTGAAATTCAATTTATTGACTGAGAGCCCAGAATAGGCAATTACATCCGGAAGCAATCCCTGGAAAGAGGTGATCGCTGAAAATTGAGAAAAGAAACTATCCTAATGGCAATGTGAAAACGGAATTCCACTGAGTTTCCATTCTGTTATGACCAGTATGTCTTCAAAACTCCCCGACCTTGCCTTCTGAGGAATGATCAGACCGATTCCTATCTTTCAGAACGTCAGTTGTTCAAACGGTAGTGGGGGATAGATAACTCAGACCATAGTCATTCGCTTAAATCCCTCTTTTGTGTGGACCGCCCTTTCAGGTTTTCGATCCACCAGGATGCCCTTTTTTGCCTAAGTTGCCCTTTCGGGTTTTCAACTTACCGGGTGTACAAATCTTTTTTCAATTATATCCCTAATTTTTGCCCGAACCTTATTCTGTTTTTGGTTCGCCGGGATGCCCTTTTTTGCCTGGATTTTTTTATTCTTATTATCCAGCGGGTCTACTCATGCGAAGTATTTTTTGACTACGTCTGAGTTGACAGGGGATGAAAAGTCTTCGCCATCCATGGTTGTAAGCAATAAGGCTCCGCCTGAAAAGACCTTTTTAACCACGAATGGACCTTCATAGTTGGGAGTCCACTTGCCCCTGTGATCTGTATTGGGAGGAAGGATCCTTTTGAGTACCACATCTCCGACTTTATAAACCCGAGGACGCACCTTCTGGTCAAATGCCTGTTTCATTCTGCGCTGATATAGTTGCCCATGACATACAGCCGCCAATCGCTTTTCCTCAATAAGGCTCAGCTGATCAAATCTGGCTCGTACCCATTCAGCTTCATCTAGCTTAACATCCATCATAACTCTGAGGGACGGAATCTCTACTTCAACCGGTAGCACTGCCTCCATACCATATACAAGTGAGAATGGGGTTGCCCCAGTGGACGTGCGTACCGACGTTCAATACCCATGCAAAGCAAATGGTAACATCTCATGCCAATCTTTGTACGTGACAACCATCTTCTGCACAATCTTCTTGATATTTTTGTTGGCCGCTTCGACCGCGCCATTCATCTTTGGGCGGTACGGAGAAGAATTGTGATGTTCGATTTTGAAGTCCCGGCATAACTCAGCCATCATCTTATTGTTCAAATTAGAACCATTATCAGTAATGATTCTTTCGGGAACTCCATATCGGCAAATGATATCCCGTTTTAAGAAACGAGCGACCACTTGTTTTGTAACATTGGCATAAGATGCGGCTTCAACCCATTTGGTGAAGTAATCAATTGTCACCAAGATGAAACGATGACCATTGGAAGCTGTAGGCTCAATCTTTCCGATCATATCAATGCCCCACATGGCAAACGGCCAAGGCGACGACATGATACTCAACGGATTTGGAGGTACATGCACTTTATCTGCGTAGATCTGGCATTTATGGCATTTGCGGGCATATTTGCAACAATCTGACTCCATAGTCAACCAATAATATCCCGACCTTAACAACTTTTTAGCCATTGCCTGCCCTCCGGCATGGGTACCGAAAGAGCCTTCGTGCACTTCAATCATCAACAAGTCTGCTTCATGTCTATCCACACATCTAAGCAGGACCGTGTCAAAATTTCTTTTATACAGCACGCCATCTTTATTCAAGAAGAAACTACCAGCTAACCTTCTCAACGTCTTCCTGTCTTTGGACGATGCCCCGGACGGGTACTCTTGACTTTTCAAGAAACACTTAATGTCATGAAACCATGGCTTGTCATCAGACGTTGCATCTACCGCAAACACAAATGCTGGTCTGTCAAGGCGGGATACCTCAATCTTAGGTACATGGTTCCATCCTTGCACTTTGATCATGGAAGACAAAGTGGCCAAGGCATCAGCGAACCTATTCTCATCTCGAGGAATGTGGTACAGTTTCGCTGTTGTGAAAAACGTCAGCAATCTCCTTGTATAATCTCTATACGACACTAGATTTGCTTGGTGCGTGTACCAACTCCCCTTCACTTGATTGATTACCAAAGCTGAATCACCAAATATATCAAGGGTCTTAATCCGTAGATTAATCGCCTCCTCGATCCCCATTATACAAGCTTCGTACTCTGCTTCATTGTTGGTGCATCCGAAAGTTATTCGGGCAGTGAACGGCATATGAACACCTTCCGGCGTGATAAGAACTGCTCCAACTCCGCACCCATTCATATTGACAGCCCCATCAAACATCAGACTCCATTTGGATTCAGGGTCTGGCCCCTCCTCCGGAAGTGGTTCCTCACAGTCTTTAGCTTTGAGAAACATGATGTCCTCATCAGGGAAGTCAAACTTCATGGGTTGGTAATCATCAATCGGCTGTTGCGCGAGATAGTCGGACAAGATACTTCCTTTGATGGCCTTTTGTGAAGTGTACTGAATGTCATACTCTGTCAAGACCATTTGCCACCGTGCAACTCTGCCTGTCAATGCTGGCTTCTCGAAAATGTACTTGACAGGATCCATTTTTGAAATCAACAAGGTTGTGTGCCTAACCATATATTGCCTCAATCGCTTAGCGGCCCATGCAAGCGCACAGCATGTCTTTTCAAGCATTGAGTATCGGGACTCACAATCATTGAACTTTTTGCTCAGGTAGTAAATAGCATGCTCATTCCTACCTGTCTCGTCATGTTGACCGAGAACACAACCCATGGAACCTTCAAGTACTGTCAGATACATTATCAGCGGTCTCCCTTCAACTGGAGGCATTAAAATCGGAGGTTCCTGCAAGTATTCTTTTATCTTATCGAATGCCAATTGGCAATCGTCATTCCACCTGACCGTTTGATCTTTCCTCAACAATTTAAATATTGGTTCACACGTGGCTGTTAGGTGAGATATGAACCTCGCAATGTAGTTCAATCTACCCAAGAAACCACGAACCACTTTTTCTGTTCTCGGTTCAGGCATTTCTTGTATTGCTTTCACCTTGGCAGGATCAACCTCGATTCCTCTTTCGCTCACAATGAAACCCAGTAACTTTCCAGAACGTACCCCAAACGTGCACTTGTTTGGATTTAATCTCAGACGGAACTTTCTCAACCTTTCAAACAGCTTTTTCAGGTTAATCAGATGTTCCTCTTCGGTTCTCGACTTGGCAATCATATCATCTACATAACATTCGATCTCCTTATGAATCAAGTCATGAAACAATGTCACCATCGCCCGCTGGTACGTTGCCCCTGCGTTTTTCAAACCAAAAGGCATTACTTTATAACAATAAGTACCCCACGGAGTAATGAACGTGGTCTTTTCCATATCTTCAGGTGCCATCTTGATCTGGTTGTACCCGGAGAAACCGTCCATAAATGAGAACACTGAAAACTGAGCTGTATTATCGACCAGCACATCAATATGAGGTAGTGGAAAATCATCTTTCGGGCTAGCTTTATTAAGATCTCGATAATCCACACACATTCTCACTTTTCCATCTTTCTTCGGTACTGGCACGATGTTGGCTACCCATGGAGGATACTTTGTCACAGCAAGAAAACCAGCGTCCCACTGCTTCTGGACTTCCTCCTTAATCTTTAAAGCCATGTCGGGGTGAGTCCGACGAAGTTTCTGCTTGACTGGCGGACATTCTTCTCTCAATGGTAGCCTGTGCACGACAATATCCGTATCCAACCCCGGCATGTCTTGATACGACCAGGCGAAGACGTCAACATACTCGCGCAACATTTCCGTCAAAGTTTGCTTCACATCTGCTTGCAAGCTGGCACCAATCCTGATCTCTTTTTTGGCGTCCTTGGTACCAATATTGATGATGTCTACAGTCTCCTGATGAGGCTGGATGACCCTTTCCTCTTGTTTCAACAATCTGGCCAGTTCCTCAGGGAGTTCACAATCTTTCTCATCCCCTTCTTCGGCTTGATAAATCGGATTGTCAAAGTCATACATAGCCATATCAAAATCGTTATCAGTGGTATCCGGAGGATCAAGTCTGCATGAACGGGTTCATGCCTTATTTTAGAATTTATTTTTAAGCAAAACAAAAGAAAATGAAACATTGCCATTTTATATTTTTTGTGCAAAAATAAAAACTGAAAGACAGAGAACAAAATTTGATTGCAAAACGTCCTTTATTAATGATTAAACATTGCAAATGCAACCATGGTGGCCCTACAAATGAATCTATACGCCTTGGGCAGAGCGCAAGATTTTGACATGCATTATGGTTAGAAAAAACAAAGAAAAATTACTCTGTCTGAAGAGTAACCCGGATGACTTCTTCAACGAACCAGTTCTGCACTTGTTGTCCCGGAACATGAGGGCGTACCCAGTTGTCCAGGTCACAATCACTGTCAACACTATCCTCTGTGGCTGCACAAGACTGGTCCGTGCAGATAATTCCCCCACTATTGAAAGTAATGGGTCCCCTGCTCCCCGCATCTGAAGTTGTAGAGGGATGATAACCAATACCAAATTTGTCTTCCTTCATTGGGGTCTCTATCAACCTGCCCCAACCTTGGGCGTTGCCTGCCCTGACGACTTCGACAGCTTGTTTGTAAGATGAAATGGAGGTACCAGCCCCAACTGGTACAGAAGAAGACTCAGGTGCATCGTCAATGTTGACTGCTTCAAATGATTGGCACAGCATCTCATGAATTTCCCCATCCATTTCAATGTACTTGAACGTGGACAGGTGACTCACAAAGATGTCTTCTTCCCCACACACTGTCACAACCTGCCCTTCAAACTCATACTTCAGCTTTTGATGTAGAGTAGAAGTAACAGCCCCGGCTCCGTGAATCCAAGGGCGTCCCAATAGGCAGCTATATGCAGGTTGTATGTCCATTACATGGAACGTGGATTTGAATACCTGTGGTCCAATTTGTACGGGCAATTCCACCTCACCAAACACAGATCGTCTAGTTCCATCGAATGCTCTGACCACCAACTCACTAGGCCTTAAGATCAAACCATCAACTTCCAGCTTCATTAATGCCTTCTTGGGCAAGACATTGAGTGATGAACCAGTGTCTACCAGTACATGAGATAACACTGCGCCCTTACACTCCATCGTGATATGCAAAGCCTTATTATGGTTTCTTCCTTCAACCGTCAAATCTCTACTTGTAAAGCCCAAGCCATGGCTAACATTAACATTGGAGATTACGCCCTCGAGCTGATTAACAGTAATTTCTTGTGGCACGTACGCACTCTTCAACACTTTCAACAACGCCTGCCGGTGCGCATCAGAGCACATCAATAGTGACAAGATTGAAATCTTTGAAGGGGTCTGATTCAGTTGGTCCACAATCTTATAATCGCTTTTCTTGATTATTTTCATAAATTCTTCCATTTCCTTATCAAAAGTAATCTTTGTCTCTGCTTCAGGTGTAGGCGCACTTTCAACCACCTGTTTACCCTTAGCCTTTGCTGCAGCTTCTGCCTCTTTATCACTTCTCAAGGTTTGGGGAGCGAACAACCTTCCACTCCTTGTAAAGCCCCCTACACCCCCTACATTATCAATATTTGGGCTGACTGACGGCTCAACTTCCTGCTTTTTACCTTCGTAATATACATCTGCCCCATAGTGCCATGGGATAGCTTTCGTAGATGTGAACGGAATTGGTCCTGGCACCGTGATAGTGACAGGACTGGGCCCTTCTGGCGCAACACTCGCCACGGGAACTGCATTCACCGGCATTTGAATCTCAGCGGGAGTGTAATAGATGGTCACGGTTGATATCTCATCAGTGTCTTTCACGACTCTGTCGAACTGTAGACATCCTTCATCGATCAGATTCTGTAAACCCATCTTCAACTTATCACAGCCGTTCTCCTGATTCATACACTCAGAGCAATCTTGATTACAGCCCAGGAACACCTGTCCCTTCAATAAACGATCTTTTACAACCAACAAAGAAGTTTTCACTTGATGAACGTCTAACACCAAATTCAATCTCCTCCCATCTTCAATAGCGTACACATTTGCTGCACTATGATCAGGCATGGGATGCTGAGTAATATTAGGAGCGGGAGAGAAATTGATGGCTTTAGCATCAATCAAATCTTGTACTTTATGATGGAAAGCCCAGCATTTTTCAATGGAGTGCCCCTGAGCACCTGAGTGGAACTCACAACGAGCATTAGCATCGAAGTTAGGTGGCAGGTTTCCAGCAACCGGAGCTTTCATAGTACGGAGTTCTACCAACTTTAACTCGAGTAGCCGGGGCAACAGCGCGGCATAAGTCATAGGGAGAGGATCCATCTTACGATCCCTCTGTCTAGACCTTTGCTGGAAAAAAGGTTGTTGCTGTTGAACTTGTTGTTGGGGTTGTTGTTTCTGAACAGACGGTGTGGGGATTGTTACAGCATCTACCTGATAATAAGCTCGAGAACGCCCTCTGCCTCGTCCTCTAAACACAGCATTCGTATCACCTTCTCTTCTTTTCTGGTTACTAGCAAACGGTTTCTTCGTCCCCGAAGAGCCAGCCCCACTCACATCCTGGATCTTTCCAAGCTTTAACAGACTTTCTATTCTTTCTCCCGCAATCACAATATCAGCAAATCCAGTTGACGGACAAGCAGCTAATCTATCCAGATAGGCCCCTTGCAAGGTGCCCATGAACATATCTGCCATTTCTCTGTCTGACAAGGGAGGTTGGACCTGGGCAGCCATTTCCCTCCACCTCTGTGCATATTCTTTGAAACTCTCCTTGGCATTCTGGGACAATCCCTGCAATTGGGTGCGGTTGGGCGCCATGTCGATATTATACTGGTATTGCTTCAGGAACGCTTCTGCCAGATCTTTCCAATTCTTCACAGCAGCTCTATTCAACTTCATGTACCAGGTCAAGGATGCCCCAGCCAGACTGTCCTGAAAATAGTGCATCCATAGCTTCTCGTCATCCGTATGGGCTGAAATCTTCCCAAAGTAAGCTTGAAGATGCGTTTGGGGACACGCATTGCCGTGATACTTATCAAAAGTGGGAGGTTTGAATTTAGGGGGAATTCTGACTCCTGAGACCAGCCCCAAGCTGGTAACATCAATACCCATAGAGTTCTTGCATTCTATGGCCCTGATCTTTTCTGCTAACTCCTCATACCTTCGATCACCTTGATTACCCACATCAGCATCTAGTAGAGTAAATTGGTCTTCCAGAGTATCTTCAAGAGTAACACCAGCATGCCTACCATTTCCATTACCCCGATTGTTACCACCAGGAGGAGGGTTGCCACCGGGAGGAGGGATGCCGTGTCCCTGTGAATTGTCATGTTGATCACCTTCGGGCCCATTGTCTGGACGCTCGACCAGAAGCCTCAACCTCTCCTGATTTTGCGCCATGCCAGTCATGAGGGTCATGAACTGGTCCATACGCGCCCTCATTTCGGCCAAATCACTCTGCACTTGATCCATGATTCTTACTTGATTTCTTCGCGTCGAATATCGGTGAATATGATTCTCCGCTATACTGCCTGAAACCAAATAAAGGTTAGAGACCCTGCAACGAGTACCTGAAAAGCAAGTAACAAAAATGCAAAATGATATGCAATGCCATGCAATGCTATGTTTGTCATTTCCTAGGTGCTTTTATACCCTGATTCCAATCCAATCCACAGAAATCTGAAGACCAGAAATCGTGATATAAAGAGACGTGTCGTGGTCATGTGCTTGTGTGCAGCTATCTGATAAGAAATAATCCTGAATAAAACTGCTCATACTCATTCAATAAAATATTCAAGTACATTTAAGAAAGGTTCAACCGCAAATGCAATATAAGGAAAAAAAATGGATCCATCAACAAGCCTGATGGTAGCCATTAACAACAAAATACAGGGAAAAGAACATCAATCTGACAATTCCACATCCTTCAGCCTATCACTTGAATACTTGATTTCCTCAAAAAGTATACGGGTACGCTGGTGATTCGGCTTTTCAATCATTTCTTTGATCAAGACATCTCTTTTTTCAAGAGCTTCAGTTAAAGAACCCATATGCAGCATAAGAGCTTCGTCATCATGCACTCCTTTGTGTCTCTTTATGCCAGCTTGCGTCTTAAGTATCTCTCTTTCTATCATGGCTTCTTCAAGCTCTTTCTTGGTATTCTTCAACTGGCTTCTAACTTCTTCTAACTGCTCTTGACTTTTATCGAGACTTTCCCGATACTTTCTCCTCTGCTCATGTGCCTTTTTAAGCTCCTCGTCTTTAGTCTTCGACTGATCCTTTAACTCGGCATTTTCAATTCTGACTTCATCCCAAGCCTGAAGAAGTTGAGCTAATGAATCCTTGCTTCGGGCTAAAGCATGTTTTGTAATCTTGTGAGCCTGACTAGTGTCATCTGCTCCCAAAGTAAGTTTCCGAAAGTACCGAGCTCGGTCATCAAAATCTTCCTCTTTGTCAGCCAAGGTTTTTTCCGCTTTCAAGGCTCTCTTTTCCAACTCTTTGTTGTCAGCTAGAGCTTTCTGAAGACATCTGCTCATTCCAGAATTCTCTATCTGCAACTCTCTGACCATTTTCTTCCACTTCTCACATTCTTCAATAGCCACCATAGTGGGTTGTTCTGGCTGTACTGCACATAAAAGAGGTCCCCTTGAAAAGGGTAAAAGCAATTCCTTTACTTTCGTCTCAATCCACCTGTCATATTCAGGATAAGATCTACAATCTCCTTTTCCAAAAACTGCTTTTCCAATTTTGTGCTTATCTTTCCAAGCATTCACTACTTCTACCACCTTCGCATCTTTAGTTCCTGTAAAGAATAAAGATTCTTCCACATCTTGCTCTGTAGGAGGATCCCTGGAAGCATACCCAAACTGTCGGATGGCCAAAACTGGATTATAATTGATCCCTCCTTTTCTGCCAATCAAAGGCACATTTGGAAAATTTCCGCATCTTGTGACAAGCTCTATTCTCAATAACCGGTGATCAAACCATACAATGTTATCAGCAGTTAAACTCATCAATCGTTTAGACCATTTCGCCACATCTTTGGTTTCCACAAAGGCACCTGTCTGAGGCAAATGTTTGAAAAACCAATGACTCAGCAGTGGAGTTCAACAACTAACAGATCCTCCCCTCCTTTTCTCATTCTTATAGTGCACAGAATGATAAAAATCTCCTAACAAAGTAGGGACTGGATTTTTAAGAACGAAAACTCTTGTCGCTTGCATATCCACAAAGTCTTGCTGATTGGGAAAGAAAACTAGGCCATATATGCAGAGAGCCAGAATGGAATTGTAAACCGTCCAATTTTTAGCACTTGCAGCCTCTTGGGCCTGTCCAGACAGAAATTCTAAATGAAATCCGCTAACTCCATTTTTACTGCTCACACCACTCTTTATCACTGCCTGATCCATTTGTAAAGCAGCAACAATTTCTTTTACGCTGGGAGAACTACCAGAGAAGAATGGTATTGCCGACGTGATCGGAATTCCCAAAATAAATGAGAATTCTTCCAGTGTTGGCATCAAAATGTAATCTGAAAAAAGAAAGCACCTCAACGAAGGCTCGTAGAACTGCAGCAGAGTGTGCAAGGCATCATGTTCATACTTGGTGATTGTACGGACCATCCCAACCAAATTCCCGTAGCTCTTCTGAAACCTATCAAGAATACCCGGACCAGCCATATCTATAACTTTGAGCAATGAATCCAAGACAGGATCTGGAAACTTGTAAGACACATTGTTCTTTCTCTCGGCAACGATCTCTGTTGAACCCATGGATTGGAATCAGAAATGTATTATGCACCTGAAAATGACAAACATAACTGTTATGATATGATAATGCAATGCAAAAGGGCATGTGATCAGGTAATCAAGTGTCGGTGTCTGTATTGAACTGTGTGCACTGTGTCTCTGTACTGAATCTGGCAATATCTGAGATGAACACTTAAATCACTGTCATAGGATACAATGTCTGAAATCGTCATAGAATCACAAGTAAGGTAGGTAGGAGGCTGGGTTTCCTGCAAACCTGTAAACATCCCGCCCATACTCACATGTGGTTCTTAGAAAATAAGGCTTGTCAGCTTCGGAGGTTTGAGAAGCAATAGCACATTCAGCCCATAGGATACAATGCTATGCCAATCAAAGAGGTCGTCCACTGACTCCCCTTAGAAAATAAAAGTCATCCTATGCAAGTTCCAAAGTGGGCCCTCGGGTGCGAATGGGTTTGCCACAGAATGTGGTCTGCCATTGTCACCACTAAAGAGGGATATTTCCACTAAGGTCCTCATGATCGGTCACTAGAGTCGACAGCTCTCTAGATCTACATCCTGGAATACGCAAGATGCGCATGCCACGACGTGTCCCAAGATAGCCTCGTCTAGCTGTGAATTTCGTGAACACCCAACGCACTCCAAACGGCACGTAGGTCCCACTACTCTCCACTCTAATTCTAAGTGTATACTCAAGCCTGTGTAATGGGCTTATCTCTCAGAAATCCCATCCCGCCAAACAGAAAATAGCACAGTCCAACACAACAGTAATAATATGATATGTAATGCTAAAAAGCAGTAAATACAGTAATGTACAGTAAAGCAGTAAATAACCATACAATAAAATGGTAAATATAGCACAACAGTAAACACCCAATGAAGGAAAAACAGACAAGCGCTAGGATTGACTTGCCTAGGATGGACCAGCAATAGGTCAACCTCTTGTCCCCAGCAGAGTCGCCAGCTGTCGCTCCCGGGATTTTCATCCTAGTACAAACGCGAAAGTGGCACCGAACAGAGTCGCCAGCAATGTGTATTTATCCCAAGAGAGGGAAAGGAAACACCGCATAAACCTGAAGGAAAGGATAGAGCCTGGTCTCGCGACCAAGAGGACTGGGTTCGAGAGTCGGTTACGCGAGAGGAAGGTATTAGCACCCCCTCGCGTCCATCGTACCCGATGGGATCCACGCTTGCTTGTCTCGATCAAAGGGTGATAAAAAAGGATACTGGAAAAGGAACTGAAAAAGGAATGGAAAGAGAAAGAGAAAGAGAAACAAATGTAGGGAAAATAAAAGAAGTGCTCGCATGGGCCCTACCCCACTGCCTACGTATCTCATCGGGAACATGAGAATCAGAGCGACGTAGTTCCCCTCACTAGGGATGGATTGGGTTTTTTAAGGAACGGCTAACGTTCTAGCTCAGGTGTTGCAGGCTCGCTGGTCCGAGTGCGTTACCGTCTTGCAAGAGAACGAGTAGAAGCGCGTTCGTGCGTGGAGAATGAATGAGATGAAAAAAGAATTCCCGAAGGACAGACGTTATTGTTTGTTTTTGTCTTTTAATAGTTTTTCATTTGGTTTGCATATGATAGTGTATCTGGATCTTAATCATTGGAATGTGTACATTCTCACATTCCAAGATGGAATGAGCAAGAAGACACACTAAGAGTGAAGAAGACCCCCATACTTAGTTCCAATTGTCAAGGTTCAAACACACTAGCATATTTGTGTTTATTAAGTATTTTTGTTGATTAAGAAATGAAGAAGTGTTTTTTATTATTTGTACCTTCAACAAGCATTGCATTCAAGTCCCTCATACAAGATCGAATGTTTAACACATTGACCCAAGATGGGCTATAATGCTATACATTCTAAGATTATAAGAGAAAACCCCTTTATAATCTTTTCTTTATATGAAAGGCCTAAATGCAATAAATGCTTACCTTTATTGGATGTTTTGGATTTTCTTTAAGAGATGAGAAGAGAGACTCAAGAGAGGAGAAAAGGTAAAACCTATATGGACTAAGACTCAATCCTAATTGAAGATTAAAGGGAGTGATCCTAAAGGTTTGTGAGGTTTCAACCTAAAGTCTAAAGAAAGAAAGAATTAAACAATTCACTTCTAAAGTAGAAGATGAATTGTAATTCAAAAAGGGAAAGTAAAGAGTTATTAAAAGAAAGCACATAAATGCTTAACAAAACATAAAATGGAATTGTAGAAGAGAAAGGATAGAATTTGAATGTGGATTCCTTATCCACACTCAATTGAAACTTACCAAAGCCCCTACATGGTTAGTAAACAATAGAAACATGTATAAGGAATAAAAAACACTTAATGAACATTAAAATTCAAAAGAATAAGATGAAAAATCAAATCTTAATATCATAACCAGAATGTGCATCATATGGATAACAAGTGAATATCATCATACAAATGCAAGTGAACAAGCAATAATCATCACCCATTAGCATTTAAACATGTTACAAGAAGAAGGAATAGATGAAAGATGGAAAGAAATGAAAAGGACATGCATAAATGGAACATGTACATCAACAACCAGAATTGAAACTAAATAAAAAAAGGTTTATGAACATCTCAAAAGTATCCATGAATCAACCATCAAGACATTCAAGAAGTAATAGAAGAAGAAGTGAGATGAAAACTCAAAAAGAAGGTGCAAACAATACATGTTAGGATGCACAAAGTTCAAGTTGAAATGAACATGTGAAGATGACCTATAATGTGCAACAATGACCTATAATATCACTTGAATGACTCATACAACTATGCAAATGCTCATACAAATATGCACAAAAGAATTCATGCAAACATGCACTAAAGTTAAAATGACATGACATGTATTATACTTCAAATGTAATGCATCAAACAAAAACCAAATGGATTCATGAAAATTATGCCAGCATATTATTGGAATGCCTAAGTCAGAAATGCATCATACATCAAGATAGCATGTAAAAATTCAGAGCAAAATGACTTCAAACAAAGCAATTAGGTCAAATTGAAACATCACGCAAAGTGGTGCAAATATAGGCATCAAAACATGTCATAAAGTGACTTAAAAAATCAAACAAAAATCATCTAGCATGCTTCAATGTATTGGTGAATCAATGCAAAAAGAATCATGTCAAAACAGTTTGTAATGAGCAAGAACAAAATTAAACAAATTCATGTATCATGATTAGAATGCATCTAAATGGAAATTCAAAGAAAATTATGGACCAGGGGTAAAAATGTCATAAAATCAAGAAATAAAATCATGGAAAATTTCCTAAATGTTTTAGTGATACTCATGAATTTTTATGGAATTTTATGATGCTATTTGATATTTTTAAAAATTAAAAAGTAAAAGTGCATAAAATAAAGAAAATAAAAGGAAATAGAAAACAAGAGTGGGGTGCAAATATAGTAAACCAACAGTTCAAAGTGTTTGGGCTTTTTAAAAAGGAGGTGCGAAAAGCAATCTGCCATAGGTCCAATTACGCGTAGCACACACTAACTACCATGTACACTCAGTCAACAAAATTGACTCGCTCATGGCCATTGGATCAAGTCAAGGTCAAACAATAGTCAAAGTAAGCAAGATCAATGCACACACGTGAGGGAACACAATTACTAACATGCACTGCGCCACATTTTGTTTAAGTGAAATCAGAAATGGAGCACGTGAGGTGCACACCTTTTTTAATGCGTTGGCCAATCCTACACCACACGATGCAAGTAAATCCACGGTCACGATTAAAACTGCAAACCAAACCCTAACACATGATCACCGGCCGGAGAGGGACCTCCGGTCACCTTCTCCGGCCATGCACCACCGTCTGCAACTCTCACATGTCCCAGAAATGCACAAATATTATACCAAAATGAAGCTGAGCTTACGTAGATTAAGAATTCACAATTGTTTTTCACATACCAAGCACACACATAGAGAACAGAGGAGATTAAATCATGCCCTAAGTTTTGGATCTAGGCTTCTAAGAAGCTCTATCAACTAGCCGGAGTAAGCAGAGCTTCTATTAAGCTTAAATTAACAAAAACAAGCTAAAATTAATGAAAATCAACTGAAGCAAAGTTGAATGATGAAACCTGAAAATGTGGAGCAATTGGAGATGTTGAGAAAAACCAGAGGAAAGCTTGATATGCTGAGCTTCTAGATCTTCAAACTTAGCAAAATAAATGCTATGGATTCGTAAATAGATGAAGGATGTTGAAGCTTGCAATGATGCTGAACTTGCAGAAATGGAGTTGTTCTTGTTGCTCTTGATTCAACCACACCAAGCAACGATTAATGGAAGCACAATGGAGTTGAAATCGTGGAGAAGAAGATGAGAAAAATCAGAGAGAGTGAGAGGAGAATTCTGAAGTGAATGTGAGAAAATGAGTGTTCTCCTTAGAAATGTGAGTGAAATTTGGCTTTATAGTGAGAGTTAGAAATGAACCAGAGGTGGTTAAGTGAGTGAGTCAACTGAGTTGAGGGTGGTCAACTGAGTGCACCCTAACTAACTGAGTCAAGTTAGTTAGGGGCGAGTTCCTTTAGGCTTTTGTATGGTATATGGCAGCTCATGGTAAGTTACAATGTTCCTGCTGCAAAACTTCTACCACAAGCTTTCAACCTTTTCCTTTTTCATGTATGACTCGAGCAAAGGTGTAAAGAGTGCAGGCATGTGTTGGTCTTAATGAGGAAGCAAACATAAAAAACCTGTGTCATGTATTTGAGGTGTGCTTGAACCAAAATTATGCAACAAGTCATTATTGTAACAGTGGATGTTTGATGGTAAATATCTCTCATGTTAATGCATGGTTTAATGAGGTTTTGGTGTCAAATGAAAGAGGAGCTATCATGGAACAATATTGATGTTGAAAACAAGTCAAATGGAAGTGTACAAGATGATGAAAAATTGCTTGAAACAAAAGGAATCAAAACTGGTGTATGGCGTAGTAATGGGGTTGGTTGGCAAGGCAATATGGCGCCTGGGTTTTCAGCATAATCAACATGACTTGGGGCCACTATTTCTCCATCATAACTTGATCAGATGAAATTTTTCCCAACATGAACATTGAAGAGGGCATTGCAAGGAACAATATTGATTTTGACAAGTTTTTCATTTGAGGCCTTTAACCATGAGAAAAATGAGTGGACATTTGGCCCACCAACTGTTTGTTAAAATGACTGCGCGCGTGACCTGAAAATCTTGGTCATGACCTAGTTTTGAACCTACTTTGCTCAAAATTTGATCAATCATATCTCACTCAATTTTTATCCAATGGAGATGTTCCACACATGGATTTGAAGCTTAAAACAAGATCTTTTGTTGTGGCCGAGTGGAATTTTCATTTGGTGCTTCAATTTTAAATGGCCTTGGTTCAAACTCTGATGCAAAATGGCCAAAACTTGCTATTTTTAGTAACCCTACTTCATCCAAAAATGGCAACTTTCTACATCTTGAATTTTTCATGATTCCTTTGGAATTTCTTGACCAAATTTTGCACATTGGACACATATAACATGAATTTCATGAATTTGGCCTCAAAAAGTCAAGAGTTGACTTTTTCCTCTGATTATTTGACTTTGCCCCAATTTCTCTGATTCTTGATCTTTCTTCCAATTGAACCACTTCTAAAACCAATTGAGATGCAATCTTCCACATACATACACTTAAGGACATATGGAATACCATGACATCAAGTTTTGTTCAAAAAATCAAAGATTCCCTGATTTAATGGGAAACCCTAGTTTTGACCCCCTTTGGTTAGGAGGAAATTGCACATCTTCCAAATCCAAATTCCTCAGAGTATGTTGTGTATCCTCTTAAAGGATGATGAGAAATGCCACTTGAGGATGATTTTGAATCAATGAGCTATCTCTTTTGAGGATTTTCCTTCAATTTTTGGACTTCTTGCATAGTGTAGGATGTAATGCCTCAATCTCCTATTGTATCTCTTATCCTTGAGGTTGTGGATGATCAATTGAGATAGTATGAGACATGAAAGGCTTCTTGGCTTGCCTTGAGGCAACTTGACTGACCTTTTTTGTGCTTTGAATGATCTCTTGATTGTCCATCCCCCACCTGATCACATGCCCTGATGGTAAGGAGGATGCCATGCTTCATTTTTCTATGTTAAATGCAATGCAATGTTAATGAGGTGGATATGATATGATAAATGATAATGCCATGCTATGATGACAAAGAGGGAGAGCAAATTTTGGGGTATTACACCCACACGTTAAAGACTTCTACTTCTAGAATGCCCTTTTGAGGCATTTCATCGCGTCTCGAGACATTGCCAGTGCGTTGACACCGGTCACAATTTATAACTGCGATATGGACGTCCTTCCATAGAGTAGGCCAAAAGAGGCCAGCTTGCAAGATCTTAGCACAAGTCTTTGAAGTGCTCGCGTGCCCACCATAGGGTGCGGAATGACAATGAGAAATTATATCTTCTACCTCGTCTTCGGGTACGTAGCGACGGAAAATACCATCGGCACCCCTCTTGAAGAGAAGTGGTTCGTCCCAATAATAGTGTTTAAGGTCGTGGAAGAATTTCTTCTTTTGTTGATATGTTAGATCAGGTGGCAGTACTCCAACTGCTAGATAGTTGACAAAATCAGCATACCATGGCAGTGTGGTTTTAGTGTAAACAGATTCTACCACTTCATTGGTTTCTGCGTCCGTATAAGTCAGAGATTGTTCAACTGTATTACTTTCTAACTGGGCTAGGAGTCTTTCATAAGGGAAATCGTCATTAATAGGTACTAGTTCAGGTTGGATGTCTTCCATTCTCGACAGGTGGTCAGCTACTACGTTTTCAGTGCCTTTCTTGTCCTTGATTTCCAAGTCGAATTCTTGTAGGAGTAGAATCCACCTCAGAAGCCTTGGTTTGGCGTCTTTTTTACTTAATAGGTACCTGATTGCGGCGTGATCGGTATAGATGATTATTTTTGCTCCTACTAGGTAGGAATGAAATTTATCCAATGCGAACAGGACAACCAAGAGTTCCTTTTCTGTGGTAGCGTAGTTCATTTGCGCATGATCCAAGGTTCTACTAGCATAGTAGATTGCATGAAGCTTTTTGTTCTTTCTTTGTCCTAGGACTGCACCTACAGCGTAATCACTCGCGTCGCACATGATTTCGAATGGTTCATTCCAATCTGGGGGTTGCATAATGGGTGCTGATATTAAATCTTGCTTGAGTGTTCGAAATGCGTTCAAACATTTGTCATCAAAGACGAATTCAACATCTTTCATTAATAGCTCAGTCAGGGGTTTGGTTATCTTAGAGAAATCTTTAATGAAATGTCGATAAAAACCGGCGTGTCCTAGAAAACTTCTTATTTCTCTAACAGTTTTCGGAGGCTGGAGATTTTCTATAACTTCGATTTTTTCCTTGTCGACTTCGATCCCTCTGTCGGATACTATATGTCCCAGCACAATTCCTCGTCGGAGCATGAAATGGCATTTTTCCCAATTGAGCACTAGGTTGACACTTACACATCGTTCAAGCACCATTTCGAGGTTTGATAGACATCCTTCAAAACTTTCCCCACAGACAGAGAAATCGTCCATAAATACTTCCATTACACCATCTAAGAAGTCAGAGAAGATGGACATCATGCATCTCTGAAATGTTGCGGGTGCGTTACATAATCCGAAAGGCATTCGCCGGTAGGCAAAGGTTCCATAGGGGCATGTGAAAGTAGTCTTTTCTTGGTCGTCAGGATGGATAGGAATTTGGAAAAATCCTGAATATCCGTCTAAATAGCAAAAATGGGAGTGTTTAGCCAGACGTTCAAGCATTTGATCTATGAAGGGTAAGGGGAAATGATCTTTACGAGTGGTTTGTTTAGTTTCCTATAGTCGATACACATTCTCCATCCGGTTTGAGTACATTGCACTACAGATTCGCCTTTTTCGTTATTGATAACTGTAACACCTCCTTTCTTGGGTACAACGTGAAATGGGCTAACCCATTCATTATCGGATATTGGGTATATGATTCCTGCTTCTAACAGCTTCTGCACTTCTCTCTTAACGACATCACTCAGAATGGGATTGATTCTCCTTTGATGTTCTCTAGAGGTTTTACAGTCTTCCTCAAGCATGATGCGATGCATACAGATAGAGGGGCTTATTCCTTTCAAATCTGAGATGTTATAGCCTAAGGCAGTTGTGTACTTTCTCAGGACATTTAATAATTTTTTGGTTTCTATTTGTCCTAAATCTGCATTGACTATAACTGGTCGTTCGAGTTCTGTACCTAGGAATTCATACCTTAGATCTTTGGGTAGTGTTTTCAGTTCTACAGCTGGTTTCTTTGGGCAAGGCATGGGGTCAGGGGTGAGAGCGAGACATTCACTTAGCTTATTATCTTGGTATTCACCACGCCAATTATCATCTTCAAAAATTGGTGGCATCGAAATTCTCAACACTTCAGAATACGTATTTTGGTGTTTTTCCATTTCTTTAGCGCATTCATCAATAACATCTAGGAAACAGCATGAATCTTCTATGGCAGGTGCTTTGAAGAATTGTGAGAGGATAAATTCCACTTTCTCTTCACCAACCTCGAAGGTCAGCTTTCCTTTTTTCACATATATGATGGCTCCGACGGTAGCTAGGAATGGTCTTCTTAAAATGATAGGGATGTTTGAGTCTTCCTTGATGTCCATGATTATGAAATCTGTAGGAATATAGAATTGTCCTATACATACTGGAACGTTTTCTAGCATTCCTAGAGGAAATTTCACCGATCGATCAGCTAGTTGTACAGACATTCTTGTTGGTCTCAGTTCTCCCATGTTGAGCCTTTTGCAAATAGATAAGGGCATTAAGCTAATGCTGGCTCCTAAATCGCACAGGGCTTTGTCTATGACAAACTTTCCAATCACACATGGTATAGAGAAACTACCAGGGTCTTTTAGCTTAGGAGGCATGTTATTTTGGATTATAGCGCTACACTCTGCAGTAAGCCTAACGGTTTCAGTATCCTCGAGCTTTTTCTTATTAGTTAATATTTCTTTTAAGAACTTAGCGTAGGAGGGCATCTGCGTGATCGCTTCTGTAAAAGGTATTGTGACATTCAGTTGTTTCAGAAGTTCAACGAATTTCTTAAATTGTCCTATGTTTTTAGATTTAGCGAATCTTTGGGGATACGTGATAGGTGGTTTATAAGGTGGCGGAGGCACATATGGTTCTTCTTTCTCTTCGGCCTCTTTGCCATCATCTTCCTTCTCGTTTTCCTTTGGTTCGCCTTCCTTTTCAGACTCCTTACTAGGCTTTTGGTACATGGCTGGATTTTCGATCCTTGGGTCAGTGGGTCCTTCTAGTTCTGTTCCTCTCCGAAGTGTTATAGTGTTTGCATGTCCCTTCGGTTTAAGTTGAGTTTGTCCTGGAAGATTACCAGCTGGGGCAGCCGTAACTGCTTGTTGTTGAGCCACTTGTGAGATTTGTGTTTCTAACATTTTGTTGTGAGTGGCTAGAGCGTCAACCTTGTTGGCTAATTGTTTGATTTGCTCACCAGTGTGAACATTCTGGTTAAGGAACTCCTTGTTTTGTTTAGCTTGTGCAGCAATGAAGTTCTCCATCATAATTTCAAGGTTTGACTTCCTAGGAATGTTGGGAACGTTAGCAGCGGGTTTTTGATATCCTGGCGGCACAGCAGGTGCTTGGCTAGGTGCATACAGAGCGTTATTATTCTTATACAAAAAGTTTGGACGGTTCTTCCAGCCAGGATTGTAGGTATTTGCATAAGGGTTTCCTTGAGCATAATTCACTTGATCAGCGGAGACTCCTGCCAAAATTTGACATTCGGGGGCAGCATGTCTAGGTACTCTGCATAATTCGCAGTTTGGAGCTACAGCAGCCACGGTGGTTGCGGGTGTTATGGTCAAGTTGTCTATCTTTTGAGCAAGGGTATCTACCTTAGCATGGACATGATCAAGACTACTAACTTCGTACATTCCACCTTTCGTTTGGGCTTTTTCCACTGGCGTTCTTTCACCTTCCCATTGGTAATGGTTTTGAGCCATGTTTTCGATGAGTTGATAAGCTTTGGTATAAGGTTTGTCCATAAGTGTACCACCAGCGGCGGCATCTATTGCCATTCTTGTATTGTACAAGAGACCATTGTAAAACGTATGGATGACTAACCAATCTTCAAGACCGTGATGCGGACACATCCTTATCATATGTTTGTATCTTTCCCATGCATCGTAAAGAGACTCAGTATCTTTTTGTCGAAATCCATTAATTTGGGCTCTCAGCATAGCTATTTTTCTTGGTGGGAAATATCGTGCTAAGAACACCTTTTTCAACTCATCCCACGTAGTGACGGAATTTGATGGCAATGATTGCAGCCAAGCCCAAGCTCTGTCTCTTAATGAGAAAGGAAAAAGACGTAGTCTTATCGCGTCTGCAGTTACGCCATTTGCCTTCACTGTGTCTGCGTACTGCACAAATTTGGTCAAATGTTCATTAGGATCGTCCGTAGGATTTCCAGAAAATTGATGTTGTTGCACAGCTGATAGCAATGAGGGTTTCAACTCGAAATCGTTTCAGTTGATAGCGGGGGGCAGCATTGCTGTTATGTGGTTCTTGCTCAGACGGGGTAGCATAGAACTTAAGAGGACGGTTCTGTGGTCTTTCACCCATGTCTTTTTCTGATTCTTATTCTGACTCAGATTCAAGTTCTGTTTTAGATTCGGATTCGGATTGAGATTCAGGTTTTGATAAAGGAAATGGTATATCGTGGTTTAAGCAGTATTCTTGGATTCGTCTTTTTACTCTAAGAAGACGTTCAGGTTCGTCTATCGGTCGTGTGAGGTCTTCGCCTTTTGAGTGAGTACTTGGCATACAACCGACAAATAAGGGAATTTGTTGCTTTAGTCTATACGACGCAACAAATGAATTGCACTATTGACTAAATCAGTCCCCGGCAACGATGCCAAAAAGTTGATAGGGACTTTATGAGTCTATTGGGATTACTAACTGCAAGCGCATAGTCTATCGCGTAGTTTTAAAAGATATCGAACCCACAGGGACCGATAATCAACTAGTGCTATCGGGTTGTTACTATGTTTAGCTAAGGTGAATGAATTCTAAGAGTTAAGGTGCGAACGGGAAACTAAAATTAAACTAGAATTTAGATTTGATTAAAGTATACGGGATATCGGTACGCAATTCATCAATCATCGGGAATCCAATAGATCGTCGGCTTATTAGTCAAAATAGTTTTCAGCAGGAAAATACCAATTTAAAAGTCTTTACCTCACACTCTCGTGTTATTGACTCTGACTATACTCCTAAATAAGAATGTCTGCTCTCGCTAGCCTATTTGAATTTAAAAATACTTTTTGAAAATTAATAAGTCCTAATTGGTTTTAAAGCACTCTCGCTGTATTTAAAACTAATGTCCAGTTTCAGCTATCCGGGTAAAATGTCAAACTCCCGTTTTATCGATCGTAACCTTAGTACTTTCTTACTCTCGTAACAAAAGTTAATTAAAATAAGAAATTGGAACCAGAAAATTATAGTGTTAAAGTTTGCCTACGATCGATCGGATTCCTTTCCGATCGACTTAATTACATACCGATATAAATAAATTAGCCAGACATACGCAAACATAAACAATAAAACATTAATGCAAACATGATGATTAAAAGTAAACGGCATCTACATTAATTGAGTAAAAACCTGGAACAATGAATCTTAAGTATGCGATCCTCCACAAGTCGGTAGGATTCACTTTGCTCGAACAATAAAAACTTGAAGTGAACACAAGTACTAAACTAACTAATTAATTCAAGTGCAATAGTTCCCCGGTGTAGGAAACTATTGCTTTGGAAAGTAAGAAAAATTGGGAAAGGTAATGCAAGAATGAAAAGCTCTGAACTCAGAAAAACTTGTAACAATTCGGACACGGAGAGGGGGCCAGAGGTCTTGTGAAGTAAAACTGCTCTATTTATAGAGCTTGAGAGTTGGCGTGAATCAAGGAGAGAAAATCTCAGGCAGGTGCACACGACCGGAATTCTCTGAGTGACTGGTTGATCATGGCGTTAAGTTGTAACCGTTTGAAATGCCACTTAGTTTAAAATTAAATTCTGAGAAAGTGGCTTGTGCCGGTCGTCATGACCTCGTGCCGGTCGTCATGGCCTTAATGCTTGAGACGGTCGTCATGCTTGTGTTACGGTCGTAACACCTCCTTAATGCAGAATCTTATTTCTGCTGTCAAAACTCCTTCTTTTCTCCTTCTTTTCTTCTATTTTCTTCTGTTTTCCTCTTCTTTCTTCTTGCTGGTTGACTTAAAGAGAATACCTGAAAATGAACTTAACACTCGCAAATACAATGTTAACAAACGAAAATAACGCAATAAATTAATGTAATTCAGGGCAAATTATACTATGTAGTATCGCATTATCACATCCAATGTCAATTTCATCACTATCTCTCCATTTTTCTAAGTCTTTGGTAAACACCATTTTCCAACCTTATACAAAAACATCATTTTCCGACCTTTCTTCCAACCCTGCCATCTTTTTCATTGCAGGCTCTTCAATATTCATCACATCAACAAACTCTTCACTGTCCCTTAACCCTTTCTTCCTAGAATCCAATAACCTTTCACTGTTTGTATTTGTAACTCTCTCTATTGGGAAGTTAAGACATGCTTTTGAACCTCTAATTTTCTAATCATCTTTAACATAAGCCAAAGCAGCTTCTTCATCCTTATCAAATGCACCAAGCCAAACTCTTGCACCTTTCTTCGACGAATCTCTTATCTCCGCTGCGTATTTACCCCATGGCCTTCTCCTTACTCCTCTATAATGTTTTTCATATCTCTTTCTCTCTTTTCTCACAACAACATCTTCTACTTTTTTCTTTGATGTACTAACACTTTCATTTTTTTCCATGCTTTTGTTGCTAGACAAATCTTCTGTATTTCTTAAAACTTCTTCCCAAAAATCAGCTCCCATTGATATCCATCTTCCTAAACTTGGCAATCTTTGAAGAATTTCAACTGATCCACTACCTCTTTCACCAAGATTAGGAAAATCTTCCAGTCCTAAGATTAAGCATTGGTAAACACACTAACCAAAGCATGAATTATAATACACAACAAAGTTTGCACCAAAACATATCCTGTCCTAAGGAGGGGGACTATCAATTATAATACACAACAACATCTGCCTGGCGATAAAGAAAAAGCACATAAAATAAAAATAAAGAATGAAAGAAAAAAAAGAGAAAGAACTTACAGCAAATGAAAGCAAAAACACACCAAAGATGAAAGTTCTTGTCCACTGACGTGTTGTTCTCTACTTTTCTTCTTTGCAAATTGCACTAAATAGGAATAAGAACAAGGTAAGAAGAACACTTAGTGATAAAAATGTTTCCTTTTCAATCGATTGAGAGGCAAATATCTAAATAAATAGGAGCTACAAGAATACCTTAATTGAAATCGAAATCGAAACGGTGGAATAGAAATTGAACGGACTAAATCGAAATCAATTGAAGGAGCATTTCTTCGAATGTTCCTGGAGATTGTGAGAATCAAAATCGATTGCGAAGAATAAAAATAAAAATGGAAACGGTGGAATAGAGAGTGAACATTACCGATTTGGGATTTTCTGAAAAACTTTTGATTTTCAGAAGCGGACGAGTATGATGCGATTGTGAAGCGGACGAGTATGATGCGATTGTGAAACGGGCGAGTAAGATGATTGTGAAGCTGAATCGTTGCTGAAGCTGAAGAAAAAATGAAGCGAGAAAATGAATCGTTGCTGAAGCGAGTACCAAAATTGAGTTGCTGAAGGATTTATTTTATTATTTTTAATTTAGACTTTATTTTATAAAATTAATTTAATTAATATAGTTTTAGTTAGTATTTATTTTTATTTGATTTTTTTCTTAATTTATAGTTTAAAATTATATATATTCTTATAAGTTTAAAATGATAAATAAATTTGAAATTTTATAAAATTAGTTTTTAGTAATAATTTTATTTAATATTTTCAAAATTTATAGTTTTATTTGAAGTTACTAAAATAAATCATTAAACAATAAAATAATTTGGCACCAATATTAGCGTCGGTCTCAACCGTCGCTACGGATAAAAACAAATAATTATATAACAAAATAAATAAAAATGAGGCAAACAAAACTTGTGGGGAGAAACGAAATAATTTGGCACCAACATTAGTGTCGGTCGCAATCGTCGCTACGGATAAAAACAAATAATTATATAACAAAATAAATAAAAAGGAGATAAACAAAACTTGTGGGGGGAAACAAAATTATTTCGCACCTATAGTAGCGTCGGTCTCAGCCGTCGCTACAGATAAAAACAAATAATCATATAATGAAATAAATAAAAAGGAGGCAAACAAAATATGTGGGGGGAATGAAATTATTTCGCACCTATATTAGCGTCGGTCGCAGCCGTCTCTACGGATAAAAACAAATAGTTATATAACAAAATAAATAAAAAGGAGGCAAACAAAATTTATGGGGGAAAATTCACCTATGTTAGCGTCGGTAAAAGCCGATGCTACCATTAATGTCCTAATAAAAAAATAAAACAAATGATTTTCCTCATATAGCGTCGGTTTCGAGAGACGTAATGGCACCGCTAATAGCGTCGGAGTTGGGGCCGACGCTAAAAATTTGGAGCTAAAACATGATTTTCATGTAGTGAACATTGAAGAAGGACGACAGTGTGGGGGTTTGGAGGAGGACAAAAAGGGAATATTATTGGTACATGAACTATTGGTAACTCTCTAATCTCTATCAATAATGTTAAGTTAGTAAGTGGACTTAAGCATAACCTACTGAGCATGAGTCAATTTTGCGACAATGGTTATGAAGTTGTGTTTGATAAGAACTTCTGTTCTGTAATCAATGATTCTGACAAAACCATTTTGTTCAAAGGTAAGAGGAAAGGAAATGTTTACAAAATTAACCTCTCTGAATTGATTGGCCAAAAGGTTGTTTGCCTCATGTCAGTGAGTGATGAAAAATGGGTATGGCACAAGAGGTTAAGTCATGCTAACTGAGACTGTTCTTCAAACTTAGTAAGCTAAAACGTGTCAAAAGGCTATAGATCTTAATTATCACTCAGATACTCTGTGTGGAGCATTTCAAGTAGGAAAGATCAACAAAACCTCTTTTAATTCCAAAAATATTGTCTCAACCTCTAGACCCTTAGAATTGCTTCACATTGACTTGTTTGATCCTATTTGGACTGCTTCAATCAATGGGAAGAAGTATGGTTTGGTCATTGTTGATGAATATAGTAGATGGACTTATATTAAATTCCTCAAATCCAAGGATGAGCCATATAAAGTGTTCAGCAATTTCTGTACATAGATTCAGTCTGACAAGGAACTAAAAATTTTGAAAGTCAGACGTGATCATGGTGGTGAGTTTGAAAATGAGCCCTTTGAAATCGTTTGTAATGAACATTGAATTATCCATGAATTATCTTCTCCTAGAACTCCACAACACAATGGGGTTGTAGAAAGAAAGAACATATCATTACAAGAGATGGCTAGGACCATGATCCATGAAAATAATCTTCCTAAATATTTGTGGGCAAAAGTTGTTAATACTTCTTGTTATGTTCATCTATATTAGACCTATTCTAAACAAAAAATCATATGATTTATTCAAAGGAAGAAAGCCAGGTATATCTTACTTTCATCAGTTTGGATGTACTTGTTACACTTTGAACAATAAGGTCTACTTAAAGAAATTCGATACTAAAGCTTAGAAGGGTATCTTTTTAAGATATTCTGATCGTTCTAAAGCATATAGAGTGTATAACTCTAAAACCAAGATGGTCGAAGAGTCTATACATGTAAAATTTGAAGAGAAAAGGCCTGATAATGATACACCATAGCCTGTTGAAAGTATTGCAGATAGGTAGGTGCCTCTAGAACATCTAGAGAATGGATCTTAAGAAGTTATAATCTCAGAAGTCAGAGGTTCAGAAGCTATTGAACTAGAAGCTAATCATAAGTCTGAAGCTCTTTCGGAAGGGGAGAGTTCAGAAGAGGCCTAAGATGGTTCAGAAATAATTTCTCTACCAAAGAAGTCCTTCAAATATAAAGACTCTCGTCCAAAAGATCTAATAATGGAAACAATGAGGATCCCTGGAGAACTAGATAAGCTTTCAGAGATGATAACGGCATGCCAAATTAATAACACGAAAACATATCGTATTTTTACTTTGATTTATGTTAAAATCTTATTCCATTTCCGTCTAATCTCCGATTATTCCGAGAATATTTAAGTGTTTTCGCAGGTATTTCAGTTTCCAAGTTAAAAGTATGCAAAGTGTAGAAAAGAAGCAGAACAAGCAAGAAAAAAAGCAGAAAATAGCAGAAAATAGTAGAAATCATATTTTGCTGGTGTGACGACCGTCACAGCTCCCTCACGACCGTCATGGATTTCAAATGCATCACGCCCGTCACAGCTTCCTCACGACCGTCATGGAATCAGAACAGAATTAATACGTTAAGCACAGACGTGGTCACGAAGCTTCAGAATTTCAGTTATTGCACCTTTACATTTTTCTCCAAAGATTTCTAGGTTCCAAACCAAGTAACTGACAAAGTGGTGTCCCTACATTTTCTCCAACTACTGCCATAGTTGAGGCTATATATATGAGAAGGATTCCAAGAACAAAGGGTGGTCAATTTTCCTTTCCGAAGTGCTGTATTGCTGCAGAATTATTTCCAAAATTTCATTCTTGTTTTGTTTTGTTTCCTTTACCATTTTCCTTGTCCCCTATTACCGAACAAAGTAATAGTTTCTCACATTGAGGAACTATTGCACCTTAGTTTAAGTTTTTGTTTCCTGCCTTCATCATTTTGTTCTTTCCATTTATTCAAGCAAAAGTCTACCGATCTGTGGAGGAATTGCTTAGACCGCATTTACCAGGTTTTTATCATTTCAATTTATAGCAATTGTTTTCCCTTTATTATGTATGAGTTTAGGTTTAATTGTTTATTCGCATTCATGTTTATTTTAATTAGTATGTCGAGCTAAACCGATTTTATCGGTATGTAATTGAGTAACCAGAATGGATTAAATATTTCTAAGCTAAAATTATAAATCAACTTATTTCCTGGCTTCGATTTCTTAATTTAAAACCAACTTTTATTACGAGAGTAAAAAGGTAACAAAGGTTAAGGTCAAGACCACGAGAGTGTGAGATTTTACCCGGATAGCTGAAATCGAGCATTAGTTTTAAAAACAGCGAGAGCGCTTTAAAGTTAATTAGGACTTATTAGTTTTCAAAAATTATTTTTAAACTCATATGGGCTAGTGAGAGCAGACATATTGACTTAAAGGTATAGTCCGAAGCAATAACCACGAGTGTGTGAGGTGAGGGCTTTTAAACTGGTATTTTCTACAGAGTTATATTGTGATAAATTTTTATACGCTTAGGTTTAATGAAATCCACGATGGTATACTGAATTATATACCGATATCCTAATCATAACTAGTCTATTTCTAAATTTTAATTTCCCTTTAATTTCCCTTTTTGAACCTAAAACCATATCAGATTAGCCTTAGATTTACATAGTAACATTAGATAACGGTACGTTCGATTTTTAGTCTCTGTGGGATCAATAATCTTTTAAAACTACGCGATACGACTGTATACTTGCAGTTAGATTTATTTAGGCACACTAAATAGCGATCAAGTTTTTGGCGCCGTTGTCGGGGACTAATTAAGTCGATATCATAACTCCTTTGTTGCGTTGTATAGACTAAGGCAAAAACCAATTTTCCCTTTTTTCTCGATTGTATACCAAGTACTCGCTCACAAAGCGAAGACTTGCAACCACCAATCGCCGAATTAGAGCGTTTTGTACATTTAAGACGCAGAATACTTGAGTATCAACGCAAGTATAATATTCCCGATCTCCTTGCTCATACTCCTGAATCAGTCAAAGAACGAAATATGGCCGAAGGACCACATAACCGTCCTCTTAAGTATTATGCTACCCCATCTGAGCAAGAACCATATAACAGCATTGTTGCCCCTGCTATCAACCGAAACGATTTCGAGTTGAAACCCTCATTGCTGTCAGCCGTACAACAACATCAATTTTCTGGAAATCCTACAGAAGATCCTAACGAACATTTGACCAAGTTTGTGCAATACACAGACACAGTGAAGGCAAATGGTGTAACTACAGACGCGATAAGACTACGTCTTTTTCCTTTCTCATTAAGAGACAGAGCTTGGGCTTGGTTGTAATCCTTGCCATCAAACTCCGTTACTACGTGGGATGAGTTGAAAAAGGTATTCTTAGCACGATATTTCCCCCCAAGCAAAACAGCTATGCTGAGAGCCCAAATTAATAGTTTTCGACAAAAGGACAGCGAATCTCTTTACGAAGCATGGGAAAGATACAAAGACATGATGAGGATGTGTCCGCATCACGGTCTCGAAGATTGGCTAGTCATCCACACGTTTTACAATGGTCTCTTGTACAATACAAGATTGACAATAGATGTCGCCGCTGGTGGTACACTTATGGACAAACCATATGAAGAAGCCTATCAACTAATCGAAAGCATGGCTCAAAACCATTACCAATGGGGAGGAGAAAGAACTGCAGTGGAAAAATCCCAAAAAAAAGGTGGAATGTACGAGGTTAGTAGCCTTGATCATGTCAATGCTAAGGTAGATGCCCTTGCCCAAAAGATTGATAACTTGACCATAACGCCTGCAGCCACCGTGGCTGCTGTAGCTCAAAATTGCGAATTATGCGGAACACCTTGACATGCCGCCACTGAATATCAAATTTTGGCAGGAGTCTCCAGTGACTAAGTGAATTATGCTCAAGGGAACCCTTATGCAAATACCTACAATCCGGGCTGGAAGAATCATCCAAACTTCTCCTACAAAAACAACAATGCATTGTATGCACCTGGTCAAGCACCTGCTACACCACCAGGCTACCAAAAGGCTGCCGTAACTGCCCCTAATGTTCCTAGGAAGTCCAACTTTGAACTAATGATGGAAAACTTTATAGCTACCCAGGCTCAAACAAACAAAGACTTCCTGAATCAAAACATACACACTAGTGAGCAGATTAAGCAATTAGCAAACAAAGTAGACGCTTTAGCCACCCACAACAAAATGCTTGAAACCCAAATTTCACAAGTGGCACAACAACAAGCACCTACTCCTGCTCCTGCTAAACATTTCCTGGACAGCCACAACCTAATCCAAAAGAACATGCAAATGTCGTTATATTGAGAAGTGGTAAAGAACTAGACGGACCCATTGATCCGAGACTTCAGAATCCAGCCATGTACCAAAGGCCTGATAGCACGACAACTGAAAAGGAAAATGAACCCAAGGAAAAGGAAGATAATGACCAAGAGGCCGTAAACAAAGAAAAACCTTATGTGCCCCCCCACCACCCTATAAACCACCTATTCCGTATCCTCAAAGATTTGCGAACTCCAAAACTGCAGGGCAATTTAAGAAATTTTTTGAACTTCTGAAACAATTTAACATCACAATACCCTTTATAGAAGCTATCACCCAGATGCCCTCATATGCTAAATTCCTTAAAGAAATCTTATCCAATAAGAAAAAGATTGAGGATAACAAAACAATTACACTTACTGCTGAGTGTAGCGCGATAATTCAAAACAATATGCCTCCTAAGCTGAAAGACCCAGGTAGTTTCTCCATACCTTGTGTAATTGGGAAGTTTGTCATAGACAAGGCTCTATGCCACTTAGGAGCCAGTATTAGTGTAATGCCCTTATCCATATGCAAGAAGCTTGATATGGGAGACTTAAGACCAACTAAGATGTCTGTACAATTAGCTGACCGCTCTATTAAATACCCAGTTGGTGTACTAGAAAATGTGCCAGTTCGCATAGGACAATTCTATATCCCTACCAATTTCATAATCATGGATATTAAAGAAGACTCAACTACTCATATCATACTAGGAAGACCATTCTTGGCTACCGCTGGAGCGATTATAGACGTGAAGAGGGGTAGTCTAACTTTTGAAGTTGGTGAAGAGAAGGTTGAGTTTATTTTGACACAATTCTTACAAGCTCCAGCTATAAACGACACATGTTATCTACTAGATGTCATAGATGAGTGCGTAAGAGAAATAGAGATGGAACCAACCACATACTCAGATATTCTAAAAATCCCAATACCCCCGATTTTTGAGGATGATGATTGGCGTGAACCTTATCAAGACGATAGCCTAAGCGAATGTTTAGCACTTACACCAGATCATCTGCCTTGCCCGAAGAAACCAGCTCTAGAACTGAAAACACTACCCAATAATTTAAGGTATGAATTCCTGGACACAGAACTCAAACGACCTGTGATAGTCAATGCAGACTTAGGACAGACCGAAACTAAGAAACTTTTAGATGTCTTAAGAAAATACCCAACTGCGTTAGGCTATAACATCGCTGACCTTAAAGGAATAAGTCCTTCTATTTGTATGCATCGCATTATGCTAGAGGAAGACTGTAAATCCTCTAGAGAACATCAGAGAAGGATTAACCCAATCTTAAGCACTATAGTCAAGGATGAAGTGAAAAAGCTTTTAGAAGAAGGAATTATATACCCGATATCGGACAGTAAATGGGTTAGCCCAGTACATGTCGTACCAAAGAAGGGAGGTGTTACAGTCGTTAAGAACTCCAGAGGCGAATCTATAACACAAAGAGTTGTAACTGGAAGTAGAATGTGCATCGATTATAGAAAGTTGAACAAAGCCACTCGTAAAGATCATTTCCCGTTGCCTTTCATCGACCAGATGTTGGAACGATTGGCCAAACACTCTTACTTCTGCTATTTAGATGGTTATTCAGGATTCTTTCAAATCCCGATACATCCTGATGACCAAGAAAAGATAACCTTCACATGTCCCTATGGAACAGTTGCTTATCAACGAATGTCGTTTGTACTATGTAACGCTCCTGCAACGTTCCAAAGATGCATGATGTCAATCTTTGCTGATTTTATAGATGACATTATGGAAGTGTTTATGGATGACTTTTCCGTTTGTGGGTAAAGTTTTGAAGGATGTCTATCGAACCTAGAAATGGTACTTGAAAGATGCGTAAAAGCCAATCTCGTATTAAACTGGGAGAAATGCCATTTCATGGTAAATCAAGGAATCGTACTTGGACACGTAGTATCTGATAGAGGGATTGAAGTTGATAAAGCCAATATAGAGGTTATAGAAAATCTTCAACCTCCGAAAATCGTACGTGAAATACAAAGTTTCTTACGACACGCTGGTTTCTACCGACGATTCATAAAAGATTTCTCAAAAATTACCAAACCTTTTACCAGTCTATTAATGAAAGACGCTGAATTTATCTTTGATGAGAAATGTCAAAAAGCGTTTGAACAGTTAAAAATGGCTCTCATCACCACACCTATCATGCAACCACCAGATTGGAGACTACCATTTGAAATCATGTGTGATGCGAGTGATTATGTCGTAGGTGCAGTTCTAGGACAAAGGAGGGATAGAAAACTCCATGCTATTTACTATGCAAGTAGAACCTTAGACCCTGCTCAAATGAACTACGCCACCACAGAAAAGGAACTGAAAATGTAGTAGCAGACCACTTATCCCGATTAGATGGCATCAAACCAGAGCCAGTGCCTATTAATGATGATTTCCTTTCTGAACGACTCATAGCCCAACTTGAAGGTGATATGTCTAAACTACACCTAAATGAACCAAAAATAGAAGAAGCCGTGGAAGCAATTAACTCACACATAATACTGCCATGGTATGCTGACATAGTCAACTACTTAGCAACTGGAGTACTTCCACCAGACTTATCTTATCAACCAAAGAAAAAATTCTTTCATGATCTAAAACATTATTATTGGGGTGAACCTCTGCTCTTTAAGAGAGGAGCCGACGGTATTTTCCGTCGTTGCGTCCCTGAAACTGAAATAGAAGACATCATCTCTCAATGTCACTCTACTCCTTATGGAGGACATGCAAGTACTTCAAAGACATGCGCTAAGATTCTGCAATCCGACCTATTTTGGCCTAACCTTTGGAAGGATGTCCACATTGCAATACTAAACTGCGACCGGTGCCAACGCACTAGTAACATATCAAGATGCGATGAGATGCCCCAAAAAGGCATATTGGAAGTAGAAGTCTTTGATGTATGGGGGATTGATTTCATGGAACCTTTCCCATCGTCCTTTGGAAATGAATATATATTCATAGCTGTCGACTATGTTTCAAAATGGGTTGAGGCTATAGCTTCTCCTACAAATGACGCACGAGTAGTCATAAAGCTTTTCAAAAACACAATCTTTCCCAAATTTGGTGTGCTGAGACTTGTCATAAGTGACGGTGGCTCCCATTTCATATCAAAAATATTTGACAAACTTCTATCAAAGTATGGAGTAAGACACCGCGTAGCAACACCATATCATCCACAAACTAGTGGACAGGTTGAGGTCTCGAATAGAGAAATAAAACAAATCTTAGAAAAGACCGTAGCCACCTCTAGGAAATATTGGTCATCTAAACTTAATGAAGCTTTATGGGCATACATGACGGCTTACAAAACACCAATCGGAACTACGCCTTTTAAACTAGTTTATGGTAAATCATGCCACTTACCAGTAGAATTAGAACACAAAGCCTATTGGGCTATTAAAACACTAAACATAAGGTATGATTCTTTAGGTGAAAAGCGAATCCTGGATCTGCACGGACTAGAAGAGTTAAGACTAGACGCTTATGAGAACGCAAATATATATTAATAACGAACTAAGAAATGGCATGATAAGCGTTTATCTAGAAAATAATTTAGTGTGGGAGACGTTGTACTCCTATTTAATTCAAGACTAAAACTCTTTCCTGGGAAACTAAGATCTAGATGGTCCGGTCCTTTTGAAATTACCAAGGTATTACAAAGTGGAGCGATAGAAATTAAGGGTAGGAATAACGAACCATTCATAGTAAATGGGCAACGTTTAAAGCACTATCATAGCATTGAAAATAAGGACTATTTGAATAGCTTTAGACTTATAGAGTTGCCCGCTGATCCCCCTAACTAAAATGTCTAATTGATTTCGTCAGGCTTACGACGTTAAAAACAGCGCTTAATGGGAGGCAACCCATGATGATTGTTTTTCTTTCTTTAAAATTGTTATTTCCTTACATTTTCTATATTCTACTTTGTTTTCAAATTTCTAGCTTCATTTATATTTTCTTAAACTTTTTTGGAAATTGCTGTGCTAATCATATAATTGCAAAATACAGGATTACAAAGTCTTTCTACATTTTTTGTTCTCCTCTTCTGATTTCATTCTTGCTTAATCATTAAAAAATGGAGAACGAAGATAATATGTTGGTAGAATTCAGAGATGCAGCTCAGTGGCATCGCTATGAGGCTCTGTCTCTTCGACCCTTCACCTTGACAAAATTTGCCCACAGACCCACCATGACCTCTTTAGGCCTAGGTGAGAGCATTGATTTTCTGTTTAACCAACTAGGTTGGAAGGGTTTTGCTAATAAGAAACACAAGACTTATCGTAGACTGACTTTAGAATTCCTAAGTTCATTGAGTTACAATTCTTACTGTGGAAAAGGCATTAATAGGGGCCGAATTACTTTTAGGTTGTTTGGATACCACTGCCAGTTTACCGTTAAGAAACTGTCGGATCTTTTAGGTTTCCCTTAAGGACCCACCGTTTTCTCCGTGGTACAAGAGGATTTGATGTTGGTAGGTGAGCTGAATGCCTTCTGGAGTAGAATTTCAGGGAAACCTGATTTTGACATAAACCCTATGCTGTCAACCGAAATTCATAACCCAGCCATCCGATACTTTCATATGATCCTGGCCTACACCCTGTTTGGAAAGCCTGAGAATGACAATATTGTTTCAAGGGATGAGCTCTTTATTATCTTTTGTGCAATTCAGTCTCGAGAGGTTAACAGACTGACTTTCATGTTTAATAACTTCTGCAAAATCATTAGAAATGAAAACAGCCCAATTCTGATAGGTGGTCTAGTTACCAAAATAGCCGATGCTATGGGATTTAGGACCCGACTTTCTATAATCAACCCTTTTGGAGACTTTAGGCCTATGAATATCACCTTCTGTTTCAATAGGGCCATGATTAGGAACCAAGGTCCACACCATTTCCAGCTCCTGATCAATAATTTAGTTGTGCCACATTTTACTCTACCAAATCATGAACGCACAAGTGTGCACAACGAACACAACTGGATATATGACCTAGATGAACCACAGCCTAAACCTGAAGTAACCTTTCCTGAGCCTGAAATTGATCCTAAGACTCCCCCTCATTACCATGATTTTGACTTTATGGAATTCCAAGATGACACTGACATTCCTAAGGTTGATGCCACAAATTATGCTGCAAATCTGACTACCATCCTTAAAACTTTGGATGACTATCATAAAGACATCACCTCAGTAAAGGGTGAAATGAACACCATGCGACAAGATATTGTCGGCCTCATGGATCTGACAGTTGAGCAATTTGATCATTTGAACCAAGCCATTACATCTTTGAAGAAACGCCTTGGCTAGATTTTTGAAGCACTGCTTTTTCATGTTTTACTGCTTTTACTTTGGAAACAATCTATTTTCAGTTTTTCCTTTTCTTTTTTATGTTGTGAACAAATTAATTTACATTCAGTTTTTATTTATGATTGAATACACCGCTAGTCTTTGCTAGCATATTTTCTGGTTTTAATGAATTATTCAATTTATTGCTTAATATTGATCTTGATGGTATTAAATTTGCTCCTGTCATATTCTGTTTTGTTTCTAATTTACTTTGTCATTTTATTTATGTTTATGTATGCATTATAGTGTTACCATATGTGCTAACAATTTTTCTGTTACGAAAAAGAAAAGAATTGAATGTTTGCTGTCAAAACTGCTGTCAACCCCCAGAATTTATAGCTGTCACGACCGTGATAGTCCCATGACGACCGTCATGCGGGTTTGGGACGCCTTCTGTGTTAAAACAGAAACGTTCCCCTCTTCTTCTTCTTCTTTCTTCCAATTCAAACACCACCGTCCCACTACCTCCAAAATTCCAAAACCGTCATACCACTACACATTTGACCAAATTTCATAATTTCCATTACCATTCGTCTTCCCACTCATTATTTAACCACACTCGTACACCATCTTTCTCACAAACCCTCTTTCTCCAAAAAAAAAAACCTATTTTCTTCCATACCTTGTTTCTTTGTGAACCCACCATGGCAAGACAAACTCCAGACCTTACCACCGTAAATTTCAGAGAAGGAGCAGCCGGTGAACGTCAAAGGGCTAATTACATCAACTTCTACCAACGTTCCGTGCAACCAACTCGTTATGTAGACATTGCATGTCTCGAAGAATTAGGGATGCTGGACGGAGTTAAATGGATGCTACAAAATGCTGGTCTATGGCAGCTCTGTACTCAGAGCCGACCTACTTACGAAGCCCTGACGCTCGAGTTTCTGAGTTTCTTCACATACGTAACACCTTCTGGAGAAACGAACCAACTCACCGGTGTAGCCACGTTCCGCATGTTTGGTACTGATATAAAATCGGACAAAATCATCTTGCCGAGATGCTTGGTTTCCACCATGGCGAGAATGTTCATTGTCGGGTGCCACAGGAAACATTTTTCCAAGCAGCATTTGATTTATGGAATAGATTGACAGGAACAACGGTCGATAGCTGGGAAAGCCTCAACGCAACATATATCCACAACCCAACCATCAGATATGTTCACCGCGCATTAGGAAGCACTATTTATGCAAGGGACAACAACCACAAGGTGAACTCAAAGGAACTCTTCTTCCTCCATTGTATGTTTCACCCCGAGCCTATCAACGCCGCACCCTTTCTGTTAGCACACATCTAAGCTAACTGTGCTAGAGGTTCCAAACCCTTCTATTTTGGAGGGATTGTCACTTCTATTGCTCTAAGTTTGGACTTGGGGGACGCACTTAATAGATTACCTTCCATGCCTCCGGTGTTGCTCGACATCGACTACTGCCACAACTCACACCTCATCAAACTGAGAAGAGATTGTAAATACCATCCAATGGTCCGCACAAGAACAGTTCGAAGTATCATTATGCCTTGCAGGAACCCCATTGACCCTCAGAATATGGCCAATTGGCTCTTTGATTTGAATGCTCCCAAGCAAAATGCGGCTGCACATGATGATCAAAATCAGGCCCCTGTTGATGAGATAGAGCAAGAAATGGATAACGCCCCAGAAAACCAACCACCGCCTGCCAATGATGCTCCTTCGACCTCCAGACGTCGTCGCCGCCCCGACCAAGACCCCGTTACAAATAAAGAAATCTTGAGGAATATATGGCAACATAACCAGCTGGCTGCCCAGAGAGAAGCACAACAACAGGAGCAACACAATGAAATAATGACTCTCATGCGTCAAATCCAGACGGGCAAGTCAGCCAAGGTCAGAGACTTGACGGCGTCATCGATGAGATGGGTGCCTTGACATTGCGAGTGCAGGACTTACACGATTACATCCATCATGTCGGCATTCCAGATCATGTGGCACAACATGGACGAGGGCGCCTTAGAGGCAGAGGACGTGGGGCTCCTTGATTATTTTGTTTGTTTTCTTTTTAGCTTTTCTTGTTGTTCCCCTTTATATCGAAACATTGAGGACAATGTCCGATATAGTGTGGGAGAGTTAGTCTATTTTCGTTTTATTCCCCTTTTTGTATTTTCCTTTTTCCCTTATCAAAGTCAATATATGAGAATTTTCGTTCAGTATCTGATTTCCCCATTTTATTCTGCCATAACAAAAAAAATTACGATTAATGCACATCGTGACATACCAAGCTTTAAATTATGTTAGGAAGTTGGGAAAGTGCTAACAAGATCGATACCGTCTTGACACCTTAGACCTCTTGCGTATGCGATATCAGTTTCAATACTTATTATACCGATACCTTGAGTTCAGTCCTAAAGTAACCCCTAATAGTTTATATTAGCAATCAGCACCGTCTAAATCACAAAACCACGTGGGGAGCCGATGAATATAAGTGTTTGATGCCCAATCATGAAAAGAAGATTCTTTCTTATTTGTCTGTCGAGAAATATAGAATATGCAACAATTCTTACAGTTTTGAAAACTTACAAGTAAAGAAAGAAATCCATTGTTGATTGGTTCAGAGGTACCTGATTCTGGACTCGGTAGGGCGAACTACGGTTCGATCCCCCGCAATCTACGAATGGGATGCATAAAGGGTTACCACACTTGTGTATCAGGCCCCGTGAGAAAAAGGGATCAAAGTCACTAACCGGCTACTCCACTACATGCGTGAATAAGGCAAATGGCTTAATGTGATTGCGTTAGAATGAAACCGGGTGAAACAGACACGAAAGCTTCAGGTTGAACTATAATAGAATGATTAGAACTGGATTGTACAAAAGAGAGGTCTATGACAAAGCTTGTTGCTTTGTGTCATTAATGTATTTTTAGTGTTTTACGCTAGTACCTGACATACTGACGTAAATTCCTCCAACATTTTCAAATCCATTGGTGTACCATGTATGTGCATTTGATGAAGTTTGTCCGATTTTAACTTATTGATTGCTTGAGGACAAGCAAAGATTCCAGTGTGGGAGAGTTTGATAACACGAAAACATATCGTATTTTTACTTTGATTTATGTTAAAATCTTATTCCATTTCCGTCTAATCTCCGATTATTCCGAGAATATTTAAGTGTTTTCGCAGGTATTTCAGTTTCCAAGTTAAAAGTATGCAAAGTGTAGAAAAGAAGCAGAACAAGCAAGAAAAAAAAGCAGAAAATAGCAGAAATCATATTTTACTGGTGTGACGACCGTCACAGCTCCCTCACGACCGTCATGGATTTCAAATGCATCACGCCCGTCACAGCTTCCTCACGACCGTCATGGAATCAAAACAGAATTAATACGTTAAGCACAGACGTGGTCACGAAGCTTCAGAATTTCAGTTATTGCACATTTACATTTTTCTCCGAAGATTTCTAGGTTCCAAACCAAGTAACTGACAAAGTGGTGTCCCTACATTTTCTCCAACTACTGCCATAGCTGAGGCTATATATATGAGAAGGATTCCAAGAACAAAGGGTGGTCAATTTTCCTTTCCGAAGTGCCGTATTGCTACAGAATTATTTCCAGAATTTCATTCTTGTTTTGTTTTGTTTCCTTTACCATTTTCCTTGTCCCCTATTACCGAACAAAGTAATAGTTTCTCACATTGAGGAACTACTGCATCTTAGTTTAAGTTTTTGTTTCCTGCCTTCATCATTTTGTTCTTTCCATTAATTCAAGCAAAAGCCTACCGATCTGTGGAGGAATTGCTTAGACCGCATTTACCAGGTTTTTATCATTTCAATTTATAGCAATTGTTTTCCTTTTATTATGTCTGAGTTTAGGTTTAATTGTTTATTCGCATTCATGTTTATTTTAATTAGTATGTCGAGCTAAACCGATTTTATCCGTATGTAATTGAGTAACCGGAATGGATTAAATATTTCTAAGCTAAAATTATAAATCAACTTATTTTCTGGCTTCGATTTCTTAATTTAAAACCAACTTTTATTATGAGAGTAAAAAGGTAACAAAGGTTAAGGTCAAGACCACGAGAGTGTGAGATTTTACTCGGATAGCTGAAATCGAGCATTAATTTTAAAAACAGTGATAGCGCTTTAAAGTTAATTAGGACTTATTAGTTTTCAAAAATTATTTTTAAACTCATATGGGTTAGCGAGAGCAGACATATTGACTTAAAGGTATAGTCCGAAGCAATAACCACGAGAGTGTGAGGTGAGGGCTTTTAAACTGGTATTTTCTACCGAGTTATATTGTGATAAATTTTTATACGCTTAGGTTTAATGAAATCCACAATGGTATACTGAATTATATACTGATATCCTAATCATAACTAGTTTATTCCTAAATTTTAATTTCCCTTTTTGAACCTAAAACCATATCAGATTAGCCTTAGATTTACATAGTAATATTAGATAACGGTACGTTCGATTTTTAGTCTCTGTGGGATCAATAATCTTTTAAAACTACGCGATACGGCTGTATACTTGCAGTTAGATTTATTTAGGCAAACTAAATAGCGATCACAAATTTCATTTCCTTCATTGATCCAACTTCTGTGGATGAGGTTATATCAGATGATGGATGGATTGTGGACATGTAGGAAGAACTGCGCCAGTTCCAAAGGAATGATGTGTGGGATCTGGCTCTAAGACCAAGTCAGAAGAACATCATTGGAACGAAATGATTGTTCAGAAACAAGCTAAACGAACAAGGCGATGTAGTAAGAAATAAGGCTCGATTGATAGCTCAAGGCTACATTCAACAGGAATGTATAGATTTCTCATAAACCTTTGCCCCTGTGGCAAGGTTAGAGGCAATCAAACTTCTTCTCTCTTATGTTGTCAATCATAATATTATTCTTTATCAAATGGATGTTAAGTGTGCCTTTCTGAACGAAGTTATTTTTCAAGAAGTGTATGACAAACAACCCTATGGGTTTGAGGACTCAGCCCACCCGTATTTTGTGTTTAAACTCAATAAATTACTCTATGGACTCAAACAGGATCCTAGAGCTTGGTATGAGAGATTGAACAATTTTCTGTTGGGAAAGGGTCATCTTGACACTCTATTATTCATAAAGACTTTGTAAAAGGAAATCTTAATTATTCAGATTTATGTTGTTGACATTATATTTGATTCCACTATTGCATCTCTGTGCAAATAATTATCTAATACCATGCAGGCTGAGTTCGAGATGAGAATGATGGGAGAATTGATATTCTTTCTAGGAATCCAAATCAATCAAGACAATGATGTAAGTTATGTTCATCAATCAAAGTATACAAAAGAGCTTCTGAAGAAGTTTAATCTTGAAGATTGCAAGATTATGACAGCTTCTATGCATCCAACCTGTAACCTGGACAAGGAGGAAAGTAGCTCAAAGGTTGATCAAAAGTTATTCAGAGGTATGATTGGATCTTTACTTTATCTTACAATATCTAAGCCTAACATTTTGATCAGTGTGTGCTTGTGTGGAAGGTTTCAATCAGATCCTATAGAAACTCATTTAACTGCTAATAAGAGGATCTTTAGGTATCTGAAATGAACTGCAAATATGGGACTTCTTTATAAGAAATCTCTAGATTATAAGATGGTTGGATTCCGTGATGCTGACTATGTTGGGAATAGAATTGAGAGAAAGTCCACTAGTGAAAATTGTCAATTCATTGGTGAAAACCTAATATCCTAGGCTAGCAAGAGACAGACAACTATTGCTCTCTCTATAGCAGAAGCAGAATACACATTTGCATCTAAGTGTTGCACACAACTACTCTGGATGAAGTATCAATTATAAGGCTATCAGATATGTGGTAACAATGTCCCTATCTTTTGTTATAATATTGTTGCTTCTAAGCATATTAAGACTAAACATCACTTCAGAAGAGACTATGTTTAGAAGGGAGTTATAGATATTAAGTTCATTGATACTGATCGTCAATGGATGACATATTTACAAAATCCTTAGCTATTGAAAGGTCTGATTTCATCAAGAAGAATCTAAACATGGTCTATGTTAAAGAATAATTCTTATGTCCGGTCAGAGTATCAAAGTCTGATGTTGCTCAGAAGCTACTCCATTCAGAGGCTAGGAAACAACCTTTGATGAAAAGTGGCTTCTGATAAATTATCAGACTCTGAGACTCTGGAGGTGGAATACTTGCTTCAGAGTGCATTCACATGTTTGATTATTTTCTTGCTAAATAGCTGTTGGGGTAAAGACTGTTGGGTAGTGATGTGAAACTTCTTATTTTCTCTATCTTTAGAAACATATTTCTGTTTGTTTGCATCTTTTCTTTTTGCATCTTTCCCTGTATGAGATGGCATCTTGTTCTAACTTTGGTTTGAAAAACTAGTTAGTTATTATTGTCGCGGCAAGAAAAATCACAGAGTCGTCACCATATTTTATTCATTCCTAAGGAATATGGGAAATTAATGATAAAATTCTAAATTAAAAAAATAAGACGGTCATCACAACCGAATATAGGTTCGATAGTCGGTTAAGTGATTATTTATTTCTTGATTTTATTCTTTTAATAAAGGGTAATTACAAAGGGGTAAAATGGGAAAATATTTAGTTTTAAGTTAGGGGACTCACCAGGGTTTCGCAACCTTGTGCCTACGTATTCTCATCAAGTGATGAGAAAATAAGAGTTTACATAGTTGGGATAAAAAAAGATTGTGTGTTGGTTGTTTTTAATTCATGAAAATAATTTGTCTTAGTTTAGAATTAAATGCACGTGGGCACAAAAAAAATTGATTGATTTGTCGCACAAGCGTAAAAGGAGACTTGATGCGTTGAGTTGATTTTAATCGTGTTTTGAATTGGGAAAAGTGTTAAGTTGTTTTAATTGTAAAAAATTAGCTTGATTTATGACTATGTACAAAATTATGAATTTCTTAAAAATGAAAATCTCCATTTTTTTCTTTTAAGTTTAAATGAATTGAAAGAAATATTTTTGGGTGTTTCTTGAATCATTTTTATAAATTCAAACAAACTACCTAAAATAATTAGATAAATTTAATTAATCAAATAACTACTAAATTAATAAAAATAACTTGAAATTAGAAATAAAAACAAATACGTTTTTTTTTTATATAAAACTAAGGCATGTCAAGAAGAAGAAAAGGGTGCGGTAACAATTTGGATATGGGCATAAGTCCCATAGACACTAACCCTAGTTTGCAAATATCATATGAAACAAAAATTTAAAGATAAAAAGAAAATAATAATAAAAGTAAAAGTAAAAAAAAAAACTGATAACTAAATGGGGGGTGCCCGTTTCACTCTCTTTTTTACTTTTCCACCCAATTCCCTAATGATAGGGTGAAACATGGCATTGAGAAAAGAAAAGAAAAAACGAGATAGAATGTTATAGAAATTGTGAAAGTGTGAAACAGAGCCCAAATTTTTGTTTATTTCCTTATTTCTCTCTCAGCATGTTATACAAAACAATATCTTTCAACGAAAAGAAAAAACAAGATCAAAGCACACAACTTGAAAATTCAACACAACAAATATAGTCTACACACTTTAAGATTTCACAAAGGGAAGAACAAACGAGCTTCGGCGGTGAATCGAAGATTACAGGGAGGTCTTCGCGCTGACTTGTTAACGTGTATGTCCGGGGAGCTTCAGTGGTAACGATGGCACGACGAGCGAGGGAGATGGTGGTGGAAGTGATGCGATCCATATTCGTTAGCGGGAATCAATTTTTTCTTACTTTTCCCTTTGAAGAGCATTGTTTTTTTACATCATTCTTCTTCTTTGCTCATTGTTGTTTTTTTTATTTTGATTTTGGTGCTTGTTTGATTGTTCTTTGATATTTATGAGAAAGGCATTGAGAAAAAAGTTTTGTTACATTTAAGCAGGTTTTTTATATTTTGTTGTTGTAATGGATTTGGCTTATGATTTGTAATGTTTTTGGTTTTGGAATAAATGGAAGTGGTAGTTTTAGGATTGTATGAATGATTATTGTTGTTGTGTATGGTGTATGTTGTTGTTATGGGTTTTGAGATGGAGAAATGGATTTATGTTGTTGAAAGTTTTTTGTATGGATGTTGTTAATGGAGGTGTTTGGTTTGAGTTTAAGGTTTGATGAATGGTGAAACGTTAGTGGTTGAGGGGTTTATTTTTTTATGTTTTCCTCTTTTCATCGTGTCTGTATGCATCAAATATGAAGGTGTTTTATGGATTGTGTAATACAAGTGGAGGAGGGATGTGTTTGTGTGGAAAATATACTATTGAGTTTGTAAAAAAATATGTGAATTGTTCACAAAGGTGGATTGTTGTGGTTTCACCTGTCTGAGTGTTAGAGGGGTTAATGTCTATTATACTAATAAAATTAGGTTTAGAAATTAATCAGTAGTTAAAAGTGAATAATGATAAAATCAAGAATAAAATAAAATTTAATGTGAATGATTTTTTAACAAAAAATAAACATTTTCTGATAAAAAGAAAAAATATTTGACTTTTAATAACTTTTAGTTAGAAATAGTTACTAAAAGAGTAAAAATAATAATAAAAAATAATAATTTTAAATTAAAAAACAAAAAACAAAAATTCAAATAAAAATGCAAGAAAATCACCATTTTTACCTTTTAAATAATAAAACAAAAAAACAAGGCAAAATATGGTATAAGGGATTGGAGCCCGCAACCTAACACCTAACAACTACGGACGTTTATCAACTGGACTAACTTGACACTTTTGATTTTATTTTCATTTTAAAATACTAAAAATAATAAATAATTATAAAACAAGTGGTCAAAATTTGGAGTGCGACAACTGACCCTATTAAATTACTTCGACCCAAGGGTATGAGTGACGACAATCCTCATGTAATCGTGGTGGAAGATAATTAAATATGGAAGGACCCATAAATTTTGTCCACAGAGAGGAAGTATGAAAATACACTAGATGAAAGGCTCTTTGGAGAATCGAAGGACGCATATGAAGACCTGAGAGGATCCATCCTTGATGAGGAATACACCTGACACTCTAGTAGGACTTGAACAAAATTTGGATGGGACCCTGATGAAACTCTCACAACTAAACTGATAGGTCTCAAACTCTAATGAAACTCATAACTCTTCCGATGAGACCCATATATCATTCTGATAGGACTCACGTCAACCTTCTTCGAACTCATGTGATACCCTAATAGGATTGAAACTTCGATGAAACCCGGACCATTTTTCATATGATACCCTGGTGGAACCCGAACCTCTGATAGAAACCGAATATTTTTTTAATGAACTCCCGTAATACTTTGATGGAACTCGAGTTTCTTCTTATGCAACTCATGTGATCCCTGGTGGTACCCGTGAAATTCCCCGATGAAATTCAACCACTTTTAGTGAAGCCCGTGTAAGACCATGGTGATACTCTAATCACCATTGATGGAACTCAGGTAGGACTCTAGTGATACCCTGATCATTCTTCATGAAACTTAGGTACAATTCTAGTGAAACACCATATCACTCTTCATGGAACTCAAGAAGGACTCTAGTGATACCTCGACCACTCTTGATGGAAATCAGGTAGGACTCTAGTGATACCTTGATCACTATTGTCGGATTGTTTTCGGTGGGTTGTTTTATCGTGTCCGTTGGGATTATTTTATAAGATATTTAGATGCTCGTCGTTCCATAGTTTAACGTTCTAAGAGAAAGGTTTTAAAAGAATTCTTGTTTTGTAACAAAGAGTAAACTAGAAGATGGGTGTTTTGTTTTAAGAAAAGCATGTCAAGATTAGATCTCGCTAACTCCTTTCATACGTATCCAATTAATCAAGCATGTGAACTTAGTTTCGATCAATACAATCGCGTATCCTCGCGAATCCGTTTATTTCTAAAGCGGCTCCGTGGGTATTATTGTTTTAATCACTAGATGATTTCTCGAAATAACAATCGAAACAATAAACATAAAGATCGATACAAAGCAAATATTAACTTTCAAATCTATGTCTAGAGTATGTTGTTTAATAGATGAAGAAATTAGATCAAGACTTGGAAAATCTATGTCTAGAGTGATTCAAACCATAAATACAACATTCAAGGCAAAGATCTCCATCATCTATTGATCATAAACCTTATTCACATACAAAAGATTAAAAGAAATACATAATAGCAAGGTTAACTACCTCTAATCTTGACACAAAAGTGTTTAGATACCCATCACCATGGTAGCTTGATCAACAAGTAAAAAAGAAAGCTTTGCTAGCATCAAAGTCGAAGAGTCGAGGATTGATGCTCAAAAGATTTGATTCTCACTTCTTCTTGAGTTTCTAAGCTTTTTTGACCTAAAAACATTTCTAATCTCTAAAATGCTGAAAATGTAAAAGTTACAAAAGTTGATGAAATATCTTCCAAGGAAGATATTTATAGCAAGTGCACAAAGTGCAGTAAGTGGCACCGCGCTAAGCGCCATCAGGAGCGCGCTAAGCGCGGTCAGCAAAACAAAGGCAAAAATCCCAGAAAGCGCGCTAAGCGCGGTTAGAGGCCTTAACTACTATCTCAACAGTGAAAACACGCTGAAAAGCGCGCTAAGCGCGGTTTACTGACACAATCACCTCGAAAATGATATTTTAGGCCTTCTTTCCTTCATCATAGGTTCCTATCATCAAATATAAGCAAGAAGACCTGTCAAAAAGCAACAAAATGATCATAATTCACCATATTTACAATAAAAATGGAAACTTGCATATTTAGACTAAAACTAATAGGTTTACTACTAAAATATCAAGGAAACCATTGGAAAGGGCCACAAAATATAATAAAAAATATGCACAAATTGACCCTTAACAGTTGTCTCCATACCAATTAGCGACAGTGTTGTAAGCTTAAGAGCTGTCGCCAATTGGATTAGAGATGCCACATGGTGTCTCCAATCCAATTGGAGACAATGTGTTAAATTTAAATGTTGTCGCCAATTCATTTGGAGACAAGGTGTAATCATAAAATTTTAAGAAAAAATAATTAACGTTAATAATTAATTAAAAATAATATTACATAAATTAATGATGACGATCGGGTTGATCATACCGCCCACCGGTTCCACATCCCATAGGTACCATCACTCGCTGCCCTCGTTGTTGATTCACTCCAAGTGTTTAAGGATTTGAGGACTCAGGAACATCAGCAGGATCCCTAAGAACTTCTTGCATTTCTAAGAAGTCTTGTGTATGGAGCGACAACGCATTGTCGTAACTGAGTTCGCGAACCATGCCAGAGTAGTTGGGATATGATGAAGGGGACATTGGTGTGCGGGCTGGACGATTGAAGGGGGACATTGATGTGAAAGATTCGTTGGTGAAAGGTTGAAATGGTAGTGGTGTTTGAAAGCCATAGGGTTGTTGTAATGCTTGTGTTTTTCGGCTATGGTGTGATGTTTATGTGTGTCGGCTATGGTGTGATGTTTAAGCGTTTTTACTATGGTACGATGTTTTGGTGTTTTAGCTATAATATGATGCTTGGGCGTTTTTACTATATCTTGATGTTGTGTTTGGGGCATATGCATTTTGGGTGTATTGATAATAGTCATTTTGTTGGAGATGGTATGGGGGACACTCTTGGTATTGTGGTTGGGTGTCTGGCATGTTTAGATTGTGGGTTTATGTGTTTGTGGGTCGATAACTCGCACCCTTGTCATTCTTTTCATTCTTAACTCGTACCCACCTACGCAGTGCATCAAGTTTCTCAATACTTGGAAATTTTTCGCCTTCAGGTATGTCTCCGTCTAACCAACGATTCAACTCCCTTTGTAGTTGCTTGAAACTTTGGATGTTCCAGAAGAGCATCTCCATCGGAGGCTTCTCTCTCGAATAAATCACTTTCCCGTAGCGGCGACGATACATGTTATCACTAATACAAGAATATGAGAATAGATGTGAAAATAATTGATCACGCGACCTCCATTTAAAGTAAAATCACACTTCTTTAACACACTGTCTAAAATTACACATTGCACCCTGTCTCAAATTTAACACACTGTCTCCAATTGGTGTTTCTAATCCAATTGGCGACACTTCTTTATCCTACAAAGCAGTCACCAATTCATATGGAGACAACACTCTATGACTCCCTCAAAAGTAGGGTATTTTAGAAAATAAATTGAAAAATGGGTTATTTTAGTTTTTTTTAAAGTGGGATATTTGGGTGAAAAATTCACATTATGAACCTTGAGGTAAAGTTAAAGGACCAAAAAGAGTATTTTTCCCTTCCTTTAATATTCAGCTAACCAAAGCTTTTGCCCTTGTGCAGGACAAGACTAAAAAAGGTATTTCAAGACACATCAAAGAAGTGCAAGCATTTCAAAAATACTTTGAAACTATCTATAGACCTGATGAACTTAGTCGAACCATAAGCGAAGCAGCCGTCACTTTAAAACAAAAATTTACAGAAAAACTAGATAGTTTAAAATTGCCTTCATATGGTCGACCAGAACAACGTTATGAATTGGCTTTCAATCTTTATCCACCAAAGTTTCCCCCTCTACCTTCTGCTGAATTTGGTGTGGCATTAAGCCCTCCATTTCCAGATTGGTTCATTTGTGGGGATTCAATGAAACTGCTTCGACAACATTATAAAAAACGTGTTGAGCGAGTGGTTCTGACTAAGCACACATTGGACAATTTCAAAGGTCACCTTCATATTCACATAGAACACATTCGCGTGAAAACTCTCATTCTTGAAGGTGTTAAATGGGAACGTTTTTTTCGACATTCTAAATTTACTTTCCACGTATCTTTTCTTACATTTATATCTAACTTTTCTCTCCTTTTCTTAGCTTTGAGAATTCCTGCCAAGAAAGCAGATGTCGAAGGTGCATCAACAAGGATGGAAGAAGATCCTCAAAACACAACCACCAAAAAACCTGTGGCGAAAGTACAACCTCCTCCTTCTGTATTAATCTTTCCTCCATTTTTCCAAAAACTAATAAAGTTCTATTGTTATGTTCAGGTAAGTCGAAAGCCTCCTCCAACACCAAAAAGAAAAACACAAGAAACAAAAATCCCGAGTGAAGAATCTGGTGACGAATCTCCAGAACGCAATCAACCTTTGAAAAGAAAAAAGACTACAAAAACTCCTTCGCAAAGATCCTCCACTGCCAGAACCTCAAAGAAAACTCCTCCCAGCAGCCCAATTTTGGAATCTCAACCAAAACCTGTAGAAAGTTGAAACTCCAGCCTCAACACTACTATCCCTCAGGTATGTTCCAATTTCCAACAACTAGATTTTTTCTGTATATTTATTTTTCTATCTAATTTTAATTCATTTTACAGACTCAATTCGACATTCATGGAAACCCCATGGTACAAGTGCTCCCAAAAACTAGCAGCGATCCAACCTACAATCCCACCAGTGCAACAAACACATCCCCAAAGGATTCGACCAAAGAGTCAGCAACAGAGGTCGAACAAACCCAGAAGACTCCTCAGCCTGAAAATCTTCATCCAGACAAAATTCAGGAAGAACCAAGTCCTAAGGATGATACCATGGAACGACAAACTGAAGCAGCATTTGAAACCACGTCCATGGATAACCCTTCTGGCGATAATTCTCCCCCTCATCCAAAACCAAATGAAGAAAACGAGGATGAAGATGCTGAAACTGAAACTGAGGTCAAAAAAGAAACAGGCGAGGAAGGAAAAGATAATGAAGAAGAAGAAAATGACGAGATGAAGAAGCAAAGTGTCGAACCAGAACCAGAACAGAGCACCCAACCACAACTTGACCAAACAAAAACCAGTTCGTTGGGGACTGGTTCGACCAACTTCTCTCGTGAAGAACTTGAGAACATGAAAGTACAAAAACCATTAGAATATCTAAAGGCCATGCTGAACGCTCGTCACACCTTCTATGACTCTTCTTACAGCAGTTCGACTACCTCTGGGACAGTTTCTGGCGTCAAGTCCATAGATGCTACAATGGCTGAAATTAAGGAAAAAATTACCGATGTGGACTTGTTCAAAACTTTGGAAAATGATCCAGCCACCCACTTCGACTTGAAAAAGATCCTGAAGCAAGTTAATGTTTTGGAAGCCCCTGCTGAAGTAAGCAACTTTGTGGTGGACCTGACCACCATGATTGATCTGACAATAGCAGACTTCCATCGCCTCAGAGATTATTCACAGAAAATCACAAATAAATCTGAGACTCAACTTGCCGAATGGGATGCTGTTGTTGTATCTACCAACAAAGTCTCTGAGTTAGAACAACTTTATGAACAACACAAAAAGGAGACTGCTGCGTGCGACAATAAAATCCAAAAATGGGAGAAAAAGATAGCTGCACTTCAAAAGAAAATATCCCGAGAAAAGAAATGCAAAGAAGCACTACAGCAACCCAAACAAAACGAAATTGATCAAGAGTTGACAGTGGGTTTGCATCATGCTGACAGAGCCCAAAAACTAAGTCAAGAGATTGAAGAACTTTCGACAAACAAAGCCCTTTGTGAGTGTCGACTTCAAATCCAGAAGAACAAGTTCGACCAACTGAAGAAATCTTTTCCTAAATTGACGTTGTAATTTAGCCTTTTAAGGCCAATTTTATTTGTAATGACATATGTGCCATTTGTTTGGCGAATTTCACCATTTTCTTGTTTATGCAAACTTATTCCAATGTTATTTTAAATTCCTGCAGTATAGGCTTGTATTTCTTTAAATACTTCCCATTTATTTTAAATACTCTTTTATCTTTTTCTAATTCCTCAATTTCATACGCGCCATTTGAAAAAACTCTTAGAATCTGAAAAGGTCCTTCCCACTTAGGGGACCATTTTCCCATTAACCTGTCTTTTTGATCCATGGGAAGAATTACTTTCCAAACTAAATCACCAATTAGGAAAGTCTTATATTTCACTTTCTTATTGTAAAACTTTTCGACTCTTTCTTTTTGTCTTTTCAATAAATCCAGCGCATTTAATCTTTCTTCGTCCAGATCAACTAACTCGTCCATCATCATACTCCAATATGTATCTGATGGAATTTCATGATGCCTCTGAATTCGAATCGACAGTAAATAAACCTCAACTGGTAAAACTGCATCATGTCCATATGTCAACCTAAATGAAGTAGTATTTGTTGCTTCTTTAGGGGACGTTCGACAAGCCCACAAAATTGATCTAAAGTCTTATGCCAATTCTTAGGCTTTGTCCCCACGTTCTTTTTAATCAAACTTATTACAACCTTATATGCTGCTTCGACTTGTCCATTTGCTTGGGCGTAATAAGGTGTCGAAGTGAGAAGCTTAAATCCTGTCTCCTTTGCAAATGTTTGCATATTCTTCCTAGTAAACACAGATCCTTGATCTGTTGTTATTGTCTCAGGTATCCCATATATATAGATGATATGCTTTCGAATGAATTCTATGACTGCTTCTTGATCAACATTTACCAAAGGTATGGCTTCTATCCATTTTGTGAAATAATCTACTCCAACCAAAATGTACCTTTGGCCTTTCGAAGATGTTGGTCGAATTTCTCCAATTAAATCTAAAGCCCAACCCCTAAATGGCTAAGGCTTCACAATAGAATGTAACTCACTTGCAGGAACGTGTGGTATTCCTGCATGTACCTGACATTCCTGGCAACCTTTTGCAAATTCGACACAGTCCTTCAACATTGTTGGCCAATACATTCTTGTCGAAATAACAACCATTTCATTTTATGGTCTGCATGATGCGCACCACATGCTCCACTGTGCACATTCGACCAAGCTATAAAAGCTTCATCTTCGCCCAAACATTTCAACAAAACTCCCTCTGAAGTCTTTTTAAACAACTCATTTCCAAAAAGCACTTGTAAATAATCCTTAATGGGCTTTCTCTAATCTTCAATCCTTGAATCGTCTATATTAAATATCTCAAAACTTTCTTCGTCACCATACCCTAACTTTATTGTCTCCAAATCTGATAGGGACAACTTAGTTGATACAACTCTTCCTCTTACTTCAATGGCCTTTTCCAATTTTCCTTTCGACACTTTATAACCAGATGCGAGTTGTGCCAAATCATTCGCCACTTGATTTTCCATTCGAGGAATATGTCTAATGGTTACATTGTCGAATTTCTTCAAGAGTCTGTTAGTTATTACGAAGTACATAATTAAATTTTCTTTAACACACTTGTACTCCTTGTACACTTGCTTTATTACTAACTCAGAGTCTCCCATTATTTCGACTCTAGTTGCCCCCAATTCCAATAAAATTTCAAGTCCAGTTATCAAAGCTTCATATTCTGCTTCATTGTTCGAACATAATCCTTCGACTTTGTACTTGAATTTTGTTGGAATTCTATTAGGAGAAATAATCAATATCCCAATACCAGTTCCATTCTTATGACTGGAACCGTCGAAGTATAGTTTCCATGGCTCTATTTCGACATATTCAACATAATCTTCATTTATGGCGTGGTCAGCTATAAAGTCAGCCACCACTTGTTCCTTAACAGCCTTCAAAGGCAAATATAGTAAGGAATATTCAGTCAATGCCAAAGCCCATTTCCCAATTCGACTATGTAAAATCGATTTTGATAACATATGCTTTATTACGTCAAAATGAGAAGAAATATATACATCGACTGGCTTTATATAGTGTTTTAACTTCATACATGAAAAGTAAACACACAGACATAGCTTTTCTATTACACTATACCTAGTTTCAGCATCATTTAGGACTCTACTGAGGTAGTAGATGGCTCTTTCGACGCCATTTTCATCCTCTTGACATAACATACTTCCTAATGTCCTATCTGATGCCGCTATATACAACCTCATACTTTTACTTCTATAAGGAGACATTAAGATTGGGGGATGGGTCAAGTATTCCTTGATTTTGTCGAACGCAGCTTGTTGATCCTGCCCCCATGCAAAATCCTCCTTCTTCAGTCGAAGTAGAGGAGAGAAGGCTTGCGTTTTTCCACTAAGGTTGGAGATGAACCTTCTGAGAAAGTTGATCTTCCCAAGCAGAGACTGCAACTCCTTCTTTGTCGATGGCGCTTTCGCCTCCATTATTGCTTTGGCTTTGTTTTCATTGATTTCGATCCCCTTCTTGTGGACCACAAAGCCAAGGAAATCTCCCGCCTGCACACCAAAAGCACATTTGAGAGGGTTCATTTTTAAACCAAACTTCCTCATCCTTTCAAAGGACTGTCGAAGATGGTCCACATGATTTTCGCCTAAAACAGACTTAATTACAATGTCATCTATATAGATTTGCATGAAAGTTTCAATAAAATCATGAAAAATTGAATTCATGGCCCGCTGTTAAGTTGCCCTAGTATTTTTTAAACCAAAGGGCATTACCACCCATTCGTAGGTGCCTATGGCTCCAGGACAACGAAATGCCGTCTTAGGGACATCTTCTTCAGCAATAAAAATTTGATTATAGCCAGAGTATCCATCTAACATACTCAGATATGCATGGCCTGTAGCAGAATCTATAAGCATTTCTGCCACTGGCATAGGATATTCGTCCATAGGGGTAGCTGAATTCAAATCTCGAAAGTCAATGCATACCCTTAATTTGCCATTTTTCTTTATTACAGGAACAATATTTGCAATCCATTCGACATACCTCGTTGTGCGGATGAACTTACATTTCAGAAGTCTTTCGACCTCCTCTTTAATCTTCGACAAAATCTCTGGTGCGAAGCGTCTGGGAGTTTGCTTTACAGGCTTCTTTCCTGCTATTATGGGCAACTTCAATTCGACCAAACTCCTGTCGAGTCCAGGAATTTCTTCGTAGTCCCACGCGAAACAGTCTTTAAATTCTTTCAGCAGTTGGACTATTTCGCCTTTTAACTGAGGGTCCATCTTGGCACTTATGTAGGTTGGCCTTTTTTCTGCCCCCAGTCATAAATCAACTTCTTCCAATGGATCCTGCGCCACCATCTTCATGTCTGTCGAAGCTGGATCCTTTTCAAACCCCAAGGGTTCGTCATCATCAATGGCGTCCAACTTTTGACGTTGTCATTCGCCAACTTCTGCGTTGAACATATCCTCTTCAACGTCCCTTTGAGGACATTGTTTGTTGAAATCATTTATATTTGCTTTGACAGCCATGTATTTTACTTCGGCTTCAAGAGCCGCCTTGAGTTTATTTTCGGCTATATAAGCCGTAATCTTTTCGAGCGCTGATGACTCACTCATCGTCACCAAACTCACTTCCCCAGCCCATTGGCTCTATATGTGCAGTCCCAAATACATAGTTTGCCTCATCGACCACTTCCATATCCCACTGGAAACCATATGTGGGGTGGAGATACAGCGAACAGAAAGTATTATCAGTTGCCTTCAGGTCGAAAGTTGTTGGACTGCATGGAGCTATATGGGCCAAGTGTTTGTCGAAGCTGCATCGATCCACATGGTTTACCTCAGCCATGAAATATCTTTGATCCGCCTCTATGTTTTCGACAATTCCATCAGCTCGCCAAATAGCTATACGCTGATGCATCGACGAGGGCACATCACCCACGCCATGGATCCATTCTCTACCCAGAAGTAAATTATAATTGGCCTTTGAGGCTATGACCATGAACATCGTTGGTCTAGTTATAGTCCCAACAGTTAAATCCACTTGGATAACACCCAAAGTGGTTCCCACTTTGCCTTTATAGTTTGATAATATCATGTTGTGTGGTTTTGCATCAGACTCATCTTTCCCAATCCTTTTCAACATATAATGGGGCATTAAGTTAATTGCAACCCCTCTATCAACCAGGATTTTGTTCACTCCCACGTTCTCCACTTTCCCCTTTATGAATAGAGGCTTGAGGTGGCCATGCATGGAGTCATCTGGCCTTTCGAAAAAGGCATTCTGTTCCTCGACACAGCCGTTGTTCATAATATAGTAACATACTTGCCTGTGCCCTATAACTTCACTCTCCATAACATCCTCCTCTTCTTCGACCTCCATGACTTGGTCGTATTCTTTTGGAAGGACAGAGACCACGTTGCATACGATGTCGAGAGACACGTCTGACCCAGACCTGAAGTCGTCAGTCATTTCGTCATCCTCTCCCACTTTTTCTTTAGATGGTACTGGTTTAATTACATTGCAGGAATTGTTGCTGTAAGATGCCTTTTTTCGATTCACCACTTCGGCATTGCTACTTGACTCTAGTTTACTTCTTTCGACAGCAACTTTCTCAGCAACCCCTTTCTCAGCAGCTTCCTTTCCGCCCTTTTTTTTCTTTGGAATCGCCTCCATTGGGACTTCGACATGGGATTCTTTCCTTTATAATTCTCTGTAGGATAAGGCTTTGGTTTTGGCCTTTCGATTTCCTTGTTGCCAGCCATTGAAGAACCCCTCTAAACTTCAAAATTTTCCACTTTCTCTGTCCCTGGGCCTCCTTGATTGGTTGAACCCACTTATCACTAGGAGCTTTGTTGGTGGGTTTGAAGGTATTTGGGTGCCTTCCTCCAAACTTTTGCTGGTTTTGATCATTTCGCCTTGGGTCGAACCTCTCCGTTCTCGCAGGTGGAACTGCCCCCCAGTTTCCTTTCCTTTTTGCCTTTTCCATTCCCTCCAGATTATCTGCTGCCTTCTTGTCGAACACAGCGCTACAGCGGGGGCACAACATAACCTCATATTTTTTCTTCTGACACCTTTGAAGGAACTCAATCAAATTCTCTTCCACTTTAGGATACGCCACTTTTTGATATTCCTCTCTATGGCGCTCTTCATCAGTCTGCATTGGAGCTTTCTGGGATACCTCCACCATATTAACATTGGTTGTTTGCTCATCTCCAATACTTAACTTGTTCATCTTCAGAGTGAGCCCCTCCTCAATTTCATGCTTCTTCTTTGCCAGGTCGAAATCTCCCTGGCCCTCTTTATTATCTCCTCCTGGAGATGGCTTCTTAATGTCATGTTGACAACAGAAACCAACATATTTCTCTCTGGGATCCTCTATTATCCTTCGTAGAATCCCATCAACAGTTGGCTTCGCAAGACCATCAGTAGTATTTGCGTTAACCTTAGAGATACCTTCGCCAACCTCAGTATTGGCTTGGTCGAAAGTAACACCAAACTCCATGTTATCTCCATTAAGGACCTCAGTAGCCTTATTCTTGTCTTCGACAAAACCTTCAGTAGCTTCGTCATTCTTTATAAAGTTGAGACCCTCAGTGGCCTCCTTCTCTTTCTCGACGGAACTTTCAGTAGTTTCGCCATTCTTTGCATTGTTGAAACCCTCAGTGGTTTCATTCTTGTTTACATTGTTGAGGCCTTCAGTGGCCTCCTTGTTGATGCAATTCTTCAAGCTTCCTTCGCCAAGGTATTCAGTAACCTTGATCATCACTGGTTTATTGATGAAGTCTTCGGATATTTCCTCCACATCACTTTCATCTGTAGGGATCTCAGCGATCTCTACCATGTTCACATTTGTGTCGAAACCTTCAGTGGCTTATATCATCTCAAAGCTGCAGTCAGAACCCTCTTTGACCTCCACCATGTTCACTGTGGATGGTTCAGCATAGTGGGCTTCGACCATCTCCATCGAATTTGAATCAATCTTCATTTGTGGCTTCGAATTGTCGCCGAACTTCAATCTTCCGTCACGAATGGAATTTTGCACCAGATCCCTAAAAAAGAAACATTCCATCACGAATCTTCATTATGTGGTTCAATTTGCTGCAATGATGCAAATGGAGAAATACGAAAACAGTATGTTGTAAAGTGTCTTAGTTTATATTCATTTCAATTTCACTTTGGATGTTTTGCACTTTAGGCTTCATGACTGATGACGCCTTACAGTTGTTACATATTGGTTTGTGAAATTCAAATCTTCACAGGTTGCTATTTCTCAGCTAGATGTTCAACTTACAGTCAAGAAAAAGTTTGTAAGTACAAATGTAAATCTACTTTCTGCAACATAACATTATATTTTTTTAAATACCACATCTAATGTCACTACAGTATCTGTGTAGGAGTTTTGGTGAAACCTTGGTATGTTTCCTTTTGGCTGATGTAATGTCAGCATTATGCTTCAATTTTGGAAAGAGCGGTTCAATCTTTGAAGGTGTATAATATATTTAAGCATTTGGTTTCTTTATTGTGTTTGTTGCATATTTGCTTTCTTGGTCTGTTATGTGAAATATGCAACTCAAGTAAGGTGGTTTTGAAATTGTATTCCTTATTTTTCACACATGCATGCTATGGATATCTGTGGTGTGTTATTGGCCTTAGCTGGTGCAGCACTGGTCTGTGTGTCCTACCATTCTGTTTCCTTAATATATATGTGATGCTATAACTGCATAAATTTTTTCTGGCATTAGGATTTCTTTGTATATTCTTTTTTAGAGGATCATTTTGTATTCTAAATGGTTTGGTATTTAATTTCCTTATACGAAATGATCTACAGGGTGAATCAATCTTAGGTTTCCTGATGGCTGGTATATTTTTTTCTCAAATGTTGTTTTCCGTATTTTCAGGTGACCTTCTCTTCTTGGGCTTCATGATTGATTGGTTCTCAAGGGTGAGTTATTTGACTCTGGTCCTGATGAATTACTGCTACATAGATAAGGTACATCCACATTATGCAACATAACATTATATTGTTTTAAATAGCACATCTAATATCCCATGGTTTAATATAATTTTGTGTTTCTTAATTTGTAATTATATAGATATGAAATCTATTTAGGTTTTGGGCCCATAATAACAATACCTCAATGTAAATAGGTTTTGGGCCCATGCCTTTGAAATCTATTTACCACTTCTGATGTAAATAGGTTTTGGGCCCATAATAACAATATACAATGTTTTGCTTCCCAATGCCACATATTTAATAATTATGTATTTTAAATTAAATGATAAACTTGACCATTCATATTCAATTACCAACACTGGTTATTGAACTTCCCAACCAATAATTACAGCAAAAAAAACATTTAGAATCTCAACATAATCCATTATATAAACGTTTTCCTCTTCATTTTATCATATAACCAGCATAATTCCAGAAGAAAAACGAACATGAGTTCCAATGATTCTGTCCTTCCTCAACAAAGTTCAGATGTTCAACAACCAACTTCAGATGTTCAAATACCTACTTCTGATGTTCAACAACCTGTTCACACCCAAGAAGTCCAGCCTGAGGAAGCTGTGCAGAGGCTACGGTCGGTCTCAGTTGAAAGAAGACAGAGGAGGAGGAGATATAACAGAGCAAGAAGGATACGGAAGAAACGTACGTTTGATTCAGATGATGAAGACTTAGCACCAATCGGTTGGAGCAATTTCATGTCGTTCGGGCCTTATAGATTTGACTATTAGGAGTTTTATTTTTCTTAATGTTGTAACTTTCGTTTCTGAATGGACCACTTTGAATGATATAGATTTAAATTCATATGGATGAAATTGGTTTTGATATTTTGATTTCCTTTTCTGCGTTACATATTTACAAATACAGTTTTTTGTTGTTTGAATGTATGAATTCCTTTTTGTTGTTTGGATATTTCACAGACAAAAACATCCATGGTTGATATTTGCTGCTCAGCGTGTAATTGAGTAACAAAACATTTACTATTAAAAAATATTGCTATGTTAATTTGACTGTTGTATGTTTGTATTTTCAGGAGGGGCTACACCAAAGTTAATTTTACAACTAATGAATGTTAAGGGACTTACTATATCTCATGTGAAAAGCCACCTTCAGGTACTCATCTTTAGCATAATTAATAACCACTATCTTCTGTTATTCTAAATTAAAATTAATAATAATTTTGTCCTATTTTCTTAATCATGAAATTTGAATATAAATGACAGATGTACAGGAGCATGAAACATGAAACGGAAGTTCGTGCGGTGTGTAAAGGGCCTTACAGGTTAATCCATGATCCTCAGTGCCATTGCAACCATTTTGTTTATCCACCTATTCACGTTAGCTGATTTGTTTGATATCACATACATTTTACATGCATACTATGTGAATACTTTATTTTGGAATTTTAGGTACTTCTTTCACTGACTACTAATTCAGAAATATTATTGATTATTTGCAGTGTCTATAAAGCTGTGCTCAAATCTAAAGGTTCGTTCGATGAGATTAACCAAATTGCACAGGTTCTCATACATCTGACCAATGTGTTGTAAAGAATTTGAATAAATTGTGTTTTTTTAATTGAGTTATCAATTGTTTGATGTATCCAGCTACGTATCATTATTAAACCAAAGCCAGACATTGGAGTTTGACCTTTATACAGTCCAAAGCTGCTAACCACTTACCATATTGATATATGATTTTTCTCCACTTTCTCTACCTTTTACTTGGTATATCAAAGGCCTTTCTCTTATTCTCATGTTTTCTGCAGATTTGCTATCATGTTCTAGGGCTGATCCACGGAATCTGGACCCCAAATCCTAGATCTGTACGTATGTTGTTTTCTATTCTGTTTAGAATACATAGTATTAGTTAAGAGTAACATATTTTCAATGACTGGTGAGAAATTTTTGGTTTAGTAAGAAATACTCAATTTACTTCTTAACTGTAGATGAAAGATTATATTGCAACCTCTAAACCAAATGGGTACAAGAGTCTTCATAGCACTGTGATTCTGTTTTTGTATGAGAGTATGTTCAGGCTTGAAATCCAGGTAAACTTTATCTGGTTATTTCAAAATTTTATTTTTGCATGTTCCATTTTCATCAAGGAGTTTTCCCTACTGCTCTAGCTGATCCGAACGAAGTTCACCTCAAAAGTTTTCTAATGAGTTTATCCTCTTCAATTGATTTTTTTTAGATTAGAACAGAGAAATGGATTTGATAGCTGAGACGGGCATTGCAGCTCATTATAGTGGGAGAGAATTTGTTACTGGGTTGGTTGGAAGTGCAGTGCTTAGAAGTAGAAGCTCAAGGGGGAAGACAGCGTGTCTTAGCAATGCCAACATTGTACTTAGAATATGCTATATATCCCTGATTGCTTATGATAGAAATCATGTTTTAAAGAGAGAGCTTAGTATAGCTATTACTCAATTTAAATGCTATTACGCGGTTGGTTTTGGCTTTGCGCGAAAAATTAAGATCTTGGTGCTTATTTCATGAGCCTTTTTTACAGATTTGCTGGCTCAATGCTATTAAATAAAGATATAAATAGAGATATTAATTATACCATTGTGGCTTATTAATTATACCATTTTGGTATATTATTATCATTAAAATTGTGGTATATTATTATCATTACAATTTGCTGGTATATTATTATCTAATACAAGTTACAGTAGTTTCAATATTGTCAAGTTAAAATTAATATTTATAAACGGGAAAAAAGACATTGTTGATTAAAATATTTTTACATATGGGGTAAATACAACTGTTATAAACCGAAACATGTTTTGATTCAATTGATTCAAATATTGTTATAAATATTGTCAAAATCAAAATAATATTTTGATTCAATTATTTTTATAAACGGAAACAACTTTACTATTGATTCAAATATATTCATAAGTAATGTCAAAACAAAAATAATATTTATATACGAGAAAAAATATATTTTTTATTAAAATATTTTTATATACGGAAACAAATACTATTGTTATAAACGAGATAAACTTTACTACTGATCTAAATATTGAATAATATAAATTTATCAACAATTATATTCTCTCTTATAACATATTCTCCCTTACTGATAATATATTTTTATATACGGGAACAAATGTACTGTTGATTTAAATAGTTTTATAAATAGTGCAAAATAAAATTAATATTTATATACAGGAAAAAATATATTGTTTATTAAAATATTTCTATACAGAGGAGAAAATACTATTATTATCAACGCAAACAATTTTACTATTGATTTAAATATTTTTATAAATATTGTCAAAACATAAGTAATATTTTGATTCAAATTTTATTATATACGGGAACAACTTCACTATTGATTCAAATATTTTAATAAATAATGTCAAACAAATATAATATTTATATACGGGATAAAATACATTGTTGATTAAAATATTTGTATATACGGAAAAAAATTCTATTGTTATAAACGAGAACAACTTTACTACTGATCCAAATATTAAATAATATAAACTTATCGACCATTTTGGTTTTCAAATATGCGAAATAGATTAACAGAACTTATTAATAAAGATTGAGTAGATATATAAAAACTGTATTCTCTTATAAAATAATATCTTATTTGTAAAAAAAACTAAAACCATAATTTATCTAATACAAGTTTAAATAATTTTTAATTTTAATCATATTATTCTTAATATTGTTGTTTACATTTCATCTTCTACATTTATTACAATTTCAACTTAAATTTACAACTATTCTTAAGGTTTTTTATTTATTTTCAACTTTCAATTTTTATGACAATCTGCAAACAAATACGCGTCTAAAACCATATCCCACTCAGAAACGTACCCCGTGCGAACGCACGGGTTAGTTACTAGTTCTTTATAAAGTTGAGACCCTCAGTGGCCTCCTTCTCTTTCTCGGCGGAACTTTCAGTAGTTTCGCCATTCTTTGCATTGTTGAAACCCTCAGTGGTTTCATCCTTGTTCACATTGTTGAGGCCTTCAGTGGCCTCCTTGTTGATGCAATTCTTCAAGCTTCCTTCGCCAAGGTATTCAGTAACCTTGATCATCACTGGTTTATTGATGAAGTCTTCGAATATTTCCTCCACATCACTTTCATCTGTAGGGATCTCAGCGATCTCTACCATGTTCACATTTGTGTCGAAACCTTCAGTGGCTTCTATCATCTCAAAGCTGCAGTCAGAACCCTCTCCGACCTCCACCATGTTCACTGTGGATGGTTCAGCATAGTGGGCTTCGACCATCTGCATCGAATTTGAATCAATCTTCATTTGTGGCTTCGACTTGTCTCCGAACTTCAATCTTCCGTCACTAATGGCATTTTGCACCAGATCCCTGAAAAGGAAACATTGAGATGTTTTATGACCTAAAAAATTATGGTACTTACAAAAACCTCTCTTTTTATGTTGTTCTATGGGAGGCACTTTAGTGCCAGGTGGCGCTATCATTTGGCCATCTTTAACCAGCAAGTCAAATATTTCGTCACACTTAGTGACGTCTAATGTATAAGTCCTTTTAGGAAACTTATCATTCTTTTCAGGTTCGACTGGGTTTTTTCATTCGACGGAGCCAATACTTTACAGGAGTATGGCGGACCCTGTTTCAATTCTGCTAAGTCAACTTCTTGTTCGTCGAAACTAAACGATTCGCTCTCGTCATCATCATCTTCCTGACATACCCCCACATAAGCCACTCTTTCTTTCTTATTTTTAGTTACTCTAGCTTTTTCGGCTTTTAAACGTTCGACCTGTCTCACCCTATCCGCCAATTGTTCCATATCCCTCAGATATTGAGTGTCTAATTTCTTTCTAATTGAATAGTCAAGACCACCTGCTGCCATTTCGACTAATTCATGCTCAGGCACTTGCGTGAAACATCTCGCCTTAAGTAATCTAAACCTATTTTAATAATCGTCAATTAGCTCAGAGAATTTTCTTTTAACACTAGCCAACTCCTTCAAACTTATTTTCGTTTGTCCCATGTAAAATTGTTCATGGAACAACCTTTCTAACTGGACCCACATATGGATCGAATTTGCAGGCAAAGACGTAAACCAAGTAAAAGCATTTTTTGTTAAAGAACTTGGAAAATATTTCATTTTTAAATTTTCATTGCGTGCAATTTCTCCTGCTTCGATCAAGTAACGGGCCACATGTTCGACATTGGATTCGCTAGTATCCCCTGAGAATTTGGTAAACTTGGGGACTTTCCATCTTGGGGGTAATTCTTGTTGCAAAATATACTCAGACAATGGGGATGCATAACTGGGCCTTTGCAGCCCCACATTCACACCATTTCTGGCCATAATCCTTTCGACCATGCCCACTAAATTGTTTTCTGCTGGCATGTTGTCATAACGCACTTGTTGCACAACATCATCAGTATTTTGGTCTCTATGGACTAACACCCTTCTAGGCTCTTGTTGGACAGGAATTTCGACATGAGGCTGTTCGACCACCACCTCTTGGTTTCTAGGGTTTACTTGAGGAACATTCGCTGGCCTCTGATTTATTGTGGTTTCCTCTTCGATAACTACTCTGGGATTCTAAACTATTTGTTCCCTTGGTTGGGTTTGAGGAACACCAAAGAAGTCAGCAATGTGCGTCATTTGCGCTGCTAATAACTGGTTCGTTTGGGTGGTGTTTTGTATTAAAGGATTAAACACAGCCCCCATTTGTTGCGTTAGCATCTGCACCATATCATGGTTGCTTTCGTCCATTTGTTGCCTAATTACTTGTGCAGAATTGTTAGTGATTGCAGGCATATAAGTTTGGCATCCCGTTGACACAGGCTGACCCATTCTGCCTATGTGGTTCGCACCAGACCCTGATCCTTGTAGGGGCGAAGTAACATTAACCAAAGGGTCAGAGTATAACGATGACGCATTGTGCAAACTTGCCATCACAGTTGTTGGCATTCCATAAGGTTGTTCTCTATTATGTGGAGGCATTGAAAAATTCGCCACAAATGGCCTATGGACACCCCCTAAAGGGGGAGGGGTCATATGAGGCATTTGGGGTCCAACTGTAGAGACACTAGGCCCGTTTTGGGATGCCGAAAACGCTGGTGTCGACCCCGTTGATGATGGTATCGCCTCTGATACAGAAATTGACGCCGCATTTTCTCCTGTCGAAGGAATAGGCGTTGGGTTGTTAACATTTTGATTGTTAGGCGCGTTTTGATTTGTCATTCTTCTTATTCTTGTTCTTTTTGGTCTTTCTTCGTTGTTCACGGCTAACTTGCCACTCCTTAGAATCATACAATGAAATAAAAACTTTTTCTTCTAAGAATTTGCTATAAGAACAAAAGACAAATTAAACAAATGCACTAGGTCCCACTGGGCGTGCCAATTTGTTCGCTGGTAAATTTGACGAACAATCTCTGGTTTCCTAATTTATGAAAATTAGTTTACTAACAGGACCAACCACACAAATCCTAGGACAAAGTGCTTTTGAAAGTGTCTTTGATTTGAATAGGAAGGTATTTGTTTTGTATTTGCTAAGGTTTCTTTTAATGGTTTTCGACTAAGAGAACGAAGGTATAATATGGCGAAAAGGTAATTGAAGATAAGTTTAAACGAGAAATAAAGTAAATTGTTGAAGTAAAGGAAATGACTTGAATGTAAAGAAATGAAGAAAAACTTGAAATTTTATTAAAGTGCATAAATGCAAACTGGTGTTTTCCATACATACATTTTCCAAAACACTCGTTTCTCTCACACGGTTACTTTGAGTAATTGTGGTAATTTGTACAAAGTTTGGAACACCCCGATTCCTATCACAACTATCCTATTTATATACAAAATAAAATAATTGCTAATAACAGTTAATTCCTAAAAATACGACAGATGGCTTCTTGCATGTCTTTTCTCCATCAGATTTGCTCCACGCGTAATCTGCCAAAGGTAACGCCCTTTTACATTCAAATTTCAAACTTCATGTCGAAACAACACACCTTTCCAGTAGTGTCGAAATGTCGAAATCTTATATTTCAAATATCTTCTTCAATTTATACTTCCAGCTGCGAATAACAATAGTCTGTCGAAAACACTAAAAATCTCAAATCATTTAATGGCGTCGAAAAATACCCATATACAGTCATATAATTTGTCTAAAATTTTCAATATGACTTGGTGAGATGCATAGTCGTGATTGATTGATAGGGTAAAAATAATTTACTATGTCGGTGCATTAACTTTTTTTTTTATAAATAAAATCTCTCCTAAAATCACTTCGGGAAAAATCATGCAATCCATCATTTTTTTTCTTAAGATATTTATTTATTAAATATAAAACGATTTTGCTCCATACAGTACCATCAGTCTAATATTTATATTTTTGTTTCCAAAGAATAATAGAACCACGCCGATGGAGAATTGTCTATTAATTTTGGGAAATGTTGCTTCAATCAAGGGTGTAACGGTTCAGTTTAAATCCATTTTCAGTATAAAAAAAAACGAACTAATGAAATTTAGATTAATTTGGTTTGGGTTAGTTTTCACTATTTTTAAAAATGGAATTGAATCAAAATAATCAATTTGATTTCGTTTGGTTTGGTTTATAGATTTAAAATATTTTTTTAAACAATACATTCACCTAATAACAATTCCATTTCATGTTATTGTTTTTTTTACAAATGTCTGTTTTTTAATTAATTAAATTAAATAAGTTCATACAACATCTTCATAATTTCATATATTTATAAAACAAACTCAAAATGATGATAATTCACACTAAAAAAAATTGTTCAAAGGCGTCGATAAAAAAAAAACACTTACATGGCATAAACAAAAAGGTGTTTAACATCGACTCAATGTTGGAGTCGTGGCTGACATCTCTAGTCTTGAAGCTTACAATAGCGTTGTCGACACTAAAAAATGTCCATTTATGGAGACTTTAAAGAGAAGTTAAAATAGGGTAAAAAAAAGCAACTAGCGTCGACTTTATGAGCTGCTATTTTCACAACAAGAAAATTGTGTTTTAGTTTTGGCTAAAAGCATACACTACAAGGCCAAAACCTGACGCTAATGAGTTATTACTATCGGCCTAGCGTCGGTGTCGGAGCAGACGACTCTACTAGGAAGCGTCGATTTCTTGAGACGCTATAAAGAACCTAATGTTGGGAAAATAACAAATAAGCAAATGTCGACGCACACGCACTACAAGAAAAATGCATTTTAGCATCAATATTTTGCTATTTAGTGTCGCCGGAAGCGGACGCTAACATGCTTTTTTATTTGATATTTATTTTTTAATATGTCTTACATAATGGCGCCGGCCAACACCAACGCTAATGAATTTCCAAACCAAAAGTATTATTTATATTTCGTTTCCCTCCCTATTTATTTATATTTTTTATTTATTTTATTATTTTATAAAAACATTAGCGTCGCATAATGGCCGACGCTATATTGGAGCGAAATATATTTCATTTCCCAACACTTTTTTCTTTTCCCCTGTTTATTTATTTATTTATTTTTTTATTATTTTATAAAACATTAAATTTTGTAAAATAATTTGTAAACCAAACCATTCATCTTTTCATCTTCGTCTCAAAATCGCTTCTCATCTCAAAGCTTCATTCATCTGAAAATCGCTTCATTTCATCTTCATCTCAAAGCTTCTCATCTCAAAATCGCTTCAGCTTCATCTTCGAGTGAGTGTTTCTCATCTCATTGCGTTTATCATCTCATTTTCGTTCTAACTCATTTAGGGAATTTTTGGCAGAAACGTTCTCAGTCTCACGAAGCTTCTTAATCTTCGTTTGATTTGGTGTAAGTTTCTTCGCATTTGATTTAGGGTTTTGGTGTAATCTCCATTTTGATTCGTTAATCACCATATTGTATCTTCTCATTTCTTTCATTTCACAAAATTTCAAGGGATCACTTTAAGGGTTCGATTTGATCAGGAAATAGCTTTAATGGTTCGATTGACATACTCTTCATCAAAGAATTTGATTTTAAAGTTAGAATCTGTGTTTCTTCTTTTATATTCGGTTTGATTCTTCATTTCGGTTTGAATTTCAGGAACTTATATGTGCTTAAATTGTTTTCATACAAGTTGTTTTTATAAACAGTTAATTGCCATGAATATTTCTGATGATGAACCATACACATGTTTCAGAATTCAGTTGGGGTGAATTAGAATAGAATATAGTTGGTTTGGTTAGGATTATGTTATGTCAGTTAGTTGAAGTTAAGAGATTAGCTTGGTTAGGAGCTAGTTGAACTATTCTGTTAGTTAAGAAATTGTATAGGTTGTTAGTAGTATAAAATGTTAGGAAGGTTAGTTTGAACTATGTTAGAATTTTTAGGGACTGTTAGTAATGTTGACTGTTGTGTTGAATAAATGGAAACATTACGGAGCTCAGAAAATTCATGCTAGATTGTTCAATAATTAATAAACTGAATGAAAATATTAGAAATACATCTTCGAATTAAAATTTTATTTTAGTATAGGGTGACAATCATTTGACGTATTATACAATAATGTAAATGTTACATCCGAAGATGTATATCCGAAATCGTAAAAAACATTTTTGAATTTTCATATAATCAAAATCTTGTTTCTGTTTTCACTTTGTCTTGGATGGATCACTTGGCTTGACTATTTTATGTATAATTGTGTGTCTGCAACGACCTTGCTATGCTTTGTGTTTAGGATGTGTGTGTATACTGTCAATATGCCACCTGATGTGTATTTAAGTTGTGAATGTGAAGATTATTACTAAGTTATGCATCCAAGATGTGTATGCAAATCTATTAACATGCTACCTGTTTAGACATACAAAACTATGTTGTGCCATTTGATTTTGTTGTACACCTTGTGTCAGCTTGATTGTGCATATAGGAGATCTTGATCTTATGTCATGTTTTGTGCTCACTATCTCATGATCACATTGTTGCCAGGATGTTTATCTGTTTCCTTACTTCTTTTGCCAAGTAACCATGTGAATAATGTTGTTGTGGTCATGTAATGTTGTTAACATTAGTCTTTGAGAATATTTTGTTTGAGAGAGCATACCAAAGTATATGTGATTAAGTTTGAACCTATTTTGTATGGTTTAAAATTCCACTTATGAATATATGGATCCCATGTTGCTCTACTATTTTGTTGAATAATAACTCTGTTGTTCTGCTTCCTAGTTTTTAATTGAATCTCATAAGTTTGTATCACAACCACACTAACAGTGGAGACAAGATTAGAATGTGTGAGGTTTTTTACCTTATGCCATAGTCTGCACATTTGAGAGTGCACTTAGATTGTCTAGATGATGTTAAACAATTTGCTCTTGTATTCCATGTCTTATTGTGCTCATATGCATCAGCCAAGAGCTACTGTCATGGTAGTTAGTCCTGCTTTAATTTGATGTTACCATAGCAAGGATGTGACTTCTTTTTTTACATTGAGTTCTCTTTACTTATGTCATTGTTGGTTTTGGTCTCAAGTCCTAATTACTCTACAGTAATTTTATTGAACTTCTTTTATATTTCAATGTGTTGATAATGTAGGGAAAAGAGAAACTGGAGAAACATTTCGTGAGTGTGAATTTTCCCTGTGAGTCCGAGGAAGTTCTGCCACTGTGCTTTTACGGATCTTCATTGGGTATGATTCAAAATATGTTATGTTCTTTTTTGTTTTGTTTTGTTTTTGCATGGAATATGTTAGTATGTTAGTGTTATTATGTGTAGTGGTGAATTTTAGTTATTCAAAAGATCTAGTTCAGTTTTGAATTTTGATTAGCGGCCAGTTTCATGCTTTGTTTGCCAATTTAGGTATTTGGAATCTGTATGCACCGAATTGAGGGGTAATAGAATACAAAATATGTTTTTTAATGTACTGGTTGATGTCATATATTGTATATGAATTAAGTATATTAATCGGTGATTTGTTGTACCTTCGACCAAGCTATTGTAAACCTAGCTTAAGGAGATAAATAGACAATTGCTTAAATATACTGATATGAAACAGAAGTTGTATGAGTATATATTGATAATTCTGCTATGTGAAATAAACACAGTATGTAACCGTAACTTAATTATACATACTACATTCAAAGAGAAACATAAACTCAATTGCGCTTGGATACGATTGTTCAAATCTATGTTTCTTATTATGATTCTAACTAACTTGAGAGATGAACTACTGCAATATCCTACATGTCATTTATAACGCCCCGATTCCGATTAATCCATTTTGTTGAGTCTTTTATTTAAATTGAGTGATAAATTATTTTATCTGTGAAATTGGTCTGTTAATATGCTATGTTGACACGTTATGATATTTTACCATTTTTTAGGGTTTTCGGGGAAAATTAGAATGGAGGGTATTTTGGACATTTCTCAATTAATACTAAGTTAGAAATTTAATGGAAATAGAATTATGTGGGAAATTTAGTAAAATTGGTAGAAAAGTGATTAAGTGTAGAATTATGTGAGAAAAGGAATTAATTGAATTTGAGTAGTAGAATAGAAAATAGGAGAGAAAGAAATAGAAAAGAAAAAAAGAGATAAGAAATAGAAAAGGAAATAGAGAGAAAAAGGAGAGAAAGAAAGAGGAAGAGGAGAAAAGAGAAGGAAAAGAGGAAAAGCTAGGAAAATCAAGAAATCAACTTCTAGGAATCGATTAATCCGGGTAAGGGTGTGAAATCTTATTATCTTATCAATGTGTATCATTATGTATGATTTTGTTGTTGTTGTTGTTGATTTTTATGAGTTTTGGTATAAACCCATTTGTGTAGAAAATGGTAGAAATCGATTTAATCGTGTTGAAAATGATGTTTTCGTGTCCCTTGTTGTTGATACACGAATGATACATGTTGTTGGACATCAAATTGGTATTTTTTTTCTGAGTCTAGATGATGAATTTGGGTGTGGTTTGGGTGGAAAACGCATAACAGAATTCTTCAAGAAAATTCTGCATTTCGCCTGGCCATACGCGTATTGGGGTAGGCCATACGTGTATTGACTTGGGCAATACGCATATGGATGGCGCATTTCAGGGCCAATACGCGTATGGGATGCATGTTTTCCCGGCCATCTGGTGATACGCGTACGTGTTTTGGGCCATACGCGTACGGAATTAGTCCATACGCGGATGGACAGGAGATGTGTAAAAATGTGATTTTTCAAATATCGTTTTTCGTTTTCTTTCGTAACTTTTGTTCCGTTTATCCGATTTTTACATTCTGGGTATCGTTGTGAAGCTATTGAGTTGTACTTTCTTGTTATGATGATTTGGAAATTGTTAGCCGATTTAATTATGTCGGAAAGTTAGGAATAGTGTTATTTAGCGACTTTTACCGTTTTGAACGTGTGTTTGGATGTGAATCATACAATAGTGCATTGATGTGAATGTATATAGATTGTATGTGATAGTATGAGATGAATGCATGAATATATTGTGAATATGTATGCATTTCAAGAATGTCTTGAGTCATTTTGCATGTGAAGCATAATGGTGTGCATTCTTGTGTTGTGTGATTCTAATGAGAATCCGTTGTAACGTCGTGTGCCCATGTGGGGTGTGAGCGACGGTTTGGTTCCAGAGGGAATCCGCTATAACGTCGTGTGCCCGTGTGGGGTGTGAGCAATGATTATAGACGATCGTGTGCCCATGTGGGGAGTGAGCGATCGGGTCGTGTGCCCGTGTGGGGTGTGAGCGATCCATAAACATTGTGTGCCCATGTGGGGTGTGAGCAATGGGTGAACATCGTATGCCCGACGGGGAGTTACATTGGTAACGAGCGATGGTTCCAATAAGTTCCTGAGTGAACTTGAGATGATTGAGTCGGTACCACATTGCATTTGCATAGAGTCGTGAGTCGGTCTCTATGATTTGCATTTATCATCTTTATATGCTGCATTGATGAATAAACATGAATATGTATGTTTATGTGGAATGATAAGAATTGTGAAAGTATGCATGATGAATATGCTTGGCCTTATACATATATATAAACATTATAATGTATATGGGTGAATTGTGATGAATTGTGGTGAGAATGTGGAATATGTGTATTTTTACGCTAAGATATATAATTATATGCATTGTTATTATGATAACATTTCTCACCCTTCTGATGTTTTATGATGCTCTATGAGGCATTGCAGAGTAGGTATGCTGGTGGTCTTTTTGTGAAGCGTGTCTTCATTCTTTTGGTCGGTCGGCTCTGATATGTAGCACCGGGTAGCTAGGATGTATATGATTCTTTTGTGATACATTGTACATGTATCTTGTTGATGAATGTTTATGTAAACATGAATTATGTTGGTGGATAATACTTGATGATGTATATATATGTTATATATTATTCAATGTTTAGATTTTCCGCTTTTATTCTAAATATTGAGATGTGGGTGTAAGGACTAAGTTCCTCTGTTGCAAACTTACCCCACTGTTGCATATCAATTGATGAGCAGGTGTTGAATGTCTTAATTTCATGTATAATGTGACATACCTCTTTTATACTATGTTTATAATTATACTCTGACGAAATTTTTAATATGTGCCTAAATGATTATGTGATTATTTGGGGGTATAGAAAGGGGGTGTTACATCATTGTTGTTGATGTTGTGTCTAATCCAGCTATAAAGCATTCATATTATTCAACAGTTGGTGTAAACAAGAAGAGAAGGGTTCATTAATATATAGACTTTTCCGAAATAGTTCAATGAAGGTCCAGCTTTTCGTTTTTCTCTGTCAATGCTGCAGCTGTTTTGAATAGTTTTGTTTTCTTCTTAGCTGCGGTCTATAAAATACTTTTCCAAAATAGTTAGAAAGATCATTCACTTTTTACAGATTCAGCACCTAAGCCCTCTTGCTCTCCTATGCAAGCAAGGTTCACATCATTGTATTTATCACAAGTACAGTATTGTGTTCTAATATGATGAGTTCAAAGGGAAGTAGCCCTAGTATGAGAATTTGAGTAAAGGTTCAATAGGCATGGAAACCTAGAAAGTTAACATTTGATCAGGAACCAGGAGCCTGTAGGCCTTGCTTATACTCAAGATTTATATAGTATGTAATCAGTGAGGAAGTAATTATTGTACCTTGACGACCCTTTAGACGAATCATAATTAATGGTGGAAGAATCTTTATTAAAGTATTTTATAGACCGTGGTTTAAGACAATTTTGAAATCCAATTTCAAGCCTAAAAGAGAGACAAAAAACCAACATAACTTAGAGATTGTTATCAATTTTAAAAAACGGGAGGTCCATCAGCAATTATCTTTACTTTAATATTTTAATTTATGTTGTCTTTCTAAAAGTGACGAAGGCACATAAACCCTGAGTATTTAAGTAATTAATCAATAAGATTTTTAAAGTTTGTTTCTATGCATTTTTTCTTTACAATCTAGATCTACATTTTAGTTTTGTAATACCCTGATTCCTTAACCTTGTCTTAATCTTATATTAAGCAGTCAAATGAAGATTAGAAACTTATATTTGTTTTTTTATGTAGAGAATGGATCGAAGTTGGATGTATGATAGAGTAAACTCCAATAGGTATGGTTTGAAAGATGAATTTATTAGTGGAGTTGAAGAGTTTGTCAATAAAGCGATGAATCAACCTCAGTTTTTAAACGAAGGAGGGATAAGGTGTCCTTTTGTAAATTGCGTTTGCATTCTCTTGAAAACGCCTAATGAGGCCAAACACCACTTGTACAAATATGGTTTTTTGTCCAACTATTATACATGGACTGATCATGGAGAAGAGAATCAGAATGTGGATCTTGATGGTCATTCTAGTAGTGGCGGGAATGCTAGTGAGGATAATCTAGGTGATGAAGAACAATTTGATGCAATGAATGAAATGGTCTCTGATGTTTTCAGGCCATTTGTTAATGTCTCAATTGTGAATGCTAATATGGAAAACGAAACAATTAGTGAGGGTGAGGTACCAAATGAAAAAGCTCAACGATTTTATCATGAATTAATCTCTACAAACCAACCCATTTATAAGGGAGCTTCTGAATCCAGACTATCTATTTCAGTTAAGTTGTTGGCTGCCATGTCTAGTTGGCATGTTCCTCAAAAGGCCATGGATTTTTTCTCTCAAATGCTCGTTGATGTTTGTCCAACTAAAGAATGCTTACCTAGAAACTGTTACCAAGTGAAGAAGTTGGTGTCTAAGTTGGGATTGGAAGTTGATAAAATTGATTGTTGTGTGAATGGATGCTTATTATATTTTAAAGAAGATAACACCTTAACTCAGTGCAGAGTGTGTGGAGCTGCTAGGTATGTTCCTCGAAAGTGTGGAATGGGAAAATACAAAGATGTGGCAGTGAAGAGAATGTTCTATTTTCCAATCATTCCTAGGTTACAACGACTTTATTCTTCAAAGGAATCTGCAGCTCAGATGAGATGGCATAGTGAGAACACCAACAATCCAAATGTTTTGCGTCACCCATCTGATGGAAAAGCTTGGAAACACTTTGATGAAGTTTATCCCGATTATGCTAGTGATCCAAGAAATGTAAGATTGGGTTTATGTACTAATGGGTTTACCCCTTACATTCATGTGGAAGCAACTAATGCGTAAGTAAATAATTTAAGTTATATAGATATTCTTACACGTGTTTATCTGCCATCACTGCTGCAATTATCTGCGTCTCTTGGATTATCATGATCACTATCATTGTTAAGAAAAGATGGAATGAAATGGTTCCATCAGTTCCATCAGTACTCGCAGATCGTGATCAGAGTGGATAGAATAGAACCCGATTTCTATTTCTATTTGCAGGTTCGAGGTGTTGTCTGCTTCAGAAAGTAGGTTGGAGTGATTATACAGGAATTCGGCCTGTTGGTATTATCAGTTGATATGAATTTGAAGTTTCAATTTCTTCTTTAGTCAAGTCTTTGTTTCGGATTTGGATATTAACTATTTCATGTAGGTGTTAAGTTTTCTAGTGTCAGAACTTAGTTTCACTTGTGAATAGAGTAAATGTTGTGATCTCTTCTTGGTAACAAGTTTTTTATGCTAATGTTGTTTGGATTCCCATCATCAAATACATACCTTTGAGTGCATAGATATGATTATGAGTGTAATTAGATAGCACAACAATTGGTTCCAATTTAGCCACACAAACAAATAGGTACAATTACCCCATCTACTGTAGCTGAAAGAATTGTTAGTAGAATGACTATGCAAAGTTTTGATCCCAAATAAGAATTGATCTACTCCCTCAATTTTTTGGTCCCACTCTGTTGAATGAGAAGTTGTTCAATTAGTCAACACTTGTTTGTAGTAAGCATAACTTACAGACATCTCAGCTAGTAATAATATAAAAATATGAGCTACATCACCATGCATTTTTACCCAACTCTCTTCATATTTTAAGTCAATTAATTTTTAGGTAAAATTCGTAATTGTATTTCTCCTCTATGATAAGAAAAAGATAATAGTAATACTTGCAAATTTTAAATATAGGTTTGAGCTAGTCCCACATGGTTTAAATTGCTAAATATATCTGTTAGCTAAATATATTATCAGATTGCAAGTACAATTTACCAGGAGTCCAGAAAATCCAGGGGCTGCCATTCTTTGCTTTGTATTTCCTGTATTTCTCCTTCATCATACACACACAAAATTGGAACTGATGGCATCTCTTTGTTGATTGGTTATTCTGTGTGATCTTTTTGGTTCTTGATTGCTTTTGTTATCTGTATGATGTTAAGACTGATAATTTTATGGATATTTTGATGTTTATGATGGTATTCATGTTTTAACAATGGGGAAATGAATTTGAATCTTTCATGTGACTATGAAAGCTAGCTTATTAAATGGATATTTTTTGTGACCAAGCTGGCTAGTAATTTATTCATGCATTATATGTAGGTTAAGTCCAAGTGATCTTGTTGCCGCAATGATTCAAAAAGTTATTGAAAAGAATTATCGAGGAACCTTCTTTAATTATGGTGAGCTTAAATACGATGGAAGAGACGACGTGAGAAAGGAGTGGTTCAACGAGTTTAAAGTAAGACATGGCATTTCTTTTTTAGTAGTTTGATGATGATGTATATTGTTGAGTTTTATTTATTATTTGTATATTTTGTCAGGGGCTTGTATGTTAGGACCGTTGTGATGATGCAAAAATGGAAGAATTGTTTCATCAGAAATGTGCAAAATGACTGTCTTATATACAACGAAAGGCTAGAGAAAAGGGGCGCAAGCCGGGTTGGATGGGCGTAGATACATGGATGTATCTTCTAGACAAGTGGATGACAGATGAATTCAAAGTTGTATCCTAACAAAATAAGGTTAATCGAGCATCCAAGAAAGGTGGGGCAGTCCATACAACAGGTCGTAGAGCTCACCACGATGTTGCACTTGAATTGGTATATATATATATATATATATATATATATATATATATATGTATGTATATATATACTTTGTAATTACAATGCGTTAATATAATTATATCTGATATACATTGTGACCATATATATTGCCTCTAATGATAGGCTAAAACACTCAATCGACCTGCACATCCAGATGAGATTTTCATTGCCACCCATAAAAAGAAGAATGGGGAGTGGGTTGACGCTCGTGCAGCGGGAACACATGTAAGTTAACGTTTCCGATCTTAATCTAAATTTTTAAGTATTTAACATTGAAGTTATGCCCTTTGTCAAGAATTCAGGTGCTATGATCTTGATTTATAGAGTGAAAATAGTGAGGGTAGATCAGGGAGTTACTAGGAGTTAGTTAAAGAAATTAGTTTGAAATTAGTGTACATTGTATGGCACCACAATTGGATATTAGTGTGCATAGTTTCAAAATTCAACTTTGTTTTTGATATGCTATACTTTGCCATTTCTGCAAATAAATACATATACATTTACATGTATATCTTTAATAGATGAATATAATAGATAAGAATATTTACACATCAATGATAAGCAAGCTACTGCTGTTTACACATCAATGTATAAACGTTGTCTGAATATACGTTGTCTGTTGTGAATTTGCTCTGAAACTAGTGTGTGTGTGTATTTATGGTTTTGCACTCTGTGAATGTGTATGTGAATGTTCTTCTCTTGTGATATTGTGTTTATGAATCTTGCTTTCGTATGTGATGTTTTTTTTGTCAATTTTTATCTGCTGTGAGTGTATGTGAATCTTAGAGTTGTTTCAATGTATGATCTTTTTGCAGAACTTGTTTGTTTTGAACTCTCTCCTGTATGCGTATGAGTCTGTTCCGTTTTATACGATGCCAACATTGAATTTTTTTATCTTCACATGCTTGAATGCGCTCCTCCTTTAAGCATACATGTTGAGTACGGTTTTGAAAGAATTTTGAAAAATGTATGAAGCATGTTCTGTCTCTAATGTTCTTCTTTTTCTTGTTTCGGTTACATGCTACTAATTGATTAGTTTGTGTTATCAATGTGTACAGGAAAAATTCTGCAGTAGTTTGACACAAGCTGGTGATGAAGTGGAAGGATCAACAAGAATTTAAATTTGGAAAGAAGCTGCAAGGGGTAAAACACGGGGGCGGTGTTATGGAACTGGTCAATTGGCGCGTAACATAAGTTATGGAGTGAACTTCTTGACACAGGTATCAATTACAAACCCACATAGAGAAGCAGATAACCAGGCCATTGAGGCTGCCAGAGCTGAAGTTGCTGCTGCATGTGAAGAGGCTGCACGGGCTAATGCGCGGACATATGAATTGGCAAAGAAATTAGAAGAATTGTCAAAGAAATTTGATATGTTGCATTCTCTTCAGGCGAGTACTTCTAGTGCTCCTGCGAGTGGTCATCCTGATTATAACGATTCGGTACGTTCTATATTCAAAAAGATACTAGAAGTGCATGCAACTTTCACTCAACAAATTTGACATTATCTTGGAATATGGTGGTCCAAATGGTTCTTTTAGAATATCTGGATTTTCATCAAATTCAGTTGGACTGCATAATCAAATTCAGTTTTTTTTTATGTTTGGTGAGATTGTCTAATCTTTTCTGGTGCGAGTATGTGCGTGACCTTGTATCAATCTTATGCGGATTTCTGCAATGATATGATGTCGTTGTTATTCTGTCTGTTTCCTGCTGCGTGTAGTTTTTTTCTTTGGTTTTGGAAGTATATAATCAGTTGTGTGTATGTGACAATTTTTGGAACGCGACGCTTGTTTTGGAGGATTTTACTATCGACTTCCTTGGTACTGTATATGTCCCCCCTTTGATGTTAATTACTCTCTCCTTTTTATAGGCATTTGTAGGAACAAATTCTAAATTTTGAATTAATGTGAAATGAATTCGTTTCCTTTCTTTTATGAACATGTCTGAATCGGTTTTGGAAACAATTTGATGTTGTCTGAACAAATGTTGATTTGGTTTTCTTTTGGATGTATACGGTCGGCACAGTTATTTTGAATCTTTATGTCTCTGACTCGTGATTATTTATTTTGGATGTTGCAGGACGAGGAGGATTATGAGGATGATGATGAGGAAGTTGATGTTGGTTATCATGATTAGTACGTAGATCGTTTAGGAGATTATTAGTATTTTGGAACTCATTATATTTTGATGTTGGTGTATTTTGAAACTCATTAGTATTTTGATGTTGATGTATTGGGATTATGTATTTTGAAGTATTACCAATCAGGTTTTGATTAACAATCAAGTTTTGATTAATAATCAGGTTTTGATTAACAATCAGGTTTTGATTAATAATCAGGTTTTGATTAACATAGATAATCGTATTGATTAATAATCAGGTTTTGATTAACATAGATAATCGTATTGATTAAATTGATAATAAACAGGTTTTGATAAAAACAGGTCACAATCAACCAAATCAATAAATTGCTGTCTAAATCTAGTAGTGTCGGCCACGACACCGACGCTAACGTGAAATGATTTGCTGTCTAAATCTAGTAGTGTCGGCCACGGCACTGACGCTAACGTGAAATGATTTGCTATCTAAATCTAGTAGTGTCGGACACGACACCGACGCTAACGTGAAATGATTTGCTGTCTAAATCTAGTTGTGTCAGCCTCAACACCGACGCTAGATCAAAATAAATTGCTGACTAAGCTTTGTAGTGGCGGTCAAAGGCCGAAGCTATATAATGACCTGCACATAGACCAATTAGCATTACAGTAGCGTAAGCAAAGGCCGACACCAAACCAGTGTCTCATAGAGGCCGACGCTAAATGTAACTAACTTCCAGCTTTGGAAACTCCGGCTCAACACCGACGCTAAGTCGACGCTAAACCCTCTTAGCGTTGGTTTTTTGGGGTTTAGCTAGGGTTTATGTCCGACGCTAAAACAGGGTTTTCTTGTAGTGACGCAAGCACATCCATAAAGAAGAAAAAGGAAGCAAAAGTTAAATAATAACTCACAAAATCATAATTAAACTTCTAATCTTTACAAAACAAAATTACAAACTCTCATTAAATTGCAATTTTTAAGGACAAAATTGCAAACCCTCCAAAATGTGGTTTTTGAACAGAAAAATTGCAAACCCTCTCTCAATTATAATTTGTGAACGGAAAAATTGTAAACCCTCTCTCAATTTCAATATTTGAATGGAAAAAATATAAACCCTCTCATTTATAATTTTTGGATGAAAAATTGCAATCTCTCTCAACAAACTATTTTTAAACAGAAAAATAGAAAACCCTCTAAACAAACTATTTTTGAACGGAAAAATAGAAAACCTTCTCTCGACACTCAACTACCCAAATCCGTAATACACCAAAAAGACTGCATTTTGTTGTTGTATAAAAAATTAAAACTAACTATCTCTATTTATATAAATACTCAAATTATATTTTCTTCCTACTATCCGAGGTAGGACTTGGATGAATATACTATATGGCCCAACTCCTAAGACATGAATGAAAAGCCGATGTTGTTTAGATGCCTAGCATCAGCTTGTGCAGATACAACCTTATTTATGTTTCTTACGTTAGCGTCGGTTAAGCCGATGCTAATAACTTATTTTGCTTAGGCTTTTGGAGACGCAACCTTATTTATGTTTTTTTTTTCTTTTTTCTTCTACTTAAGTCGATGATAAATATTTTTATAATGTCGGCCTCTAGAGACGTTATTTATCTTATGTGTATAAAAGTTAGTGTCGACCTTGGCCGACGGTTATATATATATATATATATATATATATATATATATATATATATATATATTACCAGACATGTTTGAAAATCTACTTTTAAATAAACCACACTACAAAATAAATCAGGTATTCACAAAACCTTCAAAGTAAATAAGGTATTCAAATAAACTATGAAATACTCGACAAAGTTAATTATTGGATGAGGAGTTACACGCAATGTAAAATCAGTCGGGTTTTACTCAAGTCATGGATATAATTCTTTTATTTAATCAAATAGTGTGCATTCCGAATGAGGCGGAGTTAAGAAGGAGAGTTAAGAAGGAGAGCTTACCATTCATCCAGGTTCATCAAAGATGTACCAAGACCTGAAAAATGATTATTTCACTACTACAAAACGCGTAAACAACAACATCATGGTCACCACGCTTATTCCCTACACCGTTGTGACATCTCTAAACTAAGGCACTATCATAATATTATTGTTTTTTTGATTAAAAATTATTTGTATATAACAACGGTTAAGGAGCCAACCGTTGTGATAACCTCAAGCTTTCATGGGTTCGAACCTCAGGGCCCTCATATATGTTATTCCTTTAATATTAAGTGGCGCCTATTATTTTTTAATTATTTTTAAATAAAAAACTTAAAAGTTTATGACGACGGTTCAAGAGTTTCACTGTTGTTAAGTTGCGCCTTTTCATTTTTATTTATTTTTAAATAAAAAACTTAAAAGTTTAAGACGACGGTTGAAGAGCCAGTCGTTGTTATGTCGCACCTATTCATTTTTAATTATTTTTAAATAAAAAACTTTAAAGTTTATGACTACGGTTGATGTTTACAACCGTTGTGATATATTTTGTTTTGTATTTAAAATTTTGAATTATTAATACTCTGGCGCTTTTTTATGAAATTTCACCATGAAAGTAAAATATCACTACGGTTGCAAGTATTGGTCGTTGTGGTAGCGTGCTAATATTATACACTCCTAGTTAACTTGTCTCTTCAGTATCCTTTTTTCCATTGCAAATAGAAACTAGACGAAACAATACACGATTTCAACCCAAAACGTTCAATACTGTGAAACATTACACGATTTCATCCAAAACACCATCGTTCCTACCTCACTGTGTATTTGCCATTGTCGTCATCATCATCAACCAAGTTGACAAGACCATCAAGATCAACCAAGTTGTTACCGTCTAGAAGGAAAACAACAACAACATCGTCGTCACCACAAGGAAGGAAAACAACACCATCACCAATGATAACACGAATTTATATCATATTTTTACTTCAATTTATGTTAGTTCTTATTTCGTTTTTCGCCTAATAATCGATTTTCTCGAGATTACTTAAGTGTTTTTGCATGTAATCATATTTCACAAGTCAAAGTATGCTAAATGTGGAAAAGAACCAAAACATGCAAGAAAAGAGCAGAAAAGAGAAGAAAATTTGAAGAATTCATTTTTTGCTGATATCACGATCGTCATGGGAGTGCCACGACCGTGGCAGCTCCAAAGTTCACCATGACCGTCACATGACGCCACGATCGTCACGCGCTTAAAGTGCACGTTGGATGCAGAGACTCAACTACGAATTCTCAGATGAAACAGTTTACACGATGCCATTACCTCCGAAGTTTTTTAGGTCCAAACGTGGGATAACCGTTGGCATGAATGGCTATTTTTTCTCCAACTTCCACATGATGCTGAGCCTATAAATAGAGACACTCACGAAGAACAAGGTGTGGCCATTTTCTATTTCGAAGTATACCGTTGTGCTGCCAAAATTACTTTCAGAAGTTTCATTTCTTTTTACATTGCATTTCCGTTTCCTTGTAACCATTACCGAACAAAAGTGACAGTTTCTCACACTGAGGGGCTGTTACAACTTAGTTTAGATTCCTTTGTTTCATTGCCTTCAACCTTGCATTTTATTATTTTCAAACAAGAACCTACCGAGTTGTGGAGGGATTGCTATTGCCATTGTTACTGAATTCCAGGTTCCGTATTTAATTCAAGTATTATTTGTTTATTTTTTAACTATGTCTGAGATTGTTTACTTTCTTGCTTTAGCGTTTGATTTCCAAATTATGTCGAACTAAACCGATATTATCGGTGTATAATGAAGTAACTAAAATGAATTAATTTTCTCCAAGCTAAAATCAGTAATCAACCCTTCTTCTGGCTTCGATTTCTTAATATAAAACCCAAACTTTTTTTTACGAGAGTAAAGAAGTGACATAGGTTAAAGTCGAGACCACGGGAGTGTGAGGCTTTACCCGGATAGCTGAAATCGGGCATTAGGTTTAAAAACAGCGGAAGCGCTTTAAAGTTAATTAGGTTTAATTAGTTTTCAAAAAGTATTTTTAACCTCATACGGGCTAGCGAGAGCAGACGTATTGACTTAGAAGTATAGTCCAAGGCAAGATCCACGGGAGTGTGAGTTGAGGGCTTTTAAACCGGTTTCTCCTACAGATGAATAGGGTGATAAATCTCTATAGGCTTAGGTTTAATTAATTCTACGTAAGTTACCGAATTATATACCGATAACTTATCCATAACTAGTATTCCCAAATCTTAATTTCCCTTTAATTTCCCGTTTGAACTAAAAACACAATTTCTGATTAGCCTTAGATAAACATAGTAACGATAGATAACGGTGCGTTCGATTTCTAGTCTCGGTGGGATCGATAATCTTTTAAAACTACGCGATACGACTGTATACATGCAGTAATCCTCATTCGACTCATAAAGTCGCGATCAAGTTTTTGGCGCTATTGTCGGGGACTAATTAAGTCGACATCGTAATTCCTTTGTTACGTCGTATAGACTAAGGCAAAAAAAAAAAAAAAACCAAAATACCCTTTCTGTTGATTGTATGCCAAGTACTCGCTCTTATGGCGAAGACCTCGTACGACCAACAGACGAACCTGGACGTCTTCTTTCTGTAAAAAGACGTATCCAAGAATACTGCTTAACTCACGATATCCCTTTTCCTTTATCAGAACCTGAATCTCAATCCGATCCTAAACTCAAATCTGAATCAGATTCCGAATCAGAACTAGACATGGATGATCTACCACAGAACCGACCTCTTAAGTATTATGCTGCCACATCTCAACAAGAACCTCACAACAACATTGTCGCTCCAGCCATCAACCGAAACGATTTCAAGTTGAAACCCTCGCTGTTATCTACTATACAACAAAATCAATTTTCTGGAAACCCAACAGAAGATCCGAACGAACATCTAACCAAGTTTGTGCAGTATGCAGACACAGTGAAAGCGAATGGTGTAACCGCAGACGCCATAAGACTACGTTTTTTCCCTTTCTCATTAAGAGGTAGAGCTTGGGCTTGGTTGCAATCATTGCCATCAAATTCTATAACTTCTTGGGAAGATTTGAAGAAGGTCTTTCTGGCAAGATATTTTCCGCCAAGCAAAACAGCTATGCTGAGAGCCCAAATCAACAGCTTCAGACAAAAAGACAACGAGTCTTTATATGATGCGTGGGAAAGATACAAAGATATGAGAAGGATATGCCCGCATCATGGTCTGGAGGATTGGTTAATTATCCACACGTTTTACAATGGTCTCTTGTATAACACAAGATTGACAATAGATGCCGCCGCAGGTGGTACACTCATGGATAAACCCTATGATGAAGCCCAACAACTAATCGAGAGTATGGCTCAAAATCACTACCAATGGGTGTAGCGAGCGATTTTGGACGCGGTTCTTAAGCGCTGGTCGCTCTCTGCGGTTTGAGCTTTGACTACAGGTCGATTCATTTTTTATCCTATTGTGAGCTGAATAAGGAAGGGAAATAGATGTCTCCAATTAACCCTGCTTTGCATACTGAGTTTAAACAGCGGCCTGTTAGGTTATGGATGCTATCAATGTGGGGGGGCCTTTGTACTGGTTATTTGTATTTTCGCCAATACGGTTTTCTTTCTTTTTATCTAGGCAGAAGGTTTCTGGCGGGGAACAAGGATTAGGATGTTAGGACTGATGCTTTTGAATTACTGCTTTTGATTGATGGAGATATGGGATTTGGGTTTTTTGTTGATTGTGCTCGCTAAGATCTTTTCTTTCGATCTTATGCCTACGTATTCCCGTTTACCGAAACAGGGAAATCAGAGCATTCGTAGTTCCTCCTATTCTATGGGAGGAAATGGTGTTTTGGTGTCTTGTTCAAAGCCCAAGACATGAAGCGAAAGGTGGTTTGTATCTTGTTCAAAGCCCAAGATGTGAAGCTGAAAGGTCTATTTGTGTCTTGTTCAAAGCCCAAGACGTGAAGCTGAAAGACCTCGACTTTAGAGAGAATTTGCCATCTCTAAAGAGGGGAGAAGGAGAATTACTTTAACTGGGATACGCGGATCCGAGCAATGCCATAATTTCCGAAGAAAGGGTTTTAACCTGAAGGAGAAGACTTTAACTCAGTGTAGAGCAATGCCATCTTTCCTTAGGAATTTCTCATGCTAAAAGAGGGACAGTGGCATGGATGTAGATAATCCAGAGGCTTGCCGCTTACAGCGATTAGATGAAGGGAAAGGAGTTGTTGATGTTTGTGTACTGTGAAGAAGGCACAGCTTTGATGCTAAAAGGTCGATTGGATCAACCAGTGGTTTTCTTATACAAAGCCTAAGAGGAGGCTAATTTCCGCTAGGAAAATCATTATACAAAGCCTAAGAGGAGGCTATTTTGTGTCTCGTACAAAGCCCGAGAGAGAGGCTAAAAGTTTTTGACCCAGTGGGGCATATCGTTATACAAAGCCTAAGAGGAGGCTAGCAAAGAGTTGACTCAGTTGGAGAATCTTTTATACTCAGTAATAGAGTGTTTTTGTATCTCGTACAAAGCCCGAGAGAGAGGCGAAAAGGTTGTTTTGACTCCACTGGGGAGAATTTCGGTATCTCGTACGAAGCCCGAGATGGAGGCTATTGTAACTGTTTCAGTTGAGTGACAGATCCAATATACTGATTTAAAAGAGAAAATCAGTTCTTATATGAGCAACACTGCACACAGGGATTTAATTTGAGGATCAGGGATATTTCCTTCTCTTTGAGGAAACGGGAAATCCAAAGGGTATTGAGACTATCCGAGTCTGCGGGTTTCCTTCCTATTTAACGAAGGGTGCTTGAGAATGTCTTTGAGACTCAAGGAAGTTAGACTGTCCGTGTCTAGAGTTTTATCTTTTGTACTATGCTTTGAGAAACAGTAGTAGACTCTATGAAAGGACTGTTCTATGGAGATAACTAAGTTCTGTTCCTATACCTCTAGGAGGTCGTCGGGACAATTTGTACGAAGCCCAAAAGGAGGCTGGAAACTTTTAAGAAGCCGACGGGTCCTTGTACGAAGCCCAAGAGGAGGCTATCATTCCTGGAGGAAGAGATCATTATACGAAGCCTAAGAGGAGGCTGTGAATACTTCTAAGAAGCCGTAGTGTCCTTGAATAATGCCCAAGAGGAGGCCGATGCTTTTAAGAAGCCCGTGGGTCTATCATCTCCTTTCCATTAGGAGAGATAACTCTTTTAAAGATGAAAACCACTGGTAAACGTGCGAGGTTTACTATCCAGCGACTTTTAATTTTTAAAGAGGGTTCCTTAGTTAAGGTCCAAGATTATGACCGTAGTGGGTACCCAAACCCCGAGACATTCAAGGCAAGCTATCCACAAGGAATATATCAAGTCAGGAAAGTTTGAGAATTGGGAAGAAACTCAAAGATGCCATTCACGGAGAATACATTCATCTTGGGGAGTAGAGCTTCTTGACGATTCCTAAGGAGGACAGCCGAAGAGAAGACTGTATCTGGTGCTCCTATTGGGGATCTAGGCGTCTATTTCTACGAATAAATGAAACGGCGTCACTTAGTTCTAGACGTAGTTGCCGGGGAAACTCGAAATATCTATACTATTATTACACAGTAGATATGAGTTTATGAAAGGAGACTTACAGTGAGTAGCCCCACAATACAGTTTATAATATGAAAGCAGTAAATGAAAGCGATAACCACTTACTCGGTTGTAGTGCTTCCATGCTGTTTGGTTAGTTGTTCAACAAAGAAAGATTAAAAACAATAGTATATTCAAAATCAAAGGAGAAAGTACTTTGAAAAAGAAAGATTTGGGGCTTACAGCTCAAGGAGAGGCCCAGGGTTTTATCAGTGAGCGCACTGTTGTTTTGAATTCGTACAGAGGGACTTATACAAGTGACTGGGGCCCAAAAAGGTTTTCTGTACAAAGGGATGGGTCTTACACTCTCTCAAGAGGCCCAAAGTGTTTTAAAGAAAAAGAAATGGGTCTTACTACTCGAGGGTAGGCCCAGATGGTTTTTATATTTTAAACGGGCGACGATCGCGCCGTTTACTTGTACAGAGGGACTTATACAATGAGTGAGGCCCAAAAAGTTTTTGTACAAGGGGGGATGGGTCTTACACTCTCTCAAGAGGCCCAAAAAGTTTTGAAGAAAAATAAATGGGTCTTACTACTCGAGGGTAGGCCCAGATGATTTTTGAAAAGGCGACGATCGCGCCGTTTATTTTTTGACGGTATCGGGACTTATACAATAAGTGAGGCCCAAAGATGATTTGGTCAAAAAAAAGGATTGGGTCTTACACTCTAATAGAGGCCCAAAAAGTTTTGAAGAAAAATAAATGATTTATGAGGGTTGAATTAATCCAAAACCCTAATTTGTTTTCAAAATGTATTTAATTGAATAAAAATTCAATTAATATGATCAAAAATTGTTTAACACATGGAAAACAAATTGTGATCTTGGATTAATGCTTCAAAAATTAAGTATTGAGCTACAAAATAATTAGAAAGCATTAAAAGTTGCAAAATCAATGTAGAAAAAATATTTAAAATGCCAAAAACAATCAAAATATTAATTATTTACAAAAATATCAATTATATGAAATAAATAATATTTTTGGGATTTTTTGATAAAATAAAGTATTTTAACATTTTTGTGAATTATTAAAAAAAGAATCAACTCAAAATCATTAAAACTCAGAGAGAAATTAATTTTTGAATCAATTAAACAAAATCACAAAATTCAAATATTTGAATTTGAAAAAAAAAGGCGCCAAGAACAAGTTGAAGAACACACGCGTGTTCTTGGTTTCTCAGATTTGCGTTTTCTATCCAATCTCCATGAATACGTAATCATATCATGCAATCCACATATCATTATGCTCGTCTCAACCTCACGATCATGTCTATGTACTTTAATTTCATTTAAATTAAACATACAACAAGAAATCACGAAGAAACCTCAAGAACCCAAATTTCTGCATGAAGGCTAGGATTTTTGATACACGATTCAAACAATGCAATTAATTGAGGGAAAACATTCCATGCATGATTATGAACATATGGCTAAATTATTGTGCGAGGAAATATGCATAGATTGAGAGATGACCAAGTATGTGCTTACCTCCAAGTCGTGACAGCAAGTTCAAAGTGATTTTTGATTTGGAGGTATTACAGATGAGTGGTGATGATCTGAACACCTTCCCTACACCCTATGGATTATGTTTGGATGGTTGGACTTGATTGAAATTGGCTGGATCATTTTGTGGTACCTCAGCTGCACCTTGTTTGAAAATTTGAGCAACCAGCTGGTGATTTCATGAAATTGATGTTTCAGAAGTTATGTGAGTGTTTGATCAGCTCATATGTGATGTATGTGAGGTGTGTGAGTGATTGGTTTGTGCAGAATTGCTCTCAAACTCAAAACCCGATAGCTACCTTGCTAAGAAAGGCATTTTTGCCAAGAGAAAGAGATTTTGAGGAAAGCATCTGTTAGATGGCTTTGGTGTACTTAAACTGACCACAATTGAGCTCTATTTATAGTAGAGCAAGTTTGTTTTGCAAGGAATAGTGAATGGCAGCTGGTAAGTAGGTTTGGCCAATGTTGGCAAATGAAAATCCAAGTCTCCTCTAGCCATTGACTAGAGGTTAGGGCACAGAGCCTTCGTCCCCTTGGTCTTGGATAAGTCTTGACTGATTTCAGATGAGAATGGCTCAGTCCATGTCACCTTGATGGTTCCATTGAATGCCTCCTTCCAAATTTGAAGTCTTGTCCCTATTTTGACAATTCTAGGTTCAACATGCTATTCCTTGTTCCTTGGACCTTGGACGCTTGGCTCAGTGATTGTCCCCTTTAGATTCAATCCTCTTAGGTGTCCAAGTGGATTGGAGCAATTGAAATTGGCTGATTTTGGAAAATCGAGCCAAAATGCATATTCTGCCTTGCTTTGACAGATTTCAACAAGGCAACTTGCCAATGTTGTATCTCATGATGTAGGTTGAATTTGGCAATGTTCTTGGCCATTTTGGAAAGCTCTTACATGATACAACAACTGTTTGAACAAGTTTGGTTTTGATCTCTTTTGATTCCAAGTGAAAAATCCCCCTACATTTGGCAAAAAGGGAAGGCAAATTCTGACTTAGTGAAAATTTCACTAAGTGTTGGAAAAAGTGACATTTTCACTTTTCAGCCACCTTGATCACTCCATAGCTCAAAATCCTTAATGAATTGGAATGACTTGTAGTTGAAGTTTTTGTAGGTGATAATGAGGGATACAAATCCATCTTTGGATGAGAAAAAATGGCCTTGTGGTTTAGGAGTTATGGTCCTCCAAAGTTGGTACCTTTGCCACTTTATTTTTAACTTAGAAAAATTTCTAAGTTTTATGGTTACCCTTTTTACAAGTTATCTCACTTTTCTTGATTTTTCTTGATGAATGATAATTCAAATCATACATTAACATCATTTTAGGGTTAAAAATCCATTTTGGTGAAAAATCTCAAAAAGTCAAAGTTGACTTTTGTGCACAGTTGACTTTTTATCAGATGAATTCCAAACTGTGCAATTCTTCAGGAAATCATGTCCTTGACCTAAATCAAACTTGATGGACATGTTCCATGGGTGTCATAGGGTATATTCAATCATGTATTAGGGTTTGGGAGCATGTCTTGGTCAAAAGTCAAAGTTACAGTTGACTTTTCCCTTAAAACCCTAATTGTGGTGCAGATGAAAATGAGACTTGTTGCTCAAGCTTCTTGGATCAATCCATTGTTCCAAATGGATCAATATGGTGTATTAGAGACCCTCAAATCATTTCTTGAGGTCTTGGCTCATGGTTTGTCCCAAAAGTCAACTTAGGGGTGAATTAGGTCAAGAAACCCTAATTCCTGATTTTTGATAAATGCATCCCCTGAGGCAAAATTGACTTGATGCATGGGTTCATGAGGTTCCATGAAGCATATTAGGTCATGTTTTGGATCATTGCCTTGTGCCCAGATGAAAATTTCCATCTGGAGGCCCTGGTCGACCAAAACCCTAATTTGGTGACACTGTCGATCTTGAGACTTGATCCACCTAGAAGTGAGCAGCCTTGTGCTTAATCCTTGAAGTGGGAGTCCTTTTTGATCCATTGTGGATGTTTGAGAGATTAGACAAGTTGAAGATCATGTCATTTCTTGATTGATCCTTTGTCTAAGCACTCAGAGAGGGCTTGAAACCCTAATTTTGATTGTATTGGATGCTCACCCATCTTTGGGGAGACTGATGAAGCATGATGGTTCATCCATATTGTGATGATGATTTTCACAATGATGGGAAATCTAAGTGGTCAAAATTTGGGGTATTACAATGGGGAGGTGAAAGAACTCAAGTGGAGAAATCCCAACCGAAAGGAGGAATGTACGAAGTATCTAGCTTAGATGCCGTTCGTGCTAAGGTAGACGCAATAGCTCAAAAGATAGACAACTTGACCATGACACCCACAGCCACCGTAGCTGCTGTAGCGCCAAACTGCGAATTATGTGGAACAGCTGGACACGCTGCCCCTGAATGCCAAGTTTTAGTATGAGCCTCTACAGATCAAGTGAATTATGCTCAAGCAAACCCTTATGCAAATACCTACAATCCTGGTTGGAAGAATCACCCAAACTTCTCTTACAAAAACAACAATGCACTGTATGCACCTGGTCAAGCACCTGCTGCACCACCAGGTTATCAAAAGGCTGCAACAGCTGCTCCAAATGTTCCTAGAAAGTCTAACCTTGAACTGATGATAGAGAACTTCATAGCTACCCAGACTCAAACAAACAAAGAGTTCCTGAATCAAAACGTTCACACTAGTTAGCAAACAAAGTAGACGCTTTGGCCACTCACAACAAAATGCTCGAAACTCAAATTTCCCAAGTGGCTCAACAACAAGCACCTACTGCTGCTCCTGCTGGAACATTTCCTGGACAACCACAACCTAATCCTAAAGGACATGCAAACGCTGTTATATTGAGAAGTGGAAAAGAATTAGATGGACCCATTGACCGAAGACTTCAAAATCCAGCCATGTACCAAAAGTCTGCTAACGACCAAACAACTGAGAAGGAGAGTGAGCCCAAGGAAAAGGAAGATAACAACCAAGAGGATGTAGACAAAGAAAAACCTTATGTGCCTCCACCACCTTATAAGCCGCCTATTCCGTACCCTCAAAGATTGAAAAATTCTAAAACTGCAGGGCAATTTAAGAAATTTGTTGAACTTCTGAAACAATTAAACATCACAATACCTTTCACAGAAGCCATCACCCAGATGCCCTCATACGCTAAGTTCCTAAAAGAAATCCTATCCAATAAGAAGAAGATTGAGGAAAACAAAACAGTTACGCTTACTGCTGAGTGTAGCGCAATAATTCAAAACAAAATGCCTCCTAAGCTAAAAGACCCAGGTAGTTTCTCTATACCTTGTGTAATTGGGAAATTCGTCATAGACAAAGCTCTATGCGACTTAGGAGCCAGTATTAGTGTTATGCCCTTATCCATTTGCAAGAAGCTTGATATGGGAGAATTAAGACCAACTAAGATGTCTGTTCAATTAGCTGACCGTTCTGTTAAATACCCAGTTGGTATACTAGAGAATGTTCCAGTTCGTATAGGTCAATTCTATATCCCTACTGATTTCATAATCATGGATATTACAGAAGACTCTACTACTTCTACCATATTAGGAAGGTCATTCCTAGCTACTGCTGGAGCAATTATAGATGTAAAGAGAGGTAGGCTAACCTTTGAAGTTGGTGAAGAGAAAGTTGAATTTATCTTGACGCAATTCCTACAAGCTCCAGCTATAGACGACACATGTTATTTACTAGATGTCATAGACGAGTGCGTAAGAGAAATCGAGATGGAACCGACCATATATTCAGATATTCTAAAAATTCCTATACCTCCGATTTTCAAAGATGATAACTGGCGTGAACCTTATCAAGATGATAGCCTAAGCGAATGCTTAGCACTTACACCAGATCATGTACCTTGCCCAAAGAACCCAGCTCTAGAACTGAAAACATTACCCAAAAATTTAAGGTATGAATTCCTAGACGAAGTGCTCGAACGACCTGTGATAGTCAATGCAGACTTAAGACAGACCAAAACAAAGAAACTATTAGACGTCTTAAGAAAATATCCAACTGTATTAGGCTATAATATCGCTGATCTTAAAGGAATAAGCCCTTCTATCTGTATGCACCGCATTATGCTGGAGAAAGACTGTAAATCCTCTAGGGAACATCAGAGAAGAATTAACCCGATCTTGAGCACTGTAGTCAAGGACGAAGTGAAAAAACTTTTAGAAGCAAGAATCATATACCCGATATCAGACAGTCAATGGGTCAGCCCAATACATGTCGTCCCAAAGAAGGGATGTGTTACAGTTGTTAAGAACGAAAAGGGTGAATCTATAACAAAAAGGGTAGTAACTGGAAGTAGAATGTGCATCGACTATAGGAAGCTGAATAAAGCCACTCGTAAAGACCATTTCCCATTGCCCTTCATTGACCAAATGTTGGAAAGATTGGCTAAACACTCATACTTCTGCTATTTAGACGGTTACTCAGGATTCTTTCAAATTCCTATTCATCCTGACGACAAAGAAAAGACGACCTTCACATGTCCCTATGGTACATTTGCTTATCGACGAATGCCGTTTGGACTATGCAATGCACCTGCCACATTCCAAAGATGCATGATGTCAATCTTTGCTGACTTTATAGACGACATTATGGAAGTGTTTATGGATGACTTTTCCGTATGTGGGCAGAGTTTCGAAGGATGTCTATCGAACCTAGAAATGGTACTGGAAAGATGCGTAAAAGTTAATCTCGTATTGAACTGGGAGAAATGCCATTTTATGGTAAATGAAGGAATTGTACTTGGACACGTTGTGTCCGATAGAGGAATTGAAGTTGATAAAGCCAAGATAGAGATTATAAAAGATCTTCAACCTCCAAAAACCGTACGAGAAATACGAAGTTTCTTAGGACACGCAGGTTTCTACCGACGATTCATAAAGGATTTATCGAAAATCACTAAACCTCTTACCGGTCTATTAATGAAAGACGCTGAATTCATCTTTGATGAGAAATGCTTAAAAGTGTTTGAACAGCTGAAAATAGCTCTTATTACCGCACCTATCATGCAACCACCAGATTGGAGATTACCTTTCGTAATCATGTGTGATGCAAGTGATTATGTTGTAGGTGCAGTCTTAGGACAAAGGAGGGATAGAAAACTTCATGCCATTTACTACGCAAGTAGAACTTTAGATTCTGCCCAAATGAACTACGCTACCACAGAAAAAGAACTTTTAGCCGTGATCTTTGCCCTTGACAAATTCTGTTCCTACCTAGTGGGAGCTAAGATCATCATTTATACAGATCACGCAGCTATTAGATATTTACTTAACAAGAAGAATGCAAAACATAGACTGCTAAGATGGATCCTACTTCTACAAGAATTCGATTTAGAGATCAAAGATAAGAAAGGAACCGAAAACGTAGTAGCAGACCACTTATCCAGATTAGAAGGCATTAAACCAGAGCCGATACCCATTAATGAGGATTTCCCATATGAACGGCTCATAGCTCAACTAGAAAGTGATATGTCTACTCTACAGTTAAATGACCTAAGGATGGAAGAAGTCGTGGAAGAAATTAGCAAGCACAAAACCCTGCCATGGTATGCTGACATAGTCAACTACTTAGCAGTTGGAGTACTTCCACCGGACTTAACTTATCAGCAAAAGAAAAAATTCTTTCACGATCTAAAACATTATTATTGGGATGAACCTTTGCTGTTTAAGAGAGGAGCCGACGGTATCTTCCGTCGCTGCGTCCCAGAAGAAGAAATAGAAAACATCATCTCTCAATGTAATTCTGCTCCTTATGGAGGACATGCTAGTACCTCAAAGACGTACGCTAAGATCTTGCAATCCGGCCTATTCTGGCCCAACCTTTGGAAGGATGTCCACATCGCAATACTAAACTGCGATCGGTGCCAACGCACTGGTAACATATCAAGACGCGATGAGATGCCTCAAAAAGGTATATTAAAAGTAGAAGTCTTTGATGTATGGGAGATTGACTTTAGGGACCCTTTCCATCATCCTTTGGAAATAAATATATACTCGTAGCCGTCGATTATGTTTCAAAATGGATTGAGGCAATAGCTTCTCCTACAAACGATGCACGAGTAGTCATAAAGCTCTTTAAGAATACAATCTTTCCCAGATTTGGTGTGCCGAGACTTGTCATAAGTGACGGAGGGTCTCATTTCATATCAAAAATATTTGACAAATTACTATCGAAATATGGAGTAAGACACCGCGTAGCAACACCATATCACCCACAAACAAGTGGACAGGTTGAGGTCTCGAACCGAGAAATAAAACAAATTCTAGAAAAGACCGTAACCACCTCTAAGAAAGTCTGGTCATCAAAACTCAACGAAGCTTTATGGGCATATAGGACGACCTACAAAACACCAATCAGAACTACACCTTTCAAGCTGGTCTATGGTAAATCTTGCCATTTGCCAGTGGAATTAGAACACAAAGCCTATTGGGCTATTAAAACATTTAACTTAAGGTATGATTCCGCAGGTGAAAAACATATCCTAGATCTGCATGAACTAGAAGAGTTAAGATTAGACGCTTACGAGAATGCTAAGATATATAAAGAAAGAACAAAGAGATGGCACGATAAGCGCTTATCTAAAAAAGAATTTAGTGTGGGAGACGTTGTACTCCTCTTTAACTCGAGATTAAAACTATTTCCTGGGAAATTAAGGTCTAGATGGTCCGGTCCTTTTGAAATTACAAAAATTCTACAAAGTGGAGCGGTAGAAATAAAAGGGAGGAATAGCAATCCATTTTTAGTTAATGGACAACGTCTAAAACACTATCACAATATTGAGAATAGAGATTATTTGAATTGCCTAAGACTTTTAGAGTTGCCCACCGAACCTCCTAACTAAGCTTATAATAGAATTCGTCAGGCTTTCGACGTTAAAAACAGCGCTTGATGGGAGGCAACCCATGATTTCCGTTTTCATGCTTTATATTTGTTGTTTCTTTATGCTTTCTATGTTTTGTTTTTATTCTACATATTTTCAGTTTCTTTTACATCGTTTTAAATTTAATTTGAAAATATTGTGCTGATCTTAAAAATTGAAAAAACTACAGGATTATAAAGTCTTTCTACCCTTCTCTGTTCTCCTCTTCTGCTTTCATTTTTTGCAAAAAGTACTAACTAATGGCAAACGAGGATAACATGCCAGTAGAATTCAGAGATGGAACACAGTGGCGTCACTATGAGGCTTTGTCTCTTAGACCCTTTGCTTTGACGAAATTCGCCCACAGACCCACCATGACCGCCTTAGGTGTAGGTGAGAGCATAGACTTTCTGTTTAGCCAGTTAGGTTGGGAGGGTTTTGCAAATAAGAAACATAAGTGTTACCGTAGGCTAACTTTAGAATTCCTGAGTTCTCTAAGCTATAACCCTCATTGTGGAAAAGGTTTAACCAGGGGAAGAGTTACATTTAGATTGTTTGGATACAGCTGCCAGTTCACCATAAAGGAACTGTCGGATCTTTTGGGATTTCCTGAAGGACCCCATGTTTTCTCTGTGGTTCAAGAGGGCTTAGAGTTAGTTGGAGAGCTGAGTGACTTTTGGGGTAGAATTCCAGGGAAGCCTGATTTTGACATGGACCCTATGCTTTCGACCGAGATACATAACCCTGCTCTCCGATACTCTCATATGATCCTGGCATATACCCTGTTTGGAAAACCCGAAAATGATAACATTGTTTCGAGGGATGAGCTTTTTATTATGTTTTGTGCTTCTCAGTCTAGAGAGGTTAATGGACTTACTTTTATGCTGAATAACTTTTGCAAACTTATCAATAATGAAAACAGACTAATTTTGATAGGTAGCCTGGTTACTAAGATAGCTGATGTCATGGGATTCAGAACCCGGCTCTCTAAGATTAACCCCTTTGGAGAATTTAGACCAATGAATATTACCTTTTGCTTTAATAGGGCTATGATTAGGGACCAAGGTCCAGACCACTTCCAGCTTTTGGTTAACAATGTTGTCGTACCACACTTTACACTTCCAAATCATGAACGCACAAGTGTGCATGACCAACATAACTGGCTATACAACCTTGATGAACCCGTGCCTGAACCAGAAGAAACCTTTCCGGAACCTGAGATTGACCCGAAAACACCCCCTCATTACCATGATCTAGACTATATGGATTTCCAAGATAATTTTGACATTCCTAAAGCTGATGCCACTGATTATGCTTCCAATCTGAATTCTATTTTAAAGACCATGGATGAATACCACAAAGAAATCAATTTAGTGAAGGATGAGCTTAACACCGTGCGTCAAAATATTGTTGGACTTATGGACATGACCGTTAAGCAGTTTGATCATCTAAATCAAGCCATTGCATCTTTGAAGAAACGCCTTGGCTAGATTTATGCAGCACATTATTTTCAAGAATTACTTTTTATGCATTTATTTTGGAACAATTTACTTTTATTCTGTTTTCATTTTTTTCTCATGTTGGGAGTAATTTGATTTCATACATTTTGGACACAGTGCTAGTAGTTTAACTAGCACTTATCTGGCTTTTTAATAACTAATTCCATTTGCTGCTGCTATTCAATTCATGTGATTTCAAATTCCAATTCCTACTCTTTTCATTCTATATTAATTTGTGTTATATTGTTACTTATCTATGTGTATGAATTATGTGTTATTTCCATGTGTTTTTATAACCTGCTATTGAATTAAAGTACTTGGAACCATGTCTGTCATCACACTAATTCACTACCCAGATTTTGTGGGTGCCACGACCGTGGCAGCCCCGTGACGATCGTCACACGGGTCTGAAGCAAATTCTGCGTAAAAATAGAATTTCAGTCGTTCCCTCTTCTTCCTCCATTCAAACACCAGCCGTCCACTTCCTCCATTCAAATTCCAAACCGTCCCATTATCAATTAAGCCACATTACTCATTGCAATAACCGTTTAACTCCCCCATTACACTATATAATCACATCATACGGCCATTCTCTCCTCACAAACCCTCAAAATTCCATAACCCATCTTCTTCCCAAAAACAAAACCCTATCTAACACAACAATGGCACGTGAAGTTCCAGACTTATCTACACTCAACTTCCGAGATGGAGAGGCAGGAGAGCGCCAGAGAGCTCGGTATATCGACTTCTACCGCCGTTCCGTCGTACCGACCCGCTATGTCGACATTGCATGCTTAGAAGAACTAGGATTACGAGAGGGAGTTCAATGGATGTTAGAGAATGCCGGTCTTTGGCAGCTTTGCACTCAGAGCCGACCCACTTACGAAGCTCTCACTTTAGAATTCCTCAGTTCCTTTACCTACGTAACCCCTCCGGGAGAAACAAGCCAACTATCCGGATTCGCAAAGTTTCGCATGTTCGGCAAAGAATACTCAATCGAACAAGATCGTCTTGCCGAGATGCTTAGCTTCAAACATGGCGATAATTTCCATCGCCGAGTACCGCAGGACACTTTCTATCAAGCGGGGTTCGAACTTTTGAATCACCTAACCGGAACAACAGCTGACAATTGGGATAGCCTCAACGCTACATTTATCCATAACCCAGCCGTCAGATACGTCCACCGCACACTTGGAAGCACCATCTTTGCACGAGATTGTAACCATAAGGTGAATTCTAAAGAGTTGTTTTTCCTTCATTGCATTTTTCATCCAGAGTTAATAAATGACGCACCATTCTTATTGGCACACATACAGTCAAACTGTGCTAGAGGCTCCAAACCCTTCCACTTTGGAGGGATTGTCACCTCTATTGCACTTGGTTTGAATTTGGAAAACGGCCTTGCTAGATTACCCCCCTTGCCACCAGTCTTCCTTGATATCGATTATTGCAGAAGCTCGCAGCTCATCAAGTTACGACGAGATGGGAAATATCATCCCATGGTCCGAGCCAAAACCGTAAGAAGTATCATCATGCCATGCAGGAATCGCACTAACCCTCAGAATATGGCCAATTGGCTTTTTGATCTTAATGCTCCTGAGCAAAATGCGCCTGTTCCAGATGATCAAGCACGGAGACCCATTGATGAGATGGAGCATGAAATGGATACCTCCCATGAGAACCAACCACCGCCAGCTAATGATGCTCCTTCGACCTCCAGACGTCGTCGCCGCCCTGACCAAGACCCAGTCACTAATGATGAAATCCTAAGGGCTATTTGGCAACAAACCCAGCACCAGAATGAAAGGCATTCCTGACCACGTAGCACAGCATGGACGAGGACGCGCTAGAGGCAGAGGACGTGGTCCACCTTGATTTTATTTTAATTTTTGTATTTTGTTTCCCTTTTTAGTTTTCATTTTCCCCTTTATATCGCAACATTGAGGACAATGTCCGATATAGTGTGAGAGAGTTAGATTTATTTCCGTATATTTCCCTTTCATTTGTACTTTCCTTTTACTTATCAAAGTAATATATGAATATTTTCGTTCAGTTATCCGATGCCCTTTCCGTATATTTCCCTTTCATTTGTACTTTCCTTTTACTTATCAAAGTAATATATGAATATTTTCGTTCAGTTATCCGATTTCCTCACTTTATTCTGCCATACCGAAAATTTTTTAGATTAATGCACATCTGTGTCATACCAAAGCTTTAAACTATGTTAGGAAACGTGGGAAATGCTAACAAGATCGATACCGTCTTGACACCTTAGACCTCTTGCGTATGCGATATCAGTTTCGATACTTATTATACGATACCTTGAGTTCAGTCCCAAAGTAACCCTTAGTAGTTTATACTAGCAGTCAGCACCGTCTATATCACAAACCACGTGGGGAACCGATGAATATAAGTGTTTGATGCCCAAATCAAGAAAAAGAAAAAAATCTTTCTTATCTATATGCCAAGAAAAAAAATATATAAATAGATTATGCAACAACTCTCATATTTGTGAAAATATGCAAGGAAAGAAAGAAAGAAAATCCGTTATTGATTGGTTCAGAGGTACCTGATTCTAAACTTGGCAGGGCGAACTACTGTTCGATCCCCCGCAATCTACGAATGGGATGTATAAAGGGTTACCACATTTGTGTATCAGGCCCCGTGCGAGAAAATGGGATCAAAGTCACTAACCGGTTACTCCACTACGCGCGTGAATAAGGATCAGGGCTTAATGTGATTGTGTTAGAATGAAACCGGGCGAAATGGATACGAAAATTTATGGTTGAATTATAATATAATGATCAGGACTGGATTGTACAAAAGAGAGGTATATGACAAGCTTGTCGCTTTGTGTCATCACTGTATCCTTAGTGTTTTGCACTACTACCCGTCTGACTAACAAGAAACTCTTTTTCGACACCATTGGTATGCCAGGTACGTGCATTTGACAAAGTTTGTCCGTTTAAATAGATTGATTGCTTGAGGACAAGCAAAGATTCAAGTGTGGGAGAGTTTGATAACACGAATTTATATCATATTTTTACTTCAATTTATGTTAGTTCTTATTTCGTTTTTTGCCTAATAATCGATTTTCACGAGATTATTTAAGTGTTTTTGCAGGTAATCATATTTCACAAGTCAAAGTATGCTAAATGTAGAAAAGAACCAAAACATGCAAGAAAAGAGCAGAAAAGAGAAGAAAAATTGAAGAATTCATTTTTTGCTGATATCATGATCGTCATGGGAGTGCCACGACCGTGGCAGCTCCAAAGTTCACCACGACCGTCACATGACGCCACGATCGTCACGCGCTTAAAGTGCACGTTGGATGCAGAGACTCAACTACGAATTCTCATATGAAACAGTTTACACGATGCCATTACCTCCGAAGTTTTCTAGGTCTAAACGTGGGATAACCATTGGCATGAATGGGTATTTTTTCTCCAACTTCCACATGATGCTGAGCCTATAAATAAAGACACTCACGAAGAACAAGGTGTGGCCATTTTCTGTTTCGAAGTATACCGTTGTGCTGCCAAAATTACTTTTAGAAGTTTCATTTCTTTTTACATTGCATTTCCGTTTCCTTGTAACCATTACCGAACAAAAGTGATAGTTTCTCACACTGAGGGGCTGTTACAACTTAGTTTAGATTCCTTTGTTTCATTGCCTTCAACCTTGCATTTTATTATTTTCAAGCAAGAACCTACCGAGTTGTGGAGGGATTGCTGTTGCCATTGTTACTGAATTCCAGGTTCCGTATTTAATTCAAGTATTATTTGTTTATTTTTTAACTATGTCTGAGATTGTTTACTTTCTTGCTTTAGCGTTTGATTTCCAAATTATGTCGAACTAAACCGATATTATCGGTGTATAATGAAGTAACTAAAATGAATTAATTTTCTCCAAGCTAAAATCAGTAATCAACCCTTCTTCTGGCTTCGATTTCTTAATATAAAATCCAAACTTTTTTTTACGAGAGTAAAGAAGTGACATAGGTTAAAGTCGAGACCACGGGAGTGTGAGGCTTTACCCGGATAGCTGAAATCGGGCATTAGGTTTAAAAACAGCGGAAGCGCTTTAAAGTTAATTAGGTTTAATTAGTTTTCAAAAAGTATTTTTAACCTCATACGGGCTAGCGAGAGCAGACGTATTGACTTAGAAGTATAGTCCAAGGCAAGATCCACGGGAGTGTGAGTTGAGGGCTTTTAAACCGGTTTCTCCTACATATGAATAGGGTGATAAATCTCTATAGGCTTAGGTTTAATTAATTCTACGTAAGTTACCGAATTATATACCGATAACTTATCCATAACTAGTATTCCCAAATCTTAATTTCCCTTTAATTTCCCGTTTGAACTAAAAACCCAATTTCTGATTAGCCTTAGATAAACATAGTAACGATAGATAACGGTGCGTTCGATTTCTAGTCTATGTGGGATCGATAATCTTTTAAAGCTACGCGATACGACTGTATACTTGCAGTAATCCTCATTCGACTCATAAAGTCGCAATCAACCAACACCAACATTATTTACTTAGTCATCACGTTTAGGGTACGTAAAATATTGTTCCCCATGCATCTACAGTAAACTTCATTTGCCATTGTTGTGGTTGTTGTTGTTTTATTTTGTGGTTGATGTTTATGTTCTTGTTGTTTATGTTGTTGTTGTTTTTGAACTTAGATGTTGACCTTGTTGAGTTCTTCATCAGAAACCAGCGACGAAACTCAAACAAATGAGAGGTTAGACAATGATACTCAAACAACTAAAAGTCAAACAAAAAGATCACAAAGAGGTGTCACAATGATGCCCCTATTCACAGCTGTCCGGAACTCATCAGGTGAAAAAATTTCTATCCAGTTTGATTCGTTGTACAGAGTAGTGGATTGTCAACACTACTCTACTTTTAAGAGGTATGTTTCGTTCCTTGCACGTAGCAAGGTCAGTATATAGATTGATGATTGGAAACAAGTTGATAATAAGGTCAAAGAAAGCATATGAACTAATGTTAAATATTCAAACTGCTCTAAATATAGGCTAGTCTTTTTTATTTTTTATTTTTTTTATAAAAGCTTAAATAGTCATCTTATAAATTAGTTTGATATTGTTTTTTTATCTTTTTTATTTTTTATAAAAAGTAAAATTTTAAAATTTTGATCCCATCTGAGGTTGAATTCATGACTTTGGCATCTAGACAGTATTACTTGTCTTTTTCTTTTTTTTTTTATAATCAAAAGAATTCTATCAAGGAATATGAGAGATATTCCGATGAACACCTACGCTACGAAGTTATAATATATTTCTTTAAAAAAAAGGCCGATTCTGCTATTCATAAAAATTACAAGTAAATTTAGGGTAGGCACTAATTGCTAACCAACTCCAAGAAGTAACAATAATTTTGTTAACAATTTTTTCTACCGATCCAAATCCATCGTTAAAAATGATTTGGTTCCTTTGTCCCCAAATGCACATCCAAATTAAAGAAGCCGTCTTTTTCGAAGACTTGTCTACCGCTTTTGCAAACCAATGCAACAAATGATGACAACAGTTTTCTGAACTACCCCACTACTTGTCCATTAGACCAACTATTTTGTTAGACTAAAACATTGCAATATATATATATATATATATATATATATATATATATATATATATATATATATATATATATTACACTCCTATATCAAGGTCCCAATAATTCAAATATCCAACTCTTGGACACTTTGAAACATAAGGTATTTTGTATGCATACATTCTCATGCTTTGATGGTTCTTCATTTGAATTCCAACTTACCAAATATATTATATCATAAATGTTTTCATTTTTATGTCGAAATGGAGTTTCTGATTCTGAAATCTCACTCATTCTCCCTCCATATGGTGTCATAGTCAAAGTTGGTGTTTTCTCTCAAGTAATATGTTCCATAATTCTTCCAAACGTGTAATAGAAATTGGTTTTGTTACAATGTCTAATTTTGCTTTAAAGCTTGTCGATATTTGGTTTCTTTTGAGTAAGACTCCCAATAAACCATTGATGGAATAGCCAACAGAAAAAAAAAGAATTGATTGAATCCAACTCACCTCAGTGCAATTATCATGTTTCAAATCTAATTCTGCAAAGATATTATGCATTAAAGGAAGCAAGTTTTCAACTTTTGAAACATATATGCATGTGAAAGAAACAAGTACTTTTTTCCACCATTAGAAGACGAACTAACATCCTATAACTTAGTGTTGAAATAGAATACAATCCAAAATAATACAATTAAGCCTATGTATCTAATTAAGCTTAAATAGCTAATTTGTCTATGTAAGTTGGAGAAATTTTACTTTTTGTCTCTTTATCATTTCTCGTCTGTGTATCTCCAGTACAAGAAAATTGGCAGATTACGAAGGTTATTTTGGAAGATTACGACGGTTATCTTTTGCAGATTACGACAGTTACAACCGCCGTAATTTTCAACGTGTGTCGCGAGGCCATATCGCTTCAGTTGTCAAAAACGTCACAGCAATCGCCATTAACTCTCACGACGGGTAAGGAACTGACGTAATATTCATATTGCGATGGTTGTCAATTGTCGTAACTTTCCATTTGATTTTTGTTTTTATTGTTGATTACGACGGTTCCAACCGTCGCAACTTTCTATTCCGCAGGTACTGCTGCAGGTAAATCCACAGGAAATTTCCTTTCCACAGGTAAATCCGCAGGTAATTTATTATTAAAATTAAAAAAAAAATTGTTATTAGAAATATGAACAGAATGGGGTAGATAATCACATATATTCTTATTTCAAAATATATATATCATATAATATTTATACAAACACCATGTCACAAGAACCACAACTAATTCCAGAAGAAATCATGTAACATCCTTATGTAATCATGAGTTAATTGTAAAAATTGAAACATGTTTTCGTAACTATTTTCAAATTGTTTTAGTAAATTGCAAAAATTGAAGCTAAAAAATTGTTTTAAATTTAACAATTTTTGCAATGTAGTCCTTGCTGGTTGTCCAGAAGAAATCATGTAACCATCCTTGAACTTCATGGATTTGGCTCTTTGGGCTCTTAATTTTCCACTGACAATAACCTACTCAAATGAAACAACAATTACAATCAGTCGTTATAGAAAGCAATATAACAAACAAGAGTTTAGAGTTGCTAAAGTATAACAAACCTCGCAACCCTTAGCACCCCTCTCCATGACAAAACTCAAAACACCATAGCAAGCCCTGAAACAAATAGATAACAATACAGTTTATTGTGTTATCACAAACATACAAATAGTATAGTTGTTTCATTTAAGAAAATAAAAACCGGTCACAGGAAAATGGAAATGTGTCTATTATAGAAAGACAGATTTATGATTTTGGACCTAGCACATACATTCCCCAAAAACTAGGCCACCACCATGAAACAATAGTTGGAGAGTAATTGTGCCATTTGATATTAGATTAGGTTAAAGACAATGAGAAATCATGTAACCAGTCAAGGACTAAATGGCTAAATCATGTAACCAGTCAAGGACTAAATTGACTAAATCACAACCCTAAAATAAATGATGGACTTCAAAATCCAATTAACTATATAATAACAGTAAGCAATTCAATGAACCAATTTTAGTGAGAAATTCAACGAACCAATTTCTCATGGATCTGACAAGCGATGATAAACCACCTTGCTCGAGAAAATAACATATTTTTCATCATCAAAAGCAACAACAAGGACATCAAACACAAACAGATGAATCCAATAGTATTCACAGGAAGGACAGTAAGACCAAGGCATGCAAGGAAAATGGCTAATTTGTGATTATACTACTATATAGTTTTAGATATAGTTCCTCCATAAACAGATAGTTCCTCATAAGTCATTCCCAGATCAACTTCATCAGTCTATTCAATAAAAAAAGAAGTATCTGAATAGTAATTTTCATAAAATGATTATGAACAATAATCAAGTTAAATTGTTTCTTTTCCTCCATCTAGCATAGTAGCATTAACAAAAATTATGTGCTGCCAACACATATGTTATGCATATGAAATGAGTCATCGAGATATTTCAAGAACAAACACTAAGGAAAAATGTAACAGAACATAACACTACCTGAATATGGTCAGAACGTATAGGTTCAAGTTCAGCTGTGGGTGGAGCTGCTTCTATATCTGCCAAAGATGAGTAACCAAGATGGATTACTGCCCATTGCAGGAATGCTCTAATGTCCTGCTTACATAAACTGCCAATAGGTCGGTTTTGTTCAGTTCCTTAAAATAGTTCAGTTCAGTTAGAGAAAATTTTTAAAATGGTCGGTTTAGTTTGATTTGGTTCGGTTTAGTTTCGTTAAGCCCAGATTTTAAAATGCTATTGAACTATAATCAAATTCTAGTTGAAAGAAGCTGCTAATGACAAAATAGGAGATGCAATATCTCAATATTGGGTGAGCATATAAGCAGCACAATCAAATCAACAAAAGTAGTATGCCTTACATCTAATTTGTCCTCGGTGGACCTGTGATTTATTGGAAGTTTGCGGAATTCCTCTATCAAGCGAAAGCACTCGCCGACATTTTCAGGAGAGACAAAGTCAAGAGTAACCTTGGTGCATGACTGCAAAACGGGGATTCATATCATTGAAATTTACACATAATTATCAAGCAATAGCTAGAAAGAAAAGCAATCAACAAATAAAAGTGAGCTGGTGATAAATGGTTTGGACAATTTGTAGGAAATTGTAGTGTGAAAAACATTACAATTACATGATTTGAAATTTATATTTCAAAACTGACATGCTCTCAACACAGACAAAAATTAATCATTACATGATTTGAAATCTATATTAACTCAATTCAGTTACATTATATCTTATTCAATCATTTCTCTCAATTATGCCTCTTTTATACCTAAAACACTAATTCAGTACCGGGAAATTTTACACATGCATATAGTAACGACTAAAGAGCAAAATGGACTAAGAAAGTTGAAGGCTAAATGCACCAGGATTGAGAAGAGAGAGGGTTGTAACAAATTAAACAGGAAACATATAAAAAATGACAAACTGAACTGTCAAACTGCCAAGATATAGGTGATAAATAAGCTCGAGATACACATGAATCATGAAGAAGTTCTCAATCCAAGTATGAGAGATCTAGGATTCAAAATTGTGAAATTTGATTTTCTAAAACCATGGAAAGGATACATGAAAACAGAATTCAGAAGTTGCGCATCCGATACTAAAATCTTGTGTATCTGCTATTGCATCAAGAGGATCCACTCCTTTTTACATGGCTTCTGACTATGCTCTAAAACTCGGTTCTCCCTCGAGTGATGAAATGGGCTCATGCGCACTTAGTTTAGTCCATCATAGATCAATTTAAAAGGACTCAGAAAATTTTAGTCATCCTAATCTCATGTATAAGCTCCAAAATTTTTGTCTACAATAACTAAAAACTTGTTTGGTTTCAAAGAGCAAAACAAAAGTTATTACATCACACAAATTCTTGTCTAAAGCATGTTTATGAATTCAATAAATCAACCAAGTCATATCACATAAATTCTAGAAGCGGAATATATACTTAACATGACTGAGAAATCTCACCTCAAAAATTACCCTCCCACATGCAGAAAATAGTTCACCAGAAATATCAATTTCCATTGTGGTTTCAGCTCCTACAACCGGCTTTGAGACACATGCCAGATAGTGGCGAACAACCAACTCATATATATTCTATTGTCATTTGAGCATATAATCACATAGTAGAACATAATCAGTTTGAGTTAGAAATCCACTTAATATCTAACAATATAAATAATAGAGTAATTTTTAACTCACACACATGTATCAATTTGAAATCAAGAGAACCATTACCCTCACTTGTCACATAGATTAGTGAGTTCACCAAATTGAAATAGTAATCCTTTACGCCGCCAAATCGACCTAGAGGCTGTGAGGGATATCCTTCTAGCCATCTTGTTTTAATGATGTCAAAAAATGCATTAGATTGTAATTTGAGCGGTATCACTTCACGTGTCGGGCATACAGAGTCTTATCGTTGTTGGTCATGTGTCTAGATGCATAGGATCCTATGTCCACAAGTGATTTAATAGTGTCTATCATGTGTGTTTGACCTTGGTCTGGTGAAAACAATTCAAAAAATGAAATTTCTCAAAAAATTGGCCTTCATGCGCTGACCTCAGAACCTATGCGCCGACCTCAAGAATCATGCGCTGACCCCCCAGAACTCACGGGTAAGCGCATAAACCTGAGTACTCAAAATTTCCCTTCTATGCGTCGACGCATAGACTCCAGAGGTCGACGCATGACACTGTTTTTTGTACTTTTTCACTTAAATTCGTTTCTCTTATTTCCTGTTATTTCTTTTGGTCATATTTTGTCATATAAATAGTTTTGGGTCTTCATTTTTTAGAAAGAACAAGAAACGTGAAAAATATATGTCAGTTCTCTCTTCATCTTCATCTTCTTCATTGTGTAAACAAACAGTCACACATAATCATTTTTGTTTTTGTCGCCCATTGATCGAAGTGATAAAGTTCAGAAGTTAGGAAGTGTGATCTTCATCTTCTGGGTTGAGAAATTGGCAGGTGTTTCTTGAATCAAACCAGTTGGGCTTGTCCTCCAAGAATCGAGGAGATTTTGGGGGTTTTGTACAAACTGTTCTTTCTACAGGGATTCAGCTGGGCGAAGGTAACCGGAAATTGGCGCAACTGTTTCGGTTTAGTAGCTGTAATCAGAGGATCGTAGAAGAAGGTTTGGGTTCGAATTCTTGGAAGATTTCAATTGACCGAGTGAAGGTAACTGAAGAATGGAGTTTTCTTTCGGTTTAGTAGCATGGGACGGTAATTGAATCATCCATATTCGGAGCACTTGATTCATCTTGAATCAAGGGAAGAGAAAATTCTGCATCAAAGATCGAAGACGTTCGGGGTTTGAATGTTCATAGTTTTCTCTTGTAATAAACATTGCAACAACTACACATATATATATATCTCAATTCCTTTTGCGGAATTGGGGGCAGACGTACCCAAAGCGAGGACGATTGCGGAACTGCCTAATCAAATCTCGGGTGTTCTCTCTCTTTCCCTAAACTCTTTTACATTTCAGTATTGTTCGATTTTGTGACGTTGCAAACTATCGTAATTTCTGTCATAGAATAACTGTACGCTGTTAAACTATTTTTGTTAAATCGATACAATTCATTGAATTATGTTTTGGAGCAGCTGCACATTATTCTCAACAGAAATTCTGCACATAGTGTGCTTACGCACACTACGTGTTTGATAATTTGTTTCCGAGCAAAATTCAAACACAGTGCTTTAAATTGTTTATCAATTAACCTCATTGGATCGGTATAAACATCAAGCAAGTGATAATTTGTTGTCTACATTTATAAGTGTAATATTCATAACTGAATTTTTCTCTTTCGTTCTCATCCACAATATATTCGCGCATATCCGATCCTTTCGGTAGAAGGTTCGTTGTAGACGTTTTATCCAGTGGTAGCTTCCGTTAAACAAATTTTTAAAACAGAATTTTGTAGTCCATTTGCGTGTAAAACTCAAGGGATCTATTCAACCCCCCTTTCTAGATCCATAGCCATCGTCTAACAAGTGGTATCACGAGCTCCGGTTTATTCTGGTGTTTCGGTAAAACTTCTTGGATCATGGCGAACGAACCTAAGGGGGCTTATAATAGAGCTCCAGATTTTACAGGTGAAAACTACAGCTACTGGAAGGATTGTATGCGCGTTCATATTAATTCCTTAGATCGGAAGGTTTGGAACGTTATTTTAAACAGTCCCATGGCAATCACTATGACTAACACGGAAGGCGTTGTCGTTCCTAAACCCGAAGACCAATGGACTGAGGAGGACGAGAAAAAGTACAGTTATGATTGGAAGGCTCGTAATATGATCATTTCCTCTTTGGGAGTTGATGAATATTATCGAGTCTCCCATTGCGAAATAGCCAAAGCTATGTGGGATGCCTTACAACTAGCCCACGAAGGCACTAATGATGTTAAATTGGCTCGTATTAATACACTAACGCAAGAGTTTAATTTGTTTTACATGAAGCAAGGGGAAACCATTGTGGATATGCAAAAACGATTCACTCACATCATCAACAAATTGCATGTTCTTGGTAAACCAATTCCTAATGAGGTTTCTACTAATAAAATTCTGAGGTGTCTTAGCAGGGAATGGCAACCGAAGGTTACCGCTATCAAGGAGGCCAATGATCTTGCTACTCTAGACCTCACAACACTCTTTAGTAAACTCGATGAGCATGAGCAAGTGCTCATTAGCTTGGATAAACATGAGAAGAGCATAAAGAAAGATAAGGTAAAAGATACGGAGAAGAAGTCGATAGCTCTTAAGGCTTCTTGTTCAAAGTCCACACATCAAGAGCTAAGTGATGATGAAGCCAAAAACGACAAAGATGAAGAATCCGGTGATGATATGAGCTTATTTGTGAAAAGATACAATAGATATATTCGTAAGAATGATATTCAGCACTCGGACATAAATCTTGTCAAGTTCCGTAAGCAATCGAGAAGTGAAGGAAATAAAAATGGCAAGGTAAAAGGGACGTGCTACAACTGTGGAAAATCCGGGCACTACAAGCCGGATTGTCCATCCTTAAAGAAAGACAAAGACAAGGATAATGACAAGAGTCGCTCAAACAAAAAGTCCAACAAGTCTCGACGAGCATACATCGCTTGGGAAAGTGATAGCGAGTCGGAGAAAGATGACTCTTCAAGTGACGAAAGTGAATCCGTCAACCTTTGTCTCATGGCACGTCACAACAAAGGAAAAGAGGTGAAACACTCTAAATATGAAAACTGTCAAAATATGTCTCATGCTGAATTAAAAAGAGCTTTTGATACATTACACCACGAAGCTAAGGAAGCATTTCAACGCTTAGCTTCGAATAAAAATATTTTTTCCTATTTGGAGAAAAAGGTCTCCGATTCCCAAAAGGAATTGGAAGATCTTAAAAACTCCATGGTGAATGCATCAAAAACTAAAATCGATGAGAATAAATATACATGGTTTGATCTTGGGGGCTGTGATACTTGTCACATTTGGCAAAGAGAGGTGAGAACCCTCAAAGCCAAGTTAGACAAGGCTCTCAAGCCTAAGATTACATTTGCTATTGATCGATCACATTATCGTGAAACAATGAATAATCCTTATCAACAATACACGTATGTGATTCGAGATAGTGATAGCAAAGGTAAACTCCAAACTAATCGTGATTGCTTATATTGTTGTAAGCCCGGTCATACTATTGCTAAGTGCCGCTTTCGGAGATTTCTTGTTCCAAAGGGCATTTATCAATGGTTGCCCAAAGGCAATTTTGGTTTCACTCACCATAAAGGACCCAATGAGAATTGGGTACCTACTCTCCCTTGATTATTTTTATAGGTACAAAGTCTTGAGACCATCGAAGAAAGATGGGTTCTAGATAGTGGCTGCTCAAGACATATGACCGGAGACATATCTCTTTTCATCGACTTTGTGGCGTAGAAAAAGGGGTTTATCACCTACGGAGATAATAACAAGGGACAAATTCTCGGTAAAGGTAGTATAGTTCATGTTTCTTTTGACGAGTCTTATCCGAGAAATATCGGAGAAGGTAGTTCTTTTCATGGTGCAGGTGTACCTACTGAAGACATACTCAAGGACACTGATAAGGGAATTGATTAGCCTGAAGCAGTGCGTATTGAGGAGGAAAAGGATCACCAACCAGTGAAAAGTGAGGATGATCATCATGCTAAGAAAGATGAGCTTCCTCCAGCTTGGAAGTCTTCCAAAGACCATCCAATTGACAACATTCTCGGTGATATCTCTAAGGGAGTAACTACTCGCTCTAAACTTAGTAACTTTTGTTATTACTCTGCTTTTGTTTCCCAAGTTGAACCTAAAAACTCTAAGGAAGCATTACTCGATGAGCATTGGTATCTATCAATGCAAGATGAACTAAATCAATTCTGGAGAAATGAGGTTTGGGACCTTGTCCCCCCTCCGCGAGATCATCGAGTAATAGGCACCCGATGGGTGTTTAGGAATAAACTTGATGAAAATGGAGTAATAACGCATAACAAAGCTAGGCTTGTAGCGCAAGGCTATAACCAAGAGGAAGGAATCGACTATGAGGAAACTTATGCGCCGGTTGCCCGACTCGAGGCCATACGCCTTCTACTTGCCTACACTTGCACAAAGAACTTTAAGCTATTCCAAATGGATGTCAAAAGTGCATTCCTTAACGGATATATAAATGAAGAGGTTTATATAGCCCAACCTCCAGGTTTTGAATCACTCGAATATCCTGATCATGTTTATAAACTTAAGCGAGCTTTGTACGGACTCAAACAGGCCCCTAGGGCTTGGTATGAACGTCTAAGCAAATTTATACTTGATCAAGGGTATTCAAGAGGAAAGGTTGACACAACCCTCTTTATTAAACGTCAAGGAAAACACTTAATTTTGGTACAGATTTATGTTGACGATATTATATTTGGGTCTACTAACATGACCTTGGTCAAGGAGTTTTCTAGTTTGATGCAGGGGGAGTTTGAAATGAGCATGATAGGGGAGCTCAACTATTTCCTCGGATTGCAAATCAAACAACTTGAAGAGGGCACATTTGTGAGTCAAACGAAATATTGTCTTGAGTTACTAAAACGTTTTGATATGCTGAACTGCAAAGCAATAGATACTCATATGCCTACAAGTGCTAATCTCGATCGTGACGAAAAGGGTAAGGATGTTGAGGTAAAGAAGTACCGAGGTATGATAGGGTCTCTCCTTTATCTTACCGCATCACATCCCGATATAATGTTTAGTGTATGCATGTGTGCGAGGTATCAGGCACATCCCAAGGAATCCCACCTGAAGGTAGTTAAGCGCATATTTCGATACCTCTCTGGTACTCCAAAGTATGGGCTGTGGTATTCCAAAGGAAGTGTTTGTTCCTTAGTTGGTTACTCTAACTCCGACTTTGCCGGATGGAAGTTGGATAGGAAAAGTACTAGTGGCACATGTCACTTTTTCGCAAATTCCTTGGTGAGTTGGCACAGCAAGAAACAGGTTTCCGTTGCTCTGTCAACAGCCGAGGCGGAATACGTTGCCGCCGGTAGTTGTTGTACTCAAGTCCTATGGCTTAAACAACAATTACTGGATTTCAATTTAAAACTTGAACGTATTCCAATTTTGTGCGATAACACTAGTGCGATTAATCTAACTAAGAACCCTGTACTACATTCACGCACCAAGCATATCGAAATACGCCATCATTTTCTTAGGGATCATGTAGAGAAAGGTGATGTTATTTTTGAGCATGTTGACACTATGAATCAACTTGCTGACATTTTCACAAAACCATTAGCTACAGAGCCTTTCTTTCACATCCGTAGGGAACTTGGCATTCTCGATATCTCGGATCGTGCATAACATCCTTTAGAATTATGATCTTCACATATATATATATATATATATATATATATGTGCTTGTTCATATTTTTAAATAACAATGCAAAGAGAAATTCATCCATATGTGAGGGATCTCACCGTCATGACGTTCAAGGTTATCGTTCCAACTTATAGAGGTTTATCAACATTTTGTGCCATGTTACTTACTCTAATCTTGATGTTTATTTCATTTTGAGCACTTATCATTCATGTGAATGTTTGGTTCTGTGTGTATATGTGTATTTATCTGCTTGGAACAAGAATTTTGCAAAAAAATTCATTTTTACACTTCCATGCGTCGACGCATGATTTCACGCGCTGACCCATTAAACTCTCGGGTTAACGCATAACCACATGGTCAAGCAATTTTTCAAATTTTCAGGAAACATGCGCCGACGCACAAGTTCAGAGGTCGGCGCATGTAGGATTCGTTCAAACTTCTGGGTTGCGTGCGCCGACCTATAAATGCTTTACCTTCCCTATGTTTTCTTAGTGCACATTAAACTATGATTATTGCATGTCATCTAATTAGCTTTTGTGGTCAATCTCTCCCTATTCTACTCCTTTAAACCTCATCAATCTCAATAAATCCCCACTAAACTCTCATCAAAACCCTAATAAATTAGAAAAAGGGAAGGGAACACCAAGAGAGAAATTTCTCTATATATCTACAGCAAGGTACTCAAAGGATTTCACACATCTTCTCTTCTATCTCTGCAACAATCAAGTTTGATAATCTTCCTTCAACTCTTCTTCAACAATGGCTTCCAGAAGAAATGCTGGTACAAGAGGAGGAAGAGGATCCACTTCACAACAAGCTCAAACAAGAGGATCATCCGCACAACGGGTAACTTTTGAATCTTTAATTTCTGAAAGGTTAGCCACTCCGCTTGCGGAATTATTTTCTGACCGGGCTGTTATCAGACAACATGGCTTTTATCCGTTGATGGGTCAAGATTTTTACATTCCTGAAATTTCTGAACTCATCAATTTTCAAAATCTGAATGAATTTGTTGAATGTGATGACGAGTACAGTGAAGACTTGACTAGATTGTTCTACTATGGGATAAAGGGAAAATTTCGTGGGGCTGAATTTAAGTTCTCTATCAATAATGCAAAATATCAGGTGACAAACGATGTATGGTCTACATTGTTTGTTTTGAATACTGATGACAGTCTCCCAAAGGTTACTGATAAAACCTTTGTTAGAGACTATGTATTCAAAACTGCTTTGAATTCTATGTTGAGGGAACCATATCCAGATGATTATGTGGCAAGTGAAGCATTTCCTAAGAGTGTCACCACCGATCATCTAAAATTTAAAGAACGTATCCTTCAGTGGATTGTTTCTCGCATCTTGAGACCTAAGAAAGGAGGCTACTCAAGAGTTGAACAAGCGGAGGTGCATCTTATCTATATCCTGAGGGAAAAGATCAAAATCAACTGGCCTTACTACTTTGCTTCTAGGATGTTCACAACTCGCAGCTCGAACAAATTTCTAGCACTTGGATATGCATCTGCTGTGGCAAATTTTCTGAATCACTTTGACATTCCTATTCCATAGATTTGTCATGTTCAAATTACTGCTGAACAACAGTTTCTGGCCAGAACTTTGTCCATGATGGGTTACCATTGGAACTCTAGTGAGCGAAGGTTCTTCCATAGACAAAGAGCTAACCATCCTGAACCTGTCCATCTTGAAGCAAGTGAGGATGAAGGAAGTCAAGGTAATGCAGATCATGTTGGTAATGATGAAAATGTAGTGATACAAGAAGACGTTGTCATGCAAAACAATCAAGCGGAAGAAGAAGAAGACAATCAAGAAGACAATGATGCATGAATGAGATATCAACCGAAAGAATCCTATGGCAATCAAGGCTGGGGTCAGTGGCAACAAAACTGCTGGACCAACCTTGGTGCTGCGTATGTTCCTCCATCCTATGATGGTGACTCTGAATGGCAGCTTCCACCAACTCCACCGTCTCAGCATTATCAACGAATCCAATGATGAAATTTTGGCAAGGCTGACTGAGTTGTCTCTGCAACATCAAGAATTTCAAGCGCAGCAGGAAACTCGATACCTGACTCAACAGGAATAGCTTACCAACCTGTCTAACCAATTATCGTCTCATGCCACCAACTTCAACAATTTTACAAATGCTGCTATGACAAGGTTCAATCAAATGGATGCCAATCTGACTCAGCAAAATCAAAACTTGGCCAACAGCCTCGGTAACCTCAATAGCACCTTGATTGACCTCAACCTTCAACTCGAGGAATTTCCACCACCAAGTCAATACCATAGGGGACGAGGTTATTCGTTTAGGGGGAGGAGACCATAAACCTTAGGGAATCATGTTTAGTTGTGCATGAATTTATGTTTTGTTGTTTGCTTTCTGTTATTTTGACATGTGCTTCACTTTTCTGTTATGTTTCAAACTTTATGAAGTGAATGTTTTGCTTTAATATCGTTGTTCCGTATTTAATCAATACTAGTTTACATTAGCGGTATCATATGTGGATGCTGATAACTGTTTTGTTGTTGCAAATATTTGATGATCCAATACATATTTTCGTATGCTATTTTGACCACTGTCTTCTCGTCTTTTTGATGTTGTCAAAGGGGGAGAAGAATACAAGCTACAGAAAACGTTTAAACCGGATGTTAAAGACAGGGGGAGCATTGATCATCTCAAATTACATCTCTCGTGACAATCAAGGAATTATTGCCATCATCAAAAACGGGGAGTATGTGAGGGATATCCTTCTAGCCATCTTGTTTTAATGATGTCAACAAATGCATTAGATTGTAATTTGAGCGGTATCACTTCACGTGTCGGGCATACAGAGTCTTATCGTTGTTAGTCATGTGTCTAGATGCATAGGATCCTATGTCCACAAGTGATTTAATAGTGTCTAGCATGTGTGTTTGACCTTGGTCTGGTGAAAACAATTCAAAAAATGAAATTTCTCAAAAAATTGGCCTTCATGCGCTGACCTCAGAACTTATGCGCCGACCTCAAGAATCATGCGCTGACCCCCCAGAACTCACGGGTAAGCGCATAAACCTGAGTACTCAAAATTGCCCTTCTATGCGTCGACGCATAGACTCCAGAGGTCGACGCATGACACTATTTTTTGTACTTTTTCACTTAAATTCGTTTATGTTATTTCCTGTTATTTCTTTTGGTCATATTTTGTCATATAAATAGTTTTGGGTCTTCATTTTTTAGAAAGAACAAGAAACGTGAAAAATATATGTCAGTTCTCTCTTCATCTTCATCTTCTTCATTGTGTAAACAAACAATCACACATAATCATTTTTGTTTGTGTCGCCCATTGATCGAAGTGATAAAGTTCAGAAGTTAGGAAGTGTGATCTTCATCTTCAGGGTTGAGAAATTGGCAGGTGTTTCTTGAATCAAACCAGTTGGGTTTGTCCTCTAAGAATCGAGGAGATTTTGGGGGTTTTGTACAAACTGTTCTTTCTACAGGGATTCAGCTGGGCGAAGGTAACCGAAAATTGGCACAACTGTTTCGGTTTAGTAGCTGTAATCAGAGGATCGTAGAAGAAGGTTTGGGTTCGAATTCTTGGAAGATTTCGATTGACCGAGTGAAGGTAACTGAAGAACGGAGTTTTCTTTCGGTTTAGTAGCGTGGGACGGTAATTGAATCATCCATATTCGGAGCACTTGATTCATCTTGAATCAAGGGAAGAGAAAATTCTGCATCAAAGATCGAAGACGTTCGGGGTTTGAATGTTCATAGTTTTCTCTTGTAATAAACATTGCAACAACTACACACACACACATATATATATATATATATATATATATATATATATATATATATATATATATATATATATATATATATATATATCTCAATTCCTTTTGCGGAATTGGGGGCAGACGTACCCAAAGCGAGGACGATTGGGGAACTGCCTAAGCAAATCTCGGGTGTTCTCTCTCTTTCCCTAAACTCTTTTACATTTCAGTATTGTTCGATTTTGTGACGTTGCAAACTATCGTAATTTCTGTCATAGAATAACTGTACACTGTTAAATTATTTTTGTTAAATTGATACAATTCATTGAATTGTGTTTTGGAGCAGCTGCATATTATTCTCAACAGAAATTCTGCACATAGTGTGCTTACGCACACTACGTGTTTGATAATTTATTTCCGGGCAAAATTCAAACACAGTGCTTTAAATTGTTTATCAATTAACCTCATTGGATTGCTATAAACATCAAGCAAGTGATAATTTGTTGTCTGCGTTTATAAGTGTAATATTCAGAACTGAATTTTTCTCTTTCGTTCTCATCCACAATATATTCGCGCATATCCGATCCTTTCGGTAGAAGGTTCGTTGTAGACGTTTTATCCAGTGGTAGCTTCCGTTAAACAAATTTTTAAAACAGAATTTTGTAGTCCATTTGCGTGTAAAACTCAAGGGATCTATTCAAGCCCCTTCTAGGTCCATAGCCATCGTCTAACAGAGGCAGCACATAACACGTAGCACACAATTTGAAGCAGAGTCATGAACCCAATAGAAGATTAGGAACAACTAATTACCATATCTGAAAATGTAAAGACCTTGTCATCAGAAAAAGTCTAGTAGAATGTAACTGGTAAGATACTGTCGCTCCCGGGATTTTCATCCAAGTACAAACGCGAAAGTGGCACCGAAACAGAGTCGCCAGCAATGTGTATTTATCCCAAGAGAGGGAAAGGAAACACCGCGTAAACCTGAGAGAAAGGAAAAGCATGGTCTTACGACCAAGAGAAATGGGTTCGGGAGTCGGTTACGCGAGAGGAAGGTATTAGCACCCCCTCACGTCCATCGTACCCGATGGGATCCACGCTTGCTTGCTCGATCAAAGGGTGTAAGAAAAAGGATACTGGAAAAGGACCTGAAAGAAAGAAGGGAGAAAGAGAAACAAATGTAGGGAAAATAAAAGAAGTGCTCGCATGGGCCCTACCCCACTGCCTACGTATCTCATCGGGAACATGAGAATCAGAGCGACGTAGTTCCCCTCACCTAAGGGAAAGATTGTTTGTGTTTTTTTTAGGGAACGGCTAACGTTCTAGCTCAGGTGTTGCAGGCTCGCTGGTCCGAGTGCGTTACCATCTTGCAAGAGAACGAGAAGGAGCACGTTCGTACGTTGAGAGTGAATGAGGTGAGACAAGAATTCCCGAAGGAAAGACGTTATTGTTTGTTTTTGTCTTTTAGAAGTTTTTTATTTGTTTGCATATGATAGTGTATCTAAATCTTAATCATTGGAATGTGTACATTCTCACATTCCAAGATGGAATGAGTAAGAAAGCACACTAAGGGTGAAGAAGACCCCCACACTTAGTTCCAATTGTCAAGGTTCAAACACACTAGCATACTTGTATTTATTAAGTGTTTTTGTTGATTAAGAAATGAAGAAGTGTTTTTTATTATTACCTTCAACAAGTATTGCATTTAGGTCCCTCATACAAGATCGAATGTTTAACACCTTGACCCAAGATGGGCTATATGCTATACATTCTAAGATTATAAGAGAAGACCCCTTTTAATCTTTTCTTTATATGAAAGGCCTAAATGCAATAAATGCCTACCTTTATTAGATGTTTTGAATTTTCTTTGAGATGAGGAGATGAAAGACTCAAGAGAAGGAGTAAAGGTAAAAATCTATGTGAACTAAGACTCAATCCTAATTGATTAGTTAAGGGAGTGATCCTAATGGTTTGTGAGGTTGCAAAACCTAAAGTCTAAAGGAAAAAGGGATAGCACTGCCTAATGCATATCCTACCTCACTTTAATCAAAGATTAAAGTTGAGCTAGGATCCCGAGGGGATGTGAGAAAACTCTACACATAGCATTATATCATGCTATTCATAAAAAGAAATTAGAACTTAATCAACAACGAGCAATTGAAATTATGATCCACAATTAGTCAACAAAACCCAAGTTAGAACTAAAATGCAAAGTAGAAATCAAGATTAAATTCTAACAAGAAAAGTTAATCTAAAATTAGAACTAATTCTAAAATTAATTCTAAAATTAATTCTGATTCTAAACTAAACTAACTCTAAAATCAGTTAGTCCTAAAATTAAATCTAGTATTAAAACTAATATTAATCCTAAAACTAATTCCAATTAATTTCTATCTAAAAATATAATTCTAACTAGTCAAACTCTAAAGTTAAATCTAACTAAAAGTGAATTAACCAAAATTAGGATTAAGAGTTAAAATCAAAACCAAAATTAAATCCTAATTCTCTAAAATGATTAACCTAAGTTTATTAACTAAACAAACAAATAGAAATGAAAATCTAAGATTAAACTAAAAACATGGGTGCAGTTGGGTTCCAGGTGGTGTGGATAGAGTTCAGACGTGTGGGCTGATGTTTTTTTAAGCCCAAAATCTATTGTGACACACAGGGGGTGCGTTAGCGATTGGGGCGGTGGAAAAGAAAAACAACACGGGCCTAGGCCCGGTCCTCATTCAGCCAAGGGGAGGAGGTGTGTGCATTGTGCTGAGTGTGTAGAAAGAAAAACAAATGGGCCTAAGGAAAACACATCGTGAACCCGGCCCAGCCAAGAAAAATCTAAAAACCCTAGTTCTTCAACAATCCAACTTCAGTCTCTTCTTTCTTGCTTCATTCACACCCGCCGTCGTCTTCTCCATCATCACCGCGAAGCTCTCTCCATCCGTTGCTATGCTTCTTTTTTCAACTCACCGCCATCACCTTCACAAACCCGCCGGAGCTCTCATCTCTCACCATCATCCGCGCAACTAATCTTCTTCCCTTTTTTTCTGTCAGACTCTACCATGGCCTCATCTCTTTTCCTTCTCCTTCATCGGTGTTTAACAGAAACCTCTCCGCTGCGTCGTGCCGGCGATGGCAGAGGACACAAAGCACTCGCCACCACCTCACTCAAACAAAATGCCTCCTCACACACTCACCCTCTCACGGCGGAACAACAAACACCAATCGCACTTCGCGCATCACAGTGGTAACCACCTCTCCGAACACACGCTTCAAAACGCCATGGTGACCTCCAAGCAAAAAACTCAGGACTCACTGATGCGATTCTACACGCGGCTCGTAACTTGACGACAATGCAATACTTCGCTTCGAGGTTCAGATTTGAGTTCGAAATCCAGATTTGGCATCAGTTCGCGCAGAAACGAGAGATTCAGAAGAAATAGGCGAATAAACTCAAAAGTCTTTCCGTCTCAACGAAACTCCTCCTCATCAAGACTCGCTCACACTATCGCGGTGGAAACTTAACGCAAGGGACACAACACAAGCCTATACTGACCAGCAACAATCGAATGGCGGATTCTAAGCAACAAACAAATTATCACGCCTCAAAGTTTGGAACGAAGTTGACGTACCTATCGGAGTCGCTCCGATGGCGCTTCAAAGATGAAACACGACTTCACAAATCAGGTACGCTCGATTCCATTTCTTTATCCTTCTTCTTCAATTTCTGTACGAATACACTGCTGCTGAATTATTCTTTGACCTGGTTGTTGTCATTCTTGAACACTTGCGCAAGCTGCTGAGCGATTGTTGTAAACGTGAAGAAGAAAGCTCCAGAAAGTTGTTGAATCGTGGACTACAAATTCGGTTGAGCCTCGTGAATCAGTGCGTCTGAATCAATTTTGCGCAGTGTATTCTTCAAAGAGAAAATCAGAGATAACCGCTCAGGTATGCGTAGATTTCTTATTCTCAAAATTTCTCGTTCTTGATTCTCACTTCTCCGATTCAACTCCCCTTCTGCTTCTTTTGCAACTCGCACATTTATGGAATTACAGTGAAAATGTTTTTCTGCATTTTTTGTTTGTTGAACTATTTTTCAGATTGATGAATTGATTATGGTGAGTGATTCCTCTTACAGGTCATGAATTGGAGGAGAGAGTTATGAATTGAAGATGAAGGAATTGAAGGTGGTGAAGAGCGTAGAGATTGAAGATTGAAGAGAATTGAAATGGAAGATGAAGATTGTGTAGAGTGAAGAAGAAAACTCCAAGAGTGAAGAAGAAATGAATTTATAGAGGAGCTTGGAATGATCTAGAGGAAATTCTGTTATGAAATTCTGTTAGAGTTATTGGGACTTGTGAAATTCTGTTGAAGTTTCTGTTAGAAGCTTGTTAGAGAAGTTAGAAGTATTTCTGGTGAAATGAATTTGTTTGTGAATATTAGTTTTTTTTTGTAATCCTCTCTGCCGAATTTTTTGCTATATCAGTTATATTGGATGAATTCTGGTGTGCTGAACTTTTTGGTATTATTTCATTCTCCATCGCTATGTATTTTCCATTTTTCCTGAATTTCTATTATCAATTCTGTTATGGCAATTTCTACTGCAGCTTATTTCTTTTTTCTCTTTGTTAATTTTCCTGCAGATAACTTTGTAACAAACATGAACTTTGCCACCACTTTTTCTTTTTTCTGTTATTTTCAATGAGCTTGTGTAGAAGATATTATGAATGATTTGCTACAAACGTGGGGTCCAGCTTGTGTACGTAATGGTCTGGCTTGTCAAAATGCATGAAGTGGCTTTTGTTTGGTCACGTAGCGAATGGTTGGGCCGTGTATAATTCATGTAATTTTGGAATACTAATTGTACCATGGGCCATGTCATACACTATGAGTAATTTCGAATTTTGGTATTGCGATATGAATGGGTAATTAGAAATATGGATATGAAATTGATAAGTGAAAATGGATATGGATTTGGATAAAAGAATTATTGGTTTAGTAAATGGATAAATTTGGATATGGTTTGAGGAAATTGAAATGGATTAACAAATGGATATTATGGATGGTTTGAATTGGATAGAAATGAATTAAAATGGATTCTAAATTGGATTTAGATCCAAATATGGATATGGATTAGAAAGTGGATTAGAAGATATGGATAGGAAATATGGATTAGATGTTTGGTTTTATTTAAGGAAATGGGCTAAAATGGATATTTAGATGAGAATAGAATTTGAAAATGGTAAGGAATGGATATTGAAATAAATTTGAGTGCGGAAAGAAAATTGGTTAAGATGGTTGAAAATGGTCATGATGGATAGAAAAATGAATAACCCAAAGAATTCAAAACCAATCACAAACTATTCACAAGCCTCTGATAAAATGGTCACAGCTACAACTGAACAATCTGGTCACTCACATGTTCCACTGAAGAATCTCAACCGATAAACAGTCTACCAGCTCAACCATGAATACAAACCAAAATCACCCAGACGTACCCTGATGAACTTCTGAATACGGAAAGCTCAACCCACACGAGAATTCCCTGATCCCACGTCTTAGGAACCCAATGCAAATGAATGAATATGAGTCATGGCCTAATGAATGTGAAATGAAAAGAAACATAAGCCAGAAAAAGTAGGGCAAATTTTGGGGTGCTACAGCTGCCCCTATTCAATCGACTTGGACCTGAAAGGATGATAGCAACTGCTTTCAGACATTCAAGGTACAAGGTGATTGAATACAAAAAGAACCGCAAAATTTGCTAACCGCCAGGAGAAAAAATAGAACTAGAGCCCAGTCACACCTCGTCAAAGGATTTTGACGGAAAGACAACATACCCAGAGAACCACGTCGTCAAAGGGGTTTGACGGAAAGAAGAACGGAACCCGACTGAAAGGACACATCGTCATAGGGATGACGACAAGAAGACTCAACTGAAGGAACACATTGTCATGGGGATGACAGAAAGATGACTCGGCTAAGGGACACATTGTCATGGGGATGACAGGAAAAAGACCTGGCCGAAAGCAACACATTGTCATGGGGATGACGGAAAGGGGACTCGACCACAGGAAACACATTGTCATAGGGATGACAGAAAGGAAACCGAAAACATCCGAAGGTACGAAACCTGAGCTTAGAACACATCGTCAAAGGGTTGACGGAAAGAGACTGAAAACATCCGAAGGTACGAAAACTGAGCTCGGAACACATCGTCAAAGGGTTGACGGGAAGAAACTGAAAACATCTGAAGGTACGAAACCTGAGCTCGGAACACATCGTCAAAGGGTTGACTGAAAGCAGACTCGACCAAAGGACCACATTGTCATAGGGATGACAGAAAGAAAATGAAACCCATGGAGACACATTGTCATGGGGATGACAGAAAGGATACCTGACTTAGGGATCACATTGTCATAGGGATGACAGAAAGGAACCCGAAAACATCCGAAGGTACGAAACCTGAGCTCGGAACACATCGTCAAAGGGTTGACGGGAAGCAGACTCGACCAAAGGACCACATTGTCATAGGGATGACAGAAAGAAAATGAAACCCATGGAGACACATTGTCATGGGGATGACAGAAAGGATACCTGACTTAGGGATCACATTGTCATAGGGATGACAGAAAGAAAACCATACGCAGAAACACATCATCAAAAGGGTTTGATGGAAAGGAAACCTGACCGAAATGTCGTCATCAAGGGGTTGATGGACAATGATTGGTCAAGGGTAAAATCGACGTATGATCTACGACCCAAAAGAAAGGTAACCGGCTGGGTTGATTGTAATGTCTGCTGGGGATATGTCACCGTCTTGATTGTGAGTTGATTCGGGCTTTCGCGCAAGGTACCAAATCTGGCTTATGCTTCGCATGCATATGTTTGAATTTTCTTTCTATGGCGTAATGCTCCATACGAAATGGAAATGCTACGCGATTTGAGGATGCAATGATCACTATATGCCAAATGCTGACGCATGCTTGGGCTACCGGGAAAAAGAAGAATGTGCCAAGTACAACTGGACTTTGCTGGCAAGGATAAGTGAAACCTGATGGTGATTGTTTTTTTCAAAGGCGAAATCTTTCTGGGTACCAATGGGGATTGGATTTTGTATGAAGTGCCAATAGGGATTGGACTTTTGGTTTGAAGGAAACGCCAAAAGGGATAGAATTTCAGGTTTTTGAAATATACCAGCAAAGTGGGTTGTGGATGGACGCCGAGCAAGGTTGGGCTACGGATTTCTGTTTGGTTTTACAAGGTTTCATACAATGTTATGCTAATGATATGCGATGATGATTATGCTACAATGTTTATGATATGCAACAGGAGCACTCCAGCAAAATAAATGCTGAAGAGACGAGGCTAACTCCACTGGGGGTAACAAACTGAACCGCTTTCAAGGTCATAACTGCTCGAGATCCCGACGAAACCTCCATTATGCAGGAAAGTATGAACAACAAACGTCTGCTGGAGAAACATCCCCGAAATCTGTTGGAGAAAAAGTGCCAATGACAATCAACCTTTAACTTGCTGGGGAGAGCTAACCACCACTCCAAAATATGCTTGGGGACAATGATTGATGATATCAGCTCTGCTAGGGGACAAGATCAGACTTGGTCCTCTGTTGGGGATCTACCTTCTATCTTTACTCCGTTGGGGAGATGGGAACAACTTTACCGCAGGCTGGGGAAGCACAGACCCAACACTTTTACCCTGTACGAGGATATGAACTCTTGCTAAAAAGCAATAAACTTCGTCACACTGGCTAGGGGAGAGCGAACTCCTGAACTCTTGCTGAGGAGAATAATTCACAATCCTCACAATGCTCGGTTGAATGTGACAAAACTTCAGCTATCTCTGCTGGGGAGAGAGACTCTACTGGGGACGTCACGTGTCAGCTATCAACATGAACCCTGCAGATGTGATATGACCAAAAGAGGTGCCCCGATGCAACATAACCTGTAAATGAACATGTCTTTAAGATCCGGCATATCTTGCCCCATGACTTTGATTAACCGTCCTCCGGAGAGAATAACTTCTTGCACTCTTAGGGTGACCTGCCCCAGCCTTGAAATGAGTTGTGCCCCTGACTGTCTGATCTGTGAAAGAGCACCTTTGACTAACTAAATTCGAGAGATTTGTTGAATCTCGACTTGATTGCCCCAGATTCTCAACATAGTTGCCCCAGATTAGCTAAATCTTGGCATGGATCGCTCGTTTAGTATGACTTGCCCCGGCTCAACGGAGTACTCGGGCACTTTGCACCTTAGACTAATCAACCTTTCCATTGTAGAAACTTTCCTAATGTCAAGTACTGACTCGCAAATAAAACAATTCGTTTTGAAAAGATAATTTTGATGCAATGCGTATGACAGTTTTGCAATCCAAGTGTGTTCACTGGAAAAATGTTATGACATGTGGTGAACGAATCACTGATTAGAATGTCACATCGATACCAACATGAATGGTAAGAAAATCCTTTTGGGAGTCAGAACTGACGCGATTTTAACCAAAGTATGCTTTTGGAACAACCCTGCTTCAATTAGGTCTTTCGCCTGTTGTAACGTGGCCTGGTTCGTGGTTTAAGAAAGAAATGATATGAGGCTCAAAGTTTTGTTTTAACCCACCCATTCTCCTTGATGTTCTCCAGTCCTACGTTCAGCTAACTCGACACAAACGCTCACCTTTCAAAAGGTTGTGAATGGTATGAGGATGGTTAAGGAACCCACACGGTTTACAGAGTGACATTCACCCCTTTTGCCTTTGGTGTCAATAGTCACACGATTTGTTCTTTGCTTGAGTATTTTTCTTTTGTAATCCTTTTCGCTTTTCACTCTTCATTCTTTTGTTTTTTTTTTTGCTCTTTTTTTTTTTTTTTTTTTTTTTTATCCCTGATTTTGCCTGGACTGATTCTTTTGTGAATCTTTTCGACTTTGAAGTCCAGCGGGATGCCCTAACTTTTGCCTAAGTCACTTGACTTAGCGGACTTTCTTTTTTCCTTTTGATTTTTTTTTTTGAACTAATCGTGTGACACAGGTTATCTGACCTGTTTGCAAAGGTTGTGACTGCCTCACTCTCTGGTTGGCGAGGGATAACCGCTGTGACTTGATCCTCGAATGGTACACTCCTTTTAAAATTTGAACGCACGGTCAAATTAGCTGACACCTACCCTGCCCCAGGTTAGGATTGAGGGTTTTTCATTTTCAGAAAGAAACTCCTACTTCTAGGCTCAAAGGGGTTTGCAAGGGATTATCTTCCTTATATCTCCGGTGTTTGGGAAGTTGAAATAATGCCTGTACATCATCAGCAGGGTTTTGTTCAAAAGCATACAATTGGAAGTTCCGCGTCTTTGAATATCATCATCCTCCCTCGGATCCTGCTTAAACAAACATATGATATCGATAAAAAGTATGAGTGAACACGACTGGGTTTAATCAAAACATGCATATTCATTTCATTATCATTATCAATTAACACAACAAGTTTTACAAATGAGTTTGCACTTTTTAACAGAAAAGAAACTACAAATGCAAAGAAATGACATGATCTAAATGGTCCGGCTTCGGGGAACTGGGTTTTCCAAGCTTTATTTGCTAATGAGCCAGCCATTTTCAGTATTGCCCATTGAAGTCATTCTGATACTCATCTGCATAACTGCTCTCAGTGACTTCTTCCATAACCTGGACTGATGAACCTACCTGACTGGATGAAGGAGAAATGTTGATCTGAATACCCTGAGGCGTGAATGAGAACATGTTGGAGTCAAGCAGTGTCTGAATCTTGCTCCTGAGCACCTTACAGTCTTCAGTTGAATGCCCCTGTGCCCCAGCATGGTAGTCACAACGGGCGTCGACATCAAAACCTGGTGGATACGGAAAAGGTACTGGCTTCAACTCCTTCGGCACTATCAATCCACCTTCGATCAAATCTGGTAACATCTGACTATACGACATTGGCAAATGAGTGAACTGCCTCTCTGGCTTTCTTGGCCTTTGTCGGGCGTCCTGACGCGGCTGGCGGCGATATGACCGTTGATTCCGAGAAGGTCTCTGATTTGCAGAAGAATATTGTCCCTGATATGAAGACCCATAAGATTGCTGACTCTGAATAGTTGATATGTCTGGACACTGAGAACGAGGTGGTGAAGATTCCTGCACGGAGCTATTTTCTTCCTCGAATTCTTCCTGAGAACTGACAACTGATTCATTTTCATTAACTTGGAAGTTCGAGATACCTTGGAGCTTTCCACACTTGATCAGTCTCTCGATGCGTTCTCCCACCATTACCATGTCAGAAAATTTTGCTGCCCCATTGACAATCATCTTTTCCAAGTACGGCCCTTGCAAGGTATCTATGAACAAATCAACCAATTCTCTATCCGAAAGTGGCGGTTGAACACGAGCGGCTAACTCTTTCCATCTCTGAGCATACTCTCGGAATGATTCGTTATCTGCTTGAGACAAGTCTTGCAAATGCATTCGACTGGGAGCCATGTCAAGATTATAATCGTATTGCTTCACAAAGGCGTTGGCTAGATCTGACCATGATCGGATGCTACCACTCTGCAACTGCATATACCAATACGAAGATGCCCCACTCAGACTGTCTTGGAAACAGTGGATCATGAGCTTGTCATTGTCGACATGTGAGGTCATTCTTCTGCAGAACATCACCAAATGTAGTTTTGGGCAGCTATCCCCTTTGTATTGCTCAAACTTCGGCATTTTAAACTTTGGAGGCATCACAAGGCCAGGTACCAGACACATGCTCGAAGCATTCAAATCAAGAGTATCACGTCTCTCCAGGGCTTTAATTTTCTCGTCCAACACACGGTATCTTTTGTCATAAACATATCGTGGATCCTTAGGGTTCATCTTCGGAACTACCCCTCGGACATCTGGCATAGAGAATGCAAAACTCTGATAATCAGCGGCATCAAGAGAAGACGAATGTCCATCTCGGACAAAAAGAGGTTCTTGCTCAACTTGATTCTCGACAGGGATCCGCACCGGCTGAGTTTGGGCAACATTGCTCGCCGGAGGTGGAATGAAATTCTCATTTCTTTGAACATTGGCCTCTCCCTTAGTCATGGCTGCCATAGCTTCCACAAGTTGGTTCAACTGATGCTTCATCAATTCAACATCGGCCCTAGTCACAAACTGATTCTGCTCCCCAGAGTTCATGATTCTTCCAGAAGCTGGTTCAAGTCCAATACAAAAGTCGGGAAATCAAACTGCAGTTCAGATAAAGGATGGATGAGCTCACTGGTCTGGCCTGGAGAAAGGATATGCAAAATGATGCAAGATGCAAATGCAATGCAATAGTATGAATGCAATAAGACATGGGATCAAAGCTTCCACATAGTCCGAATAATCACTGTGCTGTGCTGATGACTGAATAGGTTCATGAGTCTGTTCTGAAGAGAATACCGGAATACCAGAATACCGGATGATCAGAATACTAGAATGCCAGAATATCGGCATAATCAGAATACCAAAATGCCAGAATATCGGCATAATCAGGGTGCCGGAATAATCGAAATGCCAGGATGGTCAGAGTAATCATGATGCCATAATACCAGGCTGATAAGTCCACACTGATAAGAGAACCAAAATACTAGGTAGGATGAAAGTCAAGGTTACCTGCAAACCTGTAAACAAACCCGCCCCTCTCACATGTGGGTACTAGGATGTTCAGTATCCCGGGCTCTCAGGTCGAGAAATGATGATACTTTCACCATTTCTGGTTTGGCATCATCATCAATCGAGGAGGCCTCAACTGATTCTCCAAAACGAAAGGTCCTCAGCTTCTGGCACTGAGGTCGAGAAGCAATAGTACATTCATCCCTCGGGGTACAGTACTATCGCCAATCGAGGAGTGCCTCCACTGATTCTCTTTCAAAAGGGATAACCTATAGCAAGTTCCCAGCATTGGGTCCTCGGATCGAGAATGTGCAATGGGTTTGCCATAGAAAGTGGTCTGCCACTGTCACAACTCGGGAGGAGTGCCGCAACTGAGTCCTCGGGAATGGTCTCCAGAGTCGACAGTTCCTCAAGAGAATAACTACTGGCCTGCATAACATGCAGTAGCAGAAAGCTCCTGATAGAACCTCGTCTGGTTGTGGGTCTCATGAACAACAATACGTGGTCACCACCACGCAAGCGTCATGACTATCCACTATAATACCTATGTGTGTACTCAAGCCTTGGTAGTGGGCTTATCTCTCAGAACATCCCGCCCGCCAAACAGAAAACAACACAGTCCAGTATAGCATAATATATCATATGAAATAAAAATGCTAAAATGCGGTACATACAGTAATGTACAGTAAAGCAGTAAATAACCATACAATAAAACAGTAAATACAGCACAACAGTAAACACCCAATGAAAGAAAAACAGACAAGCGCTAGGATTGACTCGCTTAGGGATGGACCAGCAGGAGGTCAATCTTTCCCCAGCAGAGTCGCCAGCTGTCGCTCCCGGGATTTTCATCCAAGTACAAACGCGAAAGTGGCACCGAAACAGAGTCGCCAGCAATGTGTATTTATCCCAAGAGAGGGAAAGGAAACACCGCGTAAACCTGAGAGAAAGGAAAAGCATGGTCTTACGACCAAGAGAAATGGGTTCGGGAGTCGGTTACGCGAGAGGAAGGTATTAGCACCCCCTCACGTCCATCGTACCCGATGGGATCCACGCTTGCTTGCTCAATCAAAGGGTGTAAGAAAAAGGATACTGGAAAAGGACCTGAAAGAAAGAAGGGAGAAAGAGAAACAAATGTAGGGAAAATAAAAGAAGTGCTCGCATGGGCCCTACCCCACTGCCTACGTATCTCATCGGGAACATGAGAATCAGAGCGACGTAGTTCCCCTCACCTAAGGGAAAGATTGTTTGTGTTTTTTTTAGGGAACGGCTAACGTTCTAGCTCAGGTGTTGCAGGCTCGCTGGTCCGAGTGCGTTACCATCTTGCAAGAGAACGAGAAGGAGCACGTTCGTACGTTGAGAGTGAATGAGGTGAGACAAGAATTCCCGAAGGAAAGACGTTATTGTTTGTTTTTGTCTTTTAGAAGTTTTTTATTTGTTTGCATATGATAGTGTATCTAAATCTTAATCATTGGAATGTGTACATTCTCACATTCCAAGATGGAATGAGTAAGAAAGCACACTAAGGGTGAAGAAGACCCCCACACTTAGTTCCAATTGTCAAGGTTCAAACACACTAGCATACTTGTATTTATTAAGTGTTTTTGTTGATTAAGAAATGAAGAAGTGTTTTTTATTATTACCTTCAACAAGTATTGCATTTAGGTCCCTCATACAAGATCGAATGTTTAACACCTTGACCCAAGATGGGCTATATGCTATACATTCTAAGATTATAAGAGAAGACCCCTTTTAATCTTTTCTTTATATGAAAGGCCTAAATGCAATAAATGCCTACCTTTATTAGATGTTTTGAATTTTCTTTGAGATGAGGAGATGAAAGACTCAAGAGAAGGAGTAAAGGTAAAAATCTATGTGAACTAAGACTCAATCCTAATTGATTAGTTAAGGGAGTGATCCTAATGGTTTGTGAGGTTGCAAAACCTAAAGTCTAAAGGAAAAAGGGATAGCACTGCCTAATGCATATCCTACCTCACTTTAATCAAAGATTAAAGTTGAGCTAGGATCCCGAGGGGATGTGAGAAAACTCTACACATAGCATTATATCATGCTATTCATAAAAAGAAATTAGAACTTAATCAACAACGAGCAATTGAAATTATGATCCACAATTAGTCAACAAAACCCAAGTTAGAATTAAAATGCAAAGTAGAAATCAAGATTAAATTCTAACAAGAAAAGTTAATCTAAAATTAGAACTAATTCTAAAATTAATTCTAAAATTAATTCTGATTCTAAACTAAACTAACTCTAAAATCAGTTAGTCCTAAAATTAAATCTAGTATTAAAACTAATATTAATCCTAAAACTAATTCCAATTAATTTCTATCTAAAAATATAATTCTAACTAGTCAAACTCTAAAGTTAAATCTAACTAAAAGTGAATTAACCAAAATTAGGATTAAGAGTTAAAATCAAAACCAAAATTAAATCCTAATTCTCTAAAATGATTAACCTAAGTTTATTAACTAAACAAACAAATAGAAATGAAAATCTAAGATTAAACTAAAAACATGGGTGCAGTTGGGTTCCAGGTGGTGTGGATAGAGTTCAGACGTGTGGGCTGATGTTTTTTTAAGCCCAAAATCTATTGTGACACACAGGGGGTGCGTTAGCGATTGGGGCGGTGGAAAAGAAAAACAACACGGGCCTAGGCCCGGTCCTCATTCAGCCAAGGGGAGGAGGTGTGTGCATTGTGCTGAGTGTGTAGAAAGAAAAACAAATGGGCCTAAGGAAAACGCATCGTGAACCCGGCCCAGCCAAGAAAAATCTAAAAACCCTAGTTCTTCAACAATCCAACTTCAGTCTCTTCTTTCTTGCTTCATTCACACCCGCCGTCGTCTTCTCCATCATCACCGCGAAGCTCTCTCCATCCGTTGCTATGCTTCTTTTTTCAACTCACCGCCATCACCTTCACAAACCCGCCGGAGCTCTCATCTCTCACCATCATCCGCGCAACTAATCTTCTTCCCTTTTTTTCTGTCAGACTCTACCATGGCCTCATCTCTTTTCCTTCTCCTTCATCGGTGTTTAACAGAAACCTCTCCGCTGCGTCGTGCCGGCGATGGCAGAGGACACAAAGCACTCGCCACCACCTCACTCAAACAAAATGCCTCCTCACACACTCACCCTCTCACGGCGGAACAACAAACACCAATCGCACTTCGCGCATCATAGTGGTAACCACCTCTCCGAACACACGCTTCAAAACGCCATGGTGACCTCCAAGCAAAAAACTCAGGACTCACTGATGCGATTCTACACGCGGCTCGTAACTTGACGACAATGCAATACTTCGCTTCGAGGTTCAGATTTGAGTTCGAAATCCAGATTTGGCATCAGTTCGCGCAGAAACGAGAGATTCAGAAGAAATAGGCGAATAAACTCAAAAGTCTTTCCGTCTCAACGAAACTCCTCCTCATCAAGACTCGCTCACACTATCGCGGTGGAAACTTAACGCAAGGGACACAACACAAGCCTATACTGACCAGCAACAATCGAATGGCGGATTCTAAGCAACAAACAAATTATCACGCCTCAAAGTTTGGAACGAAGTTGACGTACCTATCGGAGTCGCTCCGATGGCGCTTCAAAGATGAAACACGACTTCACAAATCAGGTACGCTCGATTCCATTTCTTTATCCTTCTTCTTCAATTTCTGTACGAATACACTGCTGCTGAATTATTCTTTGACCTGGTTGTTGTCATTCTTGAACACTTGCGCAAGCTGCTGAGCGATTGTTGTAAACGTGAAGAAGAAAGCTCCAGAAAGTTGTTGAATCGTGGACTACAAATTCGGTTGAGCCTCGTGAATCAGTGCGTCTGAATCAATTTTGCGCAGTGTATTCTTCAAAGAGAAAATCAGAGATAACCGCTCAGGTATGCGTAGATTTCTTATTCTCAAAATTTCTCGTTCTTGATTCTCACTTCTCCGATTCAACTCCCCTTCTGCTTCTTTTGCAACTCGCACATTTATGGAATTACAGTGAAAATGTTTTTCTGCATTTTTTGTTTGTTGAACTATTTTTCAGATTGATGAATTGATTATGGTGAGTGATTCCTCTTACAGGTCATGAATTGGAGGAGAGAGTTATGAATTGAAGATGAAGGAATTGAAGGTGGTGAAGAGCGTAGAGATTGAAGATTGAAGAGAATTGAAATGGAAGATGAAGATTGTGTAGAGTGAAGAAGAAAACTCCAAGAGTGAAGAAGAAATGAATTTATAGAGGAGCTTGGAATGATCTAGAGGAAATTCTGTTATGAAATTCTGTTAGAGTTATTGGGACTTGTGAAATTCTGTTGAAGTTTCTGTTAGAAGCTTGTTAGAGAAGTTAGAAGTATTTCTGGTGAAATGAATTTGTTTGTGAATATTAGTTTTTTTTTGTAATCCTCTCTGCCGAATTTTTTGCTATATCAGTTATATTGGATGAATTCTGGTGTGCTGAACTTTTTGGTATTATTTCATTCTCCATCGCTATGTATTTTCCATTTTTCCTGAATTTCTATTATCAATTCTGTTATGGCAATTTCTACTGCAGCTTATTTCTTTTTTCTCTTTGTTAATTTTCCTGCAGATAACTTTGTAACAAACATGAACTTTGCCACCACTTTTTCTTTTTTCTGTTATTTTCAATGAGCTTGTGTAGAAGATATTATGAATGATTTGCTACAAACGTGGGGTCCAGCTTGTGTACGTAATGGTCTGGCTTGTCAAAATGCATGAAGTGGCTTTTGTTTGGTCACGTAGCGAATGGTTGGGCCGTGTATAATTCATGTAATTTTGGAATACTAATTGTACCATGGGCCATGTCATACACTATGAGTAATTTCGAATTTTGGTATTGCGATATGAATGGGTAATTAGAAATATGGATATGAAATTGATAAGTGAAAATGGATATGGATTTGGATAAAAGAATTATTGGTTTAGTAAATGGATAAATTTGGATATGGTTTGAGGAAATTGAAATGGATTAACAAATGGATATTATGGATGGTTTGAATTGGATAGAAATGAATTAAAATGGATTCTAAATTGGATTTAGATCCAAATATGGATATGGATTAGAAAGTGGATTAGAAGATATGGATAGGAAATATGGATTAGATGTTTGGTTTTATTTAAGGAAATGGGCTAAAATGGATATTTAGATGAGAATAGAATTTGAAAATGGTAAGGAATGGATATTGAAATAAATTTGAGTGCGGAAAGAAAATTGGTTAAGATGGTTGAAAATGGTCATGATGGATAGAAAAATGAATAACCCAAAGAATTCAAAACCAATCACAAACTATTCACAAGCCTCTGATAAAATGGTCACAGCTACAACTGAACAATCTGGTCACTCACATGTTCCACTGAAGAATCTCAACCGATAAACAGTCTACCAGCTCAACCATGAATACAAACCAAAATCACCCAGACGTACCCTGATGAACTTCTGAATACGGAAAGCTCAACCCACACGAGAATTCCCTGATCCCACGTCTTAGGAACCCAATGCAAATGAATGAATATGAGTCATGGCCTAATGAATGTGAAATGAAAAGAAACATAAGCCAGAAAAAGTAGGGCAAATTTTGGGGTGCTACAGATACCAAACATTAAAGTTCAAAACTATTTAGTGTTTAAAATTGAGACATAAAACATTAGTTTTAAAAGGAATAGAACTCAGTGCACCTAGTTTTACGAATTGTGACATTGATAAATGAGGAAATGTTGTTGATCATGGCGTGGTGAGAATCAACTTATGAATCCAATGACTTCCCTCTTCGTTCCAAAATTTCAGCTATTTGTTTGGAAGTTCTATTAGTATAATACCCTTCTCTAAAAAAAAAAAACCTAATAACTAATAACCAAAAACATTTCACTATTGCGGAAAAAATTGAAAATAAAAACACATATTCAATTCAGGCATAAAGTTGTTATTGTCGGTGACAAAACCTTGTATAAGGCGAAACTCATTGTTCTTGTCGGCAACAGAATCTTCAAATTTCTTGGTAGTCTACTCTTTGTCCCAAATAGGATACCGATTGTCCATATTTACACTTGTTTTCTTCTTCCCACTATCAACTCCCACTGCAACAATACAAACTTGTCACGCAATCAAATTTCATCGTCAGTTTTAGCACACGGTCCAAAAGGGCACGATTTATGCCCAAAAGAGAATCGACAACTAGGGTTTCATATAAAGGGACCATCTATGTACAAAATAAAAACATAAAAGAGAATTAGGGTAACCAATATGAATAACAAACATAAACATTGATTAGACCTTAATTGGCATACACTTTTTCCTCACATATAAATCAGCAGGACCACCACAAATTAAATTTACAACAATTTTATTTTGAATGGACTAACAGCCACACAACCTAATTGGTCTTGTATAAACTAGAAACAGTGTTATGTATCTAAGCTAACTTTACTGAATCAACATTAGTTCTAACAAACAAGTTATACAAGGTGTTGTTCTTATTATGAACTTAGCAGTAAAACTTCTCATGGTAGAAAATTCTACAAAGTTTAATAATAAAAATAGGGTCAACAAACATCTCACATACATTTGAACAAAACTTTTCTTGGCAGAATCAATGATCATCAGTTTAACCATTTCACACATTATATTCTGAGTAGCAGTAACACATCAATATTCATCTCATAACATTTTCATGCCACGGAGTCGAATCGAAAATCAACGCACAGCAGGGGCTTATCATAACACAAAGTGATTCAATAATGTTCACCACACATAACAAAGTATCGCCACGGTCTTGAATTTGAAAAACAGACGCACGGAAGTGACTCCTTAATCAATACAAAATTCAAATCAAGCCACCATACACAACAAAATCGGCACAAATCAGGCATCAAGTTAAAATAGCCAGCAACCACATCAAACACAATCAAGAACAAGGGAAGATGCAATACCGAAACTACTCAATTCGACTAAGCAGAATTTGAAACAGCAACAACTTCATAGAAATGCTTATAGTGATTGAAATGTATGTTATGGATTTAAACAAGATCTAGCAGTAGTGTAATTCCATTAAATGCAGTAACATGTTTTTTTTTATGAATTTCTAACAATCATAAACCTAATCCACAACAATTGTAATGAGCTCTAAATCGAAAATGAAGTTAAACATTATATATCCTATCAACACAATACATTAAATCAACAATAAACTCAGCATAGACTCACCAACGAAACATAACAATTGAATCATCTCGATAATTTCAACAACGCACAGATAGAAGAACAGAACAACAATGCCATATTCTCGCAGTGGAAATCAAACTAAACCCGATAACGGCGAAATGTCACGACACAATACCCCAACACAATATTAAGAATTTATGTGCAAACGGTATTGAAATCATTGACAAACAGCTGCAGTGCCACTATAGACAAGTTACATAAGAAATAGCCAACAATCAGCACCAATATTCCCCATTTTGAATTGGAATTCAAAAATGTAAACTGAAACTTTGAACAACATCATACTCAACATTATCTTAGTCCAACACAATGACCAAAACATGATAAAATCAAACATCCAAATAGCTATTAGATGTACCTGCTTTAGGGAGAAAATATGCAGAATTCTGATGACCTTCTTACAGTAACACAACATTCTTAAAGTTGCAGCATGTACAAATTGCCGAATGTCGATAATCGTTGCGGAAATCCTGGATAGCTACTGCGAAGTGTTGTCAAGTTTGTGTGAAAATGGAATGATGTCGTCGCTGTTAAAGTTTAAAGGTGCTACAACTTCGATTACTCACACGGTATTAGCGAATATTCTCCTCCTTGTGATGAACTAGCAGCAATCTTCCTCGCAGCGTCAAGCAAGGCTCGCTTCATCTGCAGACTTCAGAAGCAACGGTGGAAAACAAAAGGTCATTGTTTGCCCATGGTGAGGTTTCTTTGAAGAATTTCAATGGATGAAAACCGCCAACGTCGTCAGCTCGGTCAACAGTCTCAAACGATTCCTGAGCTGCTGAAGTGTGGCATGTGCAAGGGGATTGAAGGTATGGTGGTGGTGATTGACTCGCAGTGGTTGTTTGGTGAATCGAAATGCTGTTGCAGTTGTAGAGACGGAAACGAAATGGGTTTAAATCGTGCTGAAGAGGATGGTTTGAGGTGGATATTTGTGTGATAGAAATAGGGGTTGTTCACAGCGTTCCTATTGTGTGTTACTCGCGAGTTGCGTTCTGCCGATGGTTTAATAATGGTTCCGAGCTGATTCATGGTAGAAACGGCGGAAGAGGGTAAGATGGAAGTTAAGGGTGGGGAGGAAATTGTGAGGTCATGGTGGTGATGAAACCGGAAGTATTTTGTGGGTGATGGTACAGCGGAGGGATTATTGTTGGAGCAGAGCAAGTTGGTTCAAAGGATTTGGTACATAAAAGATGAAGGAGGGAGATTACCAAGCCTGAGTAATTTTATTTTGGTACTTAAAATAAATAAAAAATTTCATAAAAATATAATAAGATAAGTTTTTTTTATTTCACTGATAAAAATATAAGTACTTTTTACATTTTTTTTTAATTTGATTAAAAAATATTAAATAAAATAATAATAAGACAAGGGTTTTTTTTATGAATTGGGGAACAAATTTTCCCTTTTTATTTACCATTCAATCAAAAAAATTCTTTTATAAATTAAAAAGTTAAGTAAAAAACATAATAAGGACGATTTTGTGACAACTGTCGTGAAAACCGGCGCAGTTCAATTTTTAACTGTTGTGACAACCATCGTAGTCCAGAAATAAGGACAGTTTTATGATAACTGTCACAAAAAAATTGCGACAGTTGACCCTAACTGTCGTGACAACCGTCGCAGTTTAGAAATAAGGACGGTTTTGTGATAATTGTCGCAACTCAAGTGTCGTAAAACTCCTTTTTTCTTGTAGTTCCATTCTACATCTATCTTGTTTTTTATCCTCATTGTCATACTCTAATTTATACCCCTAAAATTCATATTATTCATTCGTCATACATTTCCATTAGTATGACCATGTCACTTGATCATTGGTTCACAAGCAAGGTGATTCATGAGTTTGAGCATGAGGGCTAGGAATTAGAGTTTTCTTAATTGCTTCACCATGTTTTCACTTAGTTCACCTATGGCCATTGTTATGTTTTCCAATTTGGTACCTTATTCTTGTGTTTGTTGCCTGTGTAAATCAGGTCTTACCTTATTCTTATTGCATCATTGGTTATCTAACTATTATGCATCTAAAAATACAAAAAATATGTAGCATTTGCTTCTCTTTTCTTTGTTTTCAAACATTTAGGCTTGGAAGATTGATTGAATTAAGATGCCCATTGCTTCAAATCAAGCCCAATTGAAATTCAAGTGCTATTATGATTAAGTGGAGGTTCACATGATCATCATCTCAAGGCATATTCACTTTGGTTCATGATGTTTTGTCAAAGAAGATACAGAAGGTTGATTGTGGTTTATCATTTCTTAAGTGACAAAGAATTGGCAAGGCATCCATTCATGGTCAAGGTTTTCTTTCAAGATTGATTTAAACTTGCTCAACATGAAAGCAAGCAATATTTCATCCATTTTTAACTTGGTTTTAATGAAAATTCAAGAATAATGCAAAAGGTTTCAAGTGTGTTCTATCTTGGCTTTTGGATCTAAATCAAGTTTAGGCCACCATTCTTGTCATCAATTGCCATTTATTCCAAGTTCACTCATCTTAATCAAGTTCACCTACAAATGAGTATGGCACATGGTTATGGTTTCATCACCATGCAATTATCATGCAGACATAAGCAAAGGAATTAAGAGCCACACATGGTGGGATCATGAGCTTGACTCGGGTTCAATGGTTACAAAAATATCAACATTAATCCATGAGGTAAATGCAAGCTGGAATTATGGGTTGGCATGAATAATTTGCAGCAGTGTTAATCATTTGCCAATATGGAGCATGAGCCCGAGCTACCACATATCGTATCAAACTACCAAATTCCAGCTTTGATGTTTAAGTGCAAAGGCATGTGCAAGAAGCAATGAAGTGATAAGCATTGAGCAGGCCCAAGGGAGTTAACATAACAGCGCATATCAAGAGTACAAAGTGTAGTAAAATGGAGCAAAATAACAATACAAGTACAAGTACGACTTGAAGAATACACAAAAATGAAAAAGTATACAAATGAGCTTCTAGAAGGCCCAATCATTGACTAATCATTCATTCTGCATTGCACGAATCTTGGAAGGAATTTTACACTCAAAATCAGATTTTGCCAGCTCATAAATCTTAGCCAAATGCAGTCATGCTTTCCACATTTTCCTCATGCTTCACATGAATCTCAGCTAAATTTCACACGTACCACACACCTTTAGCTTCCCTATAAATTAAGCATCATCCTACTTCATTTGTTCAAGCTTTGGAGCCACTAAAACTCTGCCAGAATCACACTTTCACATCTCCTGAAATAGAGCATTCGAATTCCACTCCCCAGTAACTTTCAATCCATACTATTAGCTCAATCAACATCCATATACTTCCCTAAAGCTAAGTAGATCAAGAAATAGTGTGGAAACAAACGTACATGAGCTCTCCATTCTCGTCAGAATCTGCAACTGATCTCTTTTATGACAAGGTAGAAATCTTAATTGTTTGTGTAGAAACGTGATACCATTGGACTTGTCTTGATGCACTGAACGCTTCCCCTATGATTTGATTCATTGTTACTTCGTCATTGTCATTTAATTTAGAATTAGGTTTTGGTGTTCTTTTCGTTTGAGCTGGATTTCTCCATGCTTAGGTGGAATTAGTGAAATCTAAGCATGGAGTGAGCATATGTGATTTTGGATGAGTGCAACGAGCTGTGAATTTCACCATGAAGCCTTGAGATGTGAGAATTCCATTTTCACAAGTTTGGAGGAAGATATCTTCCATTAACACTAATATTTTATTTTTAATTCCTTTTTCTTCATCTATTTTCTTTTTTTGCTTCGTATTTAGGAGGGTAATTCATATTAACTCTCTAATACGTTTGATGCATACATTTCATGAACCGGCCTCCCATAGTATGATTCTTACATGAATCATGCTACGATTTCTTAACATAGTGCTACATTGTCCCGACTCAATGGATTGATTAACTCTAACTACTAACTATTGACTTATTAATTCATTAACTCCTAACTTTACATTCTTGCAATTTATTTCTTACAATTTACTTTCCTCTCTCATTATCATTCATTTAATTCATGCACTTTTATTTTATGTCATTTTATCTTCTTTTATCTCTTATTCATTTATTTTGTTATATAATCAAAATGAACAAAAACATGATAAAATTGAAAAGTTCGAAAAGACTTAATCCTTTCCTTTGTGACCTAAAAAATGAGATATGATAGGACTTGTGAGAACTCATTGGACCTTGTGTATGCCCTAAGCTTGACATGGAGAAATATTATGGACTTATGATCTTAATTGCAAGATGGTTATTCATGGCACTACCCTAAGACAAAGGGACATGTAACTTTGATTTCAATATCCAATGCTTATCTTAGGACGCTTTACACACACACATGGCTTCATCTTGGGCTATCTTATAATGAGACCTTTTATTTATGGCACATATATCCCTTGTAACTTTTCATATATCCCTCCCCCATTTGGTGTACTTTTCTTCCTTGCTTTCTTTTGGTTTGGTGTTGATTGCTAGTTAACTCCTAGGGACTAGGATTAACCTCACCATTTTTAACAATAATAAAAAAACCTTTGATTCAACGTCAAGTGGAATTTTCTCAAACAAACTTAAAAGACGCTTAAAAATCCAATTAGAGTTGAGCGCCATGAGCCTTAAGCAGTGGAAAAAGAAGTGACAATAGAGCATTCTTACCCCCATTCTAAATGTTTTGAACACAGGATGCTTGGCCTGGTCGTTCGAGGTATTCGTCTCCACTCATAGACTTTAGTGCAATTCAAATCAAAACAATCTTCTTTTCAAAACCTAAAATCAACGTCAACTTATAAAACTCTTTTTGTTCCTTAGGGCATCATTTCAAAACCCTTTTTCAAGGTATAAAAACAACCAAAAAAAACTTATTTTTTACCCTGAACTATGGAGCTTTAATTTCCTTATTGCACTATGAGGATACATAGGCACAGGATTGCGAGATCTTGGCGAGCTCACTAATTTAAAAACTCTTTTTCCCCCTTTATCAAGTAAGCTTTAGATAGTAACACCCTTTCGTACATAAAATAATCAAGATGGTTCCCGTTGAGTACAACGGATGTGAGTGGTGTTAATATCTTCCCCATACATAACCGACTTCCGAATTCGAATTTGGTTGTGACGACCATTTTCTTCACCTTTAGAGATTTTATCGATATTTTCCTTTTCCTATAGAATAAATAAAGTTCGATGGCGACTCTTTTTTTTTCACGTAGCGACACTTATAAAGTTTGATTTAATGTGTTGGAAATCATGTTTTTAGTGTTCATTATATGATAGATACATGTCAAGGGTAATTGTATTGGTGTTTTTCTGAGTATTGGATGATGATTTGGAGGGTTTGGGTGTGGAACCCGTAGAATATTTTCTGCAGAATTTTTTTCTGGTTTTTCCAGGCGATACGCGTATGGGGCATGTTCATACGCGTATGGACCTTGGCATTACACGTAACGTGGGCGTGTTTTGGGCCAATACGCGTATGGGATGTTATTTTTCTCGGCCATCTGCCCATTTGCGTATGATACGCGTAGCATTTTAGGGCAATACGCGTACGGCCTTGGCACTACGCGTATTGACATTTTAACGTGAATTTTGGGGAAAAAGTGATCTCTGCCCATACGCGTATGGCCTTGGGCAATACGCGTATGGCATGGCGAGGATTTTGGGCAATACGCGTATGGCTCAGGGCAATACGCGTATGGTCAGGAGAATGGTAAAATGGGACTTTTCAAAATATCGTTTTTCGTTTTCTTTCGTAACTTGGATTCCGTTTAGCCGATTTTTACATTCTGGGTATCGTTGGAAAGCTATTGAGCTGTACTGTCTTATTATGATGATTTTGAAATTGTTAGCCGATTTAATTATGTCGGAAAATCGGGAATAGTGTCAGTTTGTCGACTTTTGTCATTATAATTGTGCGTAATTGATGTGTATTAGGCAAGGTGCTGTTGTATGAGGTAAATGTATGTGTTTAGATGGTATTGAGAAGAATTGTGGCCGTATGGCAATTAAATGCATTGTTTTGGGCATAAGTGCAAAGTGTGATTTTGTTGATGTGGATGAATGCATGTATGTGCGCATATTAAATGTCATGAGTCATTGTATGCCAAGCATCATGATATGCATTGTTGTGACGTCCTGAGTGACGGTTTGATTCCAGAGGGAATCTGCTATAACATCGTGATCCTTAAAAATAAGAGGTATGAATAGCCTTAAAAATAAGAGGACCGAAAGCGATGGTTATAGACGATCGTGTGCCCATGTGGGGTGTGAGTGATCGGATTGTGCGCCTTATACCGAGAGGACCTAAAGCAATCCATAAACGTCGTGCGCCTAATACCAAGAGGACCTAAAGCGATGGGAGAACATCGTAGGCCCGACGGGGTGTTACTTGAGTGATCCTCAGTAACGAGCGATGATTCCAGCAGAGTTCCTGAGTGAACTAATGATGAGGAATATTGGAAGTCGGTACCGCATGGCATGTGCATAGAGTCGTTGTGTCGGTCTCTGTGCATTTGCATAAATCATAAATATGATTGACTATGTGTGAGAATTGTGAATGGATTAATCGTGTGTGGAATTGATGAATTGATATTCTTGGTGATAATTGCATTGTGTACGATTAATGTGCATTGACGTTAGATAAATGAAATATGTATGATGTTGTGTGGTATTTGGATTCTGTTGTATGTTTGTGGTGAGAAATCTATATGTGTATTTTTGTGTTAATATATAATTATATGCAACTGTATTATGATTGTTTTTCTCACCCTTCTGTTGTTTTATAATGCTCTATGAGGCATTGCAGATTAGAGTTGCTGGAGGTATTTTTGTGAAGCTTTGCGTCTTCATTCTTTTGTCGGTCAGCTCTGATATGTGACACCGGGTAGTTAGGGAGGCCGTTTGTGATACTTGTGTATTATGTATATATATCTTTTGGCTTTTGCATGTACAACTTGATGTATGACAAACCTTTCATGATATATATGTATATATATGTTATTCAGTTTTAGATTTTCTGCTTTTATTCTAAAATCTGAAATGTGGGTGTAAGGAACTGAGTTCCTCTGTTGATTGCTACCCCACTGTTGCATATCTTTATGAGCAGGTGTTGTATGTTGGTTTCAATATAATGTGATTCTCCCAGTCTATGCCATGATAATTTAAATATACTCTGATGAAATTTTGAATTATCTTTTACTGCGTTATTTATTTGGGGGTATAGATTGGGGGTGTTACATTAAACACATAAGAAGTGATACAACCACTTTCATGATCAAGGTATGCATGCTTCCAGAAGTCCTTAACTAGATTCACGTAAATGGGTTTTTCCAATATGGTGGAGTATCTCGTCCACTGTTGATCATAAAACACATCTACCAGGCTACTAGCTATGTTACCCATAAGAGGAGGAACATTAGTTACAAATTATTTTTCAGAAATAATTTCAAGCAGGCTTTCATTTCCTAGAAAGGTTAGTGGAGGCATGATGGAAAATGGAGAACAGAATTTTGACGCTGATGGTTATGTGGTAGAGAAATTTGAATGTGATATCTTTTGATAGGGAGAGGTATCTTATATACATCTAAATAGGTAAGATGGTTTCGCCTAACCTAGGGATGACGTAGATCAAGTACACATCACGTGACAGGAGTTTTGATTTAATGAGGAGACGTGAACAGTCTTTATAAAGGGAGACATACTATTTAGATTATAGATAAGATCTTGGAAGTGTTAGCGAGGCAGAAACTGTCATAAGGGTAGACTTACTTATGTCATACGGAAGATCTTTAGCATATTTTCAATAGAACTTATGTTCTCAGGGATATATCATGATTACTCGGGATATGCAATTATGACTGATGTTACACTGAGTGCACACATTGTCCAGAGATTTTATCAAAAGATTTTTCTTGAAAAGAGAGAATATTTCAGATCATTAATATTTTTACTTACCAGACAATTTTGAGTTTGTTCTTGCAGTGACATTTAATTATTCATTGATAAGGAGAGTCATACCTTAGAGAGTCTGAAATCCTTTCCGTGATACTTCATCTGAGTGCTTTCCATTTTGACTCTGAGCTTCTGCTTCCTTTAAAGTGATATGACGTTGTAATCTGACGTTGAAGAATATCGATGTCTTCTGAACTCGAATCGCTAGACTCAATCTTCTCTTCAGATGATCTTTTCCCTTTTTCTGTTTAGAGCCATTCACTTGACTTCTGGGAGCAACCTTCAGAGATTATGATCTTTATTATCAGAACGTCTATCTTTCATCAAGCATTCATTTCATAACATCTTCTGACTCTGTTTCTTCGAACAGATGCAGAGCTTGTTCAGAATCGAGTATCATCAAACATGTGTGTAACACATGACATGGTTTGCATGACAATCTTGTTCTTGCAATGTTGATCTAACTTGTTTAGATTTAGTCCATCAAAGGATTTACAACATATCTGCTTCTAAAAAGTGTGTCAGCTGATTTCTTTATTCTGAACAACATCAGTGACTTAGATCCTTTTTGGCTTTGAGTAGATGACTTTTGTTTCTGCATCTAGTCAAGCATCTTCTGATTCTAGAATTTATGCAACGTGAACTTTTGAGAGAAATATCAGATAACATTCTGACCAATTACAGTTAGTTCAAATTAGATAGAGTAGAACTCAGTCGTCTATGTTATTTTAACCAAGACTCAGACAATGTTCTTAATCAGATTCTAGATGAATCTCAAGATTTCCTCTTTCTGAAGGTTCTTCAGTTTTCTGCAAGATTTCTTCTGCAGACTTAATTCTGAAGTTCAAAATCATAGAACAACAATCTTTCTTCTTTACATGAAGAAATTCTTAATGAGCTCTAAATGAGAAAGTCAAGGGTGGACTAATCCGTTTCTTGAAAACATCTCAAAAACTCATAAGGAAATAAACTTCAGCAAACAAGATTTCTTGTTTTCTGATGATTCAATCTTGAGCAAATACGTTGTTTATCCAAACGTATCTTCTAAGATAGACATTCAACAGATACTACTACTTATCTGATGAATCTATCTTGTCAGTTGATTCTTCAATCTTCTCTTTAAGTTTTAGAGAGGAAGATTCTATTGTTGACAACACCAAAACTTCAAGAATCAGTGACTTGCTCCGGTAATCCGTTTAATTACAATTTAGTACACAGTCATCTTCTGAACTGATACTGAAATTGTAAGTGGATTGAAATCTTACCCAAAGTATTTCTACACACCATATTTGGATCTTTTTCTGACACTGTTAAGTGTTTGATATCCATCATTAGCAGAACCGGAGCTCTGATACCAATTAAAGGTGTGAGAAAGACACAAGAAATGGGGGTTTAAATTGTGTTTTAACTATTACTCAATTTTCACTTCTTTTGTTATTGTGCTAAGAGTATTTCAGAGTTGCGTTGAGAGACTCTGACTTGAGATGCGTTATTCAGACTATGTTTTACGTGATTCAGACTTGCAAAGCGGAAACTTATTAGAGTTGGGTTGCAAGGTTATGACTTGCTATGCAAGGTTCTAATAATGATACAGAAACATAAATAATAAATCAAACCATAAGCAAGAGTAGAGAACACACGATATATCCTGGTTCACCTGAGCCATTCTCAAGCTAATCCAGTCCACCCTTCCAAGGTGATTTCGCCTTGAACACAAGGACTTAATCCACTATAATCAAAATCGATTACAGATGCACGGGCAACAACCGGTGACTAACATCCTGCACAACCACAGCTGTGACTAACCCACAATGAATCGTTCAGGGATCCAAGTTAATGGATACAACGAACATTAACCCAATAGGTTCCAATCTCGTAAGATCTACTATCAGGATTTCACAGCTAAACGTTCAGGGATCCGATTCAAAAGATATAACATTTACTAACCATTCTTCCAGGATTTTCACTGAGTTCCATCAGTGATCTCACAAGAGTCTGACCCCCAATTGTTCCTCTTTGAGATATGACTATCATTGACAATATTTCTGGATTTCCACAACGACACCAAGCCATTGTCTTCTCAAGTCTCCGATCACATTGATCACTTGAGGAATCCTAATTCACATAGAATTAGTTGTTTTGAAGATTACAATGATGCTTCTTAACAAGCAGATCGCTCCTAATTTTAAGTACAAATGAACACACAGTGTTCTAGCAAGATGTGAGCAACAGCTCCTTGTTATCTTTATATTCTACAAAGATGTATGTTGCTTTAACAGTTGATGACATCTTGTAGGTCTTCTTCATCTTATTTGTTGAGCAAGCTTCAATCAACAACTCCTTGCTTCAGATCTTCAATATAGCTCAGATGATGAAGTTGGTTGATGATTTGACTGATTTGCGATGTTGTCTTGTTCATCAATATCTTCTGTTCTAATTGATTGTTGTTGTGTTGAATGATGATCTTTGAGCTTCAACAACAATGGTCGTGTGTTAATGGTGATAGCTTTAAGTGTTTAGTGTAACAATGATAACTGATCGTTGCGACTATCATCACATCGACACCTTCAGAAGCGCATACTCCTTTCCTTTAAATAGCCAAGTAAATTATAGCCGTTGAAGAGGTGTTGGCTATTTGAAAAGAGTCGTTATGCAATGATGAAAGTTGTACTTCTATATCTTATTTTTACTGTAGACGAAGTGATGTGATAGATCTTTTTAGCACGGTGTACATTCATTGCTAACGGTAACATTTGTCTTCAAATCTTCAGAGGCTTCTTATGGTAATTAATTGAAGCATGAGTAGAGACTTTATAACAGGATCTTTTGAAACTTCAAGTCTCCCGTCTTCAGAACTTGTCCATTAGGAATATGTCTTCAGAGCTTCAACACTTGTCTTGAAACCCGTTATCTTCACTGCTTCAAGTATTCAAAATCTTCAGAACCTTGTTCACTCAGAACGTTGTCTTCAGAGTATTCAGCACTTGACCTTTAGAGCCATAATCTTCAGAACACTTCAATCTTCAGAGTCTTTCTGCACTTGGTCTTCAGAGCCTTCAGCCTTCAGAACTTCAAGTCATGAGAATCTTCAGCACTTCGGTTCTCCACAAGATTATCTCTTTAGAAGCTTCGCTATATTCAGAATCATAACCACTTTCAGAGTAGCATCCACAAGAGCATTGCAGCAGTAATATCGGCATCCTTGGATCTATCTGATTATGATCAGATACAGAAGCATACTTGCTTCTTGCGACTTGTGTTACACATAGTAACTCGCATATGATCATTTACGCAGATTTTACTGGTGTTTGTTGGATATGATATCTTCTATGATTATGATCTACACTCAACACACATTAGAACATAAAATAGTTCTTTCACAAATACTCATTATTATCATCAAAACATATAGATGACATGCAGAGACAACTCTTGCTCTTACAATCTCCCCCTTTTTGATGATGACAAAACCATGTATTTTGATTGAACATTTTATACAAGGTAATCACCAAACATAACATATTCAGAGTCTGGAACAACAACTCCCCCTGAATGTGTTAACCCTAAAATTTTATTTGTAATTTTTAGAATCTTATTTGATCCAAAGACTAAAAAAATAACAATTTGAGTTGTCAGAACATAGAATAGAGAAGAGTTACTTCCCTATCTGTCTTACGGAGACAAAAGTCTTCAGCATCTGGACTTGTTCATCAGAACCTCTGTCTTCAGATCTTTAGAACTCAGTTCCTTTGGTCGTCGTATTAGAGCTCATAATCTTCAGAGTCTTCTGAAGCAATTTCTACTTTTCAGCAGAATCATTTTAGCACAGAGATAGAACAATTCTTTTCTAATAACTTAGCCATGCTATTTATCAAAATTGAACTTGTCTTTTAACTTAAGAAACTCTCCCTGAGTTTTAGACTTGATGATCTTCAGATTCTTGATTTGGTCATACTGATTTTGGTCATCATTTAAGAACTTGACATTTCAGAGTTTGACTTGAACACAGTCCTTCATCTCAGAACCTTGTTACTTGTCACAACTCATTGGTTCATCAAAGCTTGATTCTTGATCAATTGTAGATTTAGTCTGATGCCAAATCATTTTCTTCTGAGTTGATATCTTGGTTTATCAGAACTTCTTCTTCTTGGATATTTTATCCAAATCTTCAGACAGTCTTCGACTTCTGATTTGCTCAGTTTTTCTGAAAAGCATCTTGGATTGTGGACTTTTTCTTGACTGCTTTCAGGAAGATTTCTTCTTCTGATTCTTATGTTCTGAATATCATATTCTCAGACAGCTTACAGCTTCTGAACAAAGTGAAACAGGAATCACGATAACTTTGACTTTCAGAAAGTTCTCAACTTCTAAACAGTACTGGGTCAATCTGATTCTGAACAAAGTGAAACAGGAATCACGATAAGTTTGACTTTCAGAAAGTTCTCAACTTCTGAACACTACTGGGTCAATCTGATTCTGAACACATGTTCACGAGGTCGAAGTGTACAACTTCGATAATATGCACAAACATTTCATAAGAACTTTTAACTGAGTTCTTCCAATTTAACATGTTCTAAGAATGCCTAGTGAACTTGTTCAAAGTTCCTCGGTTAAACATCAAACAATCGTTAGTGGTAAACGTATTTTATGTCATTAATTTACTTGTTTGAGTTTTACATTCTATCAAAAGTATATTTCTATTTCTCCCCCTTTTTGGCATTATCAAAAAGTTAGAGCATTTATGCATTTCAAACATGATCAATATGAAAATGAACAATCTGTCAGAATCAGTAATAATAATATATGTACGCCATTTAGGAACAGAACTAATGAAATTGCATTGATTGATCGATTGAGAAGTACACAGCAAGTAGAGAATAGAGTATAAACATCATCACTAAAACTTAGATCTAAATTACAGTACATGGCAAAGACTAGTAAGACTTTAATCATCAAAATCTTCAACATTGTCTACTCTAGCACATCTTGTTTCAGTCACTAAAGGTTCTAGTCCAAGTCTGCTTAATAATCCCCATAACCTTTCTCGCAGCATTATCTCAGATAGTATCCTTGCGTAAGGAACGTAAGAATGCATCTGAGTTCTTGAAACTCTAATAGAGTGTTTAGAATGATTGAATATGGTTTTAGGAAGGTCGATCCTAAAGTGATGCGTTAGGAGGAAGACAAAGACTCTGTCATCATGGGACAAAGTGCTTCTTGCAGTTGTACGAGGACGAAGGTTGGTAAGAGATAATCTGAACCATGTTCTGGGAGAAGGAAGAAGCTTCTTAGGGTTGTTTGGTTCATATGGCACCGAATCATCAAACAAAATCTTGCATTTCTCCACCAAGCCCAAGTCAGATTGATAGCCATCAACAGCGACTCCAGACGCGACACATTTTGTGATCTTCTCTATTAAGGAGATATAGATAGTAATTGGGAGGTGATAAACTTCTGACCAGATGGTATTTCCATCATTACTGATCCTGGCAAATTTCCAGAATTCTTTAACAAGAGTTGGAAAAACAGGACCGTTTAGCAAGGAATAATAACCATGCCAAGATTAGATTTGCATGCTCTTTACAATTCCAGACCATCATTTTTTAGTCGAGCTAGGTTTGGTCGTTTTTCAGAGATGATTTCTAGAGTTTCTATATTTCCTTTAAAAGTTGGGGCAGCCATTGTTTTAGCACACATGAGGTTTTAAATGGATATCAGTTTAGATTAAGAATGGAATAAAAGTTGGAAGATCGGTTCCTAGTATTTATAGAAGAATGGGATTAAGAACTCAATCGTTTGTATTAATTATGTTCTAGGTAGGTTATGAGTGCCTAAAGTATACTACGAGACATAAATAATTGAAAAAGGTAGGGAGCAGTTAATCTCTTTAATGAGTGAATATCAACCGATCAAAAATAAGTAACTACCCTCCACTTAGTGGCTAAAATAACTGTCACATATTAACGACATCGAGGGGGAAAGCACGAAACTACTACCCTATTGTATTGATAAGAAATATTAAATGAGGATAATCATGGTTTGATCATTTCCAAGAAATTTTACTGCTCATTATGCACTCTTACGTAGATATAATGATTTAAGATATAACCAAGGTTGATCGCACTAATCATTTTCTAATTAAGTGACACATTCACGTCTTTAGAGACTGGAAACCCAGAGGGTTTCCATTTGATAATAGATACTTCTAATCATAATTATTTAAATATTTTAAGGAGTTTTAGAAGAGATAAGTTATTTACTCCAAAGGAGACATTTCATTAATACATAGACAATATGACACGTAATAAGATAATTAATTTAAACTATTAATCAGACAAGAGTACAACAACAAGGACACAAGACATGATTAACTCATCGGAACAGGCCATGTTCTCCTAACCACAAAAGACTTCACATTTAGTCTTCAACAAGCAATCTTCTGGAAAGTTTTCAGAACCATCCTCTGCTATTTTCTGCTTGATTATATTCATTATTCCTTCTCTGAAGAAAATCTCAGACAAAACTATTGCATAAGGAATGTAAGACTTTGTGCGATTTCTGGACTCAGAGATGGATTTCCAGAGACAGTTGAAGATTGTGTATGGAAGTTTTATCTGAATATCCCTCATCAGAAATAAATAAATTCATGGTCATGATATCGCAGTTCGTCATGGTTTTCTTCTCTGGGAAGAAAATTGGATAGCACAAGCTTGTACCAGGCATTAGGAATGGGTAGAAGATTTTCAGGATTGGAAGGTTTATATTCTGATGACAGGTCATGAAGAAAGGAAAATTTATTGGCAGGAAAGAACTTATTTCTGTCAAAATCAACAGTGATTCCAACGTTTTCACAACCAGTTGCGAGAGTGATTGAGAAGGGTGTGATAGAGATGGGGACTTCAAACACATAATACGTGATACAACCACTTTCATGATCAAGGTATGCATGCTTCCAGAAGTCCTTAACTAGATTCACGTAAATGGGTTTTTCCAATATGGTGGAGTATCTCATCCACTGTTGATCATAAAACACATCTACCAGGCTACTAGCTATGTTGCCCATAAGAGGAGGAACATTAATTACAAATTGTTTTTTAGAAATAATTTCAAGCAGGCTTTCATTTCCTAGAAAGGTTAGTGGAGGCATGATGGTAAATGGAGAACAGAATTTTGACACTGATGGTTATGTGGTAGAGAAATTTGAATGTGATATCTTTTGATAGGGAGAGGTATCTTATATACATCTAAATAGGTAAGATGAGTTGTGCCTAACCTAGGGATGATGTAGATCAAGTACACATCACGTGACAGGAGTTTTGATTTAATGAGGAGACGTGAAAAGTCTTTATAAAGGGAGACATACTATTTAGATTATAGATAAGATCTTGGAAGTGTTAGCGAGGCAGAAATTGTCATAAGGGTAGACTTACTTATGTCATACAGAAGATCTTTAGCTTATTTTCAATAGAACTTATGTTCTTAGGGATATATCATAATTACTCAGGATATGCAATTATGACTGATGTTACACTGAGTGCACACATTGTCCAGAGATTTTATCGAAAGATTTTTCTTGAAAAGAGAGAATATTTCAGATCATTAATATTTTTACTTACCAGACAATTTTCAGTTTGTTCTTGCAGTGACATTTAATTAGTCATTGATAAGGAGAGTCATACCTTAGAGAGTCTGAAATCCTTTCCGTGATACTTCATCTGAGTGCTTTCCATTTTGACTCTGAGCTGCTACTTCCTTCAGAGTGATCTGACGTTGAAGAATATCGATGTCTTCTGAACTCGGATCTCTAGACTCAATCTTCTCTTCCGATGATCTTTTCCCTTTTTCCATTTAGAGCCATTCACCTGACTTCTGGGAGCAACCTTCAGAGATTCTGATCTTTATTATCAGAACATCTATCTTTCATCAAGCTTTCATTTCATAACATCTTCTGACTCTGTTTCTTCGAACAGATGCAAAGCTTGTTCAGAAACGAGTATCATCAAACATGTGTGTAACACATGACATGATTTGCATGACAATCTTGTTCTTGCAATGCTTATCTAACTTGTTTAAATTTAGTCCATCAAAGGATTTACAACATATCTGTTTCTGAAAAGAGTGTCAGCTGATTTCTTCATTTTGAACAACACCAGTGACTTAGATCCTTTTTGGCTTCGAGTAGATGACTTTTGTTTCTGCATCTAGTCAAGCATCTTCTGATTCCAGAATTTATGCAACATGAACTTTTGAGAGAAATATCAGATAACATTCTGACCAATTACAGTTAGTTCAACTGAGATAGAGTAGAACTCAGTCGTCTATGTTATTTTAACCAAGACTCATACATTGTTCTTAATCAGATTCTAGATGAATCTCTAGAGTTCCTCTTTCTGAAGGTTCTTCAGTTTTCTGGAAGATTTATTCTGCAGACTTAATTCTGAAGTTCAAAATCATAGAACAACAATCTTTCTTCTTTACATGAAGAAATTATTAATGAGCTCTAAATGAAAACGTCAAGGGCAGACTAATCCTTTTCTTGAAAACATCTCAAAAACTCATAAGGAAATAAACTTCAGCAAACAAGATTTCTTGTTTTCTGATGATTCAATTTTGAGAAAATACATTGTTTATCCAAACGTATCTTCTAAGATAGACATTCAACAAATACTACTACTTATCTGATGAATCTATCTTGTCAGCTGATTCTTCAATCTTCTCTTTAAGTTTTAGAGAGGAAGATTCCGTTGTTGACAACACCAAAACTTCAAGAATCAGTGACTTGCTCCGGTAATTTGTTTGATTACAATTTAGTACACAGTCATCTTCTGAACTGAAACTGAAATTGTAAGTGGATTGAAATCTTACCCAAGTTATTTCTACACACCATATTCGGATCTTTTTCTTACACTGTTAAGTGTTTGATATCCATCAATAGCAGAACCGGAGCTCTGATACCAATTAAAGGTGTGAGAATGACACAAGAAAGGGGGGTTTGAATTGTGTTTTAAATATTACTCAATTTTCACTTCTTTTGTTATTGCGCTAAGAGTATATCAGAGTTGCGTTGAGAGACTCTGACTTGAGATGCGTCATTCAGACTATGTTATACGTGATTCAGACTTGCAAAGTAGAAGCTTACCAGAGTGAGTTGCAAGGTTCTGACTTGCTATGTGTCATACCCCAAATTTGTCCTACCTGTGTATAAATGACCTCTGTACATCCTTTTTCTTCTAAACCACTTTTGAATCCAAATATCCGTTTTTGAACCACTTCCATATCCATTGTGATTTCATCTCATTATCCAATATAAATATCCATTCATTTTATAAATATCCATTCCCATAACCATTTTGTTATTTACCCATTTTCAATCCAATTTTTCATTCAACTATCCATTTTCATTATCCATTTTACTAAATAGTCCAAATAACCATTTCTCTTGTTAATATCCATTTAACTCAAAACAATTTTCAATTCAATTCAATTTCCTATTTCTTTCCAAATTCCAATTCAAATTCCATATTTAAAATCACCAATGTTAATAATCATTAAACCATGTTCTAAAGTCCATTTTTTATCCATTTTCCTACCATACACCCATTATCCATTATCCATAATTCTCCATTTTTCTATTAATCATTTTTCATATCCACTTTTCCAAACTAATTCCAATATCCATATCCATATTACTATTCATATTTTACAAATCCTTCACACAAATACAAAAGCCCAATTTCAATTTAGTGTTGAGCCTATTTTGTAATATTTGGTTTACAAGTGAAGAAATTGATAAAAGAAAAAGGTACTAGGTCAGCAAAGTCACATTTTTGGTCAATGTATATTTCTCATGCTTGCGTTACTCTCCAGCTGCTACAAGTCACAAACCACCTTCTGCACATGAAAGTGACAGTACCATGTTGGGCCTCTACACACCAAAAAAATACAAGTCATACACTCCAAAAACACTGCATCTACTACCAAAAAAAAACTAAAAAACGATGTTCCAAAACTGCACGCCAAACTGCTGCTACTCCAAACCACAAACAAACGCACCTGCTAGCATCAGTACAACAATGACTTGTGCATAAACAAGACCAACAAATTCTACACCAATAAACCGTACCACTGCTAAAGCCAAAAACTCGATTCACAACAACACCACATCTGCATTCTGCTATAAGAAAACAATGAGAGTAACAACACAACAATTAACAAGGCTTGAACCTGCATAAAAAGAGGAGGAGGACAACCTAAAAGGGGGAAGCAGAGAGAAAATCGTGAAGAGAACCCTGGAAACACTCTGCAAAAACATAAACCTTTATCAAAACTCTTCTTCATCAATCTCACACTGGAACCCATTGATTCTTCAGTGCCTCAATTCCTTCATCACTCCTCTTCACCTTCAATATTCAATCCGCCGCTCAACCATAACACTTCTACAAACCATCACCATTTTCGACCTTCGAAAAACCGAATCTCAGAAATTTCTCCCTCACCACCACTTGTTTCATCTCCTCCAAACTCAAACTCACTTGTTCACCACCGTGTCGGATCCCACGCGAACACATCTCTCTCTGCTCTATTCACCTGCGATTCACACTTTACATCACCAAACTCCTCTCCACTCCGACAACGCCCCATCACCCTGTCCAATCCAACAACCAACAAACAGCAACCGCTAGAACAAGACATCAAGAGGAGGAGAACCGCCGCAGGGAGCTGCGTGAGAGCGAAAGAGAAACTACGACGAAAAACCAAAGAGAATAGCGAACAGAGAATGAGAAGATCGCAAGGTGAGAGAGAGACATCATGAACAGAGAAAGATAGAGACTGAGAGGCAATTTGGCTTTTAAGTGATTTTGACTTGTTTCATTTTGAGCGCATCAACGGCTGAGGTAGGGTTTAACCCTGCCCCTTTTTTTTCCTTTTTAAGCTGAACCGGGTTTGACCCATTTGGTCCGACCCGGGTTGTTTTGGGTTTGGTTCTCTTATCATTTTATTAGCCCAACCAATCCCTTGTTTCATTTAGTTTGTTTTTTTTTAGGATTTAATTAATTCTCTTTTAGTTTAGTACTTTTAATTACTTTAGTTTTGAAACTTTAAAAGTTTTTTTGAGAACATTTTAAGATTTTAGTTATTTTTAATATTGGGTTTAGTTAATTTTTATTTTAGGATTAGTAAACTTAATTTTTAGAATTAGTGATTTTAATTTTTTTAAGACTAGTAATCTTAATTTCCAGAGTTAGTGTTTTTAATTTTTAAAGACTTGTAATCTTAATTTTTAGAGTTAGTGTTTTTTAAAAGTTTAGAACTAGTAATTTTAATTTTTAGATAAATTATTTTTAATATTGAAAAATGAAAAAAAAAGAATGATAAATATTAAAAAGACAAAATATTATATTTCTAGAATTTAATTAGGTTTTGGTTAATATCAAGTTTATTTATTTATTATTTAGATTTTATGTCTTGATTTACTTTTCAATTTTACCTTGATTGTCATTTTCGATTTTGTTTCAATTTTATTTTTGGGCCAATGATATAACAACACTCATGATTTAGTTGATTTTCTTAAAATCGTTTCAAAATCTTGATTTATATGAGGCCACCTTTTTTTTTATTTTTTATCGGTCAATGAAAGTCAAAAATCATAGCTTATCAATCTAAGATTAAAGATCTTGATTAAGACGAGACCGATTTTATCTCCACTTTTACTTTTCATTTTTTATGGGTCGATGAACATCTAAAACCAAATTTTGTCGGTTTAGATGAGAATGTTCTTCGATTTCGATTTCATTTCACATTTTATTTTGCACTATATTCTTTTCATTTCCGATCAATGAAGGTCTTAAATATCATGGAACCGTTTGTAGAGTTCTTGATTAAGACGAGGTCGTCACCTTCTATTTCCCGATTCACCCGATTAATCATTATCTTGTTTATTTTCCGTCAAATATTATCTCGGTTATATTTTTCATTCATATTATTCATATTGTCCATATCATATTCATATTCATGTTTATCTAACAATTTTCTTTGTTCATACACTTAATCTAAATACACTAAATTGGAGACCTTTTATTGCATGTCACCCTTTTATTTTCAATCAAACTTTCAAAAGGAGGAGATTTTTGGAATCTAGCAATCCTTGGGTCTTCGAATGGATGGTTCTCGAGGCACGCCCCTTGGGTTGTCATTCATTCAATGTTTCGACCTTTTCAACTAAACCATTTCCAAACTAGTCCTCGATTCGCCATCGAGCCCAATCGTAAGTCGAGCGCCTTTTGGCCTCACCATCAAACGCACACTTGCACACCTCGAGGTTTCGTTACTAGGAGCACCCCTAGGGACTAGTATCGATCCTCACTTCTTTTCGTAACTAATCCGATTCTACCTATTTCAAACACTTTCTTAATCAACTAACGAAAGGAGGAGATTTTTGGAGTCTAGCATTCCTTGGATCTTCGAATGAATGGCTTTTGAGGCACGCCCTTGAGTTGTTGTTCATTCAACCTTTCGTCTTAAAACACTTAATCATTATCAAACAATTTCATACTCAATAGAATGAAAAAGGTGTCGTTGAGATCTAGCATCTCAGTAATGCCCCGATTAATTGGTTGCGAGGCCGATGTCTCGTTTATCGAATAGTCGTCATTCTTCCCTTAAAATATTTAACAAACCAAACACTTCCCACGCAACCGAAACCCTAATACACTTAATCCCCAACTCAAACACCTTTCCCAAAGAACATTGTTTAAGTCATTCTTTCGCGCATATGAACTCGTGCTTCAGCCTCCCCTTGACGAGCAGACAAGCCAATGTTTAGCAGTTAGAATGCAACCTAAACCCTCGTTCGCCTAAAAACACGTCCAAATCAAACCTTTTTTCTCAATCAAATCTTAACACACTTAATCCAAATCAAACAACTTTTCACAAAAAGAACATTGTTTACTCCATTCTTCCGCGCATATAAACTAGTGCTTCAGCCTCCCTTGACGAGCAGACAAGCCAACGTTTAGTAGTTAGAATGCGAATTAAACACTCGTTCGTTTAAAAAACATGAACCAACAAACCGTAGTCCCACGAACTACGAATGCTCTGGCTTTCCCATTGCACGAGGGAATACGCAGGCACAAGGGTTCTAATCCTTGCCGAGCACACTAATAAAAACTACCCATTTCCCCTTAGAAAGCAATATTCCCTTAGAAGAAAAAAAACAAACCAAGCTAACTTATCTCCCGAATCGAATCAAGAGGTTCCCGTTGAGTACAACAGACGTAGAGGGTGCTAATACCTTCCCTCTTGCGTAACCGACTCCCGAACCCGAATTTGGTCACGACGACCATGTTCTTATCTCCCTTTAAAGGTTTTATCGATATTTTCCTTTCCCTCTTTTGGGATGAATAAAGTTTGGTGGCGACTCTATTTCGAACAGTTTTTTCTACGTCCATCGCGAGGATCGTATTTTTCGAGGTACGACAGATGGCGACTCTGTTGGGGAAACGCATTGCCCTATGCTATAGAGAGTCAAGCTTAACTTGACTCGATTCGAGAGTGTTAGCTTCGTTTGTTTGATTTCTTGTTTGTTTTCTCCTATTACTTCTTTATTTGCTTTGTGTTGCTTTCTCTTTATTATATGTTGTTTATCATACTTGTCTGTTGGATCTTGGGATGATATCACAAGTGAGGCTCTATACCCGAGTCTTGAAAAAAGAAGAGAGAACACCTAGTTTAGATTTTGGAAGTAATTAGTGTTAGTCCCCAAGGGCTCGCTCCTTGTGTGCCTAGCATGAAAGCTTCCCCTAGAGTAGACCTTTTCGTAGAACTTGTTATAACGCAGCTAGCCTGTCGCACGACTTAAATCATGAAGGGTCTGTGACTCTAGGAACCACTCTTAGAACCAGTTTCTATCTCGGTGGTAGTTAGTGTTAGTCTCCGAGGACTCGCTTCTCGTGGGCCTAGCATGAAGACTACACTCAGGATAGACCTTTTTGTATCCCCGTCACAATGCAGCTAGCCTGTTGCGTGGTGTTGACACGATTAGTGTCCGAGACCCTGGGAACTATATCGATCAACATAAGAGCTATCCCGTGAGTGGGTTTATGGGTAAAGAATCTAGAACTATCCTTATAAATCCTACCTGTTATGAGGGTTGGGAAGTTACTTGTGATATCCTAGATCCCGGATCTTCCTGTATTGCATTTGTTTGCATATCATTTCATTTGCATCTCATTTGCATGGCATACTCTTCCAACCAAAACTCGTCTGATCCTCTGTCCATATCCTGCCAGTTGATTTCCTGACGCTCATATTGAACCTATGGCAGCCTCAAAGTATTTTAAGCAAGTTCAAGTAGAGATAAGAGGAGCATAGACAATTTGAAAGTTGTGATGGCTATGTCAGAGGGTAGCTTTCAATATGTTGCGGTGAAAAATTTTGACCCTTCATCAGGTTTTACTGTGTCGACTAACCCATTGTATGATCGTCTACCTGGTGATCATCCTCCACGAGTGAACATCCCTGTTCAATCTCAGATGATGTCGCTGGCCGATTCCATGGAGAAAAGGTTTTGTGCCCTCGAAGAGAAAGTTCAAGCTATGAAAGCGCGCGATACTTCTGGGCTCGATGCTGTTGATATGTGCTTAGTGTCGGACCTGGTAATTCCTCCGAAATTCGAAGTATCTAACTTCGAGAAGTACGCTGGTCTCAGTTGTCCAAAGCATCATTTGGCGATGTTCTGCCGAAAGATGACTTCTCATGTCCGCGACGACAAGTTGATGATTTACTATTTTCAAGACAGTTTAAGTGGTGCATCTTTGAATTGGTACATGGATTTAGTAAGAAGCTGTATCCAATCATGGAAAACTTATCCAATGCTTTCCTAAAGCAATATGAGTACAATTTGGACATGGCTCCCAGTCGCATGCAGTTGCAAAGCTTATCTCAGAAGAGCGGTGAATCCATTAAGACCTATGCACAACAGTGGAGAGAGTTCGCAGCCAGGGTACAACCACCACTCCTGGATAAAGAAGTGATTGACATGTTCTTGAATAGTCTGCATGACACCTATCTTGAAAGGATGGCTGGCAGTTCATTCTCAAGCTTCTCTGACCTTATAATAGTGGGAGAACACATCGAGAGTTACCTCAAATCTAAACGAGTCCAAGACGTATCGAGCAATCAAGCTGGCGAGACTGAATCCTTCAGCAATCCCCAAGAGGAAGAGGATAATGATATTGATGCAGTCATAGCAAATGTTAAGCATTCTTAGGGTACACCAGCAAAACTTTATAGCCCTTCAGCTTCTAGGAAGTTATCATTGTCAGCGCCATATCATCCTTATGGGCAACCTGTCAATCCTAGGGCGTCATACCAGAAACCCATGATTTCTCCTCATGCAAATCAACGAGCTCGTGGTCGAGGATATCAAAATCATCATCAGAATCAGCATAGGCCTCGAAACAACTTGGAAAGAAGGACTGCTCCTCTCCACCTAGTTCATATGTCGTACAGTCAACTCTTGCCGCATCTGGTCCAAAACTCACTGGTAGAGCCCAAAGCTATCAAGCCATTGCCAAAACCATACCCGCCTGGATATGACCCTAATGCGTACTGTGGATATCATGCTGGATCAATGTGGCATTCGACTGAAGATTGCAAAGCTTTTCAAGCCAAGGTGCAACAGTTGGTTGACAAGAAGCACATATCATTTCAAGAAGGGAATTTGGTTGTGCACGTCAGCTTCTCACCCAAATAAGTTCCAAGACTTCAAGAGGCAGCCAGTGGTTCAGACAAGAATACTTCCTCAGATACTGGCAACCATTGGACATTTATCATTTGCATTTGAAATTTTGTTATGTTAAATGCTACTTGTTTTTTAATATTGTTTATTTTGAATGGTAATATTAATGAAGTGATCATGCATTTTTTGAACTAATCACGTCGCATTCACTCATTTTTTCGTCACTTGTATAAAAAAACAACAAAATTCTTCCATATACTTCTTGTCCACTCTCTTTATCAAACTTTTGTTTAGCAAAGATCGAAGGGAGGATGATGAAAATGAGATACCCATAATTGCTGATGGTATGCTTTCGGATGGAATCCTGCCAAGGATGTACAAGCATTGTTTCAAATCCCCAAACACTGGAGAGATAAGGAGTTAGTCCCTAGTTAACCACTTCGAGCCTAGAAGTAGCAGTTTCCTTCAGATATTCAAACCCTTACACTCAACCTGGGGTAGGGTAGTGTTCAGTTAACCTAATTACGCACTCAGTTCACAAAAGCAAAATCCAAAAACATGATGGTTGTTCATCAATTACCCATGACTTGGCAGTCACAATCCTCTGACACAAAAAAAAGAGTCCTGCTAAGTCAAACACCTCAAAGGACACTTAGGCAAAAATCAAGGCTACCCCGATGGACTCGAAAAGCAAAATCAGTCCATGCAAAAGATAGGGATAAATCAAAAGCAAAAGAGGTCCTCAAATCCTCAACAAAATAAAATAAGACTCAGTGGCCACCTTATCAAAATCAAAGGGTCACTGACACCCATCAAAACAAAATAAGGTGACTGCCATTTCAAGAAGACTTTGAATCCTCATCTTCACTATTATACCGTCAATATCTCTTAGGAGATGAATGTGTGTGTCAATTTAACTGAACGTAGGACTGGAGATCATCACGAAGAAAGGTTGGGTACAAAACACACTTTGAGCCTTATATCCTTTGTTTCTATAACCGTGAACCAGACCACGTTATAACCCTTAAAAGACCTAATTGAGGCGAGGCTTATTCTGAAAGCATACTATAGCAAGGTTGTGTAAACTGACTCCTAGAGATTTGCTAATCTTCTGAATTGGTGTCATATTCTTGTTATATCTTTCACACCAGCTAAATCAGCACCACGTTTGGACTAATGGTCCATCCGTCACACACTATCACATCATTCTAATAATGACTAATTTTCAAAACTTGCATGAGCATCGCATTAAGGTTACCATTTGTGAACTAACAATTTTGACTGCAAGCCAGTGATTGACATTAAGGAAATTCCAACAAGGAGAAATCAAAGAGAGCTAGATCATTCAACAAAGTTGATCTGAACTAACAACACCTCATAACCCTATGGAACAGGGGCATTGACATCCAATGATTATGGAATCAGTCAGTTTAAAGCAAGTTCCCGAAGCATTAGTTGATTATGGGGAAAATCATTCAGGAATCAGGTTGAACATGGTGAGTCATCTCAAGACTCTACCAACCAGGGACAGGCCACCCAGAGGTTCTTTTGATTAAAGGAAAACCCCTCAAATGTTCAATCAACACAAGTTAAGTCGCTCCAACGCTCATTCTGGGGCAAGCTACCTCAAGGGTACTTTAAAGCCAAATACTTCGAGAGTCATTCAATGAAGGAAGAATCCTTTCATAACTTGGAATTCTGGGGCAAGCCATCTCGAGTTCATCTCATGGTACAACTGCTTCCAACTTTCTTTCAAGGACAAATCATTTCACGACTTGGAATTCTGGGGCAAGCCATCTCGAGTTCATCTCATGGTACAGTTGTTTCTAATTTCCTGCCAAGGAGAAATTCTTTATAGACCCAGACTGGGGCAAGATGAGCCACACAAGGCCAAATCTCTTCGTTGCTTTTGATATGCTCAAGCGAGCACCGTCAAGTGACCTTTGAGTTCAAGATGAGTGTCGGGGAATCATGCTATCACCCCACCAAATAACCTTCTTCCTTCCTTCTGACAAAGAAACCTTGCTGCATAGGAACATATTCATCCATTATCCTCTATTGGGGCATCTTTGGAAACCTTCATATCATTGTATAAATCACTCATATGCACTAGTCATGTCGCTTCGCTCGTTGCATGTACATGCGTATCATACCTCAAGCCTAACCTTCCAACAAGATTTGACGTCTCAAAGCCTGGTATCGCAAGACTTGACACCAAAGTCCAACTTAGCTTGGCAATCCAAGGTCCAGTTCTTGTCTGGCAAACATTTTAAGGCCCATTTCTCGTCTGGCAAACCATTAAAAGTCCCAGTTCTCATCTGGCAAACCAATGCAAGGTCCAGTTCTCGTCTGGCAAACATTTTAAGGCCCAGTTCTTGTCTGGAAAACCATTAAAAGGCCCAGTTCTCGTCTGGAAAACCAATGCAAGGTCCAGTTCTCGTCTGGCAATCCATTTAAAGGTCCAGTTCTCGTCTGGCAATCCATTTCAAGGTCCAGTTCTCGTCTGGTAAATCTTTTAAGGCCCAGTTCTCGTCTGGCGAATGCCTTTTTCTCACCAATTCTCGTATGGTAGACTATCCAAAAGTCAGTTCTCGTCTGACAAACAAAAATTTAAACACCAGTTCTCGTCTGGTAATCTATCCTCCAATCCAGTTTTAGTCTGGAAATTTGACCCAAAGTCCAGTCTTCATTGGCAACCATTAAAAGTCCACCGTCATTGGCATCCTCATAACACCAAAAAAAAAAACAAAGTCCAATTCCACTTTGCAATTACCAAATCCAATCCCTGGTGGTACCCTCGACGAGGAGCTTATCCCCAGCACGCCCGATCATTTGCATCGTCATATGAATAGCATGCTAGCATAACATTACATAATCATATCATACGTGCATTAGATTCTCCAGCAGTTGCATCTTAGCATGTGTTTTAGTGCATTTTGTAATGCATGGCATATTCATCCCCAGCAACATAGCATAACAGGATCCAGGATCTATTCGCAAGCATCTTGGCCAGTCCTCCACCAAAATCGACAGTATTCCTCTACAAAGAATTGATACCCCGCACGTGCTCACAGAACCCTATTCCCCAGCAAGTCATTCTTCAGCAGGCAATTGATAATGACAACCCCCAGCAGCTGTTACTATTCTTACTCCCCAAGCGGAGGATACCCTAGAAAGTTTCTTGTGAGCTTTCCCCTGCAGAGCCAGCACATTTCCTCCAACAGGAAACTTGCTCAACTATTCTTCAGCAAATTTATCGCAGAGATACTGCATTGGTATCATCGGGGAACCTTAACGGATAAGGGAGTGCTTCGACGACCCAGAGAATTGTCTGCCTTCAGAGATACTGCTTTGGTATCGTTGAGGAACCTTAACGGATAAGGTACTGCTTCGACATTCCAGAGAATCTTCTGCTTCCAAAGATACTGCTTTGGTATCGTTGAGGAACCTTAACGGATAAGGTACTGCTTCAATGTTCCAGAGAATCTTCTGCTTCCAAGGATACTGCTTTGGTGTCGTTGAGGAACCTTAACGGATAAGGTACTGCTTCAATGTTCCAGAGAATCTTCTGCTTCCAAGGATACTGCTTTGGTATCATCGAGGAACCTTAACGGATAAGGGACTGCTTCGACCACCCAAAGAATCGTCTGCCTTCAGAGATACTGCTTTGGTATCATCGATGAACCTTAATGGATAAGGGACTGCTTCAACCACCCAAAGAACCTCAAGTTATTTTGTTCAGTTTGAATCCTATTACTTCATTCTGTCAACTCTCACTCTATATCACTTTACCTTATGTCGGACAAATTTTGGGGTCTTCTTATATCTAGTTGACTTCCACCCTAAAAATAAACGTCATACAGCAGTTCATTCTCTCGGGTTCAAGACAATTAGATAGGGGCATCTGTCATACCCCAAATTTGTCCTACCTGTGTATAAATGACCTCTGTACATCCTTTTTCTTCTAAACCACTTTTGAATCCAAATATCCGTTTTTGAACCACTTCCATATCCATTGTGATTTCATCTCATTATCCAATATAAATATCCATTCATTTTATAAATATCCATTCCCATAACCATTTTGTTATTTACCCATTTTTCAATCCAATTTTTCATTCAACTATCCATTTTCATTATCCATTTTACTAAATAGTCCAAATAACCATTTCTCTTGTTAATATCCATTTGATTCAAACCAATTTTCAATTCAATTCAATTTCATCTTTCTTTCCAAATTCCAATTCAAATTCCATATTTAAAATCACCAATGTTAATAATCATTAAAGCATGTTCTAAAGTCCATTTTTTATCCATTTTCCTACCATACACCCATTATCCATTATCCATAATTCTCCATTTTTATATTAATCATTTTTCATATCCACTTTTCCAAACTAATTCCAATATCCATATCCATATTACTATTCATATTTTACAAATCCTTCACGCAAATACAAAAGCCCAATTTCAATTTAGTGTTAAGCCCATTTTGTAATATTTGGTTTACAAGTGAAGAAAATGATAAAAGAAAAAGGTACTAGTTCAGCAAAGTCACATTTTTGGTCAGTGTATATTTCTCATGCTTACGTTACTATCCAGCTGCTACAAGTCACAAACCACCTTCTGCACATGAAAGTGACAGTACCATGTTGGGCCTCTACACACCAAAAAAATACAAGTCATACACTCCAAAAACACTGCATCTACTGCCAAAACAAAACTCAAAAACGATGTTCCAAAACTGCACGCCAAACTGCTGCTACTCCAAACCACAAACCAACGTACCTGTTAGCATCAGTACAACAATGACTTGTGCATAAACAAGACCAACAAATTCTACACCAATAAACTGTACCACTGCTAAAGCCAGAAACTCGATTCACAACAACACCACATCCGCATTCTGCTATAAGACAACAATGAGAGTAACAACACAACAACAAACAGGAGAAGCGAGAACGAGACATCAAAAGGAGGAGAACCGCCGCAGGGATCCACGTGAGAGCAAAAGAGAAACTGCGACGGAGAAGCGAAGAGAATAGCGAACAGAGAATGAGAAGATCGCAAGGTGAGAGAGAGACATCATGAACAGAGAAAGATAGAGGCTGGGAGGCGATTTGGCTTTTGAGTGATTTTGAATTGTTTCCTTTTGAGCGCATCAACGGCTGAGGTAGGGTTTAACCCTGTCCCTTTTTTTTTTTCCTTTTTAAGCTGAACCGGGTTTGACCCATTTGGTCCGACCCGGGTTGTTTTGGGTTTGGGTCTCTTATCATTTTATTAGCCCAACCAATCCCTTGTTTCATTTAGTTTGTTTTTTTTTTAGGATTTAATTAATTCTCTTTTAGTTTGGTTAGTACTTTTAATTACTTTAGTTTAGAAACTTAAAAAGATTTTTTGAGAACATTTTAAGATTTTAGTTATTTTTAATATTGGGTTTAGTTAATTTTTATTTTAGGATTAGTAAACTTAATTTTTAGAATTAGTGATTTTAATTTTTTTAAGACTAGTAATCTTAATTTTCAGAGTTAGTGTTTTTAATTTTTTAAGACTTGTAATCTTAATTTTTAGAGTTAGTGTTTTATAAAAGTTTAGAACTAGTAATTTTAATTTTTAGATATATTATTTTTAATATTGAAAACTAAACAAAAACAAAATAAATGATAAATATTAAAAAGACAAAATATTATATTTTTAGAATTTAATTAGGTTTTCGTTAATTTCAAGTTTATTTATTTATTATTTGGATTTTATGTCTTGATTTACTTTTCAATTTTACCTTGATTGTCATTTTCGATTTTGTTTCAATTTTGTTTTTGGGCCAATGATATAACAACACTCATGATTTAGTTGATTTTCTTAAAATCGATTCAAAATCTTGATTTATATGAGGCCACCTTTTTTTTATATTTTTTATCGGTCAATGAAAGTCAAAAATCATAGCTTATCGATCTAAGATTAAAGATCTTGATTAAGACGATACCGATTTTATCTCCACTTTTACTTTTCATTTTTTATGGGTCGATGAACATATAAAACCAAATTTTGTTGGTTTAGATGAGACTGTTCTTCGATTTTGATTTCATTTCACATTATATTTTGCACTATATTCTTTTCATTTCCGATCAATGAAGGTCTTAAATATCATGGAACCTTTTTTAGAGTTCTTGATTAAGACGAGGTCGTCACCTTCTATTTCGCGATTCACCCGATTAATCATTATCTTGTTTATTTTCCGTCAAATATTATCTCGATTATATTTTTCATTCATACTATTCATATTGTCCATATCATATTCATATTCATGTTTATCTAACAATTTTCTTTGTTCATACACTTAATCTAAATACACTAAATTGGAGACCTTTTATTGCATGTCACCCTTTTATTTTCAATCAAACTTTCGAAAGGAGGAGATTTTTGGAATCTAGCATTCCTTGGGTCTTCGAATGGATGGCTCTCGAGGCACGCCCCTTGGGTTGTCATTCATTCAATGTTTCGACCTTTTCAACTAAACCATTTCCAAACTAGTCCTCGATTCGCCATCGAGCCCAATCGTAAGTCGAGCGCCTTTTGGCCTCACCATCATACGCACACTTGCACACCTCGAGGTTTCGTTACTAGGAGCACCCCTAGGGACTAGTATCGATTCTCACTTCTTTTCGTAACCAATACTATTCTACCTATTTCAAACACTTTCTTAATCAACTAAGGAAATGAGGAGATTTTTGGAGTCTAGCATTCCTTGGATCTTCGAATGAATGGCTCTTGAGGCACGCCCTTGGGTTGTTGTTCATTCAACCTTTCGTCTTAAAACACTTAATCATTATCAAACAATTTCATAATCAATAGAATGAAAAAGGTGTCGTTGAGATCTAGCATCTTAGTAATGCCCTGATTAATTGGTTGCGAGGCCGACGTCTCGTTTATCGAATAGTCGTCATTCTTCCCTTAAAATATTTAACAAACCAAACACTTCCCACGCAACCAAAACCCTAATACACTTAATCCACAACTCAAACACCTTTCCCAAAGAACATTGTCTAAGTCATTCTTTCGCGCATATGAACTCGTGCTTCAGCCTCCCCTTGACGAGCAGACAAACCAATGTTTAGCAGTTAAAATGCAACCTAAACCCTCGTTCGCCTAAAAACACGTCCAAATCAAAACTTTTTTCTCAATCAAATCTTAACACACTTAATCCAAATCAAACAACTTTTCACAAAAAGAACATTGTTTAGTCCATTCTTCCGCGCATATAAACTAGTGCTTCTGCCTCCCTTGACGAGCAGACAAGCCAACGTTTAGCAGTTAGAATGCGAATTAAACACTCGTTCGTTTAAAAAACACGAACCAACAAACCGTAGTCCCACGAACTACGAATGCTCTGACTTTCCCATTGCACGAGGGAATACGTAGGCACAAGGGTTCTGATCCTTGCCGAGCACACTAATAAAAACCACCCATTTCCCCTTAGAAAACAATATTCCCTTAGAAGAAAACAAACAAACCAAGCTAACTTATCTACCGAATCGAATCAAGAGGTTCCCGTTGAGTACAACGGACGTAGAGGGTGCTAATACCTTCCTTCTTGCGTAACCGACTCCCGAACCCGAATTTGGTCGCGACGACCATGTTCTTATCTTCCTTTAAAGGTTTTATCGATATTTTCCTTTCCCTCTTTTTGGATGAATAAAGTTCGGTGGCAACTCTGTTTCGAACAGTTTTTTCCGCGTCCATCGCGAGGATCGTATTTTTCGAGGTACGACACTATGCAAGGTTCTAATAATGATACAGAAACATAAATAATAAATAAAAGCATAAGTAAGAGTAGAGAACACACGATATATCCTGGTTCACCTGAGCCATTCTCAAGCTAATCCAGTCCACTCTTCCAAGGTAATTTCGCCTTGAACACAAGGATTTAATCCACTATAATCAAAACCGATTACAGATGCACGGGCAACAGCCGGTGACTAACATCCTGCACAACCACAGCTGTGACTAACCCACAATGAACCGTTCAGGGATCCAAGTTAATGGATATAACGAACATTGACCCAATAGGTTCCAATCTCGCAAGATCCACTATCAGGATTTCACAGCTAAACGTTCAGGGATCTGATTAAACAGATATAACGTTTACTGACCATTCTTCCAGGATTTTCAATGAGTTCCATCAGTGATCTCACAAGAGTCTGACCCATAATCATTCCACTTTGAGATATGACTATCATTGACAATATTTCAGGATTTCCACAACGACACCAAGCCATTGTCTTCTCAAGTCTCCGATCACACAGATCACTTGAGGAATCCTAATTAACAAATAATTAGTTGTTCTGGAGATTACAATGATGCTTCTTAACAAGCAGATAACTCCTAATTTTAAGTACAAATGAACACTCAATGTTCTAGCAAGATGTGAGCAACAACTCTTTGCTATCTTTATATTCTACAAAGATGTATGTTGATTTAACAGTTGATGACATCTTGTAGATCTTCTTCATCTTATTTGTTGAGCAAGCTTCGAGCAACAACTCCTTGCTTCAGATCTTCAATATAGATCAGATGATGAAGTTGGTTGATGATTTGACTGATTTGTGATGTTGTCTTGTTCATCAACAACTTCTGTTCTAATTGATTGCTGTTGTGTTGAATGATGATCTTTGAGCTTCAACAACAATGGTTATGTGTTAATGGTGATAGCTTTAAGTGTTTAGTGTAACAACGATAACTGATCGTTGCGACTATCATCACATCGACACATTCAGAAGCGCATACTCCTTTCCTTTAAATAGCCAAGTAAATTATAGCCGTTGAAGAGTTGTTGGCTATTTGAAAAGAGTCGTCATGTAATGATGAAAGTTGTACTGCCATATCTTCTTTTTACTGTAGACGAAGTGATGGGATAGATCTTTTTAGCACGGTGTACAGTCATTGCTAAAGGTAACATTTGTCTTCAAATCTTCAGAGGCTTCTGATGGTAAATAATTGAAGTATGAGTAGAGACTTTATAACTGGATCTTTAGAAACTTCAAGTCTTCCGTCTTTAGAACTTGTCCATTAGGAATCTGTCTTCAGAGATTCAGCACTTGTCTTGAAACCCATTATCTTCACTGCTTCAAGTCTTCAGAATAATCAGAACCTTGTTCACTCAGAACGCAGTCTTCAGAGTCTTCAGCACTTGACCTTTAGAACCATAATCTTCAGAACACTTCAGTCTTCAGAGTCTTTCTACACTTGGTCTTCAGAGCCTTCAACCTTCAGAACTTCAAGTCATGAGAATCTTCAGCACTTCGGTTCTCCACAAGATTATGTCTTCAGAAGCTCTGCTATCTTCAGATTCATAAGGAGACATCAATCCGACAACGCCCAATCACCGTGTCCAATCCGACAACCAACAAACAGCAACCGCGAGAACGAGACATCAAAAGGAGGAGAACCGCCGCAGGGAGCCGCGTGAGAGAAAAAGAGAAACTGCGACGGAGAAGCGAAGAGAATAGCGAACAGAGAATGAGAAGATCGCAAGGTGAGAGAGAGACATCATGAACAGAGAAAGATAGAGGCTGAGAGGCGATTTGGCTTTTGAGTGATTTTGACTTGTTTCCTTTTGAGCGCATCAACGGCTGAGGGTGGGTTTAACCCTGTCCCTTTTTTTTTTCATTTTTAAGCTGAACCGGGTTTGACCCATTTGGTCCGACCCGGGTTGTTTTGGGTTTGGGTCTCTTATCAATTTATTAGCCCAACCAATCCCTTGTTTCATTTAGTTTGTTTTTTTTTTAGGATTTAATTAATTTTCTTTTAGTTTGGTTAGTACTTTTAATTACTTTAGTTTAGAAACTTTAAAAGATTTTTTGAGAACATTTTATGATTTTAGTTATTTTTAATATTGGGTTTAGTTAATTTTTATTTTAGGATTAGTAAACTTAATTTTTATAATTAGTGATTTTAATTTTTTTAAGACTAGTAATCTTAATTTTCAGAGTTAGTGTTTTTAATTTTTTAAGACTTGTAATCTTAATTTTTAGAGTTAGTGTTTTTTAAAAGTTTAGAACTAGTAATTTTAATTTTTAGATATATTATTTTTAATATTGAAAAATGAACAAAAACAAAATGAATGATAAATATTAAAAAGACAAAATATTATATTTCTAGAATTTAATTAGGTTTTGGTTAATTTCAAGTTTATTTATTTATTATTTGGATTTTATGTCTTGATTTACTTTTCAATTTTACCTTGATTGTCATTTTCGATTTTATTTCAATTTAGTTTTTGGGCCAATGATATAACAACACTCATGATTTAGTTGATTTTCTTAAAATCGATTCAAAATCTTGATTTATATGAGGCCACCTTTTTTATTTATTTTTTATCGGTCAATGAAAGTAAAAAATCATAGCTTATCGATCTAAGATTAAAGATCTTGATTAAGACGAGACCGATTTTATCTCCACTTTTACTTTTCATTTTTTATGGGTCGATGAACATCTAAAACCAAATTTTGTTGGTTTAGATGAGACTGTTCTTCGATTTCGATTTCATTTCACATTTTATTTTGCACTATATTCTTTTCATTTCCGATCAATGAAGGTCTTAAATATCATGGAACCATTTTTAGAGTTCTTGATTAAGACGAGGTCGTCACCTTCTGTTTCCCGATTCACCCGATTAATCATTATCTTGTTTATTTTTCGTCAAATATTATCTCGATTATATTTTTCATTCATACTATTCATATTGTCCATATCATATTCATATTCATGTTTATCTAACAATTTTCTTTGTTCATACACTTAATCTAAATACACTAAATTGGAGACCTTTTATTGCATGTCACCCTTTTATTTTCAATCAAACTTTCGAAAAGAGGAGATTTTTGGAATCTAGCATTCCTTGGGTCTTCGAATGGATGGTGTAATACCCCAAAATTTGCTCTCCCCTTTTTGCATCTTAGCATAGCACTATCATCTATCATATCATATCCATCTCATTAGCATTGCATTGCATTTAACATAGAAAAATGAAGCATAGCATTCCTCTCACCATCAAGGCATGTGATCAGGGGGATGATGGACAATCAAGGGATCATTCAAAGCACAAAAAGATCAATCAAGTTGCCTCCAGGCAAGCCAAGAGTCTCTCATGTCTCATACCATCTCAATTGATCATCCACAATCTCAAGGAAGTGAGATCCAATGGGAGATTGAAGCAATACATACTTCAATATGCAAGAGGTTCATAATTGAAAGAAAAACCCTCAAAAGAGATAGCTCATTGATCCAAAATCATCCTCAAATGGTATATCCCATCATCCTTTAAGAGGATACACAACATACTCTGAGGAATTTGAAATTGAAGACTGCACATTTTTCTCCTAGGAGGTGGGCACCAAAACTAGGGTTTCCCATTAAATCAGAGAATCTTTGATTTTTTGGAAAAAACTTGATGTCATGGTATTCTACATGTTCTTAAGTGTACGTGTATGGAAAATTGCCTCTCAATTGGTTTTGGAAGTGGTTCAATTGGAAGAAAGATAAAAAATCAGGGAAATTGGGGCCAAGTCAAATAATCAGAGGAAAAAAGTCAACTCTTGACTTTTTGAGGCCAAATTCATGAAATTCATGTTATATGTGACCAATGTGCAAAATTTGATCAAGAAACTCCAAAGGAATCATAAAAAAATCAAGAGGTGGAAAGTTGCCATTTTTGGATGAAGAAGGGTTACTAAAAATAGCAAGTTTTGGGCCATTTTGCATCAGAGTTTGAACCAAGGCCATTTGAAATTGAAGCATCAAATGAAAATTCCACTCGGCCATAACAAAAGATCTTGTTTTAGGCTTCACATCCATATGTGGAACATCTCCATTGGATAAAAATTGAGGGAGATATGATTGACCAAACTTGGAGGAAAGTAGGGCAAAAACCAGGTCGTGACCAAGAACTTTCAGGTCACGCGCGTGTCATTTTCACAAGCACGTGGTGGGCCAAATGTTTGGGTCAATTTCTCAAGGTTAGAGGCCTCAAATGCAAACTCTTTCAACACGAAAGTTGTTCCTCTATGTGAGATCTTCAAAGTGTATGTTTATGGTTTTTTCATTAGACCAATGATTGAGAAGTTGTGGTGGCTCAAAATAAGGTCAAGATAACTGAATGTTTGGTTAGGTCACAACCAAGTCTTGCCCCACATGCGTGCATTATGAGTCAGCTTTGAGTTTACATGTTTGAAGCACATTTCCAAGTTGTTGCAAGTCCCATTTTCATTTACTTTCAACATCAAAGTTGTTGTATCATGTACACACTCTGTAATGATACTAAGATCATTCATGTCCATGGCTTGAGGAGAGAGATATCCATGCGTAAACATCACCATTTCCAACTGATGAATCACACCAGAATTTGCTGTTTGGTTTAGACATCCATCAAACAACCCTTGCACTTTATTTCCACATTAAGCCAAGCACATATCACCTCCACCTTGCACATTAGCACGTGCCTTGCATGAAAGTGGAAAGAATAAACTTGCTGAACAAGTTTCTGATACAATCAGCCGTGCCATTGCAAGCTCATTTTCAGCTCTACCATAACCCACCATGAACTATCACCACCATATCCTTGCTCTCCCTAACTAACTTGACTCAGTTAGTTAGGGATGACTCAGTTAACCACTTTAACTCACCTTAACTGACTCATTAAACCATGGTTAAACTCTACTATAAATCAAGATATCACTCACAAATCTCAGTTTTCTAACTCCATTTTTTCTCATTTCACTCCCAAATACTCTCTAATTTTCTCTCTGATTCTCCCACTCTTTTTCATCAAATCTCTCTCCATTGCACGAGTTCATCATTCTCTTTTAATTCCACCTTCAAGTTTCATCTTCAATCATCTCTGAACTTGAAGCAGATTTGGATTGTTGAAGTAAGCACACTGCAAATCCATCTCCATTATCACTCTTCAGAGTTTGAAAGCCTTTATTTGGCCAAGTGAAGCTCAAAAAGGAAGCAAGAATCTCTGGTTTTCTCAGCATCTCCAATTTCTCCATACTTTCAGGTTTTATCACTCAACCTTTTTCCATTCGATTCCCCTTACTTTTGACTTGTTTTTGTTAATATAAGCTTGATAGAAGCTCTGCTTACTCCGGCTAGTTGATAGGCCTTCTAAAGGCATAGTTTGAAAAGTTAGGGCATGATTTCATCTCTTCGTTTCTCCATGTGTGTGATTGCTATGTGAAAAATAGTGGTAGATTCATGATGTGCATGAGCTCAGCTTCAATTTGGTATGCGTATTATACATTTTGGTGAGATGTGAAAGTTGCAGGTGGTGGTTCTCGCCGGAGAAGGTGACCGGAGGTCCCTCTCCGGCCGGCAGCTTTGAATGTTAGGGTTTATGCATGTTATAATCTCATCCGTCCATTTTTCGTGATCGTGTGGTTCAGGACGTGCCAGCACATTAAAACGCACGTGCACCTCACATGTTTTATTTCTGATTTCAATTAATCAATGTGTGGTGCAGTGCATGGTAATGTATGTGGTCACTCATGCGCGTGTGTTAGATCTGGTTACTTTGACTTTCGTTTGACTTTGAATTGATCCAATGGCCATGAGTGAGTCAATTTTGTTGACTGAGAGTGTATGTTTGTTAGTGTGTTTTGCGCAGACTTGGACCTTGGACTAAACTGATATTCACACCCCCATGCCTCAAGCCCAAACCATTTTTGAACTGAGTAATTACTAGTCATGCACCCCCATTCATTTTGCATTGCATTTTATTTTCTATTTTTGCTACACGTTTACTTTTTAATTTTTAAAAATACTAAACATCATCATAAAATTCCACAAAAATTCATGAGTATCATTAAAACATTTAGGAAATTTTCCATGATTTTATTTCTTGATTTTATGACCTTTTTGCCCCTGTTCCTCATTTTTCTTTGAATTTCTTTGGTGTGCATGCTTAATGTGATACATAAATTTGTGCATTTTTGTTCTCAATCATTAAAAGTTGTTTTGATGCTTTTCTTTTTGCATTGAGTCATTAGCATCTTGAGGTATGTTAAGTGATTTCTATTTGATTTTTTAGGTCATTTTATGACATGTTTGGTGTTCATTGTTGTGTTACTTGGTATGATGTGTATACTTGACCTAAGTGCATTGTTTGACATCATTTTGCTTTGGTTTCTTGCATGATATTTTGGTATATGATTCAGCTCTGATTTGTGTACCTTTAAACCATATTTGTTTAATTTCCATGAGGTCATTTGATTTTTGTTTAATACTTTTCATTTGAAGCATTACAACATGTCACATCCTTGTAATCTTTGTGCATGTTTACATGATTTCCTTTGTGTATACTTGCATGATCATTTGCATACTTTAGTGAGCTATTCACTTGACATTATAGGTCATTGGTACATCTTATATGTCATCCTTGCATATTGAATTTCATTTGAACCTTGTTCACCTTTAACATGTGGTGTTTGTACTTGTGTTTTCTTTTGAACGTCCATTTCAATTCTACTTCATCTATCACTTCTTAAATGTTTTGATGTGCTTCATAAATACTTGTGAGATGCTTGTGAATCATTTTTCATTCCATTTCAATTCTGATCCTTGGATTACATGTTCCATTTAGGCATGTTTCTTCCATTTCTTTTCATCTTTCATTCTCCCTTTTCTTATGGTAGCATGTTCTAATGTCATGGATGATGTTTGTTGCCTATCCACTTGGACTTGCATGATAATAATCATTTGTTTTCCCTATGATGCACATGCTGGTTGTGACCAATAGGATTTGATTTCTCATCTAATTCTTTTGAGCTTTATGGTGCATAAATGTTCTTTTACTTCTTATACTTCTTGTACATGTTTACTAACCATGCAGGGGCTTTGGTAAGTTGCAATTGAGTGTGGATAAGGAATCCACATTCAAATTTCTTTCCTTTCATCTCTTTTACAATTCCATTTTGTGTTTTGTTAAGTGCTTAGGTGCTTTCTTTTAATAACTCATCACTTCCCCTTTTTGAATTACAATTCATCTTCTACTTTAGAAGTGAATTGTTTAATTCTTTCTTTCTTTAGACTTTAGGTTAAAACCTCACAAACCATTAGGATCACTCCCTTTAATCTTCAATTAGGATTGAGTCTTAGTCCATATAGATTCTTACCTTTATCTTCCTTTGAGTCTTTCATCTTCTCATCTCAAAGAAAATTCAAAAAATATAATAAAGGTAGGCATTTATTGCATTTAGGCCTTTCATATAAAGAAAAGGTTATAAGGGGTCTTCTCTTATAATCTTAGAATGTATAGCATATAGCCCATGTTGGGTCAATGTGTTAAACATTTGATCTTGTATGAGGGACTTAAATGCAATACTTGTTGAAGGTACAAATAAAAAACACTTCTTCATTTCTTAATCAACAAAAACACTTAATAAATACAAGTATGCTAGTGTGTTTGAACCTTGACAATTGGAACTAAGTGTGGAATCTTCTTCACTCTTAGTGTGCTTTCTTACCCATTCCATCTTGGAATGTGAGAATGTACACATTCCAATGACTAAGATTCAGATACACTATCATATGCAAACAAATGGAAAAAACTCTTAAAAGAAAAAAACAAACAATATCGTCTTTCCTTCGGGAATTCTTTTCTCATCTCATTCACTCCTTCCGTAAGGATGCGTCATTTCCGTTCTACCGCAAACAGGTAACGCCTAAGTCTCCCTACAGCGAGCTGCAACACCTAAACTGCTAGGACGCGAACGTCGATGTATTCCACTAAAAACACAAACAACTTTCCCTAGTGAGGGGAACTACGTCGCTCTGATTCTCATGCTCCCGATGAGATACGTAGGCAGTGGGGTAGGGCCCATGCGAGCACTCCTTTTATTTTCCCTACATTCGTTTCTTTTCTCTTTCCATTCCTTTTCCAGTTCCTTTTTTCCAGCATTCTTTTCTTACACCCTTTGATCGAAACAAGCAAGCGTGGATCCCATCGGGTACGATGGACGCGAGGGGGTGCTGATACCTTCCTCTCGCGTAACCGACTCCCTTACCCATTCTCTTGGTCGCAAGACCATGCTCTATCCTTCCTTCAGGTTTATGCAGTGTTTCCTTTCCCTCTCTTGGGATAAATACACATTGCTGGCGACTCTGTTTCGGTGCCACTTTCGCGTTTGTACTAGGATGAAAATCCCGGGAGCGACAGCTGGCGACTCTGCTGGGGACAGGTTGACCTATTGCTGGTCCATCCTAAGCGAGTCAATCCTAGCGCTTGTTTGCTTTTCTTTCATTGGGTGTTTACTATTATCTTGTATTTGCTGTTTACTGTATTTTATTACTTGTATCATATTTACAGCATTGTAGCATTTACATTTCATATATTATACTGTGTTGCACTGTTTTGTCTGTTTGGCGGGATGGGATTTCTGAGAGATGAGCTCAGTACACAGGCTCGAGTATACATTTAGACTTAGAGTGGAGAGTAGTGGGACCTACGTGCCATCTGTGTACGTGGGTAATCACGAAATTCACAGCTAGACGAGGCTATCTTGGGAACCATCATGGCGTGCGCATCTTGCGTATTCCAGGATGTCGATCTAGAGAGCTGTCGACTCTAGTGACCGATCATGAGGACCTTACTGGAAACATCTCTCTTTAACGGTGACAGTGGCAGACCACATTCTGTGGCAAACCCACTCGCACCCGAGAGCCCACTTTGGTACTTGCATAGGATGACCTTTATTTTCTAAGGCGAGTCAGTGGACGGCCTCTTTGATTGGCATAACATTGTATCCTACGGGCTGAATGTGCTATCGCTTCTCAAACCTCCGAAGCTGACAAGCCTTATTTTCTAGGAACCACATGTAAGTATGGGTGGGATGTTTACAGGTTTGCAGGTAACCCAGCTTCCTACATACCGTACTTGTGATTCTCTGATTATTACAGACAGTGTATCCTATGACAGCGGTTTGAGTATTCGTCTCAGATATATTACCAGATTCGGTACAAAGACACAGTCCACACAGTTCAACACAGACACCGACACCTGGATACCTGATCACATGCCTTTTGCATTTGCATAATCATATCACAACAGGTTATGTTTGTCATTTTCAGGTACTTACCATATTGTCTGATTCCAATCATGAGTTCCCAAGATGCTGAGGTTAGAAGGAAGAATAATGTGTCATACAAATTCCCTGATCCTAAGCTGGGTGTATTGAACAAGATGATAGGTATGGCTGGTTCTGATGTTCTCAGCACTTTTCAGAAGGAGTACGGAGAGCTGATTAAGATGGTCTGTGCATTCACAAAGTACGAGAAGGATGGGTTGCATACCTTCTTACAGTTCTATGAGCCATCAATGAGATATTTCCTATTCCCTGACTACATTCTGATGCCCACTCTGGAGGAATTCTCATTTATTTTGGGAATTCCAATCACGTCTGCTATACCGTATTTTTCTGAAGGTGCTCTTGCCCCTGAAGTAATCGCTGCTGTCCTGCATCTGGACTTGTTTGTTGTGAAAAGTGGCCTAAGCAGGCTCAAGGAAGATGAAGGATTTCACTTGGAGTTCCTTTTTCGACAAGCTCAGGAAGCTGCCAAGGCTAACAATTGGACTACTTACAACGCTGTGTTAGCTCTTTGTATCTATGGCTTGGTGCTTTTCCCCGGTCAGCCTGATTTTGTTGATATGCAGGCATTGAAAGTGTTTGTCTCGAAGAATCCGATTCCTACCCTGCTAGGGGATTTTTATCACTCCGTACACTACAAAAATGAGAAGGCAAGAGGGAGTTTGGTTACTTGTTGCACCCAATTGTTATGCCATTGGCTCTTCAAACATTTACCCCGGACTGGTGCGTTTGTAGAAACTGCTGAGACGATGAAGTGGTCCAAGAGACTGATAGGTTTGACGGCCAATAATATTATTTGGTTTGATCCCAAACTACTGACAATAGAGCTTACTGTCAAATGTGGAAGTTTTCCTAATGTACCTCTACTTGGAAGAAGAGGTGGGATTAATTACAACCCAGTGTTGGCAGTTAGGCAATTTGGTTATGCCTCGAGACATCCTCCTGCTGATGAAGAGATTAGCGCTTCTCTGTTTTTCGTGGGGACCAAGAACGAAAGAGTGCCGGAAGTAATAAATGCTTGCAAATTTAGGCAAAGAGAGGGAAAATTGACTTTCGGCAAAGGAGACTGCAGATCATACCCTGACTACGATGCCTGGGTTGAGATGAAGGTCAAAAAGCTGTTGTTACCCTTTTCCCGAGAAGTTCTTTTATGTCCTGATCAGCATTCCACGGTACCGGCCGAGGAGCACGAGAAATTGAAGAAAATGGTTAGAGATCTGCAGATAGAGAACTCTGGAATGAGCAGATGTCTTCAGAAAGCTCTAGCTGACAACAAAGAGTTGGAAAAGAGAGCGTTGAAAGCAGAAAAAACCCTGGCGGACAAGGAAGAAGATTTTGATGAGAGAGCTCGATACTTTCGGAAGCTTACCTTGGGAGCCGATGATACTAGTCAGGCTCATAAGGCAACGAACCAGGCGCTGGCCCGAAGCAAGGATTCGTTAGCTAAACTCCGTCAAGCCTAGGATGAGGTCTGAATTGAAAACTCCGAATTGCAGGCCCAGCTAAAAGATAAAGATGAAGAGCTAAAGAAAGCGCACGTGGAGAGAAGAAAGTATCGAGAAGATCTTGGCAAAAGTCAAGAACAAGTGAGCAATGCTAAAGGTAAGCTGAAAATCACCAACAAGGAGCTTGGAGAGGTCACAGCAGAGCTGAAACTGGTTAAAATTCAAGCCGGAATCAAAAGGCGCAAAGGAGCCAATGAAGATGAAGCCTTGCTGATGCACGTGGGGTCATTAGAGGATGCATTGGAAAAAAGGGACGCAATGATTAAAGCACTGATTGAGAAGCCGCATCATCAGCGTACCCGCATCCTGTTTGAAGAGATTAAGTACTTCAGTCAGAAGCTGAAAGATGTAGAGCTGTCGGATTAGTGATTTTTATCATTTCTTTGTAATTTGTAATGGTTACCATCAGAATTGTTGATGGATCCACTTGATTGCCTGTTTTCTATTTTGTTGCTGAAACTACGACAAACGTACTTGAGAAGTTTTGGGAATTTGTATAAAATGGTTTACTTCTGTTCACAATTTCTGATCTTCAGATATATGTGATGTGATATCTGCACACTAGCACACTACAAAATCACTATTTCTGGTCTTCAGACATCCGTGATCGATGTATATGAATATCTCTTCATGGCAAAACTCTATAATCATGACTCCTGGTCTTCAGGAATTCTTGGTTACGATTGGAATCAGGATATGAAAAGCATTTTGAAATGACAAACATAACTTTGCATTTGCATTTGCATATCATTTTTGCATTGCAGGTTTTCCTTTTGCAGGCGCCTGCTAACCTTTATTTGGTTTTCAGGCACAATAGCTGATACCCCAGTTCACCGATATTCTACCCGACGCAATCAAGTAAGAGTAATGGAGCAAGTTCAGACAGAGTTAGCCGATCTGAGGGGAAGAATGGAACAGTTCATGAACCTCATGCAGGGGATTGCTCAAGGTCAGCAAGAGCTGAGGACCGGTCAAGAAAACATGAGGATTGGATAAGAAGCTATGAGAACCACTATCCAGAGGCTGGAAACTGAAATCCCAAATCGCAACGTGCGCACTCCTCCTGTTGGCACAATCCCTGCTGGTGGGGTACATCTGGGACTTGATAACAATGAGGATGGTCAGGAGGACCAGTTCACTGCATTCAACAATGACATGGGTTTCTACAATGACGACCGGAAGTATGAAGGGCTGGATGAAAGGCTCAAGGCTATTGAGAGCCAAAATCCTCTTGGAATTGATGTAGAAGACATGGGTCTAGTGCAGGGTGTGCGAATTCCCCCCAAGTTCAAGCTTCCTGCTTTGGATAAGTACAACGGCAGTACCTGTCCCAAAACACATTTCCAAGCTTACAATCGCAAGATTGCCGCTTACACCGAGGACCAAAAGCTCTGGATGTATTTTTTCCAGGATAGCCTGTCAGGCGCTTCCCTGGAATGGTACATTAAGCTGGACAGGGTTCATATAAGGAGTTGGAAAGATTTGTGCGCTGCTTTTCTGAAGCAGTATCAATATAATCTGGACATGGCACCTAATCGTACTCAATTGCAGAGTATGACTCAGGATAACAAGGAGGGCTTTAAGCAGTACGCACAGAGATGGAGAGAATTGGCTGCTCGAGTTCAACCACCTTTGGGTGATCGTGAGATGGCTGATATGTTCATGAGTACACTTCAAGGGACATATTTGGATAGGCTTGCTGCATGTCCTTCCACCGGGTTTGCCGACATTGTCGTTGCTGGGGAACGAATAGAAAGTCTGTTGAAATTGGGTAAGATTCAAGATGTTGCTTCAAATTCAAAGAAACCCTTTGCCAATGGACCAAGGAAAAGAGAAGGGGAGTCCAGTGCTGTGTATAGAGGAGGGGGCAGAGGAAGGAATCAGTCTTATCATCAGGTAGATGCGGTAACCATTCCGGTTCCAGCTGGACAGCAAACACCAGATCAGCAAGGTAGACCCCGATTTCAGAACAATAGACAAAGGGACCGTAAGTTTGATCCCTTGCCTATGACATATGCTGCTTTGTTGCCACAACTGCTTAAAGAGAAGTTGGTTGAACTTCGGACTATGAAGCCGCTGGATTCCCGAAAGTTGCCTCAAGGGTACGATGCTAATGTTCGATGTGAATTTCATTCTGGCGCGCCGGGTCATTCAATAGAAAAGTGCTGGACCTTTCAACATAAGGTTCAAGATCTGATCGACGCAAAAGCTATCAACTTCTCTAGGCCGCCGAATGTTCGTGACAACCCAATGCCTCATCATGGAGGTGCAGGCACAAATGCCATTTTTGATGGCGAGAAGTTGAATTTGATTACTGATGTTAATTTGGTGAAGACTCCGCTGTTGATTGTAAAAGAACGTCTGTTAAAAGGAAAGGTATTTCCTGGATGCGCCTCTGATTGCGAGGATTGTTTAAAGCAGGTTAATGGATGCAGTAAGTTGAGAGTTGGATTGCAGGATCTTATGGATGAGGGAAGTCTTCAGTTTGATAAAGTAGAGAAAGAACAGGATGTTTCTGCCGTTACCATTTACTATAATCCAGTCGAGATACAGGTGCCTGTTGCAGAGCCTGTTGCTATCATCGTGCCCGAGAGGCCGAGACCAGTTACGATTATAGTTCCTGAATCGGCTGCTTATGTGTCTAATAGGGCAGTTCCGTGGCAGTATGGAACTGATACTCGTCAAGGAGGAAGTCGGCAGAAGGCAGAGGCCGTTGGTACTAGCATTGAGAATGTCAGTGGACCAAGTGGTTTCACCAGGAGCGGTCGACTGTTTGCTCCCCAGACTCTAAGGAATGATAAAGAGGCTGAAGCCGCTGCAAGAGCGAAAGGAAAGCAGGTTGTTGATGACAAAGTGCCTGCTCAGGAAGAGGACCCTAAAGTCAATTTTGATAATGATGTTGAGGAATTTATGAGGGTTATCAAAAAGAGTGATTACAAGATCATTGATCAACTTAATTAGACACCCTCTAAAATTTCGATATTATCCCTGTTAATGAGTTCAGACGCACATCGGGCTGCCTTGTTGAAAGTTCTGAATATGGCATACGTTCCCCAAGAGATTACAGTGAATCAGTTGGAGGGGGTAATTTCTAATGTGAATGTGAGCCACGGGTTGGGATTTACGAACAGGGATTTGACACCAGATGAACGTAACCACAACAAAGCACTGCACATCACACTTGAATGCAAAGGAGCAGTTTTGTCGCATGTGCTGGTTGACACAGGTTCTTCCTTAAATGTGTTACCCAAAAAGGCCCTGATGAAAATCGAAGTAGATGGATTGGTTCTGAGACCCAGCGATCTGATTGTGAGAGCTTTCGATGGATCCCAAAGATCGGTGTTTGGGGAGGTTGAATTACCAATACAGGTTGGTTCACAGATATTCAAGACGACCTTTCATGTTATGGACATTCAGCCTGCTTATAGCTGTTTGTTGGGCCGACCGTGGATTCACGCAGCAGGTGCAGTTACCTCCACACTTCATCAGAAGCTGAAGTATGTGTTCGAGGGTCAAGTGGTTACTGTTTGCGGCAAGGAGGATATATTCGTGAGTCATTTATCCACTTTTAAATATGTGGAAATGGATGGAGAGATTCATGAAACATTGTGCCAATCTTTTGAAGCCCTGAATGTCAATAACTTACCAGAATCTACTTCAGCAGCGGTGGTGTCGAATGTGCCAGGTGGGCCGAGTGCATCAATTGCGTCGTACAAGCAGGCCAGAGAAGTGGTCGAAAGCGGGAATGCCCAAGGCTGGGGCAAAGCTATAGATGTGCTCGTGAAAGAAGATAAGTTTGGCATTGGATACCAGCCGGGTCGGACGCCTGTTCCCCAATTCCGTGGGCCAATCAACTTCAACAGTGGAGGAAGTATCAATCCCAACCAGTCCTGCTCAGCAATAGATGATGGCGCTGAGAGCTCAGATTATCTGGACAGATGGGTATATGCACTGGCTCCAGGCGAGGCGTTGCAAAATTGGTCTAGCGAAGAAATCGTTCATGTTGTTCACCATGCAGAGTAACAATTCTTGTCTTTCATAATGCACGAAATCCCACACTCTGCCCAAGGTGTGAGGATCCATTTGTAGGGCCACCATATTTTCTCATATAATGTTCAAATATCAATAAAAGGACGTTTTTGTTTACAAATTTGTGTTCCTTTATTCTTTCTTTATTTTTATTTTTGCACAAAGAAAATTAAAAATGATAATGCACTTTCTTTTCTTTTGTTTTCAAGCAAAAATAATCTAAAATAAAGCATAAACCCAATCATGCAGACTGGATTCTGTGGATTTCTCTGAAAATGATTCTGTTATGCCCACGTATGATTTCGATAATCCGATCTATCAAGCTGAGGAAGAAAGTGATGAAGACTATGAACTCTCGGAAGAGTTGGCTAGGTTGTTGAAACAGGAAGAGATGACCATTCAGCCTCATCAGGAAGCTCTTGAGATCATCAATATTAGGTCAGAGGAAAGCAAGAAAGAGATCAAGATTGGTGCGAGTCTGCGGGCTGATGTAAAGCAAGAGTTGATAGTCATGCTACGAGAATACGTTGACATCTTTGCTTGGTCATACCAAGATATGCCAGGTTTAGATACAGACATAGTTGTGCATAGACTACCATTGAAAGAGGGCTGCCCACCGGTCAAGTAGAAGCTGCGCAGGACAAAACCCGAAATGGCTTTGAAGATCAAGGAAGAAGTACAGAAACAGTTGGGTGCAGGCTTTCTGGCGGTAACCAACTATCCTCCCTGGGTGGCCAATATAGTACCGGTGCCGAAGAAAGATGGCAAAGTCAGAATGTGTGTGGATTACAGAGATCTCAACAGGGCGAGCCCTAAAGACGATTTTCCACTCCCTCATATTGATGTGCTGGTTGATAATACCGCTCAGTTTTCAGTGTTCTCATTTATGGATGGATTCTCCGGGTACAATCAGATAAAGATGGCGCCTGAAGACATGGAGAAGACAACATTCATTACCCCGTGGGGTACCTTTTGTTACAAAGTAATGCCTTTTGGGTTGAAGAATGCAGGGGCAACTTATCAAAGAGCAATGGTGACGTTATTCCACGATCTAATTCATAAAGAGATCGAGTGCTATGTGGATGACATGATTGCTAAATCAAAGACAGAAGAGGAACATCTGATCAACTTGAAGAAGTTATTTGAGAGGCTGAGGAAATTCAGGTTGAGACTGAATCCTAGTAAGTGTACTTTTGGCGTGCGGTCCGGAAAATTGCTTGGTTTCATTGTCAGTGAAAAAGGGATAGAGGTTGATCCTGCTAAAGTGAAAGCTATACAAGATATGCCTGTACCGAGAACTGAAAAAGAAGTTCGCGGCTTTCTAGGAAGATTGAACTACATTTCAAGGTTCATATCGCACCTAACTGCCACTTGCGAACCAATATTCAAAATGCTACGAAAAGATCAAACGGTCAGGTGGAATGATGATTGTCAAAATGCATTCGATAAAATAAAAAGATATTTGCAGGAACCTCCAATTCTGATACCTCCAGTTCAAGGGAGACCACTGATTATGTACTTGACAGTGCTCGAAGGATCCATGGGTTGTGTTCTCGGTCAACACGACGAGACAGGTAGGAAAGAACATGCTATCTACTACCTGAGCAAGAAATTTACAGATTGTGAATCGCGTTATTCAATGCTTGAGAAGACATGTTGTGCACTCGCATGGGCCGCCAAGCGATTGAGACAATACATGCTCACACATACAACCCTGTTGATCTCTAAATTGGATCCTGTTAAGTATATTTTTGAGAAACCAGCACTTACAGGCAGAGTTGCAAGGTGGCAGATGGTACTGACAGAGTATGATATTTAATTTACTTCGCAAAAGGCAATCAAAGGAAGTATACTGTCAGATTATCTTGCGCAACAGCCTCTTGATGATTACCAGCCCATGAGATTTGATTTCCCTGATGAGGACATCATGTTTCTCAAAGCGAAAGACTGCGAGGAACCACTTCTGGAGGAGGGGCCTGATCCTGAGTCCAAATGGAGTTTGATGTTTGATGGGGCAGTTAATATGAATGGGTGCAGAGTTGGTGCAGTCCTTATTACGCCAGAAGGTGTTCACATGCCCTTCACTGCCCGAGTAACTTTCGGGTGTACCAACAATGAAGCAGAATACGAAGCTTGCATATTAGGGATCGAGGAAGCTATTGATTTACGAATCAAGACCCTCGATATCTTTGGTGATTCAGCACTGGTAATCAATCAAGTAAAGGGAACTTGGTACACATATCAGCAGAATTTGATTCCGTATAGAGATTATACGAGGAGATTGCTGACCTTCTTTACAACTGTCCAGTTGTACCATGTTCCTAGAGATGAAAACAAGTTTGCAGATGCCTTGGCCACTATCTCTTCGATGATCAAAGTGCATGGTTGGAACTTTGTGCCCAGGATTGATGTATCTCGTCTTGATAGGCCTACTTTTGTGTTTGAGGTTGATGCAGTGTCTGACGATAAGCCTTGGTACCATGACATCAAATGCTTCTTAAAAAATCAAGAATATCCGCCTGGGGCATCTTCCAATGACAAGAAGACATTAAGAAGGCTAGCTGGTAATTTCTTCTTGAACAAAGATGGTGTGCTGTATAAAAGAAATTTTGACACGGTTTTGCTCAGATGTGTGGATAAACACGAGGCAGACCTGTTGATGATTGAAGTGCATGAAGGCTCTTTCGGTACCCATGCCGGAGGACATGCGATGGCTAAGAAATTGTTGAGATTAGGATATTATTGGCTGACCATGGAGTCAGATTGCTGCAAGTATGCTCGCAAGTGTCACAAATGCCAGATCTATGCAGACAAAGTGCACGTTCCTCCCAATCCGTTGAGTATCATGTCCTCTCCGTGGCCATTTGCAATGTGGGGCATTGATATGATCGGGAAAATTGAGCCTACTGCTTCAAACGGCCATCGTTTCATCTTGGTCGCCATTGATTACTTCACTAAATGGGTTGAAGCAGCATCTTACGCCAATGTCACTAAGCAAGTAGTGGCTCGTTTCTTGAAGCGAGATATCATTTGTCGATATGGAGTGCCCGAAAGAATCATTACTGATAATGGTTCTAATTTGAACAACAAGATAATGGCTGAGCTATGCCGAGACTTCAAGGTCGAGCACCACAATTCTTCTCCGTACCGCCCGAAGATGAACGGCGCGGTCGAAGCGGCCAACAAAAATATCAAGAAGATTGTGCAGAAGATGGTTGTCACGTACAAAGATTGGCATGAGATGTTACCACTGGCTTTGCATGGGTATCGAACATCAGTCCGCACGTCCACTGGGGCAACACCATACTCGCTTGTATATGGTATGGAGGCGGTTCTACCGATAGAAGTTGAGATCCCCTCTCTCCGAGTATTGATGGATGTTAAGCTAGATGAAGCTGAATGGGTACGGGCCAGATTTGATCAGCTGAACCTTATTGAGGAAAAGCGTTTAGCAGCGGTATGCCATGGCCAGTTATATCAGCGCAGAATGAAGAGGGCATTCGATCAAAAGGTTCGACCTCAAGTCTACAAAGTCGGGGATGTGGTAATCAAGAGAATACTTCCTCCGAGTACGGATCACAGGGGCAAATGGACTCCTAACTATGAAGGTCCGTTCGTGGTAAAAAAGGTCTTCTCAGGAGGAGCCTTGTTGCTGACAACCATGGATGGTGAAGATTTTTCATCCCCTGTTAATTCATATGCAGTTAAAAAATACTTCGTATAAAGAGGCCCGCTGGATAAAAAAGAAGAAGAAGAATCCAGGCAAAAAAGGGCATCCCGGCGAACCAAAAACAGAATAAAGGTTCGGGCAAAAATTAGGGATATAATTGAAAAGAATTGTACACCCGGTAAGTTGAAAACCCGAAAGGGCAACTTAGGCAAAAAAGGGTATCCCGGTGGATTGAAAACCTGAAAAGGCGATCCACACAAAAGAGGGATTAAAGCGAATGACTGCAGTCTGAATTAATCTGTACGTTTTCTACTCTTCAGCAAACTAGCAAAATTCCAAAGGAGGAATTGGTCCGATCATGAGCTTCTGAAGGCAAAGATAATCAGGAGAGTTGGAATACATACTGGCTATAACAAGATCAGAAATCAGTTGGAAACCAATTTCCGCATTATCATTAGGATAGATTTATTTTCTCAATTTTATGGCAATCGCCTCTTTCAGGGGTTTGCTTCTGATTGTAAATTCGCCAATTTTTGGCATTTCATCAATAAAATCGAATATTCAGTCACGAGCTTTTATGTTCATTTTACTGTTTTGTTTGCAAAAACGTCCAATTTTTGATAATAAAACATTACTTTGAAAATATATTGGCCTTGCAAAAGCATGCACAAAAAGACGATTAGAATTACTTTGCTTGTTGGACAACCATGGATGGTGGACTCAAAAGACCACGCAATATCCTGGGGCATGTGCATATTCTTTTTCTGTTGCAGGTATTGAGCACGAGTGATCCAAACAGCATGATCGTAACCACGAGCAGATATTTGCTATAACTTGATACTGTTGTATCTTATTAAGTCGATTCTTCCATTCAAGAGATCCCACCGAGTTTCGTGACGGAAACGGTATTCGAAGATGGATTTCTTCTGTGTTGATAACGGTTATTAATGTAGTGAAGACTCCGGGTCAATAACGAGTGCCAATCCTCCGGTACCTTGCAGACGATGTGAAAGGTAGTTCAAGGCAGAGTGTTTGTCTAAGAGTTTGAAAACGTTTGGTTTTTCTATAAAATCCTCTTAAGAGACGAAACTTGTAGTACTAACATCCCTTGTGGAGTTTACTCTTGGCCGGATATACCACCAAGTGGTAGTATCATGTTTCCCGCAGGTTTCAGAATGTGAAATTTGTCAAAGAATAATCCCCAGCGGAGTTATTGACCTTCCCAAGCCTGGGGCATGTTATTTCCCCGGCAGAAGATGTTCCAGATCTAATATCCCCAGTAGAGTTTGGAGACACTTGGTCTTCTGTAAAATCCTCTTAAAAGGGAATTCCTCAGCACGAGACGCTTTAAAGCAGCTTTCTCTAGCAGAGTGTGTGTAAACTCATTATCCCCAGCGGAGTCGTCAAAAGGAAAGTTTACCCAACATGGGGCATTGTGACATTTATCCTAAACTCGACAGTCATCTTCCTCAGCAGATTACCGAGGAATTACTTTGGGTTCCCCTAACAGATCTTTAGGGACCCTCTCTCAGCATGTTGCAACGGATTATCTTTCAACCAAGATTTGCATATCCCCGGAAGAGTAGCCCTGATCCCCAGCAAGATCGCATCTCCGGTAATGGTACCCTCACAGAGTTCAGCATTGAATCTTGTCTGCTATACTCCCCAGCCGAGTCGCGGTAGGTTCCCCAGCAGGGTTTAAAGAGATCGACATAATCTCTCCTTCAGCAAGGTGTCAATGTACGATATTACCCAGCAAGTGGTGTAATTCTCAATAATGCTCATTTACAATCCAAAAGTCCAATTTATTTTTGGCATGTGTACAGTTTGGTCATGATATTCCAGCAGGTGGAGTGATCATCTGACAATTTTAAGCTTCCAACGACAGTTAGGTAAGCACTAAAGTCCACCGGCAGTGTGGCAAGCCAGTAGTCGTCTGGCGTCGTACAAAAGACATTATTAAAGTCCACCAGCAGTGTGGCAAGCCAGTAGTCGTCTGGCGTCGTACAAAAGACATTATTAAAGTCCACCGGCAGTGTGGCAAGCCAGTAGTCATCTGGCGTCGTACAAAAGACATTATTAAAGTCCACCAGCAGTGTGGCAAGCCAGTAGTCGTCTGGCATCGTACAAAAGACATTATTAAAGTCCACCAGCAGTGTGGCAAGCCAGTAGTCGTCTGGCGTCGTACAAAAGACATTATTAAAGTTCACCAGCAGTGTGGCAAGCCAGTAGTCGTCTGGCGTCGTACAAAAGACATTATTAAAGTCCACCAGCAGTGTGGCAAGCCAGTAGTCGTCTGGCGTCGTACAAAAGACATTATTAAAGTCCACCAGCAGTGTGGCAAGCCAGTAGTCGTCTGGCGTCGTACAAAAGACATTATTAAAGTCCACCGGCAGTGTGGCAAGCCAGTAGTCGTCTGGCGTCGTACAAAAGACATTATTAAAGTCCACCAGCAGTGTGGCAAGCCAGTAGTCGTCTGGCGTCGTACAAAAGACGTTATTAAAGTCCACCAGCAGTGTGGCAAGCCAATAGTCGTCTGGCGTCGTACAAAAGACGTTATTAAAGTCCACTAGCAGTGTGGCAAGCCAGTAGTCGTCTGGCGTCGTACAAAAGACGTTATTAAAGTCCACCAGCAGTGTGGCAAGCCAGTAGTCGTCTGGCGTCGTACAAAAGACGTTATTAAAGTCCACCAGCACTGTGGCAAGCCAGTAGTCGTCTGGCGTCGTACAAAAGACGTTATTAAAGTCCACCGGCAGTATGGCAAGCCAGTAGTCGCCTGGCATCGTTCAAAAGACAGATCTCTCCGACAATGTTCATTTGAAGATTCAATCCAACAATCGCATTGGGTTTATATCCCTTTTCTTTTTCATCATCCAGAGCAAATTTTTGGTTATATTTGGTATTCAATCACTATATACCTTGAAAGTCTGAAAGCATTCGCTTTCAGGCATTCAGGTCTACAGTGTTTGAATAGGGGCAGCTGTAATACCCCAAAATTTGCTCTCCCCTTTTTGCATCTTAGCATAGCACTATCATCTATCATATCATATCCATCTCATTAGCATTGCATTGCATTTAACATAGAAAAATGAAGCATAACATTCCTCTCACCATCAAGGCATGTGATTAGGGGGATGATGGACAATCAAGGGATCATTCAAAGCACAAAAAGATCAATCAAGTTGCCTCCAGGCAAGCCAAGAGTCTCTCATGTCTCATACCATCTCAATTGATCATCCACAATCTCAAGGAAGTGAGATCCAATGGGAGATTGAAGCAATACATACTTCAATATGCAAGAGGTTCATAATTGAAAGAAAAACCCTCAAAAGAGATAGCTCATTGATCCAAAATCATCCTCAAATGGTATATCCCATCATCCTTTAAGAGGATACACAACATACTCTGAGGAATTTGAAATTGAAGACTGCACATTTTTCTCCTAGGAGGTGGGCACCAAAACTAGGGTTTCCCATTAAATCAGAGAATCTTTGATTTTTTGGACAAAACTTGATGTCATGGTATTCTACATGTTCTTAAGTGTACGTGTATGGAAAATTGCCTCTCAATTGGTTTTGGAAGTGGTTCAATTGGAAGAAAGATAAAAAATCAGGGAAATTGGGGCCAAGTCAAATAATCAGAGGAAAAAAGTCAACTCTTGACTTTTTGAGGCCAAATTCATGAAATTCATGTTATATGTGACCAATGTGCAAAATTTGATCAAGAAACTCCAAAGGAATCATAAAAAAATCAAGAGGTGGAAAGTTGCCATTTTTGGATGAAGAAGGGTTACTAAAAATAGCAAGTTTTGGGCCATTTTGCATCAGAGTTTGAACCAAGGCCATTTGAAATTGAAGCATCAAATGAAAATTCCACTCGGCCATAACAAAAGATCTTGTTTTAGGCTTCACATCCATATGTGGAACATCTCCATTGGATAAAAATTGAGGGAGATATGATTGACCAAAGTTGGAGGAAAGTAGGGCAAAAACCAGGTCGTGACCAAGAACTTTCAGGTCACGCGCGTGTCATTTTCACAAGCACGTGGTGGGCCAAATGTTTGGGTCAATTTCTCAAGGTTAGAGGCCTCAAATGCAAACTCTTTCAACACGAAAGTTGTTCCTCTATGTGAGATCTTTAAAGTGTATGTTTATGGTTTTTTCATTAGACCAATGATTGAGAAGTTGTGGTGGCTCAAAATAAGGTCAAGATAACTGAATGTTTGGTTAGGTCACAACCAAGTCTTGCCCCACATGCGTGCATTATGAGTCAGCTTTGAGTTTACATGTTTGAAGCACATTTCCAAGTTGTTGCAAGTCTCATTTTCATTTACTTTCAACATCAAAGTTGTTGTATCATGTACACACTCAGTAATGATACCAAGATCATTCATGTCCATGGCTTGAGGAGAGAGATATCCATGCGTAAACATCACCATTTCCAACTGATGAATCACACCAGAATTTGCAGTTTGGTTTAGACATCCATCAAACAACCCTTGCACTTTATTTCCACATTAAGCCAAGCACATATCACCTCCACCTTGCACATTAGCACGTGCCTTGCATGAAAGTGGAAAGAATAAACTTGCTGAACAAGTTTCTGATACAATCAGCCGTGCCATTGCAAGCTCATTTTCAGCTCTACCATAACCCACCATGAACTATCACCACCATATCCTTGCTCTCCCTAACTAACTTGACTCAGTTAGTTAGGGATGACTCAGTTAACCACTTTAACTCACCTTAACTGACTCATTAAACCATGGTTAAACTCTACTATAAATCAAGATATCACTCACAAATCTCAGTTTTCTAACTCCATTTTTTCTCATTTCACTCCCAAATACTCTCTAATTTTCTCTCTGATTCTCCCACTCTTTTTCATCAAATCTCTCTCCATTGCACGAGTTCATCATTCTCTTTTAATTCCACCTTCAAGTTTCATCTTCAATCATTTCTGAACTTGAAGCAGATTTGGATTGTTGAAGTAAGCACACTGCAAATCCATCTCCATTATCACTCTTCAGAGTTTGAAAGCCTTTATTTGGCCAAGTGAAGCTCAAAAAGGAAGCAAGAATCTCTGGTTTTCTCAGCATCTCCAATTTCTCCATACTTTCAGGTTTTATCACTCAACCTTTTTCCATTCGATTCCCCTTAATTTTGACTTGTTTTTGTTAATATAAGCTTGATAGAAGCTCTGCTTACTCCGGCTAGTTGATAGGCCTTCTAAAGGCATAGTTTGAAAAGTTAGGGCATGATTTCATCTCTTCGTTTCTCCATGTGTGTGATTGCTATGTGAAAAATAGTGGTAGATTCATGATGTGCATGAGCTCAGCTTCAATTTGGTATGTGTATTGTACATTTTGGTGAGATGTGAAAGTTGCAGGTGGTGGTTCTCGCCGGAGAAGGTGACCGGAGGTCCCTCTCCGGCCGGCAGCTTTGAATGTTAGGGTTTATGCATGTTATAATCTCATCCGTCCATTTTTCGTGATCGTGTGGTTCAGGACGTGCCAGCACATTAAAACGCACGTGCACCTCACACGTTTTATTTCTGATTTCAATTAATCAATGTGTGGTGCAGTGCATGGTAATGTATGTGGTCACTCATGCGCGTGTGTTAGATCTGGTTACTTTGACTTTCGTTTGACTTTGAATTGATCCAATGGCCATGAGTGAGTCAATTTTGTTGACTGAGAGTGTATGTTTGTTAGTGTGTTTTGCGCAGACTTGGACCTTGGACTAAACTGATATTCACACCCCCATGCCTCAAGCCCAAACCATTTTTGAACTGAGTAATTACTAGTCATGCACCCCCATTCACTTTGCATTGCATTTTATTTTCTATTTTTGCTACACGTTTACTTTTTAATTTTTAAAAATACTAAACATTATCATAAAATTCCACAAAAATTCATGAGTATCATTAAAACATTTAGGAAATTTTCCATGATTTTATTTCTTGATTTTATGACCTTTTTGCCCCTGTTCCTCATTTTTCTTTGAATTTCTTTGGTGTGCATGCTTAATGTGATACATAAATTTGTGCATTTTTGTTCTCGATCATTAAAAGTTGTTTTGATGCTTTTCTTTTTGCATTGAGTCATTAGCATCTTGAGGTATGTTAAGTGATTTCTATTTGATTTTTTAGGTCATTTTATGACATGTTTGGTGTTCATTGTTGTGTTACTTGGTATGATGTGTATACTTGACCTAAGTGCATTGTTTGACATCATTTTGCTTTGGTTTCTTGCATGATATTTTGGTATATGATTCACCTCTGATTTGTGTACCTTTAAACCATATTTGTTTAATTTCCATGAGGTCATTTGATTTTTGTTTAATACTTTTCATTTGAAGCATTACAACATGTCACATCCTTGTAATCTTTGTGCATGTTTACATGATTTCCTTTGTGTATACTTGCATGATCATTTGCATACTTTAGTGAGCTATTCACTTGACATTATAGGTCATTGGTACATCTTATATGTCATCCTTGCATATTGAATTTCATTTGAACCTTGTTCACCTTTAACATGTGGTGCTTGTACTTGTGTTTTCTTTTGAACGTCCATTTCAATTCTACTTCATCTATCACTTCTTAAATGTTTTGATGTGCTTCATAAATACTTGTGAGATGCTTGTGAATCATTTTTCATTCCATTTCAATTCTGATCCTTGGATTACATGTTTCATTTAGGCATGTTTCTTCCATTTCTTTTCATCTTTCATTCTCCCTTTTCTTATGGTAGCATGTTCTAATGTCATGGATGATGTTTGTTGCCTATCCACTTGGACTTGCATGATAATAATCATTTGTTTTCCCTATGATGCACATGCTGGTTGTGACCAATAGGATTTGATTTCTCATCTAATTCTTTTGAGCTTTATGGTGCATAAATGTTCTTTTACTTCTTATACTTCTTGTACATGTTTACTAACCATGCAGGGGCTTTGGTAAGTTGCAATTGAGTGTGGATAAGGAATCCACATTCAAATTTCTTTCCTTTCATCTCTTTTACAATTCCATTTTGTGTTTTGTTAAGCGCTTAGGTGCTTTCTTTTAATAACTCATCACTTCCCCTTTTTGAATTACAATTCATCTTCTACTTTAGAAGTGAATTGTTTAATTCTTTCTTTCTTTAGACTTTAGGTTGAAACCTCGCAAACCATTAGGATCACTCCCTTTAATCTTCAATTAGGATTGAGTCTTAGTCCATATAGATTCTTACCTTTATCTTCCTTTGAGTCTTTCATCTTCTCATCTCAAAGAAAATTCAAAAAATATAATAAAGGTAGGCATTTATTGCATTTAGGCCTTTCATATAAAGAAAAGGTTATAAGGGGTCTTCTCTTTTAATCTTAGAATGTATAGCATATAGCCCATCTTAGGTCAATGTGTTAAACATTTGATCTTGTATGAGGGACTTAAATGCAATACTTGTTGAAGGTACAAATAAAAAACACTTCTTCATTTCTTAATCAACAAAAACACTTAATAAACACAAGTATGCTAGTGTGTTTGAACCTTGACAATTGGAACTAAGTGTGGAATCTTCTTCACTCTTAGTGTGCTTTCTTACCCATTCCATCTTGGAATGTGAGAATGTACACATTCCAATGACTAAGATTCAGATACACTATCATATGCAAACAAATGGAAAAAACTCTTAAAAGACAAAAACAAACAATATCGTCTTTCCTTCGGGAATTCTTTTCTCATCTCATTCACTCCTTCCGTAAGGATGCGTCATTTCCGTTCTACCGCAAACAGGTAACGCCTAAGTCTCCCTACAGCGAGCTGCAACACCTAAACTGCTAGGACGCGAACGTCGATGTATTCCACTAAAAACACAAACAACTTTCCCTAGTGAGGGGAACTACGTCGCTCTGATTCTCATGCTCCCGATGAGATACGTAGGCAGTGGGGTAGGGCCCATGCGAGCACTCCTTTTATTTTCCCTACATTCGTTTCTTTTCTCTTTCCATTCCTTTTCCAGTTCCTTTTTTCCAGCATTCTTTTCTTACACCCTTTGATCGAAACAAGCAAGCGTTGATCCCATCGGGTACGATGGACGCGAGGGGGTGCTGATACCTTCCTCTCGCGTAACCGACTCCCTTACCCATTCTCTTGGTCGCAAGACCATGCTCTATCCTTCCTACAGGTTTATGCAGTGTTTCCTTTCCCTCTCTTGGGATAAATACACATTGATGGCGACTCTGTTTCGGTGCCACTTTCGCGTTTGTACTAGGATGAAAATCCCGGGAGCAACAGATGGCTCTCGAGGCACGCCCCTTGGGTTGTCATTCATTCAATCTTTCGACCTTTTCAACTAAACCATTTCCAAACTAGTCCTCGATTCGCCATCGAGCCCAATCGTAAGTCGAGCGCCTTTTGGCCTCACCATCAAACGCACACTTGCACACCTCGAGGTTTCGTTACTAGGAGCACCCCTAGGGACTAGTATCGATCCTCACTTCTTTTCATAACCAATCTGATTCTACCTATTTCAAACACTTTCTTAATCAACTAACGAAAGGAGGAGATTTTTGGAGTCTAGCATTCCTTGGATCTTCGAATGAATGGCTCTTGAGGCACGCCCTTGGGTTGTTGTTCATTCAACCTTTCGTCTTAAAACACTTAATCATTATCAAACAATTTCATAATCAATAGAATGAAAAAGGTGTCGTTGAGATCTAGCATCTCAGTAATGCCCCGATTAATTGGTTGCGAGGCCGACGTCTCGTTTATCGAATAGTCGTCATTCTTCCCTTAAAATATTTAACAAACCAAACACTTCCCACGCAACCAAAACCCTAATACACTTAATCCACAACTCAAACACCTTTCCCAAAGAACATTGTTTAAGTCATTCTTTCGCGCATATGAACTCGTGCTTCAGCCTCCCCTTGACGAGCAGACAAGCCAATGTTTAGCAGTTAAAATGCAACCTAAACCCTCGCTCGCCTAAAAACACGTCCAAATCAAACCTTTTTTCTCAATCAAATCTTAACACACTTAATCCAAATCAAACAACTTTTCACAAAAAGAACATTGTTTAGTCCATTCTTCCGCGCATATAAACTAGTGCTTCAGCTCCATTGACGAGCAGACAAGCCAACGTTTAGCAGTTAGAATGCGGATTAAACACTCGTTCGTTTAAAAAACACGAACCAACAAGCCGTAGTTCCACGAACTACGAATGCTCTGACTTTCCCATTGCACGAGGGAATACGTAGGCACAAGGGTTCTGATCCTTGCCGAGCACACTAATAAAAACCACCCATTTCCCCTTAGAATACAATATTCCCTTAGAAGAAAACAAACAAACCAAGCTAAGTTATCTCCCGAATCGAATCAAGAGGTTCCCGTTGAGTACAACGGACGTAGAGGGTGCTAATACATTCCCTCTTGCGTAACCGACTCCCGAACCCGAATTTGGTCGCGACGACCATGTTCTTATCTTCCTTTAAAGGTTTTATCGATATTTTCCTTTCCCTCTTTTGGGATGAATAAAGTTCGGTGGCAACTCTGTTTCGAACAGTTTTTTCCGCGTCCATCGCGAGGATCGTATTTTTCGAGGTACGACACTATGCAAGGTTCTAATAATGATACAGAAACATAAATAATAAATAAAAGCATAAGTAAGAGTAGAGAACACACGATATATCCTGGTTCACCTGAGCCATTCTCAAGCTAATACAGTCCACCCTTCCAAGGTAATTTCGCCTTGAACACAAGGATTTAATCCACTATAATCAAAACCGATTACAGACGCACGGGCAACAACCGGTGACTAACATCCTGCACAACCACAGCTGTGACTAACCCACAATGAACCATTCAGGGATCCAAGTTAATGGATATAACGAACATTGACCCAATAGGTTCCAAACTCGCAAGATCTACTATCAGGATTTCACAGCTAAACGTTCAGGGATCCGATTCAACAGATATAATGTTTACTGGCCATTCTTCCAGGATTTTCAACAAGTTCCATCAGTGATCTCACAAGAGGCTGACCCATAATTGTTCCTCTTTGAGATATGACTATCATTGACAATATTTCCGGATTTCCACAACGACACCAAGCCATTGTCTTCTCAAGTCTCTGATCACACTGATCACTTGAGGAATCCTAATTAACAAAGAATTAGTTGTTCTGGCGATTACAATGATGCTTCTTAACAAGCAAATAACTCCTAATTTTAAGTACAAATGAACACACAATGTTCTAGAAAGATGTGAGCAACAACTCTTTGCTATCTTTATATTCTACAAAGATGTATGTCGATTTAACAGTTGATGACATCTTGTAGATCTTCTTCATCTTATTTGTTGAGCAAGCTTCGAGCAACAACTCCTTGCTTCAGATCTTCAATATAGATCAGATGATGAAGTCGGTTGATGATTTGACTGATTTGCGATGTTGTCTTGTTCATCAACAACTTCTGTTCTAATTAATTGCTGTTGTGTTGAATGATGATCTTTGAGCTTCAACAACAATGGTTGTGTGTTAATGGTGATAGCTTTAAGTGTTTAGTGTAACAACGATAACTAATTGTTGCGACTATCATCACATCGACACCTTCAGAAGCGCATACTCCTTTCCTTTAAATAGCCAAGTAAATTATAGCCGTTGAAGAGTTGTTGGCTGTTTGAAAAGAGTCGTCATACAATGATGAAAGTTGTACTGCCATATCTTCTTTTTACTGTAGACGAAGTGATGGGATAGATCTTTTTAGCACGGTGTACAGTCATTGCTAATGGTAACATTTGTCTTCAAATCTTCAGAGGCTTCTGATGGTAAATAATTGAAGTATGAGTAGAGACTTTATAACTGGATCTTCAGAAACTTCAAGTCTTCCGTCTTTAGAACTTGTCCATTAGGAATCTGTCTTCAGAGATTCAGCACTTGTCTTGAAACCCATTATCTTCACTGCTTCAAGTCTTCAGAATAATCAGAACCTTGTTCACTCAGAACGCAGTCTTCAGAGTCTTCAGCACTTGACCTTTAGAACCATAATCTTCAGAACACTTCAGTCTTCAGAGTCTTTCTACACTTGGTCTTCAGAGCCTTCAACCTTCAGAACTTCAAGTCATGAGAATCTTCAGCACTTCGGTTCTCCACAAGATTATGTCTTCAGAAGCTCTGTTATCTTCAGATTCATAAGGAGACATCAATCCGACAACGCCCTATCACCGTGTCCAATCCGACAACCAACAAACAGCAACCGCGAGAACGAGACTTCAAAAGGAGGAGAACCACCGCAGGGAGCCGCGTGAGAGCAAAAGAGAAACTGCGACGGAGAAGCGAAGAGAATAGCGAATAGAGAATGAGAAGATCGCAAGGTGAGAGAGAGACATCATGAACAGAGAAAGATAGAGGCTGAGAGGCGATTTGGCTTTTGAGTGATTTTGACTTGTTTCCTTTTGAGCGCATCAACGGCTGAGGTAGGGTTTAACCCTGTCCCTTTTTTTTTTCATTTTTAAGCTGAACCGGGTTTGACCCATTTGGTCCGACCCGGGTTGTTTTGGGTTTGGGTATCTTATCAATTTATTAGCCCAACCAATCCCTTGTTTCATTTAGTTTGTTTTTTTTTTTAGGATTTAATTAATTCTCTTTTAGTTTGGTTAGTACTTTTAATTACTTTAGTTTAGAAACTTTAAAAGATTTTTTGAGAACATTTTATGATTTTAGTTATTTTTAATATTGGGTTTAGTAAATTTTTATTTTAGGATTAGTAAACTTAATTTTTATAATTAGTGATTTTAATTTTTTTAAGACTAGTAATCTTAATTTTCAGAGTTAGTGTTTTTAATTTTTTAAGACTTGTAATCTTAATTTTTAGAGTTAGTGTTTTTTAAAAGTTTAGAACTAGTAATTTTAATTTTTAGATATATTATTTTTAATATTGAAAAATGAACAAAAACAAAATGAATGATAAATATTAAAAAGACAAAATATTATATTTCTAGAATTTAATTAGGTTTTGGTTAATTTCAAGTTTATTTATTTATTATTTAGATTTTATGTCTTGATTTACTTTTCAGTTTTACCTTGATTACCATTTTCGATTTTATTTCAATTTAGTTTTTGGGCCAATGATATAACAACACTCATGATTTAGTTGATTTTCTTAAAATCGATTCAAAATCTTGATTTATATGAGGCCACCTTTTTTATTTATTTTTTATCGGTCAATGAAAGTCAAAAATCATAGCTTATCGATCTAAGATTAAAGATCTTGATTAAGACGAGACCGATTTTATCTCCACTTTTACTTTTCATTTTTTATGGGTCGATGAACATCTAAAACCAAATTTTGTTGGTTTAGATGAGACTGTTCTTCGATTTCGATTTCATTTCACATTTTATTTTGCACTATATTCTTTTCATTTCCGATCAATGAAGGTCTTAAATATCATGGAACCATTTTTAGAGTTCTTGATTAAGACGAGGTCGTCACCTTCTATTTCCCGATTCACCCGATTAATCATTATCTTGTTTATTTTTCGTCAAATATTATCTCGATTATATTTTTCATTCATACTATTCATATTGTCCATATCATATTCATATTCATGTTTATCTAACAATTTTCTTTGTTCATACACTTAATCTAAATACACTAAATTGGAGACCTTTTATTGCATGTCACCCTTTTATTTTCAATCAAACTTTCGAAAAGAGGAGATTTTTGGAATCTAGCATTCCTTGGGTCTTCGAATGGATGGCTCTCGAGGCACGCCCCTTGGGTTGTCATTCATTCAATCTTTCGACCTTTTCAACTAAACCATTTCCAAACTAGTCCTCGATTCGCCATCGAGCCCAATCGTAAGTCGAGCGCCTTTTGGCCTCACCATCAAACGCACACTTGCACACCTCGAGGTTTCGTTACTAGGAGCACCCCTAGGAACTAGTATCGATCCTCACTTCTTTTCGTAACCAATCTGATTCTACCTATTTCAAACACTTTCTTAATCAACTAACGAAAGGAGGAGATTTTTGGAGTCTAGCATTCCTTGGATCTTCGAATGAATGGCTCTTGAGGCACGCCCTTGGGTTGTTGTTCATTCAACCTTTCGTCTTAAAACACTTAATCATTATCAAACAATTTCATAATCAATAGAATGAAAAAGGTGTCGTTGAGATCTAGCATCTCAGTAATGCCCCGATTAATTGGTTGCGAGACCGACGTCTCGTTTATGGAATAGTCGTCATTCTTCCCTTAAAATATTTAACAAACCAAACACTTCCCACGCAACCAAAACCCTAATACACTTAATCCACAACTCAAACACCTTTCCCAAAGAACATTGTTTAAGTCATTCTTTCGCGCATATGAACTCGTGCTTCAGCCTCCCCTTGACGAGCAGACAAGCCAATGTTTAGCAGTTAAAATGCAACCTAAACCCTCGCTCGCCTAAAAACACGTCCAAATCAAACCTTTTTTCTCAATCAAATCTTAACACACTTAATCCAAATCAAACAACTTTTCACAAAAAGAACATTGTTTAGTCCATTCTTCCGCGCATATAAACTAGTGCTTCAGCTCCATTGACGAGCAGACAAGCCAACGTTTAGCAGTTAGAATGCGGATTAAACACTCGTTCGTTTAAAAAACACGAACCAACAAACCGTAGTCCCACGAACTACGAATACTCTGACTTTCCCATTGCACGAGGGAATACGTAGGCACAAGGGTTCTGATCCTTGCCGAGCACACTAATAAAAACCACCCATTTCCCCTTAGAAAACAATATTCCCTTAGAAGAAAACAAACCAAGCTAACTTATCTCCCGAATCGAATCAAGAGGTTCCCGTTGAGTACAACGGACGTAGAGGGTGCTAATACATTCCCTCTTGCGTAACCGACTCCCGAACCCGAATTTGGTCGCGACGACCATGTTCTTATCTTCCTTTAAAGGTTTTATCGATATTTTCCTTTCCCTCTTTTGGGATGAATAAAGTTCGGTGGCAACTCTGTTTCGAACAGTTTTTTCCGCGTCCATCGCGAGGATCGTATTTTTCGAGGTAGGACACTATGCAAGGTTCTAATAATGATACAGAAACATAAATAATAAATAAAAGCATAAGTAAGAGTAGAGAACACACGATATATCCTGGTTCACCTGAGCCATTCTCAAGCTAATACAGTCCACCCTTCTAAGGTAATTTCGCCTTGAACACAAGGATTTAATCCACTATAATCAAAACCGATTACAGACGCACGGGCAACAGTCGGTGACTAACATCCTGCACAACCACAGCTGTGACTAACCCACAATGAACCATTCAGGGATCCAAGTTAATGGATATAACAAACATTGACCCAATAGGTTCCAATCTCGCAAGATCTACTATCAGGATTTCACAGCTAAACGTTCAGGGATCCGATTCAACAGATATAACGTTTACTGGCCATTCTTCCAGGATTTTCAACGAGTTCCATCAGTGATCTCACAAGAGGCTGACCCATAATCGTTCCTCTTTGAGATATGACTATCATTGACAATATTTCCGGATTTCCACAACGACACCAAGCCATTGTCTTCTCAAGTCTCCGATCACACTGATCACTTGAGGAATCCTAATTAACAAAGAATTAGTTGTTCTGGCGATTACAATGATGCTTCTTAACAAGCAAATAACTCCTAATTTTAAGTACAAATGAACACACAATGTTCTAGCAAGATGTGAGCAACAACTCTTTGCTATCTTTATATTCTACAAAGATGTATGTTGATTTAACAGTTGATGACATCTTGTAGATCTTCTTCATCTTATTTGTTGAGCAAGCTTCGAGCAACAACTCCTTGCTTCAGATCTTCAATATAGATCAGATGATGAAGTTGGTTGATGATTTGACTGATTTGCGATGTTGTCTTATTCATCAACAACTTCTGTTCTAATTAATTGTTGTTGTGTTGAATGATGATCTTTGAGCTTCAACAACAATGGTTGTGTGTTAATGGTGATAGCTTTAAGTGTTTAGTGTAACAACGATAACTGATCGTTGCGACTATCATCACATCGACACCTTCAGAAGCGCATACTCCTTTCCTTTAAATACCCAAGTAAATTATAGCCGTTGAAGAGCTGTTGGCTGTTTGAAAAGAGTCGTCATGCAATGATGAAAGTTGTACTGCCATATCTTCTTTTTACTGTAGACGAAGTGATGGGATAGATCTTTTTAGCACGGTGTACAGTCATTGCTAATGGTAACATTTGTCTTCAAATCTTCAGAGGCTTCTGATGGTAAATAATTGAAGTATGAGTAGAGACTTTATAACTGGATCTTCAGAAACTTCAAGTCTTCCGTCTTTAGAACTTGTCCATTAGGAATCTGTCTTCAGAGATTCAGCACTTGTCTTGAAACCCATTATCTTCACTGCTTCAAGTCTTCAGAATAATCAGAACCTTGTTCACTCAGAACGCAGTCTTCAGAGTCTTCAGCACTTGACCTTTAGAACCATAATCTTCAGAACACTTCAGTCTTCAGAGTCTTTCTACACTTGGTCTTCAGAGCCTTCAACCTTCAGAACTTCAAGTCATGAGAATCTTCAGCACTTCGGTTCTCCACAAGATTATGTCTTCAGAAGCTCTGCTATCTTCAGATTCATAAGGAGACATCAATCCGACAATGCCCTATCACCGTGTCCAATCCGACAACCAACAACAGCAACCGCGAGAACGAGACATCAAAAGGAGGAGAACCGCCGCAGGGAGCCGCGTGAGAGCAAAAGAGAAACTGCGACAGAGAAGCGAAGAGAATAGCGAACAGAGAATGAGAAGATCGCAAGGTGAGAGAGAGACATCATGAACAGAGAAAGATAGAGGCTGAGAGGCGATTTGGCTTTTGAGTGATTTTGACTTGTTTCCTTTTGAGCGCATCAACGGCTGAGGTAGGGTTTAACCCTGTCCCTTTTTTTTTTCATTTTTAAGCTGAACCGGGTTTGACCCATTTGGTCCGACCCGGGTTGTTTTGGGTTTGGGTCTCTTATCAATTTATTAGCCCAACCAATCCCTTGTTTCATTTAGTTTGTTTTTTTTTAGGATTTAATTAATTCTCTTTTAGTTTGGTTAGTACTTTTAATTACTTTAGTTTAGAAACTTTAAAAGATTTTTTGAGAACATTTTATGATTTTAGTTATTTTTAATATTGGGTTTAGTTAATTTTTATTTTAGGATTAGTAAACTTAATTTTTATAATTAGTGATTTTAATTTTTTTAAGACTAGTAATCTTAATTTTCAGAGTTAGAGTTTTTAATTTTTAAAGACTTGTAATCTTAATTTTTAGAGTTAGTGTTTTTTAAAAGTTTAGAACTAGTAATTTTAATTTTTAGATATATTATTTTTAATATTGAAAAATGAACAAAAACAAAATGAATGATAAATATTAAAAAGACAAAATATTATATTTCTAGAATTTAATTAGGTTTTGGTTAATTTCAAGTTTATTTATTTATTATTTAGATTTTATGTCTTGATTTACTTTTCAGTTTTACCTTGATTGCCATTTTCGATTTTATTTCAATTTAGTTTTTGGGCCAATGATATAACAACACTCATGATTTAGTTGATTTTCTTAAAATCGATTCAAAATCTTGATTTATATGAGGCCACCTTTTTTATTTATTTTTTATCGGTCAATGAAAGTCAAAAATCATAGCTTATCGATCTAAGATTAAAGATCTTGATTAAGACGAGACCGATTTTATCTCCACTTTTACTTTTCATTTTTTATGGGTCGATGAACATCTAAAACCAAATTTTGTTGGTTTAGATGAGACTGTTCTTCGATTTCGATTTCATTTCACATTTTATTTTGCACTATATTCTTTTCATTTCCGATCAATGAAGGTCTTAAATATCATGGAACCATTTTTAGAGTTCTTGATTAAGACGAGGTCGTCACCTTCTATTTCCCGATTCACCCGATTAATCATTATCTTGTTTATTTTTCGTCAAATATTATCTCGATTATATTTTTCATTCATACTATTCATATTGTCCATATCATATTCATATTCATGTTTATCTAACAATTTTCTTTGTTCATACACTTAATCTAAATACACTAAATTGGAGACCTTTTATTGCATGTCACCCTTTTATTTTCAATCAAACTTTCGAAAAGAGGAGATTTTTGGAATCTAGCATTCCTTGGGTCTTCGAATGGATGGCTCTCGAGGCACGCCCCTTGGGTTGTCATTCATTCAATCTTTCGACCTTTTCAACTAAACCATTTCCAAACTAGTCCTCGATTCGCCATCGAGCCCAATCGTAAGTCGAGCGCCTTTTGGCCTCACCATCAAACGCACACTTGCACACCTCGAGGTTTCGTTACTAGGAGCACCCCTAGGGACTAGTATCGATCCTCACTTCTTTTCGTAACCAATCTGATTCTACCTATTTCAAACACTTTCTTAATCAACTAACGAAAGGAGGAGATTTTTGGAGTCTAGCATTCCTTGGATCTTCGAATGAATGGCTCTTGAGGCACGCCCTTGGGTTGTTGTTCATTCAACCTTTCGTCTTAAAACACTTAATCATTATCAAACAATTTCATAATCAATAGAATGAAAAAGGTGTCGTTGAGATCTAGCATCTCAGTAATGCCCCGATTAATTGGTTGCGAGGCCGACGTCTCGTTTATCGAATAGTCGTCATTCTTCCCTTAAAATATTTAACAAACCAAACACTTCCCACGCAACCAAAACCCTAATACACTTAATCCACAACTCAAACACCTTTCCCAAAGAACATTGTTTAAGTCATTCTTTCGCGCATATGAACTCGTGCTTCAGCCTCCCCTTGACGAGCAGACAAGCCAATGTTTAGCAGTTAAAATGCAACCTAAACCCTCGCTCGCCTAAAAACACGTCCAAATCAAACCTTTTTTCTCAATCAAATCTTAACACACTTAATCCAAATCAAACAACTTTTCACAAAAAGAACATTGTTTAGTCCATTCTTCCGCGCATATAAACTAGTGCTTCAGCTCCATTGACGAGCAGACAAGCCAACGTTTAGCAGTTAGAATGCGGATTAAACACTCGTTCGTTTAAAAAACACGAACCAACAAACCGTAGTCCCACGAACTACGAATGCTCTGACTTTCCCATTGCACGAGGGAATACGTAGGCACAAGGGTTCTGATCCTTGCCGAGCACACTAATAAAAACCACCCATTTCCCCTTAGAAAACAATATTCCCTTAGAAGAAAACAAACAAACCAAGCTAACATATCTCCCGAATCGAATCAAGAGGTTCCCGTTGAGTACAACGGACGTAGAGGGTGCTAATACATTCCCTCTTGCGTAACCGACTCCCGAACCCGAATTTGGTCGCGACGACCATGTTCTTATCTTCCTTTAAAGGTTTTATCGATATTTTCCTTTCCCTCTTTTGGGATGAATAAAGTTCGGTCGCAACTCTGTTTCGAACAGTTTTTTCCGCGTCCATCGCGAGGATCGTATTTTTCGAGGTACGACACTATGCAAGGTTCTAATAATGATACAGAAACATAAATAATAAATAAAAGCATAAGTAAGAGTAGAGAACACACGATATATCCTGGTTCACCTGAGCCATTCTCAAGCTAATACAGTCCACCCTTCTAAGGTAATTTCGCCTTGAACACAAGGATTTAATCCACTATAATCAAAACCGATTACAGACGCACGGGCAACAGCCGGTGACTAACATCCTGCACAACCACAGCTGTGACTAACCCACAATGAACCATTCAGGGATCCAAGTTAATGGATATAACGAACATTGACCCAATAGGTTCCAATCTCGCAAGATCTACTATCACGATTTCACAGCTAAACGTTCAGGGATCCGATTCAACAGATATAACGTTTACTGGCCATTCTTCCAGGATTTTCAACGAGTTCCATCAGTGATCTCACAAGAGGCTGACCCATAATCGTTCCTCTTTGAGATATGACTATCATTGACAATATTTCCGGATTTCCACAACGACACCAAGCCATTGTCTTCTCAAGTCTCCGATCACACTGATCACTTGAGGAATCTTAATTAACAAAGAATTAGTTGTTCTGGCGATTACAATGATGCTTCTTAACAAGCAAATAACTCCTAATTTTAAGTACAAATGAACACACAATGTTCTAGCAAGATGTGAGCAACAACTCTTTGCTATCTTTATATTCTACAAAGATGTATGTTGATTTAACAGTTGATGACATCTTGTAGATCTTCTTCATCTTATTTGTTGAGCAAGCTTCGAGCAACAACTCCTTGCTTCAGATCTTCAATATAGATCAGATGATGAAGTTGGTTGATGATTTGACTGATTTGCGATGTTGTCTTGTTCATCAACAACTTCTGTTCTAATTAATTGCTGTTGTGTTGAATGATGATCTTTGAGCTTCAACAACAATGGTTGTGTGTTAATGGTGATAGCTTTAAGTGTTTAGTGTAACAACGATAACTGATCGTTGCGACTATCATCACATCGACACCTTCAGAAGCGCATACTCCTTTCCTTTAAATACCCAAGTAAATTATAGCCGTTGAAGAGCTGTTGGCTGTTTGAAAAGAGTCGTCATGCAATGATGAAAGTTGTACTGCCATATCTTCTTTTTACTGTAGACGAAGTGATGGGATAGATCTTTTTAGCACGGTGTACAGTCATTGCTAATGGTAACATTTGTCTTCAAATCTTCAGAGGCTTCTGATGGTAATTAATTGAAGTATGAGTAGAGACTTTATAACTGGATCTTCAGAAACTTCAAGTCTTCCGTCTTTAGAACTTGTCCATTAGGAATCTGTCTTCAGAGCTTCAGAACTTGTCTTGAAAGCCGTTATCTTCACTGCTTCAAGTCTTCAGAATATTCAGAACCTTGTTCACTCAGAACGCTGTCTTCAGAGTCTTCAGCACTTGACATTTAGCACCATAATCTTCAGAACACTTCAGTCTTCAGAGTCTTTCTGCACTTGGTCTTCAGAGCCTTCAGCCTTCAGAACTTCAAGTCATGAGAATCTTCAGCACTTCGGTTCTCCACAAGATTATGTCTTCAGAAGCTCCGCTATCTACAGATTCATAAGGAGACATCAATCCGACAATGCCCCATCACCATGTCCAATCCGACAACCAACAAACAGCAACCGCGAGAACGAGACATCAAAAGGAGGAGAACCGCCGCAGGGAGCCGTGTGAGAGCAAAAGAGAAACTGCAACGGAGCAGCGAAGAGAATAGCGAACAGAGAATGAGAAGATCGCAAGGTGAGAGAGAGACATCATGAACAGAGAAAGATAGAGGCTGAGAGGTGATTTTGCTTTTGAGTGATTTTGACTTGTTTTCTTTTGAGCGCATCAACGGCTGAGGTAGGGTTTAACCCTGTCCCTTTTTTTTTCCTTTTTAAGTTGAACTGAGTTTTGTAACGCCCCATTTTGTCTTATTTATTTAATCGAGTCGATTTAATTATTTTTATTATTATTATATTATTTTATTATTGACTTTTGTTTGACAATATATTATTTTTCATCGTTGTTTATGTTTTATCGCATTTTGAGAGCGTTTGGGAGATATTTGAGCTGAGGGGTATTTTGATCTTTTACTTGGGTAAGTTTTATGTTTTTATATAAATAGAAAGAAAGAGAGAAAAGATAGTAAGGAAAAGAAAAAGAAAGAAGAGAAAGAGAAGAGAAGAGAAAAGAGAGGAAAGAAAAGGGAGAAGAGGAAAAGTGGAAAAATCGACATAACTCCGTTTCAAGCGCGAATAATCGGGTAAGGGTGTGAAATATTGTTATCCTAACTTTGGGTATGATTATGTATGTGTTTTGTGTGGATGTTTTGGTTGGTTTTCCGTATGTTTCCGTTTATGCCGTATTGGACGAAATCGATAGAAATCGATGTTTTTACGGTCGAAAAGTCGTATAAATACATGTGTTGGTTGGTTATATGTATGTGAGCTGCTGTTTAAAGTTTCATGAAGTTTGGTTATGTTTTGGTTAGTTTTCGTTATGTTTCCGTTGTTTTTCCGTTTAGGTCGAATTGTAGGAAATCGATAGAAACCGATGTTTTCGCGGATGAAATTCGGAATAGATTGTGTAGATTAGTCGTATGATGTTAGGCCGTGATTATAGAAACTTGTTTGGTTGAAATCGGTTGAGTTTCGTAACTTTCGACATTTTGGATATTAGAGGGTTTGAGTTTTCGGGTGAAAATCGAACGTCGTAGAATTATCTTTTTATGGTCCTAAAACGTTGATATATATTTGGTAAGGATTACTGTGTATTTGTTTCGTATCATAGAATTGAATCGGTCGGGTTTCCGGAGGGTTTTGTGTTTGGGCAGCAGCTATTTTTTCTGGTTTTTAACAGGTGCAATCGATTGCAGTAGGATGCAAATAGATTGCACATATCTAAAGGGCGAAAAATTGCATGTCTGGGACTGTGCAATCGATTGCATCAGGAGTGCAATCGATTGCACTCTGCTAGTTTTCTGAAAAATGTTTTCTTTAAAAGTCCGTAACTTTTTCGTCGTTTATCCGATTGAGCTGTTCTTTATATCAAACTGAAGCTAAAAATATGTTCTATTTGATGGTGATGAAAAATATTATTTTTAGCCGACTTTTAACCGACTTTTCCGGTAAACCGTAAATTGATTTGTTTGGATAAATGTGTATGTTGTTATATAATTGATGTGAATGTAGATGGATTATATGTGATGAATGCATGACTATGTTGTGAATAAGTATGCATTGCATGAGTGTATTGGTTCATTTTGTATGTGAAGCATCATGATATGGATTCTTTTGTTGTGGGATTCTAAGATGAATCTGTTGTAATGTCGTATGCCGATATGCGGTTGAAGCGATGATTACAAACGATTGTATGCCCAAGTGGGGTTGTAGCAATCGGATTGTATGCCGAGGTGCGGTTGTAGCAATCATATTGTATGCCGATGTGCGGTTGTAACAATCCGTAAACATTGTATGCCGAGGTGCGGTTGTAGCAATCATATTGTATGCCGATGTGCGGTTGTAGCAATCTGTAAACATTGTATGTCGAGGTGCGGTTGTAGCAATCATATTGTATGCCGATGTGCGGTTGTAGCAATGGTTCCATTAAGTTCTTCAATTGAACTTGAGATGATGAGTCGGTACCGCATGCATCTGCATAGAGTCGTGAGTCGGTCTCTATGAGTTGCATTTGTCATCATTGTATTTGTGCATTGATGAATAAACATATATATGTATATGTTGATGTGGAATGAGTAGAATTGTGCAGGTGTGCATGGATGGATAAACATTAATATGTGTGTTTATGTCGAATGATAAGCATTATGAGGAATATGCTTGGTTTTATATATATATGCCCTGCGATGTATATTGAGTGAGATGTGATGATTGTGACATAGTAAACATAATATGTATGTTTATGTGGTATGATGGAATGGTGAGAATATGTGGTATATGTGTATTTTTATGTTGAGATATATAATTATATGCATTGTTATTATGATAGTATTTCTCACCCTTCTGCTATTTTATGATGCTCTATGAGGCATTGCAGATTAGGTATCTGGCGGTCTTTTTGTGAAGCGTGTCTTCATTTTCCTTGTTGGTCGGTTGGCTCTGATATGTAGCACCGGGTAGCTAGGACGTTTTGATCTTTTTGTGATACATTTACATATGTATCTTGCTGATGAATTTGTGTATATAAACATGATGTTGCTTGTGATTCATACTGGATGATGTATATATATGTTGATGTATATATGTGGTTGTTATTCAATATTTTAGATGTTTCCTCTTTTATTCTAAATATTGAGATGTGGGTATAAGGACTGAGATCCTTTGTTGTTTGAAAGTTACCCCACTGTTGCATATCTTTGTGAGCAGGTGTTGTATGTGTTTAATTTCAAGTATAATGTGACATACCTTTTTATGCCATGTTGTTTTAATTATACTCTGATGAAATTTCCAATACGTGCCTAAATGATTTATTTGATTATTTGGGGGTATAGAAAGGGGGTGTTACATTAAGTGGCATCAGAGCCAGTGTTGAGTCAGTTGTTGAGTCTGTTGGTGTGACAGTTGAATACTGTCGTTGTTGTTTGTCCCTTAGTACGTGATATGTGTGTGAAACACTGTCAGTGCTTTCTGGTTTTCTAACCCTTTGTTTTCAGGAGTTAGAATGAGATAAGTGGGGGAGAAGCTGGTACTTCTCCATGTTGCTTCAGGTGTGGAGCGCTGGCTCAGTGTGTTGTGAATTGCAAGATTGTAAGTGTTGTTTGGACAGTATTGTTCCCGATTCCGTAAGAAATGCGGAGGTAAGGTTTATGTCAACTAAGGATTTGTGCCTTAGGTAGTTTTGTGTATGGGATGCAAGAAAGGCTATTATAGTTTGGTAAAGATGGTTTATGCCCCATCATGATTGTCGACTGTCTATTGGCAAATTGAGGAACTGATCACCCTTAATCTCTTGTTGATAGTAGACAGAAATTATGTTGGATGGAATAGGCGGGTCTTTCCGGCTTTGATAGTGTGTAAAGTGAGTTGTTTGGAATTTAAGGAGATGATTACAGATTGTTTGATGAGTCGATGAAGATACTAATATCGGAAGATGAAATGGATTAGAGGTTTTGGTATGTTAAGTCCAGTTGGGAAGTCATTGAGAGAGAATGATTGGGTTTTATTTAAGGACTGCTTCACAGAGAGTAGAGATTGAACTTAATTGGACGAAGGTGAATAGTTGAGGTTTATATATGCTAAGTAAGTAGGAAACTCTTAGTAGATGGGAATAAGATGTTTGTTTTGTCTGTGTTGGTAGTGTTCTGGGAATTGGCAGGAAGTCGCAGTGATGGGCCGTCAGTTGGGCATAGTTTTCAGATGTGTTTTTGGATGGAACATTAAGGTGTTGTCTTAGAGAGCTCCAGTATTGTAGGTATCAAAAGGAAGGATGATGGAATGGAATAACAAGTATAATGGTATTGAGACTATGGACAGCAAACTTACAGTTCTGGTGGGTTTGGAGTCTTTGGAGTTTTAAGGCATTAATGGAAATTGCGAGGAAACCCTTGTGGGTGGATGTAACATTGTGTTTGAGAATTCTTTTTGGTTGGTTGTTGATACATGTTGGAATTGCGGAATTGGACGGTCAGGAGAAGAAATTGGGTATGGATTACTAACACTTGAATAAGGTAATGATTGAGAATAAGTGTCCACTTTCACGAACAGATGACTAGAATGGTTTGGTTGAGTTTGAGTGAATTACAATTGTTTGGAATGTTTGATAAGAGTGGTGAATTGTGTGAGTTGAGGCTTTGATAGATTTAATGTGACTGGTTAGGTTTGTTATCCTCGGAATAGGTTGTTATTTACTCGGTTAAGCTTGTATGTGAGTAACCAGTTACCCAGTGAAAAGTTTTGCAAAAGCTTTAAGGATTTATATCTTTTGGATTTTGGTTGGGAATTGCAACGTACAGTGATGGTATTTGGTGTTAGTAACGCGTCCCTAATGTTTATGGAGTAGAGGAATCATATCTTCCATATTTACTTGGATAAGTTCGTAGTGGTTTCGATTGAGGATATTTGGATTTGTTATAAACTCAGAGGAAGAATGAGTAAAGTGTTTGAGATTTGAATTACAAGTGTTGAAAAGAGACGAAGTTTTATGCTAAGTTATTTGAGTGAGAATTTTGGTTGAAAAGGGTTAGTTTCTTGGAAATGTTATTTCAGATGAGAGTATGGTTAATGGATCCATTGGAAGTAGATGTAGTTCTACATGAGAGGCTCCGAAGTTAGTTAAGGAGATTAGAAACTTTTGGACTCAGTTGGTTGTTATTACAGGTTATGGAAGACTTTGTTAAGTTCGTACTTCTGGTATCTCAGTTGACTTACAAAGGGTGAGTCGTTTGTTTGGATGTTCATTGTGAGTAAGTTTTGGTGAGCTGGAGTAGAAGTTGTCTACGGTTTCAGCTTTGATTTTGTGTGATCCTAATAAACCGGTTGTGGGGTATTGTGATGTGTCTTTGATGAGTTTAGTCAACGTGGTAATGCAAGAGGGTAAAGTCGTGGCTTATGCTTTACGACAATTGAGGATTTATAAAAGGATCTGTATTATTATGGATTTGGAAATTGGTTGCGGTGGTATTGTGTTGGAATATTTGGAGGTATTATCTTTATGGTTCTAGGTTCGAAGTGTATGGTAATCGCAAGGATATTGAGTACTTGTTTGGTCTAAAGGAATAGAGTATGAGACAACAAGGATGGTTACAGTTCGTGATGAGTTATGAATTTGGCTTGGATTATCCTTCGGGGAAAAGCTGTTGTTGTGCCTGAAAAGTTAAGTCGGAAATTTCTATGCATGTCTGTTTTGATGGTCAGGGAGTTAGAATTATTTGAGCAATTCCGAGACTTGTGTATGATGTATGAGATAACACAGGAGAGTGTGAGGTTGGTAATATTAAAGTGAACAGTGATTTTTGGTGAATATGAGAAAGAGTTAGACTTTGGACGTGAAATTGATAGTTTTGATGGTTGCGAGTAATCAGAGTGCTCAGCGGAAGGGTGAGGTGGCACATTTTGTATTTACGTGTGGAACTTGTGTTCTTGTTTGTGTTGTTGCCTCGTTTCCATCGTGATGGTTCGAGTGTGTGTGGCTAATTTCTTGTGGTGAATTAGGGGAGTGTTATCTGTGGTGATGGTAACGATCTTGTTGTGTTTCAGTTCTAGAGTGAACCTGTGTGTTGGTATCGTGGTTTTCCTTGAGTTGTGAGTTGGTCGTCAAGTGCATTGTATGGGCTTTGCATCTTGTCATTGTTGTTGTCGTTGTTGTCGTGTCGTTGTTGTATCTGCTGTTAGCACGGTGGTTTGTCAGTTGTGTTATTCGTGGTGTGTCTTTGGTTGGCATGTTGGTTTGTTAGTCGGATGCGAGAGTCGTATCCGGAGTTGTTCGTCTCAGTTAGATTTTCGAGGACGAAAATGTCTAAGTGGGGGAGAGTTGTAACGCCCCATTTTGTCTTATTTATTTAATCGAGTCGATTTAATTATTTTTATTATTATTATATTATTTTATTATTGACTTTTATTTGACAATATATTATTTTTCATCGTTGTTTATGTTTTATCGCATTTTGAGAGCGTTTGGGAGATATTTGAGCTGAGGGGTATTTTGGTCTTTTGCTTGGGTAAGTTTTATGTTTTTATATAAATAGAAAGAAAGAGAGAAAAGATAGTAAGGAAAAGAAAAAGAAAGAAGAGAAAGAGAAGAGAAGAGAAAAGAGAGGAAAGAAAAGGGAGAAGAGGAAAAGTGGAAAAATCGACATAACTCCGTTTCAAGCGCGAATAATCGGGTAAGGGTGTGAAATATTGTTATCCTAACTTTGGGTATGATTATGTATGTGTTTTGTGTGGATGTTTTGGTTGGTTTTTCGTATGTTTCCGTTTATGCCGTATTGGACGAAATCGATAGAAATCGATGTTTTTACGGTCGAAAAGTCGTATAAATACATGTGTTGGTTGGTTATATGTATGTGAGCTGCTGTTTAAAGTTTCACGAAGTTTGGTTATGTTTCGGTTAGTTTTCGTTATGTTTCCGTTGTTTTTCCGTTTAGGTCGAATTGTAGGAAATCGATAGAAACCGATGTTTTCGCGGATGAAATTCGGAATAGATTGTGTAGATTAGTCGTATGATGTTAGACCGTGATTATAGAAACTTGTTTGGTTGAAATCGGTTGTGTTTCGTAATTTTCGACATTTTGGATATTAGAGGGTTTGAGTTTTCGGGTGAAAATCGAACCTCGTAGAATTATCTTTTAATGGTCCTAAAACGTTGATATATATTTGGTAAGGATTACTGTGTATTTGTTTCGTATCATAGAATTGAATCGGTCGGGTTTCCGGAGGGTTTTGTGTTTGGGCAGCAGCTATTTTTTCTGGTTTTTAACAGGTGCAATCGATTGCAGCAGGATGTAAATCGATTGCACATATGTAAAGGGCGAAAAATTGCAAGTCTGGGACTGTGCAATCGATTGCATCAGGAGTGCAATCGATTGCACTCTGCTAGTTTTCCGAAAAATGTTTTCTTTAAAAGTCCGTAACTTTTTCGTCGTTTATCCGATTGACCTGTTCTTTATATCAAACTGAAGCTAAAAATATGTTCTATTTGATGGTGATGAAAAATATTATTTTTAGCCGACTTTTAACCGACTTTTCCGGTAAACCGTAAATTGATTTGTTTGGATAAATGTGTATGTTGTTATACAATTGATGTGAATGTAGATGGATTATATGTGATGAATGCATGACTATGTTGTGAATAAGTATGCATTACATGAGTGTATTGGTTCATTTTGTATGTGAAGCATCATGATATGCAATCTTGTGTTGTGGGATTCTAAGATGAATCTGTTGTAACGTCGTATGCCGATATGCGGTTGAAGCGATGATTACAAACGATTGTATGCCCAAGTGGGGTTGTAGCAATTGGATTGTATGCCGAGGTGTGGTTGTAGCAATCATATTGTATGCCGATGTGCGGTTGTAGTAATCCGTAAACATTGTATGCCGAGGTGCGGTTGTAGCAATCATATTGTATGCCGATGTGCGGTTGTAGCAATGGTTCCAATAAGTTCTTCAATTGAACTTGAGATGATGAGTCGGTACCGCATGCATCTGCATAGAGTCGTGAGTCGGTCTCTATGAGTTGCATTTGTCATCATTGTATTTGTGCATTGATGAATAAACATATATATGTATATGTTGATGTGGAATGAGTAGAATTGTGCAGGTGTGCATGGATGGATAAACATGAATATGTGTGTTTATGTCGAATGATAAGCATTATGAGGAATATGCTTGGTTTTATATATATATGCCTTGCGATGTATATTGAGTGAGATGTGATGATTGTGCCATAGTAAACATAATATGTATGTTTATGTGGTATGATGGAATGGTGAGAATATGTGGTATATGTGTATTTTTATGTTGAGATATATAATTATATGCATTGTTATTATGATAATATTTCTCACCCTTCTGCTGTTTTATGATGCTCTATGAGGCATTGCAGATTAGGTATCTGGCGGTCTTTTTGTGAAGCGTGTCTTCATTTTCCTTGTTGGTCGGTTGGCTCTGATATGTAGCACCGGGTAGCTAGGACGTTTTGATCTTTTTGTGATACATTTGCATATGTATCTTGTTGATGAATTTGTGTATATAAACATGATGTTGCTTGTGATTCATACTGGATGATGTATATATATGTTGATGTATATATGTGGTTGTTATTCAATATTTTAGATGTTTCCGCTTTTATTCTAAATATTGAGATGTGGGTATAAGGACTGAGATCCTTTGTTGTTTGAAAGTTACCCCACTGTTGCATATCTTTGTGAGCAGGTGTTGTATGTGTTTAGTTTCAAGTATAATGTCACATACCTTTTTATGTCATGTTGTTTTAAATATACTCTGATGAAATTTCCATTACGTGCCTAAATGATTTATTTGATTATTTGGGGGTATAGAAAGGGGGTGTTACAGGTTTGACCCATTTGGTCCGACCCGGGTTGTTTTGGGTTTGGGTCTCTTATCATTTTATTAGCCCAACCAATCCCTTGTTTCATTTAGTTTGTTTTTTTTTAGGATTTAATTAATTCTCTTTTAGTTTGGTTAGTACTTTTAATTACTTTAGTTTAGAAACTTTAAAAGATTTTTTTAGAACATTTTAAGATTTTAGTTATTTTTAATATTGGGTTTAGTTAATTTTTATTTTAGGATTAGTAAACTTAATTTTTAGAATTAGTGATTTTAATTTTTTTAAGACTAGTAATCTTAATTTTCAGAGTTAGTGTTTATAATTTTTTAGGACTTGTAATCTTAATTTTTAGAGTTAGTGTTTTTTAAAAGTTTAGAACTAGTAATTGAAAAATGAACAAAAACAAAATGAATGATAAATATTAAAAAGACAAAATATTATATTTCTAGAATTTAATTAGGTTTTGGTTAATTTCAAGTTTATTTATTTATTATTTAGATTTTATGTCTTGATTTACTTTTCAATTTTACCTTGATTGTCATTTTCGATTTTGTTTCAATTTAGTTTTTGGGCCAATGATATAACAACACTCACGATTTAGTTGATTTTCTTAAAATCGATTCAAAATCTTGATTTATATGAGGCCACCTTTTTTTTTTAATTTTTTATCGGTCAATGAAAGTCAAAAATCATAGCTTACCGATCTAAGATTAAAGATCTTGATTAAGACGAGACTGGTTTTATCTCCACTTTTACTTTTCATTTTTTATGGGTCGATGAACATCTAAAACCAAATTTTGTTGGTTTAGATGAGACTGTTCTTCGATTTCGATTTCATTTCACATTTTATTTTGCACTATATTCTTTTCATTTCCGATCAATGAAGGTCTTAAATATCATGGAACCTTTTTTAGAGTTCTTGATTAAGACGAGGTCGTCACCTTCTATTTCCCGATTCACCCGATTAATCATTATCTTGTTTATTTTCCGTCAAATATTATCTCGATTATATTTTTCATTCATACTATTCATAGTGTCCATATCATATTCATATTCATGTTTATCTAACAATTTTCTTTGTTCATACACTTAATCTAAATACACTAAATTGGAGACCTTTTATTGCATGTCACCCTTTTATTTTCAATCAAACTTTCGAAAGGAGGATATTTTTGGAATCTAGCATTCCTTGGGTCTTCGAATGGATGGCTCTCGAGGCACGCCCCTTGGGTTGTCATTCATTCAATCTTTCGACCTTTTCAACTAAAACATTTCCAAACTAGTCCTCGATTCGCCATCGAGCCCAATCGTAAGTCGATCGCCTTTTGGCCTCACCATCAAACGCACACTTGCACACCTCGAGGTTTCGTTACTAGGAGCACCCCTAGGGACTAGTATCGATCCTCACTTCTTTTCGTAACGAATCCGATTCTACCTATTTCAAACACTTTCTTAATCAACTAACGAAAGGAGGAGATTTTTGGAGTCTAGCATTCCTTGGATCTTCGAATGAATGGCTCTTGAGGCACGCCCTTGGGTTGTTGTTCATTCAACCTTTCGTCTTAAAACACTTAATCATTATCAAACAATTTCATAATCAATAGAATGAGAAAGGTTTCGTTGAGATCTAGCATCTCAGTAATGCCCTGATTAACTGGTTGCGAGGCCGACGTATCGTTTACCGAATAGTCGTCATTCTTCCCTTAAAATATTTAACAAACCAAACACTTCCCACGCAACCGAAACCCTAATACACTTAATCCACAACTCAAACACCTTTCCCAAAGAACATTGTTTAAGTCATTCTTTCACGCATATGAACTCGTGCTTCAGCCTCCCCTTGACGAGCAGACAAGCCAATGTTTAGCAGTTAAAATGCAACCTAAACCCTCGTTCGCCTAAAAACACGTCCAAATCAAACCTTTTTTCTCAATCAAATCATAACACACTTAATCCAAATCAAACAAATTTTCACAAAAAGAACATTGTTTAGTCCATTCTTCCGCGCATATAAACTAGTGCTTCAGCGTCCCTTGACGAGCAGACAAGCCAACGTTTAGCAGTTAGAATGCGAATTAAACACTTGTTCGTTTAAAAAACACGAACCAACAAACCGTAGTCCCACGAACTACGAATGGTTTGACTTTCCCCATTGCACGAGGGAATACGTAGGCACAAGGGTTCTGATCCTTACCGAGCACACTAATAAAAACCACCCATTTCCCCTTAGAAAACAATATTCCCTTAGAAGAAAACAAACAAACCAAGCTAACTTATCTCCCGAATCGAATCAAGAGGTTCCCGTTGAGTACAACGGACGTAGAGGGTGCTAATACTTCCCTCTTGCGTAACCGACTCCCGAACCCGAATTTGGTCGCGACGACCATGTTCTTATCTTCCTTTAAAGGTTTTATCGATATTTTCCTTTCCCTCTTTTGGGATGAATAAAGTTCGGTGGCGACTCTATTTCGAACAGTTTTTTCCGCGTCCATCGCGAGGATCGTATTTTTGGAGGTACGACACTATGCAAGGTTCTAATAATGATACAGATGCATAAATAATAAATAAAAGCATAAGTAAGAGTAGAGAACACACCATATATCCTGGTTCACCTGAGCCATTCTCAAGCTAATCCAGTCCACCCTTCCAAGGTAATTTCGCGTTGAACACAAGGATTTAATCCACTATAATCAAAACTGATTACAGATGCACGGGCAACAGCCGGTGACTAACATCCTGCACAACCACAGCTGTGACTAACCCACAATGAACCGTTCAGGGATCTAAGTTAATGGATATAATGAATATTGACCCAATAGGTTCCAATCTCGCAAGATCTACTATCATGATTTCACAGCTAAACGTTCAGGGATCCGATTCAACAGATATAATGTTTACTGACCATTCTTCCAGGATTTTCAATGAGTTCCATCAGTGATCTCACAAGAGTCTGACCCATAATCGTTCCTCTTTGAGATATGACTATCATTGACAATATTTCCAGATTTTCACAACGACACCAAGCCATTGTCATCTCAAGTCTCCAATCACACTGATCACTTGAGGAATCCTAATTAACAAAGAATTAGTTGTTCTGGAGATTACAATGATGCTTATTAACAAGCAGATAACTCCTAATTTTAAGTACAAATGAAAACACAATGTTCTAGCAAGATGTGAGCAACAACTCTTTGCTATCTTTATATTCTACAAAGATGTATGTTGATTTAACAGTTGATGACATCTTGTAGATCTTCTTCATCTTATTTGTTGAGCAAGCTTCGAGCAACAACTCCTTGCTTTAGATCTTCAATATAGATCAGATGATGAAGTTGGTTGATGATTTGACTGATTTGCGATGTTGTCTTGTTCATCAACAACTTCTGTTCTAATTGATTGCTGTTGTGTTGAATGATGATCTTTGAGCTTCAATAACAATGGTTGTGTGTTAATGGTGATAGCTTTAAGTGTTTAGTGTAACAACGATAACTGATCGTTGCGACTATCATCACATCGACACCTTCCAAAGCGCATACTCCTTTTCTTTAAATAGACAAGTAAATTATAGCCGTTGAAGAGCTGTTGGCTGTTTGAAAAGAGTTGTCATGCAATGATGAAAGTTGTACTGCCATATCTTTTTTTTACTGTAGACGAAGTGATGGGATAGATCTTTTTAGCACGGTGTACAGTCATTGCTAACGGTAACATTTGTCTTCAAATCTTCAGAGGCTTCTGATGGTATTTAATTGAAGTATGAGTAGAGACTTTATAACTGGATCTTCAGAAACTTCAAGTCTTCCGTCTTTAGAACTTGTCCATTAGGAATCTGTCTTCAGAGCTTCAGCACTTGTCTTGAAACCCGTTATCTTCAATGCTTCAAGTCTTCAGAATATTCAGAACCTTGTTCACTCAGAACGCTGTCTTCAGCGTCTTCAGCACTTGACCTTTAGAACCATAATCTTCAGAACACTTCAGTCTTCAGAGTCTTTCTGCACTTGGTCTTCAGAGCCTTCAGCCTTCAGAACTTCAAGTCATGAGAATCTTCAGCACTTCGGTTCTCCACAAGATGATGTCTTCAGAAGCTCCGCTATCTTCAGATTCATAAGGAGACATCAATCCGACAACGCCCCATCACCGTGTCCAATCCGACAACCAACAAACAGCAACCGCGAGAACGAGACATCAAAATGAGGAGAACCGCTGCAGGGAGCCGCGTGAGAGCAAAAGAGAAACTGCGACGGAGAAACAAAGAGAATAGCGAACAGAGAATGAGAAGATCGCAAGGTGAGAGAGAGACATCATGAACAGAGAAAGATAGAGGCTGAGAGGCGATTTGGCTTTTGAGTGATTTTGACTTGTTTCCTTTTGAGCGCATCAACGGCTGAGGTAGGGTTTAACCCTGTCCCTTTTTTTTCCTTTTTAAGCTGAACTGGGTTTGACCCATTTGGTCCGACCCGGGTTGTTTTGGGTTTGGGTCTCTTATCATTTTATTAGCCCAACCAATCCCTTGTTTCATTTAGTTTGTTTTTTTTTTAGGATTTAGTTAATTCTCTTTTAGTTTGGTTAGTACTTTTAATTACTTTAGTTTAGAAACTTTAAAAGATTTTTTGAGAACATTTTAAGATTTTAGTTATTTTTAATATTGGGTTTAGTTAATTTTTATTTTAGGATTAGTAAACTTAATTTTTAGAATTAGTGATTTTAATTTTTTTAAGACTAGTAATCATAATTTTCAGAGTTAGTGTTTTTAATTTTTTAAGACTTGTAATCTTAATTTTTAGAGTTAGTGTTTTTTAAAAGTTTAGAACAAGTAATTTTAATTAGATAGATATATTTTTAAATATTGAAAACTGAACAAAAACAAAATAAATGATAAATATTAAAAAGACAAAATATTATATTTCTAGAATTTAATTAGGTTTTGGTTAATTTCAAGTTTATTTATTTATTATTTAGATTTTATGTCTTGATTTACTTTTCAATTTTACCTTGATTGTCATTTTCGATTTTGTTTCAATTTAGTTTTTGGGCCAATGATATAACAACACTCACGATTTAGTTGATTTTCTTAAAATCGATTCAAAATCTTGATTTATATGAGGCCACCTTTTTTTTTTAATTTTTTATCGGTCAATGAAAGTCAAAAATCATAGCTTATCGATCTAAGATTAAAGATCTTGATTAAGACGAGACTGGTTTTATCTCCACTTTTACTTTTCATTTTTTATGGGTCGATGAACATCTAAAACCAAATTTTGTTGGTTTAGATGAGACTGTTCTTCGATTTCGATTTCATTTCACATTTTATTTTGCACTATATTCTTTTCATTTCCGATCAATGAAGGTCTTAAATATCATGGAACCTTTTTTAGAGTTCTTGATTAAGACGAGGTCGTCACCTTCTATTTCCCGATTCACCCGATTAATCATTATCTTGTTTATTTTCCGTCAAATATTATCTCGATTATATTTTTCATTCATACTATTCATAGTGTCCATATCATATTCATATTCATGTTTATCTAACAATTTTCTTTGTTCATACACTTAATCTAAATACACTAAATTGGAGACCTTTTATTGCATGTCACCCTTTTATTTTCAATCAAACTTTCGAAAGGAGGATATTTTTGGAATCTAGCATTCCTTGGGTCTTCGAATGGATGGCTCTCGAGGCACGCCCCTTGGGTTGTCATTCATTCAATCTTTCGACCTTTTCAACTAAACCATTTCCAAACTAGTCCTCGATTCGCCATCGAGCCCAATCGTAAGTCGATCGCCTTTTGGCCTCACCATCAAACGCACACTTGCACACCTCGAGGTTTCGTTACTAGGAGCACCCCTAGGGACTAGTATCGATCCTCACTTCTTTTCGTAACGAATCCGATTCTACCTATTTCAAACACTTTCTTAATCAACTAACGAAAGGAGGAGATTTTTGGAGTCTAGCATTCCTTGGATCTTCGAATGAATGGCTCTTGAGGCACGCCCTTGGGTTGTTGTTCATTCAACCTTTCGTCTTAAAACACTTAATCATTATCAAACAATTTCATAATTAATAGAATGAGAAAGGTTTCGTTGAGATCTAGCATCTCAGTAATGCCCTGATTAACTGGTTGCGAGGCCGACGTCTCGTTTACCGAATAGTCGTCATTCTTCCCTTAAAATATTTAACAAACCAAACACTTCCCACGCAACCGAAACCCTAATACACTTAATCCACAACTCAAACACCTTTCCCAAAGAACATTGTTTAAGTCATTCTTTCACGCATATGAACTCGTGCTTCAGCCTCCCCTTGACGAGCAGACAAGCCAATGTTTAGCAGTTAAAATGCAACCTAAACCCTCGTTCGCCTAAAAACACGTCCAAATCAAACCTTTTTCTCAATCAAATCATAACACACTTAATCCAAATCAAACAAATTTTCACAAAAAGAACATTGTTTAGTCCATTCTTCCGCGCATATAAACTAGTGCTTCAGCGTCCCTTGACGAGCAGACAAGCCAACGTTTAGCAGTTAGAATGCGAATTAAACACTTGTTCGTTTAAAAAACACGAACCAACAAACCGTAGTCCCACGAACTACGAATGCTTTGACTTTCCCATTGCACGAGGGAATACGTAGGCACAAGGGTTCTGATCCTTACCGAGCACACTAATAAAAACCACCCATTTCCCCTTAGAAAACAATATTCCCTTAGAAGAAAACAAACAAACCAAGCTAACTTATCTCCCGAATCGAATCAAGAGGTTCCCGTTGAGTACAACGGACGTAGAGGGTGCTAATATTCCCTCTTGCGTAACCGACTCCCGAACCCGAATTTGGTCGCGACGACCATGTTCTTATCTTCCTTTAAAGGTTTTATCGATATTTTCCTTTCCCTCTTTTGGGATGAATAAAGTTCGGTGGCGACTCTGTTTCGAACAATTTTTTCCGCGTCCATCGCGAGGATCGTATATTTCGAGGTACGACACTATGCAAGGTTCTAATAATGATACAGAAACATAAATAATAAATAAAAGCATAAGTAAGAGTAGAGAACACACGATATATCCTAGTTCACCTGAGCCGTTCTCAAGCTAATCCAGTCCACCCTTCCAAGGTAATTTCGCCTTGAACACAAGGATTTAATCCACTATAATCAAAACCGATTACATATGCACGGGCAACAGCCGGTGACTAACATCCTGCACAACCACAGCTGTGACTAACCCACAATGAACCATTCAAGGATCCAAGTTAATGGATATAACGAACATTGACCCAATAGGTTCCAATCTCGCAAGATCTACTATCAGGATTTCACAGCTAAACGTTCAGGGATCCGATTCAACAGATATAACGTTTACTGACCATTCTTCCAGGATTTTCAATGAGTTCCATCAGTGATCTCACAAGAGTCTGACCCATAATCGTTCCTCTTTGAGATATGACTATCATTGACAATATTTCCGGATTTCCACAACGACACCAAGCCATTGTCTTCTCAAGTTTCCGATCACACTGATCATTTGAGGAATCCTAATTCATAAAGAATTAGTTGTTCTGGAGATTACAATGATGCTTCTTAACAAGCAGATAACTCCTAATTTTAAGTACAAATGAACACACAATGTTCTAGCAAGATGTGAGCAACAACTCCTTGCTATCTTTATATTCTACAAAGATGTATGTTGATTTAACAGTTGATGACATCTTGTAGTTCTTCTTCATCTTATTTGTTGAGCAAGCTTCGAGCAACAACTCCTTGCTTCAGATCTTCAATATAGATCAGATGATGAAGTTGGTTGATGATTTGACAGATTTGCGATGTTGTCTTGTTCATCAACAACTTCTATTCTAATTGATTGTTGTTGTGTTGAATGATGATCTTTGAGCTTCAACAACAATGGTTGTGTGTTAATGGTGATAGCTTTAAGTGTTTAGTGTAACAACGATAACTGATCGTTGCGACTATCATCATATCGACACCTTCAGAAGCGCATACTCCTTTCCTTTAAATAGCCAAGTAAATTATAGCCGTTGAAGAGCTGTTGGCTGTTTGAAAAGAGTCGTCATGCAATGATGAAAGTTGTACTGCCATTTCTTCTTTTTACTGTAGACGAAGTGATGGGATAGATCTTTTTAGCACGATGTACAGTCATTGCTAACGGTAACATTTGTCTTGAAATCTTCAGAGGCTTCTGATGGTAATTAATTGAAGTATGAGTAGAGACTTTATAACTGGATCTTCAGAAACTTCAAGTCTTCCGTCTTTAGAACTTGTCCATTAGGAATCTGTCTTCAGAGCTTCAGCACTTGTCTTGAAACCCGTTATCTTCACTGCTTCAAGTCTTCAGACTATTCAGAACCTTGTTCACTCAGAACGCTGTCTTCAGAGTCTTCAGCACTTGACCTTTAGAACCATATTCTTCAGAACACTTCAGTCTTCAAAGTCTTTCTGCACTTGGTCTTCAGAGCCTTCATCCTTCAGAACTTCAAGTCATGAGAATCTTCAGCACTTCGGTTCTCCACAAGATTATGTCTTCAGAAGCTCCTCTATCTTCAGATTCATAACCACTTTCAGAGTAGCATCCACAAGAGCATTGCAGTAGCAATATCGACATCCTTGGATCTATTTGATTATGATCAGATACAGAACATACTTGCTTATTGCGACTTGTGTTACACATAGTAACTCGCATATGATTATTTACGCACATCTTGCTGGTGTTTGTTGGATCTAATATCTTCTATGATTATGATTTGCACACATCACACATTAGAACATAAAATAGTTCTTTCACAAATACTCATTGTTATCATCAAAACATAGAGATGACACGCAGAGACAACTCTTGCTTTTACAAAAATGTCTGAACTAATTAGTTTGCTTTGGTTTAGTTTTCATTATTTTTGAAATATAATTGGACTAAATTAATTGATTTGGTTTGTTTGATTCAGTTTGATTGATTCTTTTGAAATATATTTTTAAACAATACATTTATTTGATAACAATTCTATTTTTTATTATCGATTTTTAAATGGTCATTTTTTCAAATAAATTAATCCACGCTTTATATTCGGTTGTTCACAGGAAGGCCTTTTTTTTAATAAGCTAATGATTATATATATGAAGGATACAAAGGGGTACCCTAACCCGCATACATCTAAAGCCGGTTCAAACATCAACGGCCACAAAAATCACTTGGGGCATTTACCCAAGTGAAATAATTACAAAAGTAAGGACCTAAGTGATTCTTTCCTATCCACCACCATGTATACAATAGATTTCGATTCGAAATCGTGTCGAGATCCCAAAATTCATCCCTAAATAGAATACAGTTACGGGAAGTCCAAATAACCCAACAAATAGACAGCCACAGACCAACCGCAATACTCACTATAACGCTCCTGTCGACACACCCCTTGACCCAACAAGACAAATGGTTCAGCATATTTCCAACTAGAATATTAGGAATACCCAACCAATTACAACCAAAATTCCAAACATCCCTAGACTTATGACAAAAGAACAATATATGCTCAACAAATTCTGCTTCTAAAAAGCAAAACGGGCAAGACATTTCATATCTACTATTAATAATTCCCCTGCAAGTTAGGTTATCTCTCGTCGGTATTCTCTTGTGTAATATTCTCCAACCAAGAACTTTAACCTTGAAAGGAACCTGAGCATACCATATAAGTTTAAAAGCAGCCTTGCCTTCTGTTCAATGCTGAATCTCTTGTATTTCAGTTGTTTCCTGCAAAAAAGAATATACAGAAGAAACAGAAAAAGTTTCTGCATCCTTAAGCAGCCAGCACGTCGTATCCAGGACCCCTACGGACGGAGAAACCGAAGCCAGCAAAGACTGCAACTCCAAAAACTCAACTTGGGCCTGCTGTGAAAATCTGGAACTCTGAAATTTGATGTTCCATGACCACCTTCCTTCCACCCACGAGCCATTTTCTAATACAGTGCTTCCCAAAGATTCCGCGAATTGACATAGTTCTGGATATGCTTTAGCTAATATCACATCACCAACCCATCTTGAAATCCAAAAAACAGCCTTATCACCATTTCCTAATTTATAAGAAATTAAATCAGAGATCATTCCAAGACCACTAAAAGTAGCCACCTGCAACAGATCTCGATACCAGCTAGAAGGGGGGATCTGAGAGTCTTGGCTTTCACCATTAAAGAAACCTAGAAAATTAACAGGGTACCGAAAGTTAATAAGGCTCCTCCACAAAGTCTCCTTATTCTCCAAGAATTTCCATATCCATTTAAACATTAGTGCTCTATTAAAGATTTTAAGATCCTTCACACCTAAACCACCATCTTCTCGTCTTTTACAAACCGTACTCCAACTTATCCACGACACCCCTCTTTTGGCCTCCAACCCGTTCCACAAGAATGACTTCTGAATAGAAATTAGAGTTTGGATCACCTTAGCCGGCAGCTTGTAAAATGCCATATAGTGAATCGGTAAGTTCGCAAGTACCGAATTGATCAAAGTTACTCTCCCACCCATCGAAAGGAAACGACTTTGCCACGAGTTCAGTCGAGAACGCATTTTCTCAATTATCGATTTCCAGAATGATATCAATCTGTGATTTCCACCAATAGGAATACCTAAGAACAAAAACGGGAATGATGAAACCTTACAAGACAGGTATAGTTCTGCAGCCTTAACCTTGTACTCATCCAAACCTAAACTAAATAAAGAACTCTTATTGAAATTAACATCCAGCCCTGAAGATAAATGGAAACCCTTCAGAATGGACTTCACTGCCGTGATATTCTTCCAAGATCCATCGCCAATTAGAATAGAATCATCTGCATATTGCAGAAGATGAAAGGATATATCAGAATTTACTTTGAAGCCAGAAAATAAACCACCATTCAATGCTTTATTCATAAGGACAGCAAGCCCCTCAGCTGCAATGGAAAATAAGAGAGAAGCAAGAGGGTCCCCTTGCTTAAGACCCCTAGATACACAAAAATCCAATGTAGGGCTCCCATTCACCAAAACAGAAGAAAAACTATTGAATACTCCTAGTTCCATCCAAATCATCCATTGCTTGCCAAATCCCATAAGTTTCATAACGTCACGAAGGTAATTCCAGTCGACACAATCATAGGCTTTAGCAAAATCTACCTTTAACAACAGAAGCTCTTTTTTGGTTCGCTTAGCCAACTCTATGATTTCATTCAACACCAGCACACCATCTAAAATGTTCCTTCCTTCTAGAAAAGCTGTTTGAGAACTTCAGATAATGACACCAATCTTCTTTTTAAGCCTGTTAGATAAGATTTTGGTCACCACCTTGTAAACAGATGTGACAAGAGAGATAGGCCTGTAATCTTCCAGATTGTTAAGACTTTCAATTTTCGGAATCAAAACCACAAAAGATGATGCAAATGTCTTGTGCAATCGCTCACCTGCAAAAAATTCCAACACACAATTTGTAAAATCTGTACCTACTATATCCCAGCATTTTTTAATAAACTCAAAGCTGAACCCATCCGGGCCAGGGCTACGGTCCCCTGCACATTCGAACACACCATCCTTGATCTCCTGCCTATTAACTTCAGCCTCCAACTCAGCACTATCGTGGATAGAGAGCCGTTTAAAACCACCTTCTCCAATATAAGGAAAAGGCCGATTGACCTTACAAAACCTCTTAGCAAAATGATGTCTGACCGCTTCTTTTACACTCTTCACATCTTCCACCACTCTACCATTAATACTAACCCCACTGATAGTGTTCAAATTTAGTCTATGCCTCAAAGCTGTATGAAAAAACTTAGTATTAATATCCCCATCCGCGATCCACTTTGCTCTTGATTTCTGCTTAAGGATACTCTCTTTTATCCTAATCGATTTCCAGAAATTGTCTTCAGCTGCATTTCTATCTATCAACTCCTCAGTTGTAATAACACCATTCTTCTGAACTATCAGGTCTTCAAGCTCATTAACAACCTCTGAGGCCTTCTGAATTTTGAGATCAACCCAACCGTAAACGTTAGTGTTCCACCAACGGAGTCTATCTCTAAGATGTTGCATCTTCCTTGCCAAAATATAAGAAGCTTTTCCAGCCACCCTACATTCTTCTCACTCCTTCTTGATGAAAGGAATAAATCCAATGTGTTCAAACCAACATGACATGACCTTAAAAGGTTTGGGCCCCCAGTTGATATTTTTAGCAGATATCCAAACAGGCCTATGGTCAGAGATGTCTCGTTTTCCAATCCTTTGAGTCACCATATTCCAATCATTAAATACTCTAGGAGAAACAAGAAACCTGTCCAGACGGCTGCACAATTTTCCTTTTGCTTTGAACCATGAAAATTTAAGGCCACTGACAGGTAGATCCACACAACCAATTGCATTTATAAACTCTGAAAACTCAAGCATATGCCTTCTATTGAGACTGGTATAACCTATTTGTTCCTTAGGACACTTAATCGAATTGAAGTCTCCACCTAATATCCACTCACCTGGGTCAAATACATTTTTAAGGTTGATCAAATCAGCCCACATCTCTCTTTTCTCAGAAATAGCACATGGGGAATACACGTTAACCAAGTAGCACTTCTTATCTTTCCATAGAACCTGCAATCCTAAATATCCTTTTCCCCTGAAACTGCAAATAGGGGTCAAAACTCCAACCTTCCACATGATAACAATTCCACCAGACAACCCTATAGAATAAGTTGTTGTCCACTGCCAATTCCTATCCCCACAAAGACTAAACACCAAATCATCAGTGACACTAGTACATTTCGATTCCTGAATGAAACAAATTTCAGCACCAACCTTAATAAGAGTCTCTCTGATCTTCTTTCTCTTTAAAACTCCCCCACACCCTCTAATATTGTAAGACACTAAATTCATTTAGGCCTAGTAGCTGCCACCTTCTTACCTCTCCTTGACTTTCTGTCTGCTTCTTCGAGGTTTCTCAAAATGTTTTCAAACACTTCGTCGTCCTCCTCCGCTTCAATACCTTATTTTCCTCTTTTTTCTTGGTGGGGGTTTTTAAAACTCACTATAACTTAAGGTTGGAGTAGAATGTATTTGGGCCATGGTCGTGCTCACACAAAGGCATCTTTCCTTTAGGAGGTTTCAAAGTCCTATTGTGTTCTACGGTTGAAGAAGCCCTAGTTTTCTTCCTAGAGAAAGAAAGGGATTGACAACACTTGGTTTAATCATCTACTTAGAGTTGGGATGAAGAGAAGTCGTGTGGTTAGAGTTTGGTTTAGTTTAAGTGTTATGGGAACATTTTCATCTTTTGGGTAGAGGAAAGCTTTTGGAAAGTAAGGGGTTGTTTGGTGATTCAGTGGTTGTAGACCAAGATACCTTGACTTAAGTATCTTACGAGTTTAGTTGTGTGAAGATCCTTTTATCCTTTTCGGGTTTCACCAGAGAAGTATTTAAAGTATATGTTGGTTTGCAGGTGTTTCTTGTTTCTATGTTGGAGGAAACAATTGAGAAGAATGAAGCGACTCTGGTGCATGGATCCTCTAGAAAATTTGGTTTAGAGGTGACTTTCTCCATTGGAAGAGGAGGTGGATTGGAGGCGGAGTTTATATCTTGTCTTCTTGTGTTGGAGAAAGTGGAAGTATTGTTCCTTTCACAAAATAACGGGTGGCAGGGTAAAGAAAAAGTGTGAGAATTTTCCATACTATATTTATTACAAGTGGAGGTAGAAAGGCTTGTATTGGGGTACATTCTTCTCCTAGCTTGTTGGAGTATAAAGAAACTAGTTTGTCTAGTGAGGGGAATTGTCATTTTTAACCTAGTGTTTATTCTGCAGTGGGTACCACTTTCAAGTATTTGGAGAAGATTTATAGTGAGTTCCATGTGGCTATGCGTGTACATCAAGCCAATATTTCTTCTTTGGAGCAGGAAGGTATTTTGATTTTTAGTGGTTGTTGTAGAGAGGAAGGGTTAAATCCACTTCAATTATTTTGCTTTTGAGTCTCTCGATTTGGTGCAATGGTTTCCTAAATGAGGATGTTAGTGTTCTTAAGGGTCTTAAATAAGGGAATCCCCTCGCCCCTTTCTTGTTTTGGCTGGATGTGGAGGGCTTTAGTGCCTCTATAAGAAGGTTGGATTCGATTGGGGATTTTTTAGGTTTTAAAGTGGGTTTGGGAGGTTTAGAGGTATCCAATCTTAAGTTTGCGAATGACATGGTAATTGTGGGGATTCCATTGATGGATAATTTGCTGACTATTAAGACTATTCTTAGGAGCTTAAAACTGGCATCGGGGCTTCAAGTTAACTTTTCCATAAATAGGATTTTGAGGAGTGAGTTTATGGTTCGGGATGAGGTGTTCTTTACACTAAAAAGTATGTTCCTTCCAAGTTGATGCTAATTCTAGGAAAATGGGGACTTTGGATCCTCTTTTTCAAAAAGTTTCTAAGTGACTTACTTCTTTGAATAATAAGTTTGTAAGCCTATGAGAGACAGTTCTTCTGATTAATTTAGTATTGAACTCCTTTCCAATTTTCTTTCAATCTTTTTTTAAGATGCTAATGTATGTATGGAAAACATTAGTTGGGTTGGAAAGAAGATTTCTCAGGGGAAGGTCTAAATAGAGGTGAAGATTGCTTTGGTGAAGTGGGAGGAAGTGTGTAGATCTCGATAGGAGATGGCTTAGAGGTTAAGGATCAGAGGCTTGTGAATTTGGCACTGCTTAGTTAGTGGAGTTGGAGGTTGTTACAAAGTAGGTAATCTCTATTGAAGGAGGTAATTTCTATTTGGTATGGTTTTCATGTCTGTAGCTCCATGGTGGGAGGTTAATTGGAAGGTCTTTGGAATGCCTCATCCTCTTGAAAGATGTTTCTCTTCTTTCACCTAGTTAAATAATTTCGACAAATTGATGTGTATCATCTTGGTCTAAGGTGGTTGGGGATGGGCAGTAGACTAGGTTGTGGCATGATATTTGGGTGGGGACGTTCCCATTGTTTCTTTTGTTTGAGAGGTTGTCTTATTTTAGTGGAAAAGGAATTTATAGTGGGGTCGATGGGGAAATAAGAAAAGGGTTAGTGGTATTAGAATTATATGTGGAGGTGTTCCTTCTTTGTTTTGGAAAAAAAACTGCTAATGGAGGTTCTTTGTTCCATTGCATGGAAGATTAATCAGGGGCAGGCAAATGCATTGGTTTGTCTCTCCAATCTTTCGAGAGGTCTCTCAGTGAGCTCTTCTTACTTAAAACTTTCCTCTTTGGTGGAGGGGTGGATATTAGGTTGGTCCTAGTGTGGAAACTGTTTGATAGGATTTGGAAGAGTTGTCTCCTTCAAAAGTGGGTGTATTCTCCGGACAGTTTCTATAAGATATATTGTTGACTAGGAAAAGTTAAGTTAGGTGGATGATTGGTTCTGAGGATATTCGGGGGGAGGATATGTGTTTTGTTCAGGGTTTTGTTAAATCTTTATATCATTTGTTTGTTTAGTGCGAGGTACCCTCCTTGTTTAGATATAAAGTGCTTAGGTGGGTGGGGAAGCCCATTCCGCTTCATTGCTCTATCTTAGGGGTTCAATTGGTTTTTCAAGGGTTTTTCTATGGTAAGAAATATCACTTAGGTATGCTTTCAATTTGGCATTTAGTGGTCTTGGTTATTTAGAAAATGCATTATAAAATTATTTTCTGTTAGGAAATGGCGTTGGTTAATCACTATGTGCCTTTGATTATTAGCTTGGCATGAAAGTACGTATATTCCCATGCTTCAGTTCAAATTCTCTCCTTGTTAAATTGGTAGCAAGACCTTCTCGGCTGGATTTGAGTTAAAGGTCAATTGGGTGGCTAACTGCTCTTCTATGTTCCTTGTATCTGAATATGTTTGCCTTCGTTTACCTTTTATCTTGAAGTGGTCAGCTTCTTAGTCGCTCAGAAGGTGGTTGTGTTTTGTCCTCTTCAGATTTTATATTTCCTAGTGTATTGTAATTTTTGTTTATTAAGTTGTTGTGCTTTGTTTCCCAAGTGAGTGTTGCATGTGCTTCTTTTGTTTTCCTCCAACCTTTGTGTTTTGATGGTTTTGTTGGTTACGAGCACCTCTTGTTCTTGTGTTATTTCTTGTACTCTTTCCTTTCTTATATTAATATAGTGGTTTGGTTTGACATTAAAAATATTACAAAATACTATCATTTTGAAATTAATTATCTCATAAAATTAAAAAAACAATAAAAATAAAATTCTAATTTATTTTCAAAGATATAAAAAATGGAAAGAGATACAAAACAAATAGAAAATTAAACAATAACATATGACACAAAGACAACTGGAACAAATGTTGACAAAATTGTGGTGGTGGATGGAACGGTAAATACAATTTTAATAAAGATGGTGAGTGGTGACACTTAGGATTTGTGTTGGGGGGACAAATTATATCTTAGAGTTTGTTGAAATTTGTGAAAGGAAGAAGTGAAATGGAGACACAAACTTCTAGTTTAGGAATGACAATTTGACTCATCAAAAGTTAGTATCTGCAAAATTTGTTAAATATGTAATTCATTGTTTTCTTTCTTTCTTTCTCAATTTTTATTTTCTCAATTTTTCTTTTCGTTGCCATTGCATGTGATTGTTAACAATCTTGAGATCAAGATTGAATATGAGAATTCTCAAAAGGTTTTGGGTTAATTCCAACATCTGGTATCTAGAGCTCCGATTGCGATTCAAGAAAGGAAAATCGTGATGGCGATGAATCATCCGAATGGGCACTTTCCGGCGAGTCTTCTGATTCTCAAGAAAGATAATTATTAGAATTGGTGCAAGCAGATTAAGGTGGTTTTCTGTTATCAAGATCTCTGGGGTCTTGTGAAGGAAGGAGTAACACCGCTTGTATAGAACGTCACAGATCAAGAAAAGGCTTCACACAAAGAATTGAAGAAGAAAGATTATAAAGCTCTCTTTATAATCCATCAGTGTGTCGATCCAGATAACTTTGAAAAAGTTAGTGATGCAGAGTCAACAAAGGAAGCGTGGGAGATTCTTGAAAAGTCGTTTGTAGGCGCAGAGAAGGTGAAAGAGGTGAGGTTACAAACTCACAAGAGAACCTATGAGTTGATTCAGATGGAAGACAATGAAACTATAACAGATTTCTTCACCGGAGTTACAAAGCCGGTGAATCAAATCAAGGTATGTGGAGAGGTGTTGACATCAAGATCATTTGTTGCAAAGATCATGAGGTCATTAGCTCCAAAGTTCGACCACGTGATAGTAACCATAGAAGAGTCGGAATACTTGTCAGTATTGACGAAGGAAGAGCTTCAAGGGACGCTTGAGTCTCATGAACAAAGGATGGCTGAAAGAGCTGCAGGAAAGTCAAAGACTTATATGGTTTTGCAGGCGCAGTTAGAAAAGGAAAGGAAAGGCAAAGGAAGCTGGAATGGCAATAATGGTAGAGGAGGCTACAACAATTCGACTAGTCGAAATCAGAATCAAGGAAACTGGTTGAATCAAAGAAAACCCTGGAACCAAGGAAACTAAAGAGGTGGTGCTACAGGTAGAGGAAAAGGTGGTGGTCGAAAGCCAGACAAAAGTCACATTCAATGTTTCAATTGTCAGAAGTATGGTCACTATTTTAGTGATTGTCCAAAAAAGAAGAAGAATCAAGAAACTGATGCAAAGCTGGCAAAACATGAAGAAGAAGAGATGTTGCTGATGGTCACAACAAGAGACGAAGAGAGATTCCAGGACCAGTGGTACTTGGACTCAGGATGCTCATCACACATGGCTGGAAGGAAAGACTGGCTTGTCAACATGAAGCCCTCGTCAAAGAACACGACGAAGTTTGGAAATAACAACACTCTAGCAGCTGAAGGTATTGGTGATGTTCTGATTATGAGGAAAGATGGCAAGAGGTCAATATTTCCCAATGTCTTGTACATACCAGGCTTGAAGAATAATTTACTCAGTATAGGGCAGTTGGTCGAAAACAACTACAAGGTGTCGATCAAAGACAAGATGATGAGAGTTCTCGACACAGGTGGTAGGTGGATCTTGAAGGCTCCAATGTCTCAGAATAGGACCTTCAATATTGAACTCAATGTGATGGAGCACAAGTGCCTAGCAACTGCAGCTAGCAAAGATGAGTGGTTATGGCATTTTCAACTAGGCCATCTCAACTTCAATAACATCAGAGAGCTAAAGAGAAGAAATATGACTCCGGGATTACCTGAAATCGACATTCCAAGTGAAGTCTATGAAGAGTGTGTTTATTCGAAATAACACAAGAATAGAATAGATTCAGCAAGGATGCAGGAAGGAAGTCGAAGGTAATTCTGGAAGTCATTTACTCTGATGTATGTGGTCCAATCCAGTGGATTCGATTAGTGGAAACAGATACTTTGTCATGTTTATAGATGATTACAGTCAAAAGTTGTGGACTTACCTCATCAAGAAGAAAAGTGATGTGATCTAGGTATTTTCCAGATTCAAAACTATGGTCGAAAGACAGAGTGGTCGAAAGTTGAAAATTCTAAGGACTGATGGTGGTAGAGAGTATGTATCGAAAGAGTTTGATGCATTATGTGAGAAAGAAGGGATTGTGCATGAGGTGATGCCACCATACACTCCATAGAAAAATGGAATTGCAGAAAGGAAGAACAGAACCATCGTGATCATGGTGAAAAGTATGTTGAATGGAAAACATCTACATTGTCGTGTTCGCCTCAAGACCGAAAAGCACAAAACAAATGGAATTTTAGTCACTACTACAAATACTACATTTAATGATGAAGCTTTCACTTCAGTTATTGTAAAACCGATGTATAATTCCTAGACGCACCCTGTTTTATTTTATATAAAAAAATATATACTCAATATATTTCGTCAGTTATTTTGAAAACCGAGTGGTAAACCTATTTAGTGTAAATGCTTCGAATTCCATCAACCTCACTTTATGTTTTTATCTAATTAAAAGTGGCGCCTTCTTGAATATTTTATTTTTAATCTAAAATTATGCTACTTTTCACCTCGGTTTTACTTCCAACTGAGGTGATAATGTTTCTCTGATATATATATATATATATATATATATATATATATTGTTATATGTCAAACATGTTATATATTTGGATGCAATAATTGGCATTTTTCATGACTTTCCTTGTGTAATTGGTTGGTTTAAGTGATTAATTGTGTTGTAGTGCGTACATTGGAATACATGTGTGGAGCTTGTAATTTGTGTGTTAATGTGCAGGTTTAGGCATGAAAGGATCAAGATTAGAGACACATTGAGTGGACGCAAGCTGCCACTGAAATTGTTGCTGCAACAGAGCATTCACAGTGCGAAGAATCTGGCGAAGGACCAGCGAAGATTCGCACTGCGAACGTCAGCGAAGGTGCCAGCGAATGGTGGCAGAAAGTTCCATTTTTGAAATTACCAAAAGTTCGCACTGCGAACTCCTAGCGAGGGTTCGCTGGTTGTTTCGCAGTGCGAAGATGCTAGCGAAGGGTGGCAGTAAGATTTAGAATTTGATTGTCCTGGTTCGCTAGTTTATTCGAAGTGCGAATGAGCTAGCGAATGATTCGCTGTGCGACGGAATGGTTCGCACTGCGAATACACGATTTCTGCTTGGGGCGATTTAAGTCTCAGAGGCACTTAAGGTGCCATTTTATCTCATTCGCAGTGCGAATGATGCACTCGCAGTGCAAATCCTGCAGATTTCAGAAGTGTATAAATAGATTTTCACTTTATTTGGATGGGATCTCTTGTTCATTTTCACTAGTAATCATAGTTTTCAGTATTTTGATCATCAAAGAGTGGATTTTCACTTGGAGAAGCTAAAGTCGCATCCATTCTCGATTATTCGTCGTGGATGCTCATTCATCTCCTCTCTTTACTTGTTATCCAAACTACCATGAGAAGTGGTAGCTAAACACTCAATGTTGAGGTTAGAAGTAGTTGATTCTAATTTTATGTATTACTGTTGATCTATTGTATATGAACAAAGTCTTTGATCAATATAGATGATGTTGTTTTCTCTTAATGATCCATGTGTGATTTGTTTTGCTCTAGACATAGATTCTACAAATCATGACCTAACAATTTTATCTCTTAAAAACCAAACTCTAGACATAGATTTGGGATTTGCTATTCGCATTGTGTTGATCTTAATGATTGTTGTTTAGATTGTTAGCGTGAGACATCATCAAACGGTCTAAACAACGATACTCACTACTTCGCTTTAGACATAAACTTAGTCGGGAGGATACACGGTTGTATTGGTCAGAAACCGAGTTCATATGCTTGATTAATCGTTTATACGTGAAAAGGATTAGCGAAACCTAACCTTGACATGCTTTTATCAAAACTTTTACAAAATCTTTGTCACCAATTAATCTTTGCTACAAATGAATGTTAACAACAATTGAGAAACTTTTGAAACCATTGAACTTAAAGTATCACAACTATGGAACAGCACGCATCAAATATCGAACAATCCCTGTGGAGACGATTAAAAATAACCCCCACTATTACTCTACTAACAAAATGGCGCCGTTGCCGGGGATTGTTTAGTGATATTGCAAGCATTGCGATAGTTGAGCTATTTTAAGCTTGTTACCACTTTATCTTGAACTTGTTAATTTGTTTTGTTTAGTGTGCAGACTTAGTTTATGCGAGGGAAACTACCGGCGGACCAACTTCTTTTCAATCCTGAGATTGAGAGAACCGCTCGTAGAATCAACAGCAGAACTAGACGAAGGAGGCAGCTAGCGAAACAGAAGCGAGAACGGGAGGAAAGTACTTCTACACCACCACCAGTTCCACAGATAATTACAGTTATGGAGGAAGATCCACCACCACCACCACCACCTGCTTCTAGGCCATGCACAAATAGTCCTAGACACAATGCTCAGTTCGCTCGCCATGCACACAACGGTCGTCATGCTGAAATGAAGACCGGTATTCTCCAACTGTTATATCAAAGTCCATTTACGGGTATGGATCATGAAGATCCTTTCACCCATTTGAAAAAATTCTATGAAATAGCGGGAGCGACTGGTGCACCTGAAGTAGAAGAGGAGTCTCTGTTCAAGAGACTATTCCCGCATTCTCTTATTGGGAAGGCAAAGGAATGGTATCTTGATCAGTCAATGGCCATAATGACGGATTGGAATGCATTGGAAGAGAAATTTTTGGAGAGATTTTTCCCTCACACTCGGTTCATGGAAGCAAAGACCGCCATCGCGGTATTCACACAAGGAGCGAATGAATCTCTCAACGAAGCTTGGGAGAGGTTCAAATCAATGTTGAGAAAGTGCAAGGGCCATGGTTTTGATGAATTGTCACAAATTCATATATTTAGAAATGGGCTTCAACTTGTACACAAAACCTTGTTGGATGCCACCGATGGTGGATCCTTGTTAAGTAAAACCGCAGCAGAAGCCACAGCTATCATTGATAAGATGGCCTTGAACGATCATCAAGGTAGTCACAACTGTGGACCTTCTCAACGAACTCTGGGAGTGTTGGAATTGGGAACAAACGATGTTATCCTTGCGTAAAACAAGTTATTATCACAACAGGTTGAGTTGTTGACTAAGCAAATGTCTAAGCTGCCGCAACAATTCAAAGAAATTCATGATTCTTCAAGTAAAAATGTGCAGGTGTTAGTTTGTGAATTATGTAGAGGTGGCCATCCGACCGGTTATTGTCCTCCCGTTGTGGAGGAGGCAAACTATGCGGGAAATCAAGGATACCAACCCCGACCTCCGTATTAACAAGGTAACTAAGGTTACCAACAAAGGGCTAACCAAGGTTATCAACAACAATGGAGACCGCAAGAAGCCGGACCATCAAACCGTCAACAATACCAAAATTACACTCAACCTCCGCAAGCTCCCGTTGGAAATACGAAGATGGAGGACACTCTCACGTAATTTATGCAAATGGCAATTTCCAACCAAAAGAACACTGATGCGGCCATAAGGAATCTTGAAACACAAGTCGGGCAATTATCAAAACAATTGGCCGACCAACAAAAAAGGCACTTTACGGCAAATACGCTTCCGAATCCTAAAGATTGCAAAGCAATTCTCACAAGAAGTGGAAGAGAGATTGACATAGGTGTAGGTAAGAGAGTAGTGGAGGAGGAGATTGTAGTTGAAAATGAAAAAGAAAAAGATAGTGATGAGATTGAAGTAGAAAAAAATGTTGAGGGTGTTTTAGTTGAAAATGAGAAGGAAAAAAGTGAGAATGAGAAAAAAATAAAGAGTGAAGAAAGAGTGAAGAGAACTAGGAAGGGAAAAGAGCCGATGAACAATATTCTGATCCAACATTTACCATATCCTCATGCTCCTACAAAGAAAGATAGTGCGCGGCACTATTCTCGGTTTATGGATATTTTCAAACAATTACAAATAAATATTCCATTTTCCGAGGCTTTGGAGCAAATGCCTAAATATGCGAAATTTATGAAGGATATCCTCACGAAAAAGAAGAGGTATACGGATCAAGAGACGATTATGGTAGATGCAAGCTGTAGTGCCATCATTCAACGTACTCTCCTGAGGAAAGAATGTGATCCGGGACGAGTTACATTGCCGGTTACGATAGGAAACATTTATGTGGGCAACAGATTGATTGATTTGGGCTCTAGTATCAACTTGATACCATTGTCGATTGTGAAACGGTTAGGACACATGGAATTGAGGTCCACTCAAATGACGTTGCAACTCGCAGATAAATTCACTACCCATCCTCACGGTGTAGCGGAAGATGTGTTGGTCAAAGTAGACAAATTTTTGTTTCCGATAGACTTTGTTGTAATTGAAATGGAGGAGGATGAGGATGCACCTTTGATTCTTGGAAGGCCTTTCATGAAAACTGCTAGAATGGCAATTGACATGGACGATGGTCTCATGAAAGTGAGAGTCCAAGATGAAGAGGTGTGTTTCAATCTTTATGATGCCATGAAGCACAAGAAAGATAAAGGTGATTGTTTTCGAATCGATGCAACGGAGGAAGCGAGTTTTGAAGTTACAAAGCAAATTCATGTCAGTGATCCTTTGCAAAGAGCTTTGGATGATTCCTTGGAAGTATTCTCGGTTGAAGAAGAGCAAGCTCTTGAAGAGTGTTTGTTAGAGCTTGAAGCTTTGGAAGAATTGCAACCTTGGGAGTATGAAGAGGAAATTATAAAAAAAGTGGTTAATGATGAACCATCCAAACTTGAACTGAAAGTGTTACCTTCAACCTTGAAGTATGCTTTTCTCGATGACGGTGGTAATAAACCGGTGATCATAAGTAGTATTTTGTCTGAGAACGAGGAGAGCCGCTTAATTCAAGTGTTGAGAAAAAATCAGGATGCAATGGGATGGACGTTGTCCGATCTCAAAGGCATAGGCCCTTCATATTGCATGCACCATATATTTATGGAGGAAGATTTTAAACCGGTTGCTCAACCTCAACGCCGGTTAAATCCAATCATGAAAAAAGTGGTTAGAAAAGAAGTGGTAAAAATGTTAGAAGCCGGAATGATTTATCCCATTTCTGATAGCCCGTGGGTTAGTCTGGTGCATGTGGTACCTAAAAAAGGCGGATTAACGGTGGTCTGAAACGAGAAAAATGAGCTCATTCCAACAAAAACTGTTACCGGGTGGAAAATGTGCATTGATTACCGTAGGTTGAACAAAGCTACGAGAAAAGATCATTTCCCTCTACCTTTTATGGATCAAATGCTCGAAAGGCTTTCCGGTCAACAATTCTACTATTTTTTGGATGGTTATTCGGGTTACAACCAAATTATTGTGAACCCGGAGGATCACGAAAAAACCGCTTTTACATGTCCTTTTGGAATCTTCGCTTATAGGAGGATGCCGTTTGGATTATGTAATGCACCGGCGACTTTTCAACGGTGTATGCAAGCTATATTCTCGGATTTGATCGAAAAGACAATTGAGGTCTTTATGGATGATTTCTCAGTTTTTGGACAATCGTTTGATATTTGCTTGAAAAATTTGGATACGGTGTTGGAACGGTGTGTGGATACCAATTTGGTGCTTAATTGGGAAAAATGCAACTTTATGGTGAACGAGGGAATTGTGCTCGGTCACAAAGTTTCTTCAAAGGGCCTTGAAGTTGATAAAGCCAAGGTGGACGTTATTGAGAAATTACCACCACCGATGAATGTCAAAGGTATAAGGAGCTTTCTTGGACACGCCGAGTTTTACCGTAGATTCATTAAGGACTTCGCAAAGGTCGCAAAGCCATTGAGCAACTTGCTCGTCCAAGGTAAGATTTTTGACTTTGACGAGTCTTGCCTTTTTGCGTTTAATTTTTTGAAAAAGAGTTTAACTACCTCACCGATAATCGGTGCACCTAACTGGAAATTGGATTTTGAATTAATGTGCGATGCAAGCGATTATGCGGTTGTGGCTGTTTTGGTTCAAAGGAAAACGAAAGTTTTCCACGCTATACATTATGCGAGCAAAGTTTTAAATGAGGCTCAAATTAACTATTCAACAACTGAGAAAGAGTTGCTTGCCATAGTGTATGCGTTGGAGAAATTTCGTTCCTATTTGATTGGTTCACGAGTCATCGTTTACACGGACCACACGGCTATAAGGTATCTGCTCACCAAACCTGATTCTAAGCAGAGGCTTATTCGTTGGATCCTTTTGTTACAGGAATTTGATCTTGAAATTCGTGACAAAAAAGGATCTGAGAATTTGGTGGTGGATCACTTATCCCGCCTGGTAAACGTTGACGTGACCAAGAATGAATGTGAGGTCAAAGAGGAGTTCCCGGATGAAAAATTGTTTAAGGTGCAGGTTAGACCGTGGTTCACCGACATGGCTAACCACAAAGCCCCCGGATTGATACCGGACGGTCTAACGCACCACCAAAAAAGAAAATTTTTGTCGAACGCCAAGTCCTTCGTATGGGACGAACCTTATTTGTTTAAACTTGGTGTCGACAACCTCTTAAGAAGGTGTGTCTCATTGGAGGAAGCCACGAATATTCTATGGCATTGTCATAACTCTCCGTATGGAGGACACTTTAATGGGTTAAGAACGGCCACTAAAGTCCTTCAATCGGGCTTTTATTGGCCGTCCTTATTCAAAGATGCGCATGCGCATGCCCTAAGTTGTGACAGGTGACAGAGAAGTGGAGGAATTTCACGGCGGCATGAGATGCCTTTACAGAATATGTTGGAAATTGAAGTTTTTGACTGTTGGGGGATCGACTTTGTCGGTCCATTCCCGTCTTCATTTTCCAATGAATATATTTTGGTCGCTGTTGATTATGTGTCTAAATGGGTGGAGGCGATAGCTTGTGCTAAAGCCGACGGAAAAACAGTAGTGAAATTTTTGAAAAAAAACATTTTTGCGCGTTTTGGTACTCCTAGAGTGTTAATAAGTGATTGAGGGTCTCACTTCTGTAACACTCAGCTTGACAAAGCTTTGGAGCAATATGGTGTGAAGCACAAGGTTGCCACACCATATCATCCTCAAGCCAATGGTCAAGCGGAGGTATCCAATCGTGAGATAAAACGCATTTTGGAGAAAACTGTTTCGGCCTCAAGAAAAGATTGGGCCAACAAACTGGATGATGCGTTGTGGGCGTATCAGACCGCTTTTAAGGCTCCGATCGGTCTCACACCGTTTAAAATTGTGTATGGTAAGAATTTCCATCTGCCCGTGGAGTTAGAGCACAAGGCGTTCTGTGCCTTAAAATTTTTAAACTTTGATCCAACTCTTAGCGGCGAAAAAAGAAAAGTACAATTTCAAGAATTGGATGAATTACGCCTTTAGGCGTACGATTCCAATAAACAGTACAAAGAGCGTGTAAAGTGTTACCATGACAGAAAAATTATCATCAAGCAGTTTGAGGTGGGACAGCTGGTCCTGCTATTCAATTCTCGGTTAAAATTATTTCCGGGAAAGTTAAGGTCTAAATGGTCGGGTCCGTTTCGGATCCGAGAAATCAAGCCTTATGGAGCGATTATAATTGAAGACACAACAACCAAAGAGAATTGGACTGTGAACGGCCAAAGATTGAAAGTGTACCTTGGAGGAGATTTCGAGCGGAATCCCGCCATTGTTCCCTTCCGCGATCCGTGAGATTGCGGTGGACCGTCGAGCTTAGCCGACGTTAAACAAGCGCTGGTTGGGAGGCACCCCAACATTGTAAGTATTTTGATTTTATTTTCTGTTTGAAGTGTTTTTATATTAATGTACCTTATGCAGTGCGGCAGCAGGACAGACCTGAAAATTTTGCAAAACTATCTTGTTCGCTGGCTTGTTCGCACTGCGAATATGGGGCGAGCATTCGCTAGCCATTCACACTGCGAACGTCAGCGAACCAGACTTTGTGGTTTTGCTGCCACCTCATTAAAAGTGAGGGTTTTGTATTGGGTGGGCCTGCACGTAGGCCCAAGACCCATGTTGAATTTCTGATGACTTGAGGGGCAAACCCTAGTCACTTCCCTCTCACCATTCAAAGAAAAAGAAAAAGGAAAAACTCTCAAGTACTCTTTCTCCTTCACGTGTGTGTGCCACCTTCTCTCAAATTTCTTTTACTCAATTGCCATTTCCAACGAAGTTTGAATTCTTTTCTCTGTGCTTTCTGTTAGTGTGATTTTGGTTGGGAATTTGCATGAGAAATATTTAGGCATTTGGGTTAAAATCCTGTTTTAGGTTTTTCAATGCATGTTGAATTTTCTAGTGGCTTTTGAGTATAGAATACATGTAGAATGATGCCATGTTGTGAAATCTGGGTCTGCTATTTTTTTTCAAAGTTTTCGTGCATTCGCTGGCTCATTCGCAGTGCGAATCTGGGGCGAACGTTCGCCAGGATTCGCAGTGCAAACGTTGCAGCGAGCAGCCCAAATTTTTGTTTTTTTATTAGTGCATTCTGATGTATTTGTGTCCTAATTTCTAATGATCTATCTTGGTGTTTTTGTATGGGATTTGTTTGTCATTTGTGCAGATGGGTCCTAAAACTAACTTGGCCAAGAAAAGGAAAGCATCAACATCCAGACAGGTACCGATCAGTTTCGACGACACTCGGTTCAAGGGTATTAGGCAGGCTCAGAGATATGAGGTTTTGGAAACAAGGACCATCCTTGCAGAGAAGAGATTAATTCTGAATGATCAAGGGAGTTATCGTTCGGTAGCTGCCCTCTTGCATGAAAAAAAAGGGGATCAGCTGATAACTCCCCTTGATTCGTACAATGTGGAGATGGTTCGAGAATTCTATGCCAACGCCCTTCCTGATGAGGGGGATCTATTTAATTGGACTACTGTTGTTGGAGGAAAAACTGTGAGGTTTGACAGAAGGACAATTAGCCGAGTTCTTGGAGACCCTCTTCCATTGCGTGCCAGTCAGGAGGAAGCATACCACAGGAACCTTAACCACAACCGGGATATCACACAAATGACCACTGATTTGTTGCGCCCAGGTAAAAATGTGAAGTTCAACCATTCGGGAGTTGTTGTTAGGTATCATCGAGAGGACATGTTGCCTTTGGCCCAGCTTGTATTACTTTTGGTTGTCACCAACATTAAACCAAAGTCACATTCCTCTACAGTTCCTATTCCCCTGGCTCACCTAGTCCACAACATCCTTACAAATGTGGAGATTGATGTCGCAAGGATAATTGCAGATGAAATAAGGGCAATTGTCGAGAGTGGATTAGGAGGGAACACTTCGAGGAAAAATTCCCCTCTTGCATTTCCGTGCCTGATCATGTCCTTATGTGCTGAAGCTGGTGTTAATTTTCCTTCGCGTCATCAGGTCACTATCACGTCGGCTATCGATGATTGATACGTCGACAAATTTTGCAAACCTAAGGGTGTTAGGACTGAGTCTTCAGGGGCTGCTGCAGGGGCTGGTACGAGTGGGGGTGATACTTTTGAGTCGCCGAATTTCTATCCTTATCAGCAGGAGATCTGCCAGTACAACTGGGATTGGATGGCCGCTTCTCAGCGTGCCATGCTTGATTTACATGACTCTATGCAGGTACTCCAGCTGCAGATTCGGGATCCCGCCGCGGAGCAGACTATGATGTCGAGGGAGCAGTTCCTCGCACATGCTAGATGGCCTGAGGCCAGGCTAGTTTTCAGAGGGGGAGAGGGGTCAGCTGGTCCTGCTGGAGAGGATGCTGATGAGGATGGAGATGGTGATGCTATGGAGGGAGATGGCACCGATGTGGAGGTTTCTGGTAATACTTCTGATGAGGGAGATGATGATGAGCAGGTTACCGAGGTTTTGGAGACGGAGTTCGATGAGGACTGATTTTGTGATTTTTAGACTTGTGCACATAGTGGAATATTTTGAATATTGGTGTACTTGTACCCTAGTGGTACCATTTTGGATATTGTAGGTGTTTTTACACCAAGCACTTTATTATTATTATTAGTAATGTTAAGTGTTTTTAGTAAAAAAATTTGTTTCGCTTTTACTAATAATTTGTTGGTTTTTATTTGTTAATATGTTTTCATGTTAATGTTCCTTCTTTTATGATGGAATTTTGGAAGTAGGTTGGAGACTCTTGATTTTTAAAGAAAGATTCCTCCATGATGTGAGGGCTATGATAGTACCTTAAGCATTGTGTTGCGACAAGGTACATCGTTATCTGGTTCGAGAATTTTGTATGTTTTAGAACTTTGTGTCTTGTGCGATTGATAATGTTGTTTCATGTTACAACTTCCTTTGAATGTATGTGTCATTTTAGGATCAAAAACCATTAAAGTGAGAAGCCTTCAAAGTGTTCTTATATGCTAAGGATTGATGATGAATGTTGTTTTTACTTTTAATTCATGCCTTATCTTGTGACCATGTGATTTTGTGGAAGTAGGAGAAGTGATCAAGGCACTTGCTGAAAGTGAGCACAACCATGTCCATATAGTAATTCACCCGTGAGGAGTGAGCATTTGGTAGCCCCTTTGAGCCTAAACAGTTTAGAACTCAGTTTAGTGATGAACTTGTTTTATGTACATAATTTGCACGTTTGGTTCATCACTGAATTTGGTGAGTTTCTAACATTTTCTTCTTGAACCTTTGAAATTGTTTACTTTTACTTCCTTGCCTTAAAAAGTAAGGAACATTCACTTTAGGTTGAGTCGAAAATGAGTTGGGGAGAATAAAAAGAAGATGGGTGCATTACTCCAAATTTTGAGAAAAATTCAAGCAAGCATGTAAAGAAAAGAGTGTGAATATGTTGTACAAATGAGAAAATGCTTGCTTGAATGAAAAAAATGTAGAGTCAATAATTGTGCACGGTAGTTTGTGAAGGTGTAATGAAAAATTGGTGAACTGAAGTTGAGATGTGTGAATATGTGTATATTGAATGTTCTTTTGCTTCGGCAATTTCGTTTCAATGGCCATTAGAAATGTCCCTTTTTTGTTAACCCGACCAAGCTACAACCTTGAAGTCCTTAGTGATCTTTTACTTCCATGATTTCTTTTGTGTTCATTGAGATATGGTATGAATTGCTTAGTATTTGCATCATTGGTCATTTGAGTGTAATTGTCCCGTGCTTGTATGCACGTTTGCCTTCAATCCTTTTTCGAAGAGGAATGTAGAATGACATGTGCAGCATGAGTTAGTTGTCTCTTGAAACATTGTTTGAAATTGTTTAAGAGGCAAGTTCTTTTACGTTATAGGTTCTTGAATTGTGTAATTGTTGCGTTGTTATGATCGTTGTTTAGTTGAGCCGTTTTTCACGTCTTGGTTGAATTGAATGCTCGAGCAAATCCTCGTGAGAGGCATACTTTGCTTGAGGATAAACAAAGAGTTAGTTGGGGAGAGTTTGTTAGATGTCAAACATGTTATATATTTGGATGCAATAATTGGCATTTTTCATGACTTTCCTTGTGTAATTGGTTGGTTTAAGTGATTAATTGTGTTGTAGTGCGTACATTGGAATACATGTGTGGAGCTTGTAATTTGTGAGTTAATGTGCAGGTTTAGGCATGAAAGGATCAAGATTGGAGACACATTGAGTGGATGCAAGCTGCCACTGAAATTGTTGCTGCAATAGAGCATTCGCAGTGCGAAGAATCTGGCGAAGGACCAGCGAAGGTTCGCACTGTGAACGTCAGCGAAGGTGCCAGCAAATGGTGGCAGAAAGTTCCATTTTTGAAATTACCAAAAGTTCGCACTGCAAACTCCTAGCGAGGGTTTGCTGGTTGTTTCGCAGTGCGAAGATGCTAGCGAAGGGTGGCAGTAAGTTTTGGAATTTGATTGTCCTGGCTCGCTAGTTTATTCGCAGTGCGAATGAGCTAGCGAATGATTCGCTGTGCGAAGGAATGGTTCGCACTGCGAACACACGATTTCTGCTTGGGACGGTTTAAGTCTCAGAGGTACTTAAGGTGCCATTTTCTCTCATTCGCAGTGCGAATGATGCACTCGCAGTGCGAATCCTTCAGATTTCAGAATTGTATAAATAGATTTTCACTTTATTTGGATGGGATCTCTTGTTCATTTTCACTAGTAATCATAGTTTTCAGTATTTTGATCATCAAAGAGTGGATTTTCACTTGGAGAAGCTGAAGTCGCATCCATTCTGGATTATTCGTCGTGGATGCTCATTCATCTCCTCTCTTTACTTGTTATCCAAACTACCATGAGAAGTGGTAGCTAAACACTCAATGTTGAGGTTAGAAGTAGTTGATTCTGATTTTATGTATTGCTGTTGATCTATTGTATATGAACAAAGTCTTTGATCAATATAGATGATGTTGTTTTCTCTTAATGATCCATGTGTGATTTGTTTTGCTCTAGACATAGATTCTACAAATCATGACCTAACAATTTTATCTCTTAAAAACCAAACTCTAGACATAGATTTGGGATTTGCTATTCGCATTGTGTTGATCTTAATGATTGTTGTTTAGATTGTTAGCGTGAGACATCATCTAACGGTCTAAACAACGATACTCACGACTTTGCTTTAGACATAAACTTAGTCGGGAGGATACACGGTTGTATTGGTCGGAAACCGAGTTCATATGCTTGATTAATCGTTTATACGTGAAAAGGATTAGCGAAACCTAACCTTGACATGCTTTTATCAAAACTTTTACAAAATCTTTGTCACCAATTAATCTTTGCTACAATTGAATGTTAACAACAATTGAGAAACTTTTGAAACCATTGAACTTAAAGTATCACAACTATTGAACGGCACGCATCAAATATCGAACAATCCCTGTGGAGACGATTAAAAACAACCCCCACTATTACTCTACTAACATATATATATATATATATATATATATATATATATATATATATATGAAACGTATCATATGAGAATGCCATTTTTATGTGAGAACATGAGAATGAATATGAACCATTAGATTTTAAAATGAATGGTGGAGATTATGGGTCGGTTTTTTTCTCTCTCCTCCATCATTTATTTTATTAATGGAGGAGAGAGAAAAACAAAAATCACACATAATCTCCACCATTTATTTTAAAATCTAATGATTCAGATCCATTCTCATGTTCTCACATAAAAATTACATTCTCATAGGATATGAACCCTATATATATATATATATATATATATATATATATATATATATATATATATAGGAAACGTATCATATGAGAATGTCATTTTTATGTGAGAACATGAGAATGAATCTGAACCATTAGATTTTAAAATGAATGGTGGAGATTATGGGTCAGTTTTTTTTCTCTCTCCTCCATCATTTATTTTATTAATGGAGGAGAGAGAAAAACAAAAATCACACATAATCTCCACCATTTATTTTAAAATCTAATGATTCAGATTTATTCTCATGTTCTCACATAAAAATGACATTCTCATAGGATATGAACCCTATATATATAGCATTTAGTTTCATTTGTCTAAATAACACAAACAGAACCCTAACGAAGAGCCTTATACAACGAGAGCAATAAACACATACAATCTTCAATATGAAGATGTTATGTGTTTACTACTCTCGTTTCTTCTTCAAAGATCGAAATCATTTTCTTTTACTTCTTCAAAAATTTGGTACGTCAAACATCAATACTAATATTGTTGTAGTTGTAGTTGTTGTTGTTGTTGTTGTTCTTATGGTGGTGGTGGTGGTGGTGTTGAGATCCGAAACCCTAGATTTTTTCTTATTGTTTTTTGTTGTTTTTTATGTTGTTCTTCTTGTTGTTGAGACCCTAAACCCTAAAGGTTGTTTATTGACGTTGTTGTTATTGGTATTATTGTTATTTATTGATGTTGTTATTGTTCTTGATATTGTTGATGATGTTATTTTTGTTTTCTTGTTGTTTTGTTGTTGATATTGATATTAAGTTTATGTTTTTTTTATGATTTTTTGTGCAACTCCCATCTTGTTCCATCGAGTTGAGTTTATTATATCTAATGTCTATTGTTTGTTTCACTAACTCATCTTTGAACATATAACCTAGTAAATTGATTTTGGAAATAATCATATGCAAAATTATGTTGTATCTGAAACTAATCTTACACTTATTAAAGATTTTCTAGCATTCTGCAACTCATCATTCATCTCATGTTGTTTTATCGTTAAAATCTCTCTAATCCTTCTAGTTTTCGTTCAACTATCTTCCATATTTCTTAAAGCATAAATCTGACGTCTTTACAAAATTCAAGTTTTTGAAGGCAGAGATAGAGAATCAAACAGGAATAAAAATCAAGTTTTCACAGTAAAATAATGAGAAAGAGTACACTAATTTGAAATTCAAGAGGTTATATGAAAAACACGATATTTGGTGCCATGTAAAAATATTTATTCTCCTTAATCAACTTACCTTGTATGTGCATCTTGATAGTTTCTTCTGAATTACCTTGAAGTTAAATTTTCAATGGATCTATGAAATAATACTTTTTCAATTTCCTTTCAAGAAACATCTCATACAAGACCCTAATGAAAAGTTAATGAAAATGTCAAAACTTTATTTTAAAGTATGAGAACAGTGAATATAAATTGAAATCACCATAATATTTATACTTACGAGGACCACAATTGTATTACCGATACATCTAGCAAATCATCTTCCTTCAAAGATTCAATAATACAACTCTTATGAAGTACACAAGGTATTTGTGGATCATTTTTTGATTCAAATGTGGAAAAATCTGGAATCTCGTCTATCATACTAGATAGTCTCTGAATGTTATCTAATTCAGGTGGTGTGGTCTCAATATTGTGAATCGAGGAAGAACAATTATCTCTCGTGCTTGCATCATCCACAATAACTTTCTCAACTACTTTCTTAGGCATGTCCAACTGATCTAGATTTGGATGGTTGAGTACACCAATTGATTTCAATTTTCGCATTATAAAAACAACCGGATACAATACAAAAATAAGATCCAGAAACAATAACACCAATATACAAGACATAAACTTTAAATTATACTTATACCTCAATCACAACACTGACACATTTCTCTCGGTCAACCTCAGCCAACCTCTCTTGCTAATTCTGTACCTCCTACAACATCTTCTCCTGCTCTTCCTGCAACTTCACCTCTCACTCCTCACCCTCCTTCCGCACCTCCTGCAACATCTTCTCCTGCTCCTCCTGCAACTTCCCCTCTCGCTCCTCTGGTCCTCCTCCCACATTCTCTCTCGCTCCTCTCGCTCTTCTTGATCCCAGTTCTCCCGCTCATGTTCTAATACATCCCCTATCTTTTTAGAAACTATATCTTCAATTTCTATCATATGGTTTACTTGGTTAATAGATTGCGAGGGTTTAAACTGTAACTTTAAGTTGGCGCCTCTTCCAAGACCACGTACACGCCCAACATGTTCCTCGGTTCCAATCACTTATACAAAGACGTTATGACGGGCATGTGGAACGACTCTACCAACTTTGGCTTGTTCAACCAGTTCATCCTACAACACATTGAATTAATAAATAATATTAAATTAACTAAAATAAGTAATTTGAAAAAAGTATCTTCTTACAATCTTTTTAGCCACTTTGTGTGTAGCCTCCGATGGCTCTGTGAACGAGCCATCGGGTCGTTGACGTGTCGTCTTCCATTTCTCATGTCGTGATTCTGGAGATGGACTGCGGTCAAGTCTTCTAGAAGAATCTCCCAACTCTAGTTCTCTTTGTCTTATTTTTTTCATTAATCATCCTCTGTTAACGTTTATCATATCCTACACGATACAACCTATGTAGATAAATATTTTTACCTCTATTATCCTTTCCGTTTTGGCTCTTAGCTAAGAATTCAGGACTGGTGCAAGACTTTATTAAATCCTTCCAAATTTTCTTATTAATAAATGATTACTTTATGCATGGACATTCTAGGTTATCTTTGGTTTTTTAATATATTAATTTGTGATTTGTGTCTTAAAGCCCCTCCAACACTCACCGGCATATGAAATCCATTTCTTTTTCAACATTTTATCATCTAGAACAATAAACACTACTTATGTTTACATGATAGAGTTGATATTAATATTAAACCAAAAAAATAAATGGTCTTATATACTTGTAAAACAAATAAAAAATTAATAAAAAATTCCATAATATCGACCTAAATCTTATCTTTCAATTCACTGTCAACATGATGCCAAATATTCATAAAAATATTCACTTTGCTTCTACCTTGTAATGTCACGTAACCCTTAAAATCATCAGGATTTTCACCACTATCCATTATGGTTCTAAGATTAAATTCTACCAAGGAGCGAACACCATTTTCGTTGGCTTTTTAAACCTTGGTACACATCGTGGCACCTCTATATTTTCTTTTACTTTTTGTATTAACAGAGGCTGCAGTAGAATTTATATGATAGGTACTTGTCGAATCACCGACATCTCTGTAAATTAGGAAAAATAACAACATATATATCAATTGCATTTCACATTAAGGTATTCAAAATATATTGAAAATAATTCTTTGTGAAGTATTTTGTCTTTTGTGTTGTGAAAAGAATTCACATTTTGAAACAACAACCAAGCTAAACATTTCATATTTATTTTTATGTTCCTGACAAGTGTGTTATGTAAAAGATGGATAGGAAGTTGGACTTTATAAGCTTTGTATATAAAACAATTGTTTTTACCAAGGTTTACATTAGATTTCATATGACTACAACAACTAAACCACAATCAGACTACAACAACTAAAACATATATGGTAACCACAATCGGAATACAAGTTATGACGAAACATAAATGGTAACCGTTTGAATTCTATGAATATTTCAGTGGTATTACATTTCAAACAACATTTTCAGTGGTAACTGCATTTCTAACAATATTTCAAACAACATTTCAGTGGTGAGAGATGAACACTTCGATGAGAGATGAACATTTCAGTTTGAGTTCTATGATCATTTCAGTGGTATTGCATTTCAAACAAAATTTCAGTGGTAACTACATTTATAACAACATTTCAAACAACAACTCAGTGGTGAGAGATGAACATTTACATGACAGATGAAAATTACGTACCTCAAACGTGATGACAAAGCTTTGAAGAGTCGTGAAAGAGATGATGCTGAAAGAGTTGACGTTTAAAAGAGAAGATGTTCGAGTTGATATTGGAATATTTTTTATGAAAATTGCCTAGGGTTTTTTAAAGAGAATTACGATGAAATGTGAAGTGTTGACAGGTCAATAAAAAGTTAGGGTTTAGTTCTCTAAAATATTAATGCAAAAGATCAAACATGTAAGTTTTTAGGAAAAATCGAAGGAATAAATCAATTAAAAAAAATATGTAATGCCCTGTATAATATATACCTAGAATAATACAATACACGCATTTTATTTGGTATTGACACCATCATAAGTGCCTAATGGCGTAATTCACATACTTGACAATTTCCTAAAAACATAAAACAACCTATGGTACAAGGTATGGAAACTAGCCAAAGATAAAAAATCTAAGAACAATATACAATATTCCTCATTGTACAAGACAATAAAATACACAGCGGAATAAGCTTAACTAAGCTTCTCTTGAAACATCCAAACATAGCTCCACTTGTAAATCAAACCTGTAAATGCTTCCTAAAAATAATCAACAATAGTGGGGTGAGATACATCAAATATCAGTGAGTTCCCTATCTTATGGATTCTCTCGGCTTTACAAGGTTCTATCAAACCTAACTCAAGTCAAGGGGAAGGTAAAAGACCTTGAGTACACAATTTTACACAATATGGAAACACGCTATTGAGCTCTTTACTCAAAATATTCACTTATCGATAACCTTGTCAAGGCATCTCCTTTCTCCCGCCCTCTTCTACGTTTTGAAGTAGGAACGAGTCATGGACCCTCTTAGATTTCTTGGCATACAAAATGGATTCGGGATCATCGGCCCGTACACCGTGATCCGTCACTTCACACGGCCCGTACACCGTCACAAGTCTCTTTACCCGTAGGTTCCATTCGTACTATAACATTGGGAATCAAACCTACAAAGAAACCGTGCATTCATTACAGAGGAGCTCGTTACTCATGAAATGACACATAATAGAATAATTGTTACGATTTCATGATTTCAGATACAACCATAATTGCACTCAACATTTCTAGGCCACATTAGCCTTTAAGCCTCTTTTGCCTTTATCAATATTACATAAAAAAATACACGTGTTCCATACCAATGTTTACTCTCTCATAGGCCAATACTCGTCACTGATGCACCGTTATACATTAAGTGCCCGAGCATCGCCAACTAGGTTATCTACTCCCGGCCAGAACTCGTCAGTGAATGCACGAGCATCGCCATCCAGAGTTTCTATCACAATTCTATTCATAACCTATAATTATCACAATCTTAACTATGCCATTTGTTTTGGGGTAAAGTTTCCTCACTCTTCCTAATTCATATTTTAAACATGTATATATCTTTCTATCAAGTTAAATATAAATAATAGGCAAAGCATATCACAATTGCACATTTGAATCACATATAATAATTCAATCACATAAAACATCATTTCGGTTTTCCTCAGATTCATTAAACAGGGATTAAACTCAATAGTCTCATTCTTATCCCATAGGATATTTCCACAGCTTTCTAACGGCTATCCCTACGTTGTAATCGGACTTATGATCCAAAAGATGTCAATCCGAACATTTCACAAAACATTAATTTCCTTCATTTTCCACTAAATAATTTATCCCGCATCATACCCAATATTTTCACTTTTTTTATCGGATAGAGGGTCGTCATAGCTTTCTAATGACACCAAGTACGTCCCGATCCGAGTTACGGATCAAAAGTTATGAAGGAAACAAAACTGCACAAACTGTCATGTTCGCTAGGTGAACCTTCCAACGAGCGTTCGCTACCCGCCTTCGCTAGGCGAAGCCCCAGGCAAATCAACAAACAGACCAGAACAGACACAATGTTTTCTTTGTGAACACCTTGGCGAACACTCGCCTTGCCCTTCGCTTCCCGAACCTCTAGGCGAACGAAGGCAGAACCAAACAGAACTGAAAAGATACAAAGTTCGCTAGGCAAACGTCGTTGGCGGACATTCGCTGACCTTCGCTGCCGGGTTCGCTAGGTGAACCCTCGAAAACTTGTTCGCTGGGATTCACCCCAGGTTTGCTAGGCGAACCGCGCGAAACCCTGAAATCTCAGAAGCGTAACAGCCGGTCCTTTGGGGTCCAAAACCCATTCCAAACACCACCCAATGCACAGGCAAGCATTAATAGATGATTCTAGACACATATTGATCATACAACACAGTTTATAACTCATTTTATCCGTTAGATTCCATTGATTCAACAATTTATCATTTTCTCTCAATTTTAACCTAAGTTCCAAACATCTATTTCTAGAACTTAGACTGTCTAACTAGAACCCACCTGACAATCGAAGAGGAGTTTGAAGAAGATGATGATGATCCATGAGTTTTTCTACTTCATCTTTCTCCACTTTCTCTTCTCTTCCTCTTTCTCTCCATTTCCTTCTTCTTCTTCTTCTTTTCTATCTTTCTTTCTCTTTCCAAATATATATATATATATATATATATATATATATACCAATATTATATAATATAATCCAATAGAGTAAAATATCCCCAATTGATATTTTTCGTCTTAACCAATTGATCAATTGTTCCCAATCGATAATACTTAAAGCACTTAGAGGATTCCATTAATCCAATTAACCAAAGATAGAGTACATAGATGCTTATCTGATCTCATATGATATCCAATTGAGCATTTAAATAATATGGGGTATTACACTCTCCCCCCCTTAAATTGAAATTCGCCCCCGAATTTCCCTCGCTCAACGATAACCATAACTTGCATCGTCGTCTTAGATCCACACTTAACTTTACATCCGTTAAAGTTTCTGACATAGTCCGATTCCAACTTGACTCTACAATTCCAAAAATCCTTATGTTCACGAATTATCAAACCTCGGCTCCTTAGATATACTCTTATTCCAATGTTGGATTAACTGCTAACTTTGCTTTTTCCGTAAATCATTTGTTGGTCCATACTAAAACACTTGGTCGCATCTTACTATAGGAAGAATGTACCATTCTACATTCCTCTAATGAGTCACAAATAAAACCGTGACATCTTATCTCAAACTAGGACAACAACACTCAACACATCTTCGCGATGTAATCCAGTGATTTCTTAACTTCTTGCAACCATTGACGTTTTATCTTTTCATAAATCTTTCAACGTTCAAAACCACTTCACAAATAGTCAAACGACTTCCTTTACCAGTTCCATCTGGTCTGATGCTGCACACTGTACTCGTTAAATCCGATATTTCATCTCTTTCGTATCACACCCAAAAGGTAACACACTTAAAACAAGATCTCCTTATTTCCATACTTACTAGTAATAATCTTCAAGTTCTTACTATTCTGACTGAACTCTTACATCTATTACCTTCGACTGCGCAATCTAAAGTCTCACAACGGAAAGTCATGAATTCTTAACACTACCAGGTAGCTAACTGTCTGCGGAGGAACACGCTTATCTATTAGGGTCCATACTAACTAATGGCACAAGAAACTTACTGAAGTCCTATGGTAAAATAATTTCTTGGCCAACACACAATATTCTTATCATAGGTCCAATACTCTCCAGACGATAGAGATGCAGGAGTTACACTATTACAATTATAACACAGACAACTCCAAAACCATTCGATCTTGAATCCCTATATCCCAAAATAGTGTAACAACTTTCGTTTCTAGTTACCACATTCCACATCGATTCTTCTTACGGGTTTTCTGATTTACTCAAGATTCCTTGTTGACACGAGATCTCAACCAATTACAATGTAACACCAATATAGAACTACAACCATATACGAGTCACCACTTATCAAAACTGAACCCATTCAAGGTACAATTGTGAGTTTTCATACGAATCACCAATCCATATACAACACTCCACATACACACACACTTTCGAAGTCCATAACACACTTCTTAGTTGAATCAACTATTCTTATTCGTTCCGTTTCCTAAACTATTCCCAGTTACATACTTAACTTCGGAACGTCCAATTCTTACTAGTACTTGGAAAGATAACCTACAAATTCCTTCTCTGGTTAGAACACAACTGATACCACTTTCACGGGGTCTAAATCCAAAACCATGAACCCACGGAAGATAACAATTACTAAACTTCGACCAACTGCTCATATGTTACTAACACCAACAATTAACTTACCGAAACAATCTTTACAAGATCAATAACTCGTGAGTATCCTCTAACTTTGCCCTCAAATCTTTCAACAGTAATACACTTAATACTTTCTCATACTCAACCCCATTCACAAGATTACTTCTTCGAAGTCTCTTTCCCTTGTCGTTTGAACAAATGACCAATTACCCAACACCTTTCAGAAGTTTCTATTCCAACACAAATCCTCTTTCATTTACTTGAAATCCCATTTCCCATTCCCACTACACTCTCCAATCAGAGCATCGTAAGGTAACAAAACACAGATAATGGTTCCTAAGGGATTTCACAATTTGCACACATGCCAATCGATCAACCATCTGAACTAATCGGTTACTCCTCAAAATTCAGTGCAAGCACCATCCTTGCACATATTAATCAGTTAACATCGCTGCAGAATCAAAAACCAGTTTTCCCTCTTAATTCAAAGCCATCCATACTCAACCATCAATCTGATTTGTTCTAACTTGAAATATCATTTTCCAACTCGCGGCTCCTTAACTGGTATAACATTCACCAACCATGACCCACTCAGGTAAAACTGACAAGTCAACACATGTAGATGACACACTCCAACCAAGTGACAAGGTAGAATTCCAAATTCTGACGCGGTCACACGACAACTCTTCGGCGGGATAGTTCACTTTTATACTCAAACAATTTCACTTGCGGGAAACCAATAATGACGACATTCTGGGGTTTTTAATCACAATTCATACCTGATTCGTCCACAACCAAAACCCAACATACAACCTTGTTCTCTCACTTGAACTTCTTGGCGGGACATAAAACAACAACATTCTTAGTCCAACAAAAGTTAGATTCCTAATATTCCGATTATTCACAAATACAGGAGTTCTCTATACTTGAAAATAAATCGGGGTAATGCACCCTCTTGAAGGACCTTTCCATCACTTCGCACACATTAACCGGGATTTATTACCTTTCACTATCCATTGCACATCACACTTAGACCAAATACTTAACGAAAGATTCACAACCAACAATTCTCATCCACTATCTACAAAACCCTTCCGGTATAAATCGTCCATGATTTACACTTAGTCCATAATAAGTCCTGATTTGCTTCTCGTTGTTTTACCACAAACTTGCTTCTTAAAATACAACATTCACTGTTCCACAGAGTACGCCTCATCACCCTTGTCTCAAGAATGAGAATCCATCATGTACAATTGTAACCACGATGCTACCACTACACTCATTCTTAAAACCAAAGTGTAACTTTCTCATTCACGTCCCACTATCAGGCTCCTCACAGGTGGACCATCCTTGATTACACTTCCTTAATTTCAGCTTTAACAACGTATTAATAATTCTATCATACCTACGTCAAAATACCTTCCGTTGTCACTTCCTCATAACGTACCGTTGATACGGTTTTCCCACCGCGTTACTTCGCTTTCCTTTGTAATCCTCTTAGGTCCAATTACAAAACCACCTTACTAAAATTTCCTTAAAATCCCAGATACTTACCATATTCCTTAACACACACTCTTTTCGTTACTAAATGAAGTTCATTCTTTCTCCAACATAATACCTTATACTGTCCCTTGGGTAATTTAACAATTCCTAATTGGTCTCTTATTGAAAACAGAAATCCTGATGTATCATCTCGAACTTAATCTCTCTTCATAACTGAAGATACATAATTCCTCTCCTAATCTTCGTTCGGTGCACCCTTGTTTCACTTGAATCATGTAACACATCCTTGCTTCCCTTCTACTTTAGGTTCCCATGAAAGCCGAACTTCCTTAACTCTCATCTTTTAACCAGTCGGAGGATATTGTTCGAAACACATTCCTTAAGGTACTCTCGTCCCCTCAAGATACCATAGCAACCTTAGAAACTGAAGCACCAAGAACGATCTCACTTCCGGACCTTACGTCACACGTTCCACAAAACAACTTTTCTTTTCCACGGAATGAGATCACTTGAAATCCTTATCCGTACTAGTGGTCAATCCAACTCTACTTGCGATTTTACATATTCCTCAATACCTTATCCAATCGTCCAATAGAGATCCCTAACTTTCAGGCTCCAAAATTCCAAAGGATTGCTTGGACAACACACCACTCTTTAATTTCCTTGCTACCCAAGCACAACTTCTATTAAAACCTCACTGAGCTGGCCCAAAACTTTTCACTACTAACTCTTGGCTTGAGCCTACTCTCACAGCACAAGTTCCGACAACACTACTGAGTCCTCGTGGTCACTCAACCATGATTCTACCTATCACATACATAGTATTAGGTTGATCAGGCCCAACACGACATAGTATGATATTAAGTTTCATGATGGCAAGACACACTTAAGAGGCAGGAATAGATTTACTTATGATGTTTCAAGGCTAGGTCGAGGACACGACCTGCTCTGATACCAAATGTAATGCCCTGTATAATATATATCTAGAATAATACAATACACGCATTTTATTTGGTACTGACACCATCATAAGTGCCTAATGGCGTAATTCACATACTTGACCATTTCCTAAAAACATAAAACAACCTATGGTACAAGGTATGGAAACTAGCCAAAGATAAAAAATCTAAGAACAATATACAATATTCCTCATTTTACAAGACAATAAAATACACAATGGAATAAGCTTAACTAAGCTTCTCTTGAAACATCCAAACATAGCTCCACTTGTAAATCAAACGTGTAAATGCTTCCTGAAAATAATCAACAATAGTGGGGTGAGATACATCAAATCTCAGTGAGTTCCCTATCTTATGGATTCTCTCGGCTTTACAAGGTTCTATCAACCCTAACTCAAGTCAAGGGGGAGGGAAAAGACCTTGAGTACACAATTTTACACCCTATGGAAACACGCTATTGAGCTCGTTACTCAAAATATTCACTTATCGATAACCTTGTCAAGGCATCTCCTTTCTCCCGCCCTCTTCTACGTCTAGAAGTAGGAATGAGTCATGGACCCTCGTAGATTTCTTGGCATACAAAATGGATTCGGGATCATCGGCTCGTACACCGTGATCCGTCACTTCACACGGCCCGTACACCGTCACAAGTCTCTTTACCCGTAGGCTCCATTCGTACTATAACATTGGGAATCAAACCTACCAAGAAATCGTGCATTCATTACAGAGGATCTCGTTACTCATGAAATGGCACATAATAGAATAATGGTTACGATTTCGTGATTTCACATACAACCATAATTGCACTCAACATTTCTAGGCCACATTAGCCTTTAAGCCTCTTTTGCCTTTATCAATATAACATAAAAAAATACACGTGTTCCATACTAGTGTTTACTCTCTCATAGGCCAATACTCGTCACTGATGCACCGTTATACATCAAGTGCCCAAGCATCGCCAACTAGGTTATCTACTCCAGGCCAGAACTCGTCAGTGAATGCACGAGCGTCGCCATCCAGAGTTTCTATCACAATTCTATTCACAACCTATAATTATCACAATCTTAACTATGCCATTTGTTTTGGGGTAAAGTTTCCTCACTCTTCCTAATTCATATTTTAAACATGTATATTTCTTTCTATTAAGTTAAATATAAATAATAGGCAAAGCATATCACAATTGCACATTTGAATCACATATAATAATTCAATCACATAAAACATCATTTCGGTTTTCCTCCAATTCATTAAACGGGGATCAAACTCAATAGTCTCACTCTTATCCCATAGGATATTTCCACGGCTTTCTAACGGCTATCCCTACGCCATAATCGGACTTATGATCCAAAAGATGTCAATCCCAACATTTCACAAAACATTACTTTCCTTCATTTTCCACTAAATAATTTATCCCGCATCATACCCAATATTTTCACTTTTTTATCGGATAGAGGGTCGTCATAACTTTCTAATGACACCAAGTACGTCCGGATCCGAGTTACGGATCAAAAGTTATGAATGAAACAAAACTGCACAAACGGTCATGTTCGCTAGGCGAACCTTCCAGCGAGCGTTCGCTACCGCCTTCGCTAGGCGAAGCCCCAGGCGAATCAACAAACAGACCAGGACAGACACAAAGTTCGCTTCGCGAACACCTTGGCGAACACTCACCTTGCCCTTCGCTACGCGAACCTTGGGCGAACCAAGGCAGAACCAAACAAAACTGAAAAGATACAAAGTTCGCAAGGCGAACGTCATTGGCGGACATTCGCTGACCTTCGCTGTCGGGTTCGCTAGGCGAACCCTCAAAAACTTGTTCGCTGGGATTCACCCCAGGTTTGCTAGGCGAACCGCGCGAAACCCTGAAATCTCAAAAGCGTAACAGCTGGTCCTTTGGGGTCCAAAACCCATTCCAAACACCACCCAATGCACAAACAAGCATTAATAGATGATTCTACACACACATTGATCATACAACACAGTTTATAACTCATTTTATCCGTTAGATTCCATTGATTCAACAATTTATCATTTTCTCTCAATTCTAACCTAAGTTCCAAACATCTATTTCTAGAACTTAGAGTGTCTAACTAGAACCCACCTGATAATCGAAGAGGAGTTTGAAGAAGATGATGATGATCCATGAGTTTCTCTCCTTCATCTTTCTCCACTTTCTCTTCTCTTCCTCTTTCTCTCCATTTCCTTCTTCTTCTTCTTTTTTATCTTTCTTTCTCTTTCCAAATATATATATATATATATATATATATATATATATATATATATATATATATATATACCCATATTATATAATATAATCCAATAGAGTAAAATATCCCCAATTGATATTTTTTCGTCTCAACCAATTGATCAATTGTTCCCAATCGATAATACTTAAAGCACTTAGAGGATTCCACTAATCCAATTAACCAAAGATAGAGTACATATATGCTTATCTGATCTCATATGATATCCAATTAAGCATTTAAATAATACGGGGTATTACACTCTCCCCCCTTAAATTGAAATTCGCCCCCGAATATCCCTCGCTCAACGATAACCACAACTTGCATCGTCGTCTTAGATCCACACTTAACTTTACTTCCGTTAAAGTTCCTGACATAGTCCGATTCCAACTTGACTCTACAATTCCAAACATCCTTATGTTCACGAATTACCAAACCTCGGCTCCTTAGATATACTCTTATTCCAATGTTGGATTAACTGCTAACTTTGCTTTTTCCGTAAATCATTTGTTGGTCCATACTAAAACACTTGGTCGCATCTTACTATGGGAAGAATGTACCATTCTACATTCCTCTACTGAGTCACAAACAAAATCGTGACATCTTATCTCAAACTCAGACAACAACACTCAACACATCTTCGCGGTGTAATCCACTGATTTCTTAACTTCATGCAACCATTGACGATTTATCTTTTCATAAATCTTTCAACGTTCAAAACCACTTCACAAATAGTCAAACGACTTCCTTTACCAGTTCCATCTGGTCTGATGCTGCACACTGTACTCGTTAAATCCGATATTTCATCTCTTTCGTATCAAACCCAAAAGGTAACACACTTAAAACAATATCTCCTTATTTCCATACTTACTAGTAATAATCTTCAAGTTCTTACTATTCTTACTGAACTCTTACATCTATTACCTTCGATTGCGTAATCCGAAGTCTCACAACGAAAAGTCACGAATTCTTAAGCACTACCATGTAGCTAACTGTCTGCGGAGGAACACGCTTATCCATTAGGGTCCTTACTAACTAATGGCACAAGAAACTTACTGACGTCCTATGGTAAAATAATTTCTTGGCCAACACACAATATTCTTATCATAGGTCCAATACTCTCCAGACGATAGAGATGCATGAGTTACACTATTACAATCATAACACAGACAACTCCAAAACCATTCGATCTTGAATCCCTATATCCCAAAATAGTGTAACAACTTTCGTTTCTAGTTACCACATTCTGCATCGATTCTTCTTACGGGTTTTCCGATTTACTCAAGATTCCTTGTTGACACGAGATCTCAACCAATTACAACGTAACACCAACATAGAACTACAATCATATACGAGTCACCACTTATCAAAACTGAACCCATTCAAGGTACAATTGTGAGTTTTCATACGAATCACCAATCCACATACAACACTCCACATACACACACACTTTCGAAGTCCATAACACACTTCTCAGTTGAATCAACTCTTCTTATTCATTCCGTTTCCTAAACTATTCCCAGTTACATACTTAACTTCGGAACGTCCAATTCTTACTAGTACTTGGAAAGATAACCTACAAATTCCTTCTCTGGTTAGAACACAACTGCACACAACTGGTATTGTAAAGCCCCGATTTGTTTAATTGTATTTATTTATTTCATTAATGTGAATTTTGTGAATTGTGTGAATTTATTGTATTTTACCTGCTAATTGAGTTAATTGACTAATTTCCCTGATAGGTAAAATATTTGCAATAATTTATAATTTCTTTTCAACTTTTATTTCCTGAAATATATTTCATCGGTATGTTTATGTTTTATCGCGTTTTGAGAGCGTTTGCGAGATATTTGGGCTGAGGGGTATTTTGGTCTTTTTGCTTGGTTATTTTCATAAAATAGAAATTAGAGAGAAAAAGAGAGAAAATAGAAAGAAGGAAAAAGAGAAGAGAGAAAGGAAGAGAAGGGAAAAGGAGAGGAAAAGAGGAAAATCGAGAATTCATCCGTTTCAATCGCGATTAATCGGGTAAGGGTGAGAAGTTTCATTTATATCTTGCTTGTGTATGTATATGTGTTGTTTAGGTATGTGTTTTGGTTGTTTTTACAGTGTTTTCCTTATTGATAAATTGATGAACCATTGTCATAAATCGATATAAATCGCGTTGTATGATTACCCTGTGTTTGGGAACAATTGCTGGTACTTGTTTTGCTGTTGAAAATGGATTTGGGGATGAAAAATGGGATTTTTGGGGGAAAATTCACAGAAAAATTATGCAGGAAAAATTCCGGGTTTTCGCTGCCCATATGCGTATCAGGCAAGGCAATACACGTATTGGGTTAGGCAATACGCGTATGGCAAGGAAGGATTTTAGGCAATACGCGCATGGGAGTGGGCAATACGTGTATGGAGCGAGGCAATACGTGTATTGGATTTTTAGGGGAACTTTTGGGGAAAAATCAGTCTCTGCTCATACGCGTATCACTTTGGGCAATACGCGTATGGATGGGCGAGTGATCAAGGCAATACGCGTATGGCTCATGGCATTACGCGTATGGCCAGCATGATTGCAGAATTTTGTCATTTCGCGATTTCTTTCCCGATTTCGCGTCCGATGCCGTAACTTTTGATCCGTAACTCGGATTGAGACGTTCTTGGTATCGTTAGAAAGCTAATGAAATGTTATTTCTTATTGTAATGGTTTTGAGATTTTTGGCCGATTTAATTATGTCGGGAATTTTTAAATGTGTGGTTTTGTCGACTTTTACCATTTTAATGGTGTGTATTTGGTGTGTTATCATGCCATATGCTTTTGATATGTATCGTATGACTTGTGTGATGGTGTATGATGTGAACGCATGTAATGATGATATTGTGGTGTGGTAAATACATTGTTTGATTAAATATCAATGTATGTTGTTATGAAGTTTGGTGCTAATTGTTGTGGTTGCGGATTATGATGAAATGCGTTGTTTATGTGAAATTCAATGTGTGTTAATTGGTGGCCTTATGGCAAGTAAATGCATTGTGTGAATTGATTTCCAATGCATGAATAATGATGATGAGATAATTCATATGGTTGAATTGTGAAGATGCATTTGATTGTCATGAGTCCTTGTATGCCAAGCATCATGATATGCATCTTGTGATGTCGTGTGCCCTAGTGGGTGTGAGCGACGAAACGATTCCAGAGGGAATCTTCTATAACATCATGTGCCTTATACAAAGAGGTGTGAGCAATGATTACAGACGATCGTGTGCCTTATATAAAGAGGTGTGAGCGATCGGGTCGTGTGCCTTATACAAAGAGGTGTGAGCGATCCATAAACGTCGTGTGCCTTATACAAAGAGGTATGAGCGACGGGGGAACATTGTTTGCCCGACGGGGAGTTACACTAAGTAACAAGCGATGGTTCCAATAGTGCCTAACTGGACTAGTGATGAGAATGATGGATGGATGGTACCGCATATGCATTGCATAGAGTCGTTGTGTCGGTCTCTGTGCATTCGCATAAATCATGAATGGATTGATTATGTGTGAGAATCATGAATGGATTAATTATGTGTGGAAATTGTGAATTGATTGATGACGTGTTGAGCTTGTGATAGCATTGGTGATTTGATATGCATTTGTGATAAATGCATTGGTTGTGGATAATATGTTTTATGTTTAGACATATGTTATGTGATGTGGTGGTGTGTTTCCATATGTTATGACTTGGTATGCCTTAGGTGCAAATATGTGAGTATGTTGGATTATTAGATATATGTTATGTATATGTGGCATGCTATATGTATGAGTATGTAATGCTTGTGGTGAGAATAACTAAACATGTGAATTTATGTGTTTGCAGTCTGTCTGCTCTGATACGTAACACGGGAGTCGGGGATCGCTTTTGTTATATATGTATCCGTTTGTTGAATATATTTTGTATAACTTTTGTATGTATATTTATATGTTATAAAATGATTAATTTTGCAAAACAAGACAGTTATGGATCTTTCCGCTTTTTTCCTTAACTGAACTTTCCTTTTATATGTAAAAAGTTTCCCTTTTAGGTTTGTTCCATTTTGTGTTATGTATCAAAATTTATGAGCAGGGATTGTGTTTTCTTTATATTGTTGTGACATCCTTGTTTCTGTCGGAAAAATAAATTTTTATTTTACACTGATTTAATCATGTATTATTTACTCGTGATGGGAATTGGGTTGTTACAAAGTGGTATCAGAGCAGGTCGGTCCGTCCGGTCAAGTTGTTGAGTCAGTTGGTGTGACAGTTGGATACTGTCGATGTTGTTTGTTCCTTAGTATGTGATATGTGTGTGAAACATTGTCAGTACTTTCTGGTTGTTCTATTTCGTTGTCTGCAGGAGTTAGAATGAGATAAGTGGGGGAGAAGCTGGTACTTCTCCATTTTGCTTCAGGTGTGGAGCGCTGGGTCAGTGTGTTGTGAATTGCATGATTATAAGTGTTGTTTGGACAGTGTGGTTCCCGGTTCCAGAAGGGATGCGGAGGTAAGGCTTATGACAACTAAGGATTTGTGCCTTAGGTAGTTTTGTGCACATGATGTAAGGAATGCTCTTATAGTTTGGTAAAGACGGTTTATGCCCTATCATGATTGTCGACTGTCTATTGACAAATTGAGAAACTGATCACCCTTTATCTCTTGTTGATAGTAGACGGGAATTATGTTGGATGGAATATACGTGTCTTTCCGGCTTTGATAGTGTGTGAAATGAATTATTTGGAATTAAGATAATGATTATGGATTATTTTGATGAATTGATGAAGATTCTTATATCGGAAGATGAGGCGGATTAGAGGTTTTGATATGTTGTCAAGTTGGGAAGTCATTGAGAAAGAATGATTGGGTTTTATTTAAGGGCTGCTTCTCAGAGAGTAGAGATTGAACTTAATTGGATGAAGGTTAATAGTTGTGGTTTATATCTGCTAAGTAAGTAGAGAACTCTTGGTAGATGGGACTAAGATATGTGTTTTGTCTATGATGGTAGTGTTTTGGAAATTGGCAGGAAGTCACAGTGATGGGCCGTCTGTTGTGCATGGTTTCAAATGTGTTTTGGATGGAACATTAGTGTGTCGTATTAGAGAGCTCCAGTATTGTTAGTAAAAAAAAGGAAGGATGATTGAACGGAATAACAAGTATGATGTGTATAATGGTATTGAGACTATGGAAAGTAAACTTAGAGTTCTGGTGAGGTTTGGAGTCTTTGGAGTTTTAGAGCATTAATGGAAATCTTGAGAAAACCCTAGGTGTGGATGTAAAATTTGAGGGTTCTTTTTGGTGGTTACTACATGTTGGGATTTATGAGAATTTGGACTGTGAAGAGAAGAAATTGTGTGTGGATTACTAACAGTCGAATAAGGTGACGATTGAGAATAAGTGTCCACTTTCATGAACAGATGACTGGAATGGTTTGGTTGAGTTTGAGTGAAATTACAATTGTTTGGAATGTTTGATAAGAGTGGTGAATTGTGTGAGTTGAGGATTTGATCGATTTGATGTGACTGGTTATGTTTGTTATCGGGATAGGCTGTAACTTACTTGGTTAAGGTTGTACGTGAGTAGCCAGTTACCCAGTGAAAAGTGTTGCAAAAGCTTTAAGAATTTATACCTTTTGGAATTTGGTTGGGCATTACTAGGTGCAGTGATGTTGTTCGGTGTTAGTAATACGTCTGTACTATTTATGGAGTAGAGGAATCGTATTTTCCATATTTATTTGGATAAGTTCGTAATGGCTTTGATTGAGGATATTCGGAACTGTTATAGACTTAGAGGAAGAATAGGTAGAGTGTTTGAGAATTGAATTACAAGTGTTGAAAGGAGATGAAGTGTTATGCTAAGTTATTCAAATGAGATTTTTGGTTGAGAAAGATTAGTTTCTTGGATATGTGGTTTCTGAGGATAGTATTATTATGGATCCATCGGAAGTAGATGCAGATCTACAATGAGAGGCTCTGAAGTTGGTTAAGGAGATTAGAAATTTTTGGGCGTAGTTGGTTGTTACTGCAGGCTATGGAAGACTTTGCTAAGTTCGTACTTCTGTGATCTCAGTTGACTTACAAAGGGTGAGTCGTTTGTTTTGGATGTTCGTTGTGAGTAAGTTTTGGTGAGCTGAAGTAGAAGTTGTCTATGGCTCTAGTTTTGATTCTGTGTGATCCTGATAAACTGTTTGTGAGGTTTTGGATGCGTCTTTGATGAGTTTAGTCTGTGTGTTAATGCAAGAGGGTAAGTCGTGGCTTATGCTTTACGATGATTGAGGATTCATAAAAAGGGTCTATACTATTTTGGATTTGGAATTGGTTGCGGTTGTATTGTGTTGAAACAATTGGAGGTATTATCTTTATGGTTCTAGGTTCAAGGTGTTTGGTAATCACAAGAATATTGATTACTTGTTTGGTCTGAAGGAATAGAGTAGGAGACAATGAGGAGGGTTGGAATTCGTGACAAGTTATGAATTTGGCTTGGATTATCCTTCGGGAGATGCTAAGGTTGTGCCTGAAAAGTTAAGTTGAAAGTTTTTATGCATTTCTGTTTTAATGGTCAGAGAATTAAAATTATTTGAGCAGTTCAGAGGCTTGTGTCTGATGTGTGAGATAACACAGGAGAGTGTGATGTTGGGGGATATTAAAGTAAACAATGATTTTTGGTGAATATGAGAAAGAATTAGACGTTGGACGTGAGATTTGTAGTTTTGATGGTTGTGGATAATCAGAGTACGCAGCGGAAGCGTGATGTGGCACATTTTGTAATTGCGTGTGGGACTTGTAAGAATTCATAGGTTGAACATTGGAAACATGTAGGAATGGTGAGACCATTGGAAGTTTCAGAATGGAAGTGTCAAGTGAAAGGTTTAAATATTATTCATGGGCTACTATGTAGATGGACGTTTTCGTTGTATGTTCGATTGGTAAATCGTAGCATTGTTGTAATATTGTGGTGTGATAAGGATATTGGTATTGTGGTTACGTAGAGGTCGTTGAAACGCTGTTGTGTCGTGGAACTTTATGTTCTTGTTTGTGTGGTTGCCTCGTTACCATCGTGATGGTTCGAGTGCGAGTAGCTAATTCCTGTGTGTGGTCGTAACTTGTGTATTCTTTGAGTTATGAGTTGGTCGTCAAGTGCATTGTATGGGCATTGCATCTTGTCTTCGTTGTTGTCGCCGTTGTCTTGGCGTTGTTGTAGCTGCGGTGAGCGGGGTGGTTTGTCAGTTGTGTTGTTCGTGGTGTGCCTTTGGTTGGCATGTTGGTTTGTTAGTCGGCTGCGAGAGTCGTATCCCGAGTTGTTCTTATCAGTATATTTTCGAGGACGGAAATTTCTAAGTGGGGGAGAGTTGTAACGCCCCGATTTGTTTAATTGTATTTATTTATTTCATTTATGTGAATTTTGTGAAATGTGTGAATTTATTGTATTTTACCTGCTAATTGAGTTAATTGACTAATTTCCCTGATAGGTAAAATATTTGCAATAATTTATAATTTCTTTTCAACTTTTATTTCCTGAAAAATATTTCATCAGTATGTTTAGGTTTTATCGCGTTTTGAGAGCGTTTGCGAGATATTTGGGCTGAGGGGTATTTTGGTGTTTTTGCTTGGTTATTTTCATAAAATAGAAATTAGAGAGAAAAAGAGAGAAAATAGAAAGAAGGAAAAAGAGAAGAGAGAAAGGAAGAGAAGGGAAAAGGAGAGGAAAAGAGGAAAATCGAGAATTCATCCGTTTCAATCGCGATTAATCGGGTAAGGGTGAGAAGTTTCAATTATATCTTGCTTGTGTATGTATATGTGTTGTTTATGTATGTGTTTTGGTTGTTTTTACAATGTTTTCCTTATTGATTAATTGATGAACCATTGTCAGGAATCGATATAAATCGCGTTGTATGATTACCCTGTGTTTGGGAACAATTGTTGGTACTTGTTTTGCTGTTGAAAATGGATTTGGGGATGAAAAATGGGATTTTTGGGGGAAAATTCGCAGAAAAATTATGCAGGAAAAATTTTGGGTTTTCGCTGCCCATACGCCTATCTGGCAAGGCAATACGCGTATTGGGTTAGGAAATACGCATATGGAAAGGAAGGATTTTAGGCAATACGCGTATGGGAGTGGGCAATATGCGTATGGAGCGAGACAATACACGTATTGGATTTTTAGGGGAACTTTTGGGGAAAAATCAGTCTCTGCTCATACGCGTATCACTTTGGGCAATACGCGTATGGATGGGCGAGTGAGCAAGGCAATACGCGTATGGCTCAGGGCATTACGCGTATGGCCAGCATGATTGCAGAATTTTGTCATTTCGCGATTTCTTTCTCGATTTCGCGTCCGATGCCGTAACTTTTGATCCGTAACGCGGATTGAGACATTCTTGGTATGATTAGAAAGCTAATGAAATGTTCTTTCTTATTGTAATTGTTTTGAGATTTGTGGCCAATATAATTATGTCGGGAATTTGGAAATGTGTCATTTTCTCGACTTTTACCATTTTAATGGTGTGTATTTGGTGTGTTATCATGCCATATGCTTTTGATATCTATCGTATGACTTGTGTGATGGTGTATGATGTGAACACATGTAATGATGATGTTGTGGTGTGGTAAAATACATTGTTTGATTAAATATCAATGTATGTTGTTATGAAGTTTGGTGCTAATTGTTGTGGTTGCGGATTATGATGAAATGCGTTGTTTATGTGAAATTTAATGTGTGTTAATTGGCGGCCTTATGGCAAGTAAATGCATTGTGTTAAATGATTTACAATGCATGAATAATGATGATGAGATAATTCATATGGTTGAATTGTGAAGATGCATTTGATTGTCATGAGTCCTTGTATGCCAAGCATCATGATATGCATCTTGTGATGTCGTGTGCCCTAGTGGGTGTGAGCGAAAAAACGATTCCAGAGGGAATCCGCTATAACATCGTGTGCCTTATACAAAGAGGTGTGAGCGATGATTATAGATGATCGTGTGCCTTATGCAAAGAGGTGTGAGCGATCGGGTCGTGTGCCTTATACAAAGAGGTGTGAGGGATCCATAAACGTCGTATGCCTTATACAAAGAGGTGTGAGCGACAGGGGAACATCGTTTGCCTGACGTGCAGTTAAACTAAGTAACAAGCGATGGTTCCAATAGTTCCTGAGTGGACTAGTGATGGGAATGATGGATGGATGGTACCGCATATGCATTGCATAGAGTCGTTGTGTCGGTCTCTGTGCATTTGCATAAATCATGAATGGATTGATTATGTGTGAGAATCATGAATGGATTGATTATGTGTGGAAATTGTGAAATGATTGATGATGTGTCGAGCTTGTGATATCATTGGTGATTTGATATGCATTCGTGATAAATGCATTGGTTGTGGATAATATGTTTTATGTTTAGACATATGCTATGTGATGTGGTGATGTGTTTCCATATGTTATGACTTGGTATACCTTAGGTGCAAATATGTGAGTATGTTGGATTATTAGATATATGTTATATATAAGTCGCATGCTATATGTATTAGTATGTAATGCTTGTGGTGAGAATAACTAAGCATGTGAATTTATATGTGTTTGCATATTATTATGCAATCTTGATTTAGTTGTTATTTCTCACCCTTCTGTTGTGGTTTGTTGCTCTATGAGGAAATTGCAAATTAGTAGTCTTGGAGGCTTTTGTGAAGATTAGTTCTCCATCAGTTTGTCAGTCTGTCTGCTCTGATACGTAACACGGGAGTCGGGGATCGCTTTTGTTATATATGTATCCGTTTGTTGAATATATTTTGTATTACTTTTGTATGTATATTTATATGTTATAAAACGATTCATTTTGCAAACCAAGACAATTATGGATCTTTCTGCTTTATCCTTAACTGAACTTTCCTTTTATATGGAAAAAGTTTCCCTTTTAGGTTTGTTCCATTTTGTGTTATGTATCAAAATTTATGAGCAGGGATTGTGTTTTCTTTATATTGTTGTGACATCCTTGTTTCTGTCGAAAAAATAAATTTTTATTTTACTCTAATTTAATCATGTATTATTTATTCGTGATGGGAATTGGGTTGCTACAAAGTGGTATTAGAGCAGGTCGGTCCGTCCGACCAAGTTGTTGAGTTAGTTGGTGTGACGGTTGAATACTGTCGATGTTGTTTGTTCCTTAGTATGTGATATGTGTGTGAGACACTATCAGTACTTTTTGGTTGTTCTATTCCGTTGTCTGTAGGAGTTAGAATGAGATAAGTGGGGGAGAAGCTGGTGCTTCTCCATGTTGCTTCAGGTGTGGAGCGCTGGCTCAGTGTGTTGTGAATTGCAAGATTGTAATTGTTGTTTGGACAGTGTGGTTCCCGGTTCCAGAAGGGATGCGGAGGTAAGGCTTATGACAACTAAGGATTTGTGCCTTAGGTAGTTTTGTTCACAGGATGTAAGGAATGCTCTTATAGTTTGGTAAAGACGGTTTATACCCCATCATGATTGTCGGCTGTCTATTGACAAATTGAGGAACTGATCACCCTTAATCTCTTGTTGATAGTAGACGTGAATTATGTTGGATGGAATATACGTGTCTTTCCAGCTTTGATAGTGTGTGAAATGAATTGTTTGGAATTAAGAAAATGATTACGAATTGTTTTGATGAGTTGATGAAGATTCTTATACCAGAAGATGAGGCGGATTAGAGGTTATGATATGTTGGTTAAGTTGGGAAGTCAATGAGAGAGAATGTTTGGGTTTTATTTAAAGGCTGCTTCTTAGAGAGTAGAGATTGAACTTAATTGGACGAAGGTGAATAGTTGAGGTTTATATCTGCTAAGTAAGTAGAGAACTCTTGGTAGATGGGACTAAGATATGTGTTTTGTCTGTGATGGTAGTGTTCTGGAAATTGGCAGGAAGTCACCGTGATGGGCCGTCAGTTGTGCATGGTTTCAAATGTGTTTTGGATGGAACATGAGTGTGTCGTCTTAGAGAGCTCCAGTATTGTTAGTAACAAAAAGGAAGGATGATTGAACAGAATAACAAGTATGATGTGTATAATGGTATTGAGACTATGGAAAGCAAACATAGAGTTCTGGTGAGGTTTGTAGTCTTTGGAGTTTTAGAGCATTAATGGAAATCTTGAGAAAACCCTAGGTGTGGATGTAAAATTTGAGGGTTCTTTTTGGTGGTTACTACATGTTGGGATTTATGAGAATTTGGACTGTCAAGAGAAGAAATTGTGTATGGATTACTAACAGTCAAATAAGGTGACAATTGAGAATAAGTGTCCACTTTCAGGAACAGATGACTGGAATGGTTTGGTTGAGTTTGAGTGAAATTACAATTGTTTAGAATGTTTGATAAGAGTGGTGAATTGTGTGAGTTGAGGATTTGATCGATTTGATGTGACTGGTTATGTTTGTTATCGGGATAGGTTGTAATTTGCTCGGTTAAGCTTGTATGTGAGTAACCAGTTACCCTGTAAAAGTGTTGCAAAAGCTTTAAGAATTTATACCTTTTGGAATTTGGTTGGGCATTACAAGGTGCAGTGATGTTGTTTGGTGTTAGTAATGCGTCTGTACTGTTTATGGAGTAGAGGAATCGTATTTTCTATATTTATTTGGATAAGTTTGTAATGGCTTTGATTGAGGATATTCGGATCTGTTATAGACTTAGAGGAAGAACAGGTATAGTGTTTGAGAATTGAATTACAAGTGTGGAAAGGAGACGAAGTGTTATGCTAAGTTATTTAAGTGAGATTTTTGGTTGAGAAAGATTAGTTTCTTGGATATGTGGTTTCTGAGGATAGTATTATTATGGATCCATCGGAAGTAGATGCAGTTCTACAATGAGGGGCTCCGAAGTTAGTTAAGGAGATTATAAATTTTTGGGCTTAGTTGGTTGTTACTGCAGGCTATGGAAGACTTTGCTAAGTTCGTACTTCTGTGATCTCAGTTGACTTGCAAAGGGTGAGTCGTTTGTTTTGGATGTTCGTTGTGAGTAAGTTTTGGTGAGCTGAAGTAGAAGTTGTCTATGGCTCTAGTTTTGATTCTGTGTGATCCTGATAAACCGTTTGTGAGGTATTGGATGTGTCTTTGATGAGTTTAGTCTGTGTGTTAATGCAAGAGGGTAAGTCGTGGCTTGTGCTTTACGACGATTGAGGATTCATAAAAAGGGTCTATACTATTTTGGATTTGGAATTGGTTGCAGTTGTATTGTGTTGGAATAATTGGCAGTATTATCTTTATGGTTCTAGGTTCAAAGTGTTTGGTAATCACAAGAATATTGAGTACTTGTTTGGTCTGAAGGAATAGAGTAGGAGACAATGAGGATGGTTGGAATTCGTGACGAGTTATGAATTTGGCTTGGATTATCCTTCGGGAGAAGCTAAGGTTGTGCCTGAAAAGTTAACTTGAAAGTTTTTATGCATGTCTGTTTTAATGGTCAGAGAATTAAAATTATTTGAGCAGTTCAGAGGCTTGTGTCTGATGTGTGAGATAACACAGGAGAATGTGATGTTGGGGGATATTAAAGTAAACAGTGATTTTTGGTGAATATGAGAAAGAGTTAGACGTTGGATGTGAGATTTGTAGTTTTGACGGTTGTGGGTAATCAGAGTGCGCAGCGGAAGCGTGATGTGGCACATTTTGTAATTGCATGTGGGACTTGTAAGAATTCATAGGTTGAACATTGGAAACATGTAGGAATGGTGAGACCATTGGACGTTTCAGAATGGAAGTGTCAAGTGAAAGGTTTAAATATTATTCATAGGCTACTATGTAGATGGGCGTTTTGGTTGTATGTTCGATTGGTAAATCGTAGCATTGTTGTAATATTGTGGTGTGACAAGGATATTGGTATTGTGGTTACGTAGAGGTCGTTGAAACGTTGTTGTGTCGTTGAACTTTATGTTCTTCTTTGTGTGGTTGCCTCGTTTCCATCGTGATGGTTCGAGTGTGAGTAGCTAATTCCTGTGTGTGGTCGTAACTTGTGTATTTTTTGAGTTGTGAGTTGGTCGTCAAGTGCATTGTATGGGCATTGCATCTTGTCGTCATTGTTGTCGCCGTTGTCGTGTCGTTGTTGTAGCTGCTTTGAGCAGGGTGGTTTGTCAGTTGTGTTGTTCGTGGTGTGCCTTTGGTTGGCATGTTTGTTTGTTAGTCGGCTGCGAGAGTTGTATCCCGAGTTGTTCTTATCAGTATATTTTCGAGGACGAAAATTTCTAAGTGGGGGAGATTTGTAACGCCTCGATTTGTTTAATTGTATTTATTTATTTCATTTATGTGAATTTTGTGAAATGTGTGAATTTATTGTATTTTACCTGCTAATTGACTAATTTCCCTAATAGGTAAAATATTTTAAATAATTTATAATTTCTTTTCAACTTTTATTTCCTGAAATATGTTTCATCGGTATGTTTATGTTTTATCGCGTTTTGAGAGCGTTTGCGAGATATTTGGGCTGAGGGGTATTTTGGTCTTTTTGCTTGGTTATTTTCATAAAATAGAAATTAGAGAGAAAAAAAGAGAAAATAGAAAGAAGGAAAAAGAGAAGAGAGAAAGGAAGAGAAGGGAAAAGGAGAGGAAAAGAGGAAAATCGAGAATTCATCCGTTTCAATCGCGATTAATCGGGTAAGGGTGAGAAGTTTCAATTATATCTTGCTTGTGTATGTATATGTGTTGTTTAGGTATGTGTTTTGGTTGTTTTTACAATGTTTTCCTTATTGATAAATTGATGAACCATTGTCAGGAATCGATATAAATCGCGTTGTATGATTACCCTGTGTTTGGGAACAATTGCTGGTACTTGTTTTGCTGTTGAAAATGGATTTGGGGATGAAAAATGGGATTTTTAGGGGAAAATTCGCAGAAAAATTATGCAGGAAAAATTCTGGGTTTTCGCTGCCCATACGCATATCAGGCAAGGCAATACGCATATTGGGTTAGGCAATACCCGTATGGCAAGGATGGATTTTAGGCAATACGCGTATGGGAGTGGGCAATACGCGTATGGAGCGAGGCAATACGCGTATTGGAATTTTAGGGGAACTTTTGGGGAAAAATCAGTCTCTGCTCATACGCGTATCAGTTTGGGCAATACGTGTATGGATGGGCGAGTGAGCAAGGCAATATGCGTATGGCTCAGGGCATTACGCGCATGGCCAACATGATTGCATAATTTTGTCATTTCGCGATTTCTTTCCCGATTTCGCGTCCGATGCCGTAACTTTTGATCCGTAACTCGGATTGAGACATTCTTGGTATCGTTAGAAAGCTAATGAAATGTTCTTTCTTATTGTAATGGTTTTGAGATTTGTGGTCGATTTAATTATGTCAGGAATTTGGAAATGTGTCATTTTGTCGATTTTTACCATTTTAATGGTGTGTTATCATGCCATATGCTTTTGATATGTATCGTATGACTTGTGTGATGGTGTGTGACTTGTGTAAGATGCATTTGATTGTCATGAGTCCTTGTATGCCAAGCATCATGATATGCATCTTGTGATGTCGTGTGCCCTAGTGGGTGTGAGCGACGAAACGATTCCAGATGGAATCCGCTATAACATCTTGTGCCTTATACAAAGAGGTGTGAGCGATGATTATAGACGATCGTGTGCCTTATACAAAGAGGTGTGAGCGATCGGGTCGTGTGCCTTATACAAAGAGGTGTGAGTGATCCATAAACGTCGTGTGCCTTATACAAAGAGGTGTGAGCGACGGGGGAACATCGTTTGCTCGACGGGGAGTTACACTAAGTAACAAGCGATGGTTCCAATAGTTCCTGAGTGGACTAGTGATGAGAATGATGGATGGATGGTACCGCATATGCATTGCATAGAGTCATTGTGTCGGTCTCTGTGCATTTGCATAAATCATGAATGGATTGATTATGTGTGAGAATCATGAATGGATTGATTATGTGTGGAAAATATGAATTGATTGATGATGTGTTGAGCTTGTGATAGCATTTGTGATTTGATATGCATTTGTGATAAATTCATTGGTTGTGGATAATATGTTTTATGTTTAGACATATGCTATGAGATGTGGTGGTGTGTTTCCATATGTTATGACTTGGTATGCCTTAGGGGAAAATATGTGAGAATGTTGGATTATTAGATATATTTTATGTTTATATGGCATGCTATATGTATTAGTATGTAATGCTTGTGGTGAGAATAACTAAGCATGTGAATTTATATGTGTTTGCATATTATTATGCAATCTTGATTTAGTTGTTATTTCTCACCCTTCTGTCGTGGTTTGTTGCTCTATGAGGCAATTGCAGATTAGTAGTCTTGGAGGCTTTTGTGAAGATTAGTTCTCCATCTGTTTGTCAGTCTGTCTGCTCTGATACGTAACACAGGAGTGGGGGATCGCTTTTGTTATATATGTGTCCGTTTGTTGAATATATTTTGTATTACTTTTGTATGTATATTTATATGTTATAAAAAGATTCATTTTCCAAACCAAGACAGTTATGGATCTTTCCACTTTATTCCTTAACTGAACTTTCCTTTTATATGGAAAAAGTTTCCTTTTTAGGTTTGTTCCATTTTGTGTTATGTATCAAAATTTATGAGCTGGGATTGTGTTTTCTTTATATTGTTGTGACATCCTTGTTTCTGTCGAAAAAATAAATTTTTATTTTGCTCTGATTTAATCATGTATTATTTATTCGCGATGGGAATTAGGTTGTTACAGGTACCACTTTCACGGGGTCTAAATCCAAAAGCATGAACCCACAGAAGATTACAATTACTAAACTTCGACCAACCGCTCATATCTCACTAACACCAACAATTAACTTACCGAAACAATCTTTACAAGATCAATACCTCGTGAGTATCCTCTAACTTTTCCCTCAAATCTTTCAACAGTAATACACTTAAGACTTTCTCATACTCAACCCCATTCACAAGATTACTTCTTCGAAGTCTCTTTCCCTTGTCGTCTGAACAAATGACCAATTACTTAACACCTTTCGGAAGTTTTTATTCCAACACAAATCCTCTTTCATTTACTTGAAATCCCATTTCCCATTCCCACTACACTCTCCAATAGAAGCATCGTAAGGTAACAAAACACAGATAATGGTTCCTAAGGGATTTCAAAAATTGAACACATGCCAATCGATCAACCATCTGAGCTAATCGGTCACTCCTCAAAATTTAGTGCAAGCACCATCCTTGCACGTATTAATCAGTTAACATCGCTGCAGAATCAAAAACTAGTTTTCCCTCTTAATTCAAAGCCATCCATACTCAACCATCAATCCGATTTGTTCTAACTTGAAATATCATTTTCCAACTCGCGGCTCCTTAACTGGTATAACATTCACCAACCATGATCCACTCAGGTAAAACCGACAAGTCAACACATTCAGATGACACACTCCAACCAAGTGACAAGGTAGAATTCCAAATTCTGACGCGGTCACACGACAACTGTTCGGCGGGATAGTTCACTTTTCTACTCAAACAATTTCACTTACGGGAAACCAATAATGACGACATTCTGGGGCTTTTAATCACAATTCATACCTAATTCGTCCACAACCAAAACTTAACATACAACCTTGTTCTCTTACTTGAACTTCTTGGCGGGACATAAAACAACAACATTCTTAGTCCAACAAAAGGTAGATTCCTAATATTCCGATTATTCACAAATACAGGAGTTCTCTATACTTGAAAATAAATCGGGGTAATGCACCCTCTTGAAGGACCTTTCCATCACTTCGCACACATTAACCAGGATTTATTACCTTTCACTATCCATTGCACATCACACTTAGACCAAATTACTTAACGAAAGATTCACAACCAACAATTCTCATCCACTATCTACAAAACCCTTCCGGTATAAATCGTCCATGATTTACACTTAGTCCATAATAAGTCCTGATTTGCTTCTCGTTGTTTTACCACAAACTTGCTTCTTAAAATACAACATTCACTGTTCCACAGAGTACGTCTCATCACCCTTGTCTCAAGAATGAGAATCCATCATGTACAATTGTAACCACGATGCTACTACTACGCTCATTCTTAAAACCAAAGTGTAACTTTCTTATTCACGTCCCACTATCTGGCTCTTCACAGGTGGACCATCCTTGATTACACTTCCTTAATTTCAGCTTTAACAACGTATTAATAATTCTATCATACCTACGTCAAAATACCTTCCGTTGTCACTTCCTCATAACGTACCGTTGATACCATTTTCCCATCGCGTTACTTCGCTTTCCTTTGTAATCCTCTTAGGTCCAATTACAAAACCACCTTACTAAAATTTCCTTAAAATCCCAGATACTTACCCTATTCCTTAACATACACTCTTTCCGTTACTAAATGAAGTTCATTCTTTCTCCAACATAATACCTTATATTGTCCCTTGGGTAATTTAACAATTCCTAATTGGTCTCTTATTGAAAACAGAAATCCTGATGTATCATCTCGAACTTAATCTCTCTTCATAACTGAAGATACACAATTCCTCTCCTACTCTTCGTTCGGCGCACCCTTGTTTCACTTGAAGCATGTAAAACATCCTTGTGTTCCTTCTCACGCTTCCCTTCTACTTTAGGTTCCCATGAAAGCCGAACTTCCTTAACTCTCATCTTTTAACCAGTCGGAGGATATTGTTCGAAACACATTCCTTAAGGTACTCTCGTCCCCTCAAGATACCATAGCAACCTTAGAAACTAAAGCACCAAGAACGATCTCACTTCCGGCCCTTACGTCACACGTTCCACAAAACAACTTTTCTTTTCCACAGAATGAGATCACTTGAAATCCTTATCCGTACTAGTGGTCAATCCAGCTCTACTTGCAATTTTACATATTCCTCAATACCTTATCCAATCGTCCAATAGAGATCCCTAACTTTCAGGCTCCAAAATTCCAAAGGATTGCTTGGACAACTCACCACTCTTTAATTTCCATGCTACCCAAGCACAACTTCTATTAAAACCTCACTGAGCTGGCCCAAAACACTTCACTACTAACTCTTGGCTTGAGCCTAGTCTAACAGGTCAAGTTCCGACAACACTACTGAGTCCTCTTGGTCGCTCAACCATGATTCTACCTATCACATACATAGTATTAGGTTGATCAGGCCCAACACGACATAGTATGATATTAAGTTTCATAATGGCAAGACACACTTAAGAGGCAGGAATAGATTTACTTATGATGTTTCAAGGCTAGGTCGAGGACAAGACCTGCTCTGATACCAACTGTAATGCCCTGTATAATATATATCTAGAATAATACAATACACACATTTTATTTGGTACTGACACCATCATAAGTGCCTAATGGCGTAATTCACATACTTGACCATTTCCTAAAAACATGAAATAACCTATGGTACAAGGTATGGAAACTAGCCAAAGATAAAAAATCTAAGAACAATATACAATATTCCTCATTGTACAAGACAATAAAATACACAGCGGAATAAGCTTAACTAAGCTTCTCTTGAAACATCCAAACATAGCTCCACTTGTAAATGCTTCCTGAAAATAATCAACAATAGTGGGGTGAGATACATCAAATCTCAGTGAGTTCCCTATCTTATGGATTCTCTCAGCTTTACAAGGTTCTATCAACCCTAACTCAAGTCAAGGGGAAGGGAAAAGACCTTGAGTACACAATTTTACACTATATGGAAACACGCTATTGAGCTCGTTACTCAAAATATTCACTTATCGATAACCTTGTCAAGGCATCTCCTTTCTCCCGCCCTCTTCTACGTCTAGAAATAGGAACGAGTCCTGGACCCTCGTAGATTTCATGGCATACGAAATGGATTCGGGATCATCGGCCCGTACACCGTGATCCGTCACTTCACACGGCCCGTACACCGTCACAAGTCTCTTTACCCGTAGACTCCATTCGTACTATAACATTGGGAATCAAACCTACCAAGAAATCATGCATTCATTACAGAGGAGCTCGTTACTCATGAAATGGCACATAATAGAATAATGGTTACGATTTTGTGATTTCACATACAACCATAATTGTACTCAACATTTCTAGGCCACATTAGCCTTTAGGCCTCTTTTGCCTTTATCAATATAACATAAAAAAATACACGTGTTCCATACTAGTGTTTACTCTCTCATAGGCCAATACTCGTCACTGATGCACCGTTATACATCAAGTGCCCGAGCATCGCCAACTAGGTTATCTACTCCAGGCCAGAACTCGTCAGTGAATGCACGAGCGTCGCCATCCAGAGTTTCTATCACAATTCTATTCACAACCTATAATTATCACAATCTTAACTATGCCATTTGTTTTGGGGTAAAGTTTCCTCACTCTTCCTAATTCATATTTTAAACATGTATATTTCTTTCTATCAAGTTAAATATAAATAATAGGCAAAGCATTTCACAATTGCACATTTGAATCACATATAATAATTCAATCACATAAAACATCATTTTGGTTTTCCTTCGATTCATTAAACGGGGATCAAACTCAATAGTCTCACTCTTATCCCGTAGGATATTTCCACGGCTTTCTAACGGCTATCCCTATGCCGTAATCAGACTTATGATCCAAAAGATGTCAATCCCAACATTTCACAAAACATTACGGATCAAAAGTTATGAAGGAAACAAAACTGCACAAACTGTCATGTTGATAGGCGAACCTTCCAGCGAACGTTCGCTACCACCTTCGCTAGGCTAAGCCCCAGGCGAATCAACAAATAGACCAGAACAGACACAAAGTTCGCTTCGCGAACACCTTGGCGAACACTCGCCTTGTGTAACGCCCCAGTTTTAGTTAGTTTTAGTTAGTTTCATTTAATTGAGTCGTTTTAATTATTTTTATTATTATATTATTTTATTATTGACTTTTATTTGACAATATATTATTTTTCATCGTTGTTTATGTTTTATTGCAATTTGAGAGCGTTTGCGAGATATTTGAGCTAAGGGGTAAAATAGTCTTTTAAGGGTTTAGATATTTTATATAAATAGAAAGTGGAGAGAAATAGAGGGAAAGGAAAGAAAAAGGAAAGAAAGAGAAGGGAAGGAAAGGAAGAGGAGAGAAAAGAGGAGAAAGAGCAAAAATCGACATAACTCCGTTTCGAGCGCGATTAATCGGGTAAGGGTGAGAAGTTTCAATTATATCTTGCTTGTGTATGTATATGTGTGGTTTGTTGTAATTATTTTGTTTGTTTCACGACTTTTTGTATCGATTGGAATTAGGAGCGATTGATAGAAATCGATGTTTTCGGGGATGAAATTCGATAAAAACTGAGTAGAATACTTGTTGTTAGGTTTGGATCATGTATTGGTTGTTATAGTATGTTTTGGAAGTGTTTGGGTGGAAGAAATGGTGTATTTTGGCCCTAAATGACCTATGTTATCGCTGCTGGAAATTCTGAGTTTCACAGGTTTGCATTGCGAACCACAACGAAGGAATCAGCAAACGTTCGCTAGCCGTTCGCATTGCGAACGTTATGTCATTTTTGCTACTGCCACGGTTCGCTGGGAGCTTCGCACTGCGAACGTGACAGATTTTCAGTTTTTGTTTTCTTCATAACTTTTGATCCGTAAATCGGATTGAGGCACGGTCGGATGCGTTGGAAAGCTCTTTCAATGCTCTTTATGATAATGGAATAGGAACATATGTTTATGCCATGGATTGATAAGAAAAATATGGAAAATTAATGTATGTGTGAAAAGTGCGGTTTATGTTTCCACCGTAACTCCCGAATCGCGAGTCCGATTGATGTGGGACTTAAGGCAATAGATAGATAACTTAATATTATATTAAGTGGTGATGTGATACCATGATTTTAACTAAGAATATTGGTAGAGGATAATTAGTGGTTTGTAGGTTTTGTTGTGTTTGTTTGTGTCCGATGCGAATTGTTATCTTCATATAAATGCGGGGCTTTTGTGCTATTTATATGATGTTGATGTATGTGATAATGATGTTGTTATGATGTTGTTGTGTGGTAAAGTGCATTGTTTGATTGAATATCAATGTATGTTGTTATGATGTTTTGTGGGATTGTTGTGGTTTATATGAGGTTGAAGCATGTGATGAAATGTTGTGATTATGGTTTGTGGCCTAAGGGCAAGAAAATGCATTGTGTGGTGTTGTGAATTGTTACAAGTGTATGTGCTAAAATGCTAAGTGTGGTGATTTGTGGAATATGATGAAATGCATTGTTTGAAGTGTTTTCAATGCATGAATAATGATGATGAGATAATTCATATTGTTGAATTGTGGTGATGCATTTGAGTGTCATGAGTTCTTGTGTGTCAAGCATCATGATATGCATCTTGTGATGTCGTGTGCCCTAGTGGGTGTGAGCGACGAATCGATTCCAGAGGGAATCCGCTATAACACCGTGAGCCTTAAAAATAAGATGACCGAAAGCGATCTGATTGGATTGTGAGCCTTAAAAATAAGAGGACCGAAAGCGATGGTTATAGACGATCATGTGCCCATGTGGGGTGTAAGCGATCAGATCGTGAGCCTTATACAAAGAGGACCGAAAGCGACGGGGAACATCGTATGCCCGACGGGGAGTTACACTAAGTAACGAGCGATGGTTCCAATAGTTCCTGAGTGAACTGGTGTTGAGAATTGATGGAAGTCGGTACCGAATGTGCATTGCATAGAGTCGTTGTGTCGGTCTCTGTGCATTTGCATAAATCATGAATGGATTGATTATATGATTATGTGTGGAATTGTGAATTAATTGATTATGTGGTGAGATTTATGTTTGAATTGGTGAATTGATGTGCATGTGCGATAAATGCATTGGTTGTGGATAATATGTCTTATGTGTAGGCATGTGCTATATGATGTGGTGGTGTGTTTCTATATGTTATGACTATGGTGTGCCTTATGTATGAATATGTGATTATGTTAGTATAATTGGTTTATGTTATGTGTATTAAATGTGATGCTTGTGGTGAGAATAACTATGTATGTTAATTATATGTTTTGCATATTATTATGCAATCTTGATTTAGTTGTTATTTCTCACCCTTCTGCTGTGGTTTATTGCTCTATGAGGTAATTGCAGATTAGTGGTCTTGGAGGCTTTTGCGAAGATTAGTTCTCCATCCATTTGTCAGTTTGTCTGCTCTGATACGTAGCACGGGAGTCAGGGAACGATTATGTTATATATGTATATAATTGTTGAATCCATTTTTGTATTACTTTTGTATGTGTACTTTGACGTTATAAAACCATTTATTTGTAAAACAAGTCGGTTATGGATCTTTCCGCTTTATTCCATAATTGACCTTTCCTTTTATATGGAAAACGTTTCCCCTTGTGGATATTCAATTGATTGTGTTATGTATCAGAAATATTGAGCAGGGATTGTATTTTCTTCATTTAAATGTGGCATCCTTGTTTCTGTCAGAAAAATAAATTTTTATTTACTCTGATTTATATTGGTATTATTTATTCGCGATGGGAATTGGGGTGTTACATAAGTGGTATCAGAGCAGGTCGGTCTGTCCGGCCAAGTTGTTGAGTTAATTGGTGTGACAGTTTAATACTGTCGTTGTTGTTTGTCCCTTAATACGTGATATATGTAGAAGCACTGTCAGTACTTTCTAGTTTCCTAATCCTTTGTCTTCAGGTGTAAGAATGAGATAAGTGGGGGAGAAGCTGGTACTTCTCCAAGTTGCCTCAGGTGTGGAGCGTTGGCTCAGTATGTTGTGAATTGCAAGATTGTAAGTGCTCTTTGGACAGTGTGGTTCCCGATTCCGGAGGGAATGTGGAGGTAAGGTTTATGTCGATTAAGGATTTGTGCCTTAGGTAGTGGTGCATGAGATGTAAGGAATACTATTATAGTTTGGTAAAGATGGTTTATGCCCCATCATGATTATCGGCTGTCTATTGACAAATTGAGGAACTAATCACCCCTAATCTCTTGTTGATAGTAGATGGAATTATGTTGGATGCAATAGACGGGTCTTTCTGGCTTTGATAGTGTGTGCAATGAATTGTTTGGGATTAAGGAAATTATTACAGATTGTTTTGATGAGTCGATGAAGGTTCTTATATCGGAAGATGAGGCGGATTAAAGGTTTTGTATATTGGTCAAGTTGGAATGTCTCTGAGGGAGAATGTTTGGGTATTACTAATGGTTGTTCTCAGAGAGTAGAGTGTGAACTTAAATTGGACGAAGGTGAATAGTCGACGTTATATCTGCTAAGTGAGTAGGAGACTCTTTGGAGTTGAGACTAAGTTGTTTATTATATTTGTGAGGCTAGTGTTATGGAAATTGGCAGGAAAGTCATAGTGTTAGGCCGTCAGTTATGCCTGGTTTTCAGATGTTTTTTGGATGAAACGTTAGTGTGTCGACTCAAAGAGGTCCAGCATGGTTGGTGAGGAAAAAGATGATAGTATGAGGTTGCATGTTAACCAGTGAGTAGTATGGAAACTTGCGGGTGTGTTCTGGATAACTTGAGTTTTGAATTGTGATGAATCACAAACGATTTGGAATTCCTTGATGGTATGAGACTATGGAAATCATGAGGAAACCCTTAGGTGTGAATGTAATATCTAAGAGTTCTTCTTGGTTGGTTGTTGATACATGTTGGAAATTATGGAATTGGACGGTTGAATGGGAATGTGATGATTCGATGGAGCTTCGCAATGCGAAGGTCAAGGCGAAGGCTCGCTAGCAGTTCACAGTGCGAACTTTGTGCCCTTTTTCTTCTGCCTTGGTTCGTTGGGGGTTCGCATTGCGAATGAGGAAAGCGAATGCTCGCTGGGGGATTCGCATTGCGAATATGGAAGATCTTTCCAAATTGTTTCTTTCTTAACTTTGGCTTCATTTATCCGATTTAAACGTTCTTTATATCATTGTGGAGCTATGAAAGGGTTCTATGTTTTGGAAAGCGGAAATATTATTTATGGAATTTGGATTGTTAAGAGAAGAACTTGTGTATGGATTACTAACAGTGGGGTAAGGTAACGATGGAGAATAAGTGTCCACTTTCGGGAATAGATAACTCGAATTGGTTTGGTTGAGTTTCATTGAAATTACAATTGTTTGGAATGTTTGATAAGAATGGTGAATTGTGTGAGTTGAGGCTTTGATCGATTTAATGTGACTGGTTAGGGTTGCTATCCTCAGAATAGGTTGTTATTTACTTGGTTAAGCTTGTATGTGAGTAACCAGTTACCCAGTGGGAAGTTTTGCAAAAGCTTTAAGAATTTATATCTTTTGGAATTTGGTTGGGCATTACAATGCACAGTGGTGTTGTTCGGTGTTAGTAAGGTGTCTGGAATGTTTGTGGAGTAGAGGAATTGTATCTTCTATATTTATTTGGATATGTTCGTAGTGGTTTTGATTGAGGATATTCGGATCTGTTATAAACTCAGAGGAAGAACAGGTAGAGTGTTTGAGATTGGAATTGCAAGTGTTGAAAAGAGACGAGGTTTTATGCTAAGTTATTCAAGTGAGAATTTTGGTTGAAAAGGGTTAGTTTTCGTGGATATGTTATTTCAGATGAGAGTATTGTTATGGATCCATCGGAAGTAGATGTAGTTCTACAAGGAGAGGCTCCGAAATTGGTTAAGGAGATTAGAAACTTTTGGGCTCAGTTGGTTGTTATTGCAGGTTATGGAAGACTTTGTTAAGTTCGTACTTCTGGTATCTCAGTTGACTTGCAAAGGGTAAGTCGTTTGTTTTGGATGTTCGTTGTGAGTGAGTTTTAGAGAGCGGAAGTAGAAGTTGTCTACGGTTTCAGTTTTGATTCTGTGTGATCCTAACAAATCGGTTGCGAGGTATGGGGATGCGTCTATGATGAGTTTAGTCTGTGGATAATGCAAGATGGTAAATTCGTGGCTTATTCTTTACGACAATTGAGGATTTATAAAAGGATATATACTATTTTGGATTTGGAATTGGTTGCGGTTGTATTGTGTTGGAGTATTTGGAGGTATTATTTTTATGGTTCTCGGCTCGAAGTGTTTGGTAATCGCAAGAGTTTAAAGTACTTGTTTGGTCTGAAGGAATAGAGTATGAGACAATGAGGATGGTTAGAATTTGTGAGGAGTTATGACTTTAGTTGGAATTATCTTGTTGGTAGAGGTAAGGTCGTGCGTGGTAAGTTAAGTTGAAAGTTTTTGTGCATGTCTGTTTTGATGGTCAGGGAGTTAGCATTATTTAAGCAGTTCAGAGACTTGTGTCTGGTGTGTAAGCTAACACAGTAGAGTGTGAGGTTGGGTATATTAAAAGTGAATAGTGATTTTTTTGGAATATGAGAAAGAGTTAGACTTTTGACGTGAGATTGGTAGTTGTGATGGTTACGAGTAATCAGAGTGCGCAACGGAAGCGTGATGCAGCACAATTCGTATATTTGTGTGTGTTCTAACTTGGGTATTCCTTGAGTCGTGAGTTGGTCGTCAAGTGCATTGTATGGGCTTTGCATCTTGTCGTTGTAGTGGTAGTCGTGTCGTGTTGTTGTAGTAGTTGTTGTTAGCGGGGTGGTTTGTCAGTTGTGTTATTCGTGGTGTGCCTAGTGTCGGCGTGTTAGTTGGTTAGTTGGATGCGAGAGTCGTATTAGGAGTCGTTCATCTCAGTAAGATTTTCGAGGACGAAAATGTCTAAGTGGGGGAGAATTGTAACGCCCCAGTTTTAGTTAGTTTTATTTAATTGAGTCGTTTTAATTATTTTTATTATTATATTATTTTATTATTGACTATTATTTGACAATATATTATTTTTCATCGTTGTTTATGTTTTATTGCAATTTGAGAGCGTTTGCGAGATATTTGAGCTGAGCGGTAAAATAGTCTTTTAGGAGTTTAGATATTTTATATAAATAGAAAGTGGAGAGAAATAGAGGGAAATGAAAGAAAAAGGAAAGAAAGACAAGGGAAGGAAAGGAAGAGGAGAGAAAAGAGAAGAAAGAGCAAAAATTGACATAACTTCGTTTCGAGCGCGATTAATCGGGTAAGGGTGAGAAGTTTCAATTATATCTTGCTTGTGTATGTATATGTGTTGTTTGTTGTAATTATTTTGTTTGTTTCGCGACTTTTCGTATCGATTGGAATTAGGAGCGATGGATAGAAATCGATGTTTTCGTGGATGAAATTCGATAAAAACTGAGTAGAATACTTGTTGTGAGGTTTGGATCATGTATTGGTTGTTATAGTATGTTTTGGAAGTGTTTGGGTGGAAGAAATGGTGTATTTTAACCCTAAATGACCTATGTTATCGCTGCTGGAAATTCTGAGTTTCACAGGTTCGCACTGCGAGCCACAGCGAAGGAATCAGCAAACGTTCGCTAGCCATTCGCATTGTGAACGTTATGTCATTTTTGCTACTGCCACGGTTCGCTGGGAGCTTCGCACTGCAAACGTGACAGATTTTCATTTTTTGTTTTCTTCATAACTTTTGATCCGTAAATCGGATTGAGGCACGGTCGGATGCGTTGGAAATCTCTTTCAATGCTCTTTATGATAATGGAATAGGAACATATGTTTACGCCATGGATTGATAAGAAAAATATGGAAAAGTAATGTATGTGTGAAAAGTGCGGTTTATGTTTCCACCGTAACTCCCGAATCGCGAGTCCGATTGATGTGGGACTTGAGGCAATAGATAGATAACTTAATATATTATTAAGTGGTGATGTGATACCATGACTTTAACTAAGAATATTGGTAGAGGATAATTAGTGGTTTGTAGGTTTTGTTGTGTTTGTTTGTGTCCGATGCGAATTGTTATCTTCATATAAATGCGGGGCTTTTGTGCTATTTATATGATGTTGATGTATGTGATAATGATGTTGTTATGATGTTATTGTGTGGTAAAATGCATTGTTTGATTGAATATCAATGTATGTTGTTATGATGTTTTGTGGAATTGTTGTGGTTTATATGAGGTTGAAGCATGTGACTGAGATTCGAAGAGAAATCCCTCTATATATTCCATCGGTTTTGGTGATAACTGAGGGTATAGGTTCTTTATATTTTATAAAATAAAAAATAAATAAATAAATAATAGTGTTATTGTAACATATATCTTGGTTACTAATGAGTCGAGATGAAAGCTTCATCATAAATTTTTTTATTTGTAGTAGTGTGAGAAGAAGGTCTTACTCACCTTCCCTTTGGGTCTTGATCCGGGACTAGAACAAAAAGTGTATTTGGTTTTCTTATTTGTAATTTTTTTAGTTAAAGCATTTTATTTGTAAAATTTGTTCTTAAGAAAATAATAAAAATGTTTAACTTTAATATTTTAATTTTTAAAATCTTTTTGAAAAATATTAAATATTTCAAAAATATAAAGGATTTATTTTTTAAAAACATAAAATTTCATTTAATATATATTTAATTACACATAATTTTTAATTTATAATTAAATTTTTCAGTTCTAATAATTAAATATATAATTTAATCACCGACTTGATTTTTTTTTTTGAATTTAGTCTAACCGAGTATTTGACATTTTTTTTGGAATAAAAAGAATTATATTACCAAAAAAGCCAATACAAAACAAGCCGATCCATGATCCAGGCACATGCTGGACTAAAAAGACCAGGCTCAACAACAATCAAATTCTGTTACAAATAATGGCTAGTTTTCTATCATGCATAGATCTTATCTTAACAACCTCCAAAATAGCTTCCACTTTAAGATCTTCAACTCCACCTTCTTGAAAGATTATACTATTCCTAACTTTCCAGATGCTATAGGTTGTTTCAGCTAGAATAGTTTTCAGAAGTTTTCTTTTAACCCCTTTTCCTTTCGTAGCATCTGTCAGCCACTGCACCTCTCTCTGCCAGACCTTGGGTTCATGAACCTGACCAATTCTATGCAGCAGTTGTTTCCAAATGTTACCAGCAATAACACACTTAAAAAACAAATGATTTATACTTTCAGTGCCCCCACAGAGCACACACTGCCCATCCGTCACAATTCCAAACTTTTGGAGACGATCTTTGGTTGGAAGCTGGTTGTTACAAATCATCCAAAGGTTAAAAACAGCCCTGGGTCTGGCTGCATTAGACATCAATATTTTTCTCCAAGCCATTTTGGGTTTTGCACCTCTAAGCTCCTTATACATTTGTCTCGTATTGTATCTGCCCAATCTTTAGAAGCTATCCCATGCCTCAGTATTTTTGCATCTTTCTCTACTCTTGAATATGGCTTTTATGATCCAAGAGGTGTTTCTAGTTGGGAGATAATCAGCTGCAGTATTCCTCTTCATATAGTAGGCATGGATCCATCGAATCCATAGCTTATCAGTCTTTCCCCAAAAATTCCAAAGCAATTTGCCAATGGTGGCAATATTCCAGGTTGCCAGCTCAATAAGGTTTATCCCACTAACATTACAAGGGTCACAAATATGCTCCCATGAAATATGAGCTTTCATGTTATGAATATCTTTTCCTGTCCAAAGAAAGTTTCTACACAAAGACTCTATGTGAGATAAAATCTTCTTAGGGAGGGGGATACAACCGAGTATTTGACTTTAGTAGTGAATTAGTTTTATTTGATGACAATTTTTTTAAAATAAATTATAATTTTTTTATTCTAATATTTCAATAATCAAAATTTCCCCACTTAAAAACTAAAATATCATACATTTCCGTTAGTTCCCCTTCCATACACATGTTAGCGGAAGAGTTTAATAAAAATGCACTGACATAATAGTGTAAAATAGTTTTACTTTCATTTTATGGAAATATATCATTATACTATATCATACAAATAATTTAAAATTCTCAATCTAACTTAGAGTCGGCCTAATACATCTTGAGACTTGAGACAAAATTTAAAATTTAACATTATAATATGATAATAATAATAATATTTTTTAAATTAATATATTTTAGATGTTTTAGGATGTAAAACCATTAAATTATATAATCAATTTCATTTAATATTTTATTTTAATTGATAATAAAATAAACTCATCTAAACACTCTTCTCGTTATTTAAAAAAGTCGTAATTGAAAAAGAATGCTAAAAGTATTTTTAAAAAATAGATATCAAATCTCCTATTATGTTAAAGAACTTAAAAATATAGTATCTATACATGTGAGTTTTAAATTAACAAATTAAACAATACACATTCTAAATAGTTGTTATTATTATATATTTTAAATAAATCTTATTATTTAACTAGTTTAAATATTATTTACAAGTTTTTTTTTAAATCAATTAACTAAAATTATATAAACATAAAATAAAAATGTGAGGCTCTAGGTGGTAGCCTTGGTGGCCTACCCCTGGGGCCGACCCTAGTCTAACCTGAAGAAATACATGATTGTTATTAGTTGATAATATAAAATTAATTTACATGATCAATTCATATCTTATTTTCTCTTAACGAAATATCTTTATAATATCATTGTGACAACTGTCTCATGTATTTAAAAAGACCAAAATATATTTATATTTTTTTTCAATTCTTTCAAAACCATTGACGAATAAGATGTGTTTTTACAACACAACTTTTTGTCATTTAGAAATACAAGGAAAAGTGAAAAAACAAACTAAATACAAAAACGGAAAATTACTCCTCTAGTCCTATTTATTGAAAAAGAAGAAAAAAAAATAGATTCATCAAATAATTGATTAAATTTGATTTATCATTATAGACCAGACACTTTGAATAATTTAAAAAACATACATTTTCTTATAAATGGGATTAGAGGATAAAAAAGGAAAAATTTTATATTTGACTGGTTTATAATTCCCAAAATTAATATACCGGAATGATTTTGAAAACAAAATTTTCCATGTTTGTTGTCAAACAAGTTTTAGAAAAAATAAAAAAATGGAAAAGTGTTTTGAGGAATATTTTTGAAAAAAGTTTCAAAACTTTTTTAATATTTTATTTCTTAAAAAAAAGAATTTGTTTTTTCATTAAAAAAGTGGATGATCCATGAATAAATATATATAGAGTGCAATGTTACACGAAGAGAGACACATCAAAGAAGCACACGCCATTGTTACTATACCATGGTAACAATGGGGACATTGAATTTTCTCTTAACAACCTTAACGATTGTCATGTCTATTTCAACAACAACATCACAATCATCCATTCAAAATTTTATCAATTGTTTTTCTCCTAATTCCTCTGTCTCTCAAGTCATTTACACACCAAACAAACCTTCATTCTCAACCATCCTCAACATGAAAATACTTAACAAGATATTTAAACAAGCAACAACCCCAAAACCCTTGGCAATTATAACTCCAAAAGATGCTTCTCATGTCCAAGCAACAGTTAAATGTGCCAAAAGTAACAACATTCAAATCAGAATTCGAAGCGGCGGCCATGATAGTGAAGGTTTCTCGTATGTATCAGATGTGCCTTTTGTTGTACTCGACACATTGCATCTCAATTCAGTTGATGTCAATGTACAAGATGAAACAGCATGGGTTGAATCTGGTGCAACAAATGGTAAGATTTATTATACCATTGCAAAGAAGAGTGATTCGCTTGCTTTTCCAGCCGGGGTTTGTTTTACTTTAGGTTCTGGTGGTCATTATTCTGGTGGTGGATATGGAAATTTGATGAGAAAATATGGTCTTTCTGTTGATAATATCATTGATGCAAAAATTGTTGATGCGAGCGGAAACATCCTTGACAGAAAATCAATGGGAGAAGATCTTTTTTGGGCTATAAGAGGTGGTAGTGGAGCTAGTTTTGGTGTTATTCTTTCATGGAAAATCAAATTGGTTCAAGTTACTCCACAAGTTACTGTTTTCAATGTCTCAAGGACTCTGGATGAAGGTGCAACTGATATTGCTTACAAATGGCAATTTGTTGCACCAAAATTCGATAGAGATCTTTTCATTAGAGTCGTTCATAATGTTGTTCAAATTGGTGAAACAGGTAAAAAGACGATGCAAATTAATTTTGTTGGTCAATTTTTGGGGACAGTTGAAAGGCTTTTTCCTTTGGTGAGTGATAGCTTCCCAGAATTAGGTTTGAAGAAAAGTGATTGCATATTAATGCCTTGGATTAATAGCACTGTTTTTTGGTATGATAAACCACTTGGCACTCCAATAGAATCAATGCTTGAAGGACCAAAAGAATCTGAAGCCATTTATTTCAAACGTAAATCTGATTATGTGAAGAAACCTATTCCAAAGGAAGTTATAGAATCTCTATGGAAGTTGATGATTGAAGGTGAGACTATGTTTGTGCAATGGAATCCTTATGGCGGAAGAATGGAGGAGATATTACCATCAGAAACACCATATCCTCATAAAGCAGGGAACTTGTTCATGATTGGATATTTTAATAATTGGATTGATGAATCTCATGGAAATACTAAAAGTCATTTGAACTTTTCGAAATCGGTTGAAGAATTCATGACTCCTTATGTCTCAAATTCTCCTAGAGAGGCATTCCTCAACTATAGGGATGCTGATGTTGGTGTTAATCAACATAGTAATGTAACGAAATTTGACATTGCAAGAACTTATGGAACAAAGTATTTCAAAGATAATTTTGAAAGACTAGTGAGTGTGAAAACTAAGGTTGATCCTGAGAATTTTTTTAGATACGAACAAAGTATACCTACTAGGATATAGGTAATGTAAAAGTCACATCTAGTATGAAATCTCAAAGAAATAAACAGTATTATTATTATTATTATTATTATTATTATTGTTATTATATTATTATTATTATTTTATTATTATTATTATTATTATTATTATTTGTAGGGTTTAATGGTAGTGCACTGTCAGTGTAAGGAAGTTTTGCACATGCAACCAATTAAAACTCTTATATTTGTCATGTCATTTTAGTATTTTAAAAATAAAATTGGGATTCATGTCTCTCATTGGTTGACAATGTAAACATTTTTAAACTGTGAATGCATTCCATTTTTTCTCTTATTTGTATTATTATTATTATTGTTATTATTATTATTATTTTTTGTTATTATTTTATTATTATTATTATTATTATTATTATTATTATTATTATTCTTTATTATTATTATTATTATTATTTGTATTATTATTGTTATTATTATTGTTATTATTATTGTTATTATTATTATTATTGTTATTATTATTATTATTATTATTATTATTATTATTATTATTATTATTATTATTATTATTATTGTTGTTATTATTATTATTATTATTGTTGTTATTACTATTATTATTGTTATTATTATTATTATTATTTATTATTATTGTATTATTATTGTTATTATTATTGTTATTATTATTATTGTTATTATTATTATTGTTGTTGTTATTGTTATTATTGTTATTATTTTTTTTTAATAAAAGAATTTTATTAAATCCCAAGAAAACAATACAAAACAAAGCGATCCAAAGACCCGACCTGAAAACAACAAAACACCACAAACAAACAATACTTAAGGCATCAATAAAGCACTTATATGTTCTCTAAGTTTAGGCCTATTCCAACATTTATGCGCTATGATATCCACTATTCTAGGACCAATGTTATCAATGTTTAAAGTTTCCCCTAAGCAAGTTTGGTTACGAAATCTCCAAGATTCGTAAATCATTTTCGCGAAAGCACACTTGAGCAATTTGCTTCTCCAATTGTTCCCTTTACTTTTAGCCAAAAACCTCTCAATTTCCCCATTCCACGCAAGAAGGAGGTGGTCCACTTGCAACCAGTTTAAAACAAACATCCATATTTTTTGAAGCTCTAAACAAGAGAAAAGGAAGTGGTTATGAGATTCCTCTTCACTGCAAAAACTGCATTTTGAGTCCTCCAAAAAACCAAACTATCGCATTCTATCCTTGGTCGCCAATCTCCCATTACAAGTCATCCATAAGGTGATAATAGCTCTCGGCCTTGCAGGGTTGTCAATCCAGGTTTTCCGCCAAGGAACTTTCTCAGAATTATGCATAATCACATTATAAAAGTCTCTGGTTTTTGTGTTACTTTTCTGCAGCAAGGTTATCCACTCTTGATTATCAATACTTCTATGTCTTTGCTTGAAGATAGCCTTACAAATCCAAGACCAATTATTTCTAACCACCACTGCCATGATGTCTGAACCTTTCATATAGTAAGTGTGAATCCATTTGATCCACATACTATCTTTTTTCCCACTTAAATTTCACAACAGCTTGAGAAGTCTAGCATACTTCCACTCATCAAAATTAACAATGTTTAGGCCACCTTGATTTTTCCTCTTGCAGAGTTTTTTCTAAGAAATTGGAGATTTCCTGGACACTACCCCACTCCCAGTCGAAACGAATGATCTACTAGAATGCAAGGGGGAGAGGGGACCCCCTTGCCTTAAACCTCTCTTGGCTTTCAACTTCTTAGAATGCCTACCATTAATGTTATATTGATAAGAGACAGTTTTGACAGTCAAAAGAATCCTATTGACAAATTTTGTAGGAATGCCAGTTTCCTTCAAGATGATCTCTAAAGCTGGCCATTCCACAGAATAATAAGCCTTTTGAATATCCATCTGAATCCTACATTTAGGAGGCCCCCCTTTAGCACTATAACCCTTCATCAGCTCATAAGCTAGCAACCCATGATCTTGCAAATGGTATCCAGGAACAAAAGCAGCTTGGCTATAGTGGATAATACTTTTGAGAACTTTACCAAGCCTAGTAGCTAAAATCTTATAAATGATCTTGTAAACAACAGTACAACAAGAAATAGGCCTATAATACTTAACCCTTTTAGCATTAGGAATCTCAGGGATAATAGAGACAATGGTACTATTAAAAGAATAAAACAATTTATCCTTCTCAAAGAAATCCTTAACAGCTGCATACACATCATACCTTGTAATCTCCTAAGTGGCTTTTAAAAACTTTGCACCATAACCATCAATCCCTGGAGAAGAGTTATCTTCCATATCCTTGAGAGCTTTGTCAATGTCACCATTGCATATGGGAGCAATAAGGCTTTCCCTATCATCAATAGAAAGCTGGCTACCTCTTATAAGAACCACAATGTCAACTCCCTTCAAGTTAGGATCAGCCCTGCCCGCAAGATTGCTATAGAAATCCAGGACCTCCTCCTCCATCTCCTTTTTAGAAGTTATGGAATCACCATCATTATTCAACAGGCACAAAATTTGGTTCTGGATTCTTTGACTTTTCAATCTTGCATAAAAGAAAGCAGAATCATTGTCCCATTTTCTCAACCAGTTAATTTTTGCCCTTTGTCTCAAGTTTTTCTCTTCAAAATTGCTAAGTTGGATAACTTTAGCCGAACAACATTTAACCATACTAATCTTCTCTTTGTTCAGCCTATCCTGAGCCAAAGAGACCTGAGCACTCTGAAGCTCTTTTCTGCCCATCTCAACCTGGTTTTTTATGCCTGCAAAGATCTTTCCTCTATTTTTAATAACAGTTTGAAGCCTTTTTAGTTTTCTCCACAGGGCACCCATCCCAACATCTATAACTGGCTGGATCTAATTAGCTTTGACAATATCCAGAAAACCCTCTATATAAACTAAAGCATTTTGGAACTTAAAATGCTGCTTACATGGCCTTTTAAAATTTTGACCAACCAAGCTGAGGAGAGCATGATGAGATACACCACTATTCAATACTGTCAAAGTAATATCACCATTCTGATTATGCCAAGCCAAGTTGCCAATAACCCTATCTATTTTAGAATAAATTGGGTTGTCAGGTTGGTTATTAAACCAAGTGAAAATCTCAAAGACATTCTCAAGTTCATTTAAAACATAGGAAAAATCACCGATCACTTTGGATAAATCTCCAGCAGAAACCCGGTCTCTCTCATGAGAGTTCCCCATCCTTGGGCCTGCCTATGGATCTAATCCTCAGCAGTAAGATAACCTCATCTTAGGCTTTATATAATGATCTTTCCCCAACACAGTCAACTTCCTCTTGGGCTTTGTACAATGATACTCCCCCAGCGGAGCTAACCTTTTTAGACTCTCTTGTTGAGTCAATCACTTCTCGACTCTCTTGTTGAGTCAATATTTTTTTTCAAACTCTCTTGTTGAGTCCATCACTTTTCAAGACTCTCTTGTTGGGCAATCTCCTTTTAGCCTCAATCTCGGGCTTCGTACGAGACATCAAATCACTCTCTTATTGAGTATAAAAGACTTTCTTGTTAGGTCAATCACCTTTGCAAGATTCTCTTTTTGAGTCGACTCTTTTAGCCTCCGTCTTGAGCTTTGTACAAGACATATAAAATCACTCTCTTGTTGAGACGAACTCATTTCAGCCTCCATCTTGGGCTTTGTACAAGACACATATAAACCTCCCCAATGGAGTCAGAAATCCATTTTAGCCTCAATCTTGGGCTTTGTACAAGACAGAAAGAACATTTTCCCCAGAAAAGTCAAATTGTTAGCCTCCTCTTAGGCTTTATATAATGATATCCCCAAAAAGTCAGTCTCTTTTGTGCCTCAATCTTGGGCTTCGTACAAGACACATACACTCTCTTGTTGAGTCGGTCTTATCTAGTCTCCTCTTAGACTTCGTATAAAGAAATCCCTAGCTGAGTCAATCAACCTTTTAGAATTAAACTTGTGCTTTGATTAAAGCACACAAACATCAACAGTTCCCCTTTAGAGATGACAAATCCTCTCTCATCCAAAACCCTTTAGCTTCATATATTGGGCTTCAAACATGATACAAATCCCTTTTAGCTTCAATCTTAGGCTTTGAACAAGACACAAATACTCTGTTTAGCCTCTGTCTTGGGCTTTGAACGAGACACAAACATTATCTTTTTCCTCCCTTAGAATAGGAGGAACTACGATTGCTCTGATTTCCCTGTTTCGTTTAAACGGGAATACGTAGGCATAAGATTGTGAAATCTTAGTGAGCATACTAATCAAAAACCCTAGGTCCAGTACCTTCATACTAATTAATCCTTAGGTCCAGTACCTTACCAAAAACATCAACAAAAATTCACTGACTCATACTTCCCAAGAAACTTTCCCAACCCATTAACAGATAAACACTATCAATTACAAAGCGAAACCTAAAGCTGATATCCTGTGGATAACCATATATAGGATGGGTAATTTATAACTACCCATTGTTTAACCTGACTCCGATTCCCTGAATCTCTTTTAAACATTAGTTCAGTTAAACATTTGCGTGCAAGGTTAGTTTTAGATAGCTTCCCTTTCCCTTCCAGCTTCATGGGATAAATAAGAAATCAGAAAGTAGCACCCCCTCCTACCATTGCGGTGAGGAAAACTTCAGCGATAAGGTGGTCGTGTCACCGACAAAAATTGCTCGCTACAGTAGGCTCATGTCCCCGTTTTTGCGCGAACGCAGTACGGGCCCTCCCAGTTCGCGACGAGCTTGTCCTCTCGTGAGTCTTTCTGGTTCCTTCGTATGACGAGGGTGCCAACCTGAAAATCTCGTTTAATAACTTTCTCGTTATAACGTAGAGTTATTTTTTGCTTAAGTGAGGCCTCCTGGAAGGATACGCCCGTCCTTATCTCCTCGACATAGTCGAGCTCTTCCCTTAGGGCTTCGTTGTTCGCGTCCTCGTCGAGGGGGCCTCCGTCCTTCTCGAAGGTTCCCTGATTTCCACGGGGATCACCGCTTCAGTTCCGTAGGTCAGACGAAAGGGGGTATCCCCGGTCGTGGAATGCGGGGTTGTTCGGTAGGCCCAGAGGATGCTATGCAGTTCCTCGACCCATCGTTGCTTGGCGTTGCCTAATCGGAGTTTCAATCCCCGAAGGATCACTCTGTTCACTGCTTCGGCCTGCCCGCTTGTTTGAGGGTGCTCGATCGACGTGAAGTGCTGCTTCGTGCCCAGTTTGGTGATGAAATACTAGAAGTTCCTGTCGGTGAACTGTGTCCTGTTGTCGGTGACAATCGCTTAGGGCACACCGAATCGGGCGAGGATGTTCCTCTTGTAGAAACGGAGTATGTTGAAGGCCGTGATTTTGGCCAAGGCTTCCGCCTCGATCCATTTCATGAAATAATCCACGCCGACGATGAGGTACTTGTTTTGGTATAACCCCACGACGAAGGGCCCGAGGATATCCATTCCCCACCGCGCAAACGGCCATGGGGACGACAATGTTTTGAGCTCGTTTGGAGGGGCAAGGTGCATGTCCCCGTGTCGTTGGCATCGATCAAATTTATTAACGTGCTCCTTGGTGTCCTGCTGCATGGTGGGCCAGTAATACCCTGCTCGGAGAGCCTTACGGGCTAAGGATCGCCCGCCGAGGTGCTGTGCTTTTATTCCCTCGTGGATTTCCTAGAGTATACCGGGGACCCTGGTCTCCTCGACGCACCTGAGGAGGGGGATAGAAAATCCACGGCGATATAGTTTATCCTTGACTATTGTGTACGAGCACACTCGTCGCTTAACCATCCCCGCTTCCTTGGGATCCTCGGGCAGTTTGCCCGTCGTGAGGTATTCGTGTACCGGGGTCATCCAACAATTGTTGTCCCCAATGGCGTTCACGTCCATCGCCGGAGCGGGTTTGTCGATGTCGGGCGGGAAAGCACTTCTTGTATGACGGATTTGTTTCCGTCTTTCTTCTTTGTGCTCGCCAATTTGGATAAGACATCTGCTCAGGTATTGTGCTCGCGTGGGATGTGGGTTACTTCCGTGGAGGTGAAGTTTTCCATCTTTTCTTTCACCAAGGTCAAGTAATCGATGAGGCTGTCATTCTTCGCTTGGTACTCTCCTTGGACTTGCGAGGCTACGAGCTGGGAGTTGGTGAAGATTTTGACCTCTTTGGCGCCAAGGTCCTTGGCCAGTCGTAGCTCGACGAGGAAAACCTCATACTCTGCCTGGTTTTTCGATGTCGGGAAGGATAACTCGAGGGAGACCTCGATCAAGATGCCTTCCTCGTTCTCGAGGATAATGCCCGCCTCACTCCCTTTCGTGTTGGATGCCCCGTCGACGTAGATTGTCCACTTTTGGGATTCGTTGGTCGAAGGTTTCGGGACGGTAATTTCCGCCACAAAGTCAGCCAATACCTGAGCCTTCAGGGCTTTCCTTCCCTCATAATGGATGTTGAACTCGGCGAGTTCGAGTGACCATCTGAGCATCCTCCCTGCCATGTTTGGTCGACCGAGGAGTTGCCTTATTGGCTGCTCAGTTCGTACAACGACCGTGTGGGCTAAGAAGTAATGGCGTAACCTCCTGGTTGCGGTGACGAGGGCCAGGGCGACTTTCTCGATCTACTGATACCTGAGCTCGGGGCCTTGGAGGGCCTTGCTCGTGAAGTAAATCTGCTTCTTCCCGTCCTGGGTTTCCCGGATGAGGATAACGCTGACCGCTTCGCTCGTGATAGCGAGATATAAGAACAGTGTCTCCCTGTTCTTCGGCCGTGAGAGGACCGGGGATTGCGACAGGACTTGTTTGAGGTGGAGGAGCGCCTGCTGGCACTCCCCGCTCCATTCAAACGTCGCTTTTTGTTGAAGATGCTTGAAAAATAGGAGTGCATATTGTGCAGATTTGGCGACGAAGCGGTAGAGGGCGGTCAGCATCCTGTTTAGTGATTGTATTGACTTTTTCGAGTTCGGGGTTTAGATCTTGGAGAAAGCCCTACATTTTTCGGGGTTGGCCTTGATTCCTCGCTCCGTGAGGTAGAAGCCGAGAAACTTGCCCACCCGAATGCCGAAGGTGCATTTGTCGGGATTGAACCTCATACGACATCTCCTCACCATGTCGAATACCTTCTTGAGATGAGCAGCGTGGTCAACTTCTTCTGCGGATTTGATGATCATGTCATCCATATAGACCTCGAGCATGTTGCTGATCTCTCCCCGGAAGACTTTGTTCATCATCCGTTGGTAGGTTGCGCCGGCGTTCTTCAGGCCAAAGGGCATTACGTTGTAGTAGTAATTTCCCGACTCGGTCATGAAGGTTGTATGCTGCTTGTCGGCCTTATCCATGAGGATTTGGTTGTACCCCGAGTAGGCGTCCATGAAGGACAATAACTTGTAACCTATAGAATTGTCGACCAACTGTTCGATGTTAGACAAAGGATAAGAGTCTTTCGGGCATGCCCAGTTAAGATCGGTATAGTCAACACACATCCTCAATTTTCCATTATTCTTTTTGACAAGTACAACGTTGGACAGCCAGGTTGTGTACCTGGCCTCCGAAATAAAATTCGCCTCTAGGAGGTCTTTTACAGCTTTTTCAGCAACCTCCGCTTTTTTGGGAGACTGCCTACGGCTACATTGAACAATGGCCCTAGCTGCCGGATCTACGGTGAGCTGGTGACAGGCCACCTCGGGGTCAAGGCCAGGCATCTCGGAAGCGCTCCAGGCAAATAGATCAGTGTTCTCTCGGAGACATGCCTTCAGCTGCTTCTTCGCCAGGTCGGGGAGTCAGGTGCCAATCTTCACGCTTCGGTCTAGTCGTCTCCGAGGGCGACGAGCTCGAAGTCTTCGTCTGGAATGGGGCTCGCGGGGTGGAGGGGCTTCCCGTTGCTCCGCCTGGAGGTCGAGGTCAGCTGCTCCGCCTTCTTCATGCTCGCCCAGGAACTCGCTGTCGAGGTCGACCGCGTTGACACGCGGGAGTGGCCTTTGCATAGCATCCGGGGATGACTTCGCTCCGGTCCTGGGTTTGGTGCTGATGGAACTCATGCCTTTGATTGCAGCGTCGAAGCATATTCTGGCCGCGTCTATCTCCCTGTGCATCGTAATGACCCGACCCCTGGCCGTGTAGTACTTCATCTTGAGATGGACCATTGATGGCACTGCTGTGAGTTCGGCCAGGGTGGTCCTCCCGAGGATGCAGTTGTAAAGGGACGGGCATTCGACCACCAAGAAGCGGGTCTTGACTTGTCGGGAAGTGTCTTCAGCCCCGAATGTGACCATCACTTCAATGTAGCCCCACAGTCTGGTGGTGGTGTCGTTGAACCCCTGCAGATCTGAACCCACGCATGGGGTTAGATGTCTCTCGTCGAGCTGGAGAGTCCTGAAAAGGTGAGCGTACATGATGTCTACCGAACTTCCCTGGTCGACAAGGATCTTGCGAACGTCAAAATTTGCCTTCTGTGCCCTGACCAAGAGGAGGATAGTGGCGTTGGGCGCTCCGCCTGGGAGCTCTTTAAGGTAGAAGGTGATGGGGTTTGATTTCCCTTGCACCTTCTCGAAAGTGGTGGTCTTTGCCGATGTTGTGGACTCCAGTTCGTCAAAATCCCGCTTGATCGACCCTACGGACACCTTCTCGTAACCACCTCCGGATATGACCATCGTCTTGGGGAAACCTTCCCACGTGCTGCGGGCAGCGACGGGGTCTTCGTAGGGGAAGTTTGCCCACATGCTGCGAACTGCCTCTTGTCCCGCGATGCCTTTGGGGACAAAAAAGTCCTCGGGTCGAGTGACGCTAAGGGCAACCTGCAGCCGACTCTCGTCGGGAAGAGGTGTCGTCTCCTCGACGCTTTGGGCTTCCCGGGCACTGGGACGAAGGGCGTCGTTCTTCTGAGATTACTTCTTTAGGTGCCCTTCCTTGATCAGGATCTCAATTGCATCTTTGAGGTGGATGCAATCCTCTGTGACATGTCCATGGCTCCGGTGGAACCTGCAGTACTTAGACTTGTCCGTGTTTAATTTGGAGGTTGTTGGCTTGGGAAAGTGGACGCCCCCTTGTCGCTCCCGAGGATTTGCATCCATGGTACAAACGCGAAAGTGGCGCGGAAAACAGAGTCGCCAGCAGTGTGTATTTATCCCAAGAGAGGGAAAGGAAACACTGTGTAATCCTAAAGGAAGGGAAAGAGCATGGTCTCGCGACCAAGAGAAATGGGTAAGGGAGTCGGTTACACGAAGGGAAGGTGTTAGCACCCCACACGTCCATCATACTCGATGGGATCCACGCTTGTTGTCTTGATCAAAGGGTGTTGTCGTCTGGAGCTCCACTGCTACTGGAAAGGAGAAGGAACGGGAACGGAAAAGAACGAAGAAACGAAGAAGAAAAGAAGAAGAAGTGACTCGATAGGACATCTCTCGTCCTATGCCTACGTATTCCCTCGTGTAATGGGAAAGTCAGAGTCAACGTAGTTCGGACACAAACTAAGGAGGGAGGTTGCTCGCCAAGACATCACCGTCTTGTGCCTACATATCCTCAATCGGACGAGAAAGAGGAAATCAGAGCAGTCGTAGTTCGACCTAACGAGGTCGGTTAGTGTTTTTTATGAGCGACGTTTGATTCGCGTCCGGCAGTTAGGGTCGATGCCTGTTTGCAACGAGACGGAAGGTAACGTGCCCTTTTCTGAAAATGATTTGAAACTGAAGAATCCCGAAGGAAAAAAAGTTTGAATTTGTTTTGTATTTTTTAAGACAGAAGTGGTTTGAGGTTAGTTCATAACTTGTATTGCACCCAATTCTGTAACATAGGAACGAATACTTCGCGCATCGTCCTCAACAGGACGTACACTAAGTACCCTAGAAGAATGAAGGGAGACCCCTCATACTTCATTTCCCATATGTAAGGCTCATGCGCAATACATGTTAATCCTTTATTAAGTGTTTTAGGATTGTTATGAGATGAGAAGAGAAGACTCAAGGAAAAAGAAAACACTAAGGGGAATTCTATCCTAATGTTGTCATGCAAAAGGTGGCCCTATAGTTGAGTTTGAAAGGGGAACTTCTACCTAAGACAACATGTAAATGGAAGCCTAATGTTAATCCTACTCCAAGCTTAATCGAAAATTAAGTTGGACTAGGTAGCTCTAAAGGAGTGAATCCAAGACTTAAACAAGTCTTGAGATTCAAGGGAAGGAAAGAGTGAAAGAGATGAAGAAGGAAAGAAGAAATGAACAAAAACAACAGATACAACAGCGCATCTGCAACAATACAGCAGTTAAAGATAGCACACAAGCAAAACAGCTTATAACAGCACACAATTCAGCACAAGAAAGGGTGCAAAAGGCCAAACATCAGCACATATAATAGCACATATGCACATAAACAACAGTAGAAACAGGGCAGCATGTGATACATTAATGATTCACTCATGGAAAAGCAAACATGCATCAAGCATTACATTTCACAATTAATCATGATCACAATCACGTCATACACCATGGTACACAATACTTGAATTCATCATGAAAGAATGCACATCATTTGATAATGGACAAATTAATTCGAATATGCATTTCATGGAACCAAAAGCAAACTAGCATGCACAACTCAATTCCAGCAACATAAGTAATAATCCATAATCAACATGCTCAAGAAGTGTGCGTAACGCGTTTATCGCACCAAGAACGCAACATCGCAAACAATGTTCATAAATGATGAAAATACAAGAGCTGCGTGTCGGAAAATTTTGCACATGCAATGGTGTGAGGTGCAACAACATCAAAATAGTCATTAGATGAGTATCATATCAATCCATGAAGATTAAAAGTGAAACGGGATCGAAACATGCTCAAAAATGCACAAAAAACACACTCTGCAGTAGTGTTAATCGATTAACCAATTGCAGTGCAATTGTGTTAATCAATTAACAGCTCTTATTACCCACATTTTGCACTGGTTAATCGATTAACCTAATTGCACTGCAATTGGTTAATCGAATAACACTATAAAATCAGCACAAAATCAATTTGAAAAAATCACTTCCAGCAGCAAAAGCACTTATGCAATCCTCTCCAATGATCATGTAATAAAAAATGCACGAAAATTAAGTTCAGAGACACCATTCAAACATCACTTAAATTCAATAATCATCAACATCCACAATCAAGATCAACCAAATGAACCAAAACACATCAAAATTCATGGATCTACATTGTATAAGTTGCAATTAAGCTAAAATGAGTATGGATCGGAAATTAACCAACCTACAAAGCTGAGATTTGCTTTGGTAAGTGTTGTAAACAGAAATGGATGAATTCAAGTAGAGAAATCCAAGATCCACAAGCTTCTTGCACTCAAAACATGAAGATCCAAGCAATAAGCAACCAAAGCTCCAAAAGCACTTCCAAAAATCACTTCTAAAAATTCAGAACCAGATCCAAACGAAAATCCAAATTGAAAAGCTGAAATGTAGTGATGATGAGAGGTTATAGCTCAAGAATTAACAAGTTCCAATGAAGAACTTATTAATATTTGGAGAAGAGCTTTGAGTGTGGTTGAAAATGGAGTTGGAGAATGAAAAAGTGAGAAAGAATTGAGAGAATTCTGAAAATTGGGAGTGAAAATATGATCTAGGTTTTGAGGTTTGGAATGAATTGGTTTAAATAACCCCTAGGTTAGGAGTTAAGTTTGGGTTGGGAGTGAGGTTAAGTGAGTGGAAATTGGGATGAAATGTGAATTAGGAAAGGAAATGTGAAATTGGGATGGAAAGAATTTGAATTTTTGAATGGAAAATCAACTCTCTAGATCCTTCTACTGATGTGTAGTATTAAAATGGGTGAATAAAAATTGGGTTAAAGAGAAACAGCTCTGAAAATGCAGCATTTGGGTAAAATTCACAATGGTTAATCGATTAACCTAATTGCACTGCAATTGGTTAATCGATTAACACATTCAAATTTTGAATTTTTGCGCCAAAAGGAGGGAAACTTGGATATTCGTCTGGTTCTACCCGTTCTGAACCACGATAGACCTCTGAAACTTGCCATTTGATATTGCCACTGGAATACACTTGGAATATGCCGTGAAATGTTTTTTCGCACTCGGATTAAACTGCTGATAACAATTGTTTGGTGCTGAATAACTTATCAAAAATTGACTGCCGGAGTTTCTGATCATCCAGTCATTTAATGAGCAAATAAATGCTCAAAAAGACTTGGAAAGCTATCTGCTTGGCTCTGAACACTATTAAAAATCATACTGGAACTGATGACGCCGTGAGCTTCTGAAAGAATACCTTGATCCCATGCCCAAAAGAAATATGCAAATGCAAAAATGACAATGCAAATGAAATGAAGCATAAGCCAAAAGGGTTAGAAACACTAGGGAAAATTTTGAGGTGTTACAGCTGCCCCTATTCAAACTTCTTGGATCCGAGGGTATGGAAGCAAAGGCTTCCAGATAGTCGAGATACATGGAGATTGAATACCAAAATAATCGCACAAATTTGCGTCCCGCAAAAGGAGAGACGACTCCTCTGGGGAACAAGATATAAAAGATGTAAGATCATAACACGGACGAGTGTCAGAGACCAATACGGACGAAGTATTGAAGTGGATTGAAACAAATACGGACGAGTGTTGAATGTGCTGGGGATAAGCACAGACGAGTGCCGAACGAATGAATATGAATCATTAAAGAAGTCAAAACCAACACGGCGAGTGTCTAAAGGTTCACACACGGACGGGTGCTGAAAGAACACGAACGAGTGTCTAAGGTCAATACGAACGGGTATTGAAATAAAGGTTCAAACACGGACGGGTGCTGAAAGGACACGGACGGGTGTCAAAAAGGTTCAAACACGGACGGGTGCTGAAAGGACACGGACGAGTGTCAAAAAGGTTCAAACACGGACGCGTGCTGAAAGGACATGGACGGGTGTCAAAAAGGTTCAAACACAGACGGGTGCTGAAAGGACACGGACGGGTATTGGCTAAAACATTCAAAAGGCAACTTTATTGAGGATTGAAATGCTAAACCGAACACAGACGGGTGTCGAGAGAACACGGGCGAGTGTTTAAAATCAATATTGACGAAGTATTGAGGCAATGAAAAAGAACACGGATGAGTGTTTAAAATCAATACTGACGAAGTATTGAGGCAATGAAAAAATACGGACGAGTGTTAAAAGAACACGGACGGGTGCTGAAAGAACACAGACGGGTGTTTCACGCTAGCTGCTTTGAGGGGATGAACCAGAAGAGCGATGACGAAGACGGCCGAAGGCGGATTTGCAAAAGACAGACCGGCCGAAGGCGGAATTTCAAGCCCAAGATTAGTAGAATCAACAGATCTACCAAGATGACTCCACTGGGGAAGAGAGAAATCTAAACAAACAACTCTGCAGGGGAGTGTAGGAAGGACCAACAAGAAGGACAAATCCACTGGTTGCGGTGTAATGTCAAACAACATCTCCTGAATCATGTTACTTTCTGCTGGGGAAAGAAACCGGTAATAGATATCAAACCTGGCTTATGCTTCAAATGCATATGTTTGAATTTTTCTATGGCGTAATGCTCCATACGAAATGGAAATGCTACGTATTTGGGAGGATGCCATGCTAAAATGCTTATGCAATGCAAAAGAAACGTCTCAGCAAAATAAATGCTGAAGACAAAGGCAACCCCACCGGGGATGACAAAATAAATTATCCTCTGAAATAAGAGACCCTGCTGAGAGAAATTCACTCTGCTGAGGAAGCTCCTGATCACTAACTCTGCTGGAGATGGAGACTCCGAGAGAATATCCACTCTGTTGGGGATAGATAAAAATGAATATTGGAGGTGGAACCCGAAGATAAGCTCTCTCTGTTGGGGATTACCCATGACTTCTGCCAAAGATAGAATTCCAAACCTGGATTTGAAAAATGCCAATAACAATTGGACTTAAGACCTGTCGGGGGTATCAACCGTTGTTGAACAATCCACTGAGAAGATCACCACCAAACTCTGCTTGGGGAAATAAATCAATAATTCCGATCCTGGTTGGGGATACTACCGGGCTTAACTTGCCGGTAGGAGTCATCTATGTCTTTACCTGCTGGGGCGTATCTACCATTACTAGCAATCTGCTTGTAAGACGATAATTGACGGCATCGACTCTTCTAGAGGACAACATCCAACTTACTCATCTGTGGGGATTAAATCATAACGTTGCTGATGAGAAAAATATCTCCTGACTGGCTGAGGAGAATGAGTGCTCAGGCCCTGTGGGGAAAATAACATCTTTGTCCCAAGAAGATATTCCATAAGTCTCCTATTGGGGATGCAATAGCGTCAACCTCCGATTGTTTGCTAAGAAAGTGATAAATCAATCACGACAACAGCTGGGGAATTAATCTTTTGCCCTCTGCTGAGGAAGATAATCCTCGACACCCTGGCTGGGGAAAATAACAACCTTCTGAGGAGGATGAACTTTTCAATGTCGAGTAGAGTAGCTCTACTGGGGAAGAACAAACTTGTTGCCCTGTAAACAAAATCAACAAAAAGTTCTTTATGCAAAAAAGGCTACTTCGATTACCATCAGTGGAAGCTGACCAACGCAACCCATTCACTCTTCTAGCCAATGGGCCGGTTGTTAAGTCTGAGAAGCTGAGGAGCCAAACCCTTTCGTAGTGCGGAAACTATCGGAAATAGTTGTTACGCGATACTACCCTCATTTGAGGCTGGTGATCTATTCTCGGTGAATGGAACTTACTCTAAGATTGCTTTACAACTCGCTGGCGATCCGCTTGTTGTCTTGCTTTCCTGGGAGGAGCTGATGATAATGAGTACAGGTACAAAAATCACCCTAGTATAAACCTTTGGGGATGGGTAGAGCCTTGACTTCATGACAACGACCCTTTGACCCCATGTTTTTTCTATGTTTTTGTGTGCTGCATTCATGCATCCATTTAATAAAACATTAAAACATTCAAAAAAAAACTTCTCTTCTAGTCTCTCTGTTTTTCAAATTAAACTAAGACTGTGATTGCAAATATCAGAGAAAAAGATTGCATTAATGGATTTTGGTAGAAGGAGAACTCACCAGTATACCTTCAAGGTTCCAAAGCTAGAGGATTTAAGAAAGTTAGCGAGGATGATCGTTAACCCAGAGGCTTTCAGAGCCAAGCACGGTGGTTTGCTACCACTGTTAAGAGTCCATGTGATTAAGGGGATCATGGACGCGCTCATTCAATTCTACGATCCGGTTTATCACTGTTTCACGTTCCCGAATTACCAGCTATCACCAACGCTGAAGGAGTATTCTCATCTGACTGATTTACATATCACTGATCGAGCTCCATTTTCTGGACTGGAAGAAATTCCAAAGAATCAGACTATTGCAATAGCAATTCATTTGGACGACTCTGAGGTCAGGACTCACATGACCACTAAGGGTGGGATCCAAGGTTTGCCAGCCCAGTTCTTGACAAAAAAAGCTCTATACTTCGCTAGTATAGGGAACGGGACTGCTTTTGAAAGCATCTTTGTCTTGCTCACCTACGGGTTATTTTTGTTTCCCAACATCAATAACTTCGTCGATATCAACGCTATTAAGGTTTTTCTCATTGGAAACCCTGTGCCGACTTTGCTCGCAGATGCGTATCATTCTGTACACTTGGGAAATTTGTACAGCGGAGGGGAGATCACATGCTGTGTACCTTTGCTTTACAAATGGTTTATCTCTCACTTGCCCAAGTTTGCTGCTTTTTGGGATTGCAAGAGTGTCTTACGTTGGTCGCAGAAGATCATGTCTCTCACCAACTCTGATATAGATTGGTGTAATAGGATTTATGAGGGAATCAAAGTCATTGACCATTGTGGAAACTTCCCCAGCGTACCCCTCATAGGAACTAAAGGAGGAATCAACTATCATCCGATATTGGTTCTTCGTCAATTTGGATACCCGATGAGACACATCCCACTGGGTGTTCATCTGGAAGGTCTTTTCTTTAAAGAAGGAGAAAGTGACAGAGCACTAAAGATGGAATAGTGCAAGCTTGGAAACATGTTCATAAGAAAGGACGAGAGTCTTTGGGAAAACCGGACTGTGTCTCGGTGGAGCCTTATCTTCATTGGGTACAAACTAGAGCTCTCGAGCTAAAGATGCCTTATCCTCGTTACGGAATTCTTCCACCGAGGGAAACTGTCATGTACTTCATGACGGAAACTGAAAAGCTTCAGGTTACTCTCAACAAGGTTCAAAAGGAAAGAAGGTCTTGGAAGAACAAGTACCACACCCTCGACGTAGAGTGTATCCAAATACAGCAATTACTAAAAGAGAAAGATGCTCTGATTGAAATTTTGGAGCAGCATGCTGTAGAGAATCAAGATGACCAAAGGAATTTGCTAGCTCCTTTCACCTGGCAAAGGAATGATAACCCGACAACGGCCCAAGCGCCCCGGTCAAAGAAGAGGACTCGGGACCCATTAGTTTAGGTTTCTGTTTCTGCACTTTGTAATCTACTGTATTTCCATTTCTGTAATCCTTTGGAATTCAATAAAAAGGGGTTTCCCCACTGTTTGATATTTACAATCTAATTGTCGAAGTTTATTTTGATTAAACAAAAAAAATACAATTAATATAATCATTGCATTCATCATTCTCACATCGCGTATTCTCCTTACCTACGAATCTCACGTTTGTGTCTCAATTCTAGAGTCAAACTGTCTCATTCGTATAATACTCGGGCCAATCGTCAGAAAAAGATGGATGATCTTGAGGAAGAAAACAGAGAGTTGAAAGAAGAGATCGACGCTCTGAGAGAGGATATGAGAAAGCTTCGTAACGACATGCAAGCCATGGCAGAAGCTCAGCTACAAAGAACTGTGATCTTAGAGATCACCTCAACGCCCATCATAGAAAAGTATGATCCTAGGTATCAGATGCCGAAAGATCATCCTTGGGGCATGCCTGTTAACTATATCCCGGAAGGATATGTTCCGCCGATCACTGAAGATCAGGGAATCGCAACAGAAGCCGCTGGGCCTGAAGGTTACAAACTTCGGGAAAGCGAAGATGCCAGGGGAATACTGAAGACTCCTGAAGGTTACAAACTTCGGGAGGCGCCAAGACTTACTGCCGTAGTCACGGTACCACCCCCTGTGGTGCACACTGTCCCGGAAGGACAGATTCCACAGACACCTTCTGGTAAGAAGGAAACTATGTTTGACAGAATGGAGGAATTCCAGGAACAGTTCCTGGAAATGCAGAAGGAACTGCAAGCCATTCGCAGTCAGGATCTATTTGGAAAGGACGCCGCAGACCTCTGCTTGGTCCCAAATGTGAAAGTCCCGCACAAGTTCCAAGTGCCCGACTTTGAAAAATACAAGGGTAACTCTTTCCCTCAGAGCCATCTGGTGATGTACGCTCGGCGGATGTCAGCTCAGACGGAGAATCAGGACCTGCTGATTCACTACTTTCAGGATAGTTTAACCGGTGCCGTACTCAAATGGTACATGGGTTTAAACCGTACTACGATCAGTACATTCAGAGATCTTGGTACTGCCTTCGTCCAACAATACAAATACAATTTGGACATGGCACCCGACAGAGATCAACTCAGATCGATGTCACAAAAGGACAAGGAAACCTTTAAGGAGTATGCTCAAAGGTGGCGTGAAATTGCTGCTCAAATTTGTCCACCTCTTAAGGAAAAAGAGATGACAAAGATCTTCTTAAAGACCTTAAGCTCATTTTACTACGACCGAATGGTTGCCAGTGCGCCCAGTGATTTCACCGAAATGGTCGGCATGGGCGTACGTCTTGAGGAAGCCGTCCGAGAAGGACGTTTGGTAAAAGACACTGGATCAACGAGCGGTACTAAAAAATACTGTAGTGCTCTCCCTAAGAAAAAAGAGAAAGATATTGGGAATATCTCTCTCGAAAAGCAAAGGCGACGTTATCAGCCAGTAGCAGCTGTTACTCCTGCTATCGGCCCCGCGCCTGTTCCTATGTATCAACCTCAGGTTGCGCAGAGCCAACCTGACCAACAAAGGACACAACAACCTCTTCAGCAGGCTCGTCCTCCATATAACAACAACCGTACAACACGGCCACCAGGATTTGATCCTATACCCGTAACGTACGCAGAGCTGTTTCCGTTACTGCTGGCTAAGGGGCACATCCAGACTAAGTCTCCCCTTTCAGTTCCGGAAAATCCGCCTTTTTGGTTTAAGGCGGATCAGACGTGCCCCTATCATCAAGGAGGTTCAGGGCATAACATTGAGACTTGTCTCAATTTCAAATCCGACGTGCAAAAGCTTGTTAGGAGCGGGCTCTTATCTTTCAAAGATACGAATCCTAATGTTCTTACGAACCCGCTGCCTCAACATGAGAAAGCTGCAGTCAATCTGATTGAGAAAGAGACTAACAATGTCTATCAAATTCATGATGTACTCTTGTTAAAGACCAATATGGTCAAGATGCATTGTAGATAGAGTGGATATGGCCATGTGCCACCTCATAATTATCACCAGTGTGATATCTTCTCTAAAGACAACCAAGGATGTTCTGTAGTGCAAGCAGCTCTACGGGAACAGATGGATCTCGGATGGATCCAAGAGCACCGAGTTTGTGGAGTTAACAAGGTCTACAAGAATTCTAACGTCATTCAGAACCACGATATCCGTGCAATGAATGTCAACTTGGTGGCGATGCACTCAAGGCAAAGCCAGTATCATAATCTGCCGCGGCACGATTACAGTTCTTGTCTGACTTGCTCGGTAAACAAACAGGGACGCTCTTTCATACAAGAGGCCCTCCAGCGTCAGATGGATCTTGGATGGATCCAAGACTACCATGACAGGAACTCCTATCAAATCAACATGGTTCAGATCTTCAATATCCGCATAATGAATACCAACCTGGAAGAGTTACATGCTGAGCAGGTCCGACTTGGATTCTTAATATCACATGACTATCAAAGCTGTAAAGCAGGTTGCGAAAACGATCGAGGTTGTACCCTTGTCCAGGAGGCACTTCAACACTTGTTAAATCACTGGTGGATGCCAATCTATATGGACGAAGATACTCAGCTGATTAGTATCAATCACAGGAATCCTACTCGTCGTCAAAGTCAGGATGTCCGATCAGTGGAAGCTAACCTAGTGAGGTTACATTGTATTCAAATTGGGCGTGGCCAGGTGCCACCACACAATTATGACCGTTGTAGCGTCTGTTCGGAAAGTAACCAAGGGTGTTACCTTGTGAGAGCAGCTCTTCAGGGTCAGGTCGATCATGGAGAAATTCGTCCATATCCAGGTTCAGGACCCATCATTTGGTCGCCGAACTACCTTGCCGAGCAATTTGAGGATGTTGTCATGATCTCTGGTCATCACAGGACCAGGGATGTTTTTGCCATCATCCCTCTACTTGACGAATCTAGAGTTCCTAACCGGGAACGGATCAAGGTTACTTATGATGGTCAGAAAAATCAGAAGGTTCCCATAGTCATCTATCTGCTGGGACCACTACCGTATGAATTGGCTAAGGCGATCCCTTACAAGTACGGTGCAACAACAATTGAAAATGGAAAGGAAATTCCATTACCCTTCGTCGTGAATATTGCAGACATCAGTCGTGTAACACGGAGCGGTCGAATCTTCAACCGAGGGGTTGGAGAATCCAACAAAGAATAGGAACTTCAGGCAGAAATTCCTGATCCACCAGTCGGTCAATCCAGTAATCCCGACCTTTCGAAAAATAATGATGAGATGCTAAAGCTCATCCAAAGGAGTGAATACAACATTGTTGATCAACTGTTACAAACTCCTTCAAAGATCTCGGTATTATCACTGTTACTCAGTTCAGAGGCCCACAGAGAGGCTCTACAAAAAGTCTTGGAGCAAGCCTTTGTGGAACAGGATGTAACAATCAGACAGTTCGATAGTATTGTCTCTAACATCACTTCCTGCAATAATTTGGGATTTAGTGATGAGGAATTACCTGAAGAGGGTCGCCGTCATAACATGGCGCTCAATATCACAGTTAACTGCCAGGGCGATGCTTTAGCCAACGTACTGGTAGACACAGGGTCAGCCCTGAATGTTATGCCGAAGTCCACCTTGATGCAATTATCATTCAAGGGCCCTCCGATGAGAGTCAGCGAGGTCGTCGTCAAAGCATTCGACGGATCCAGAAAAACAGTTATCGGCGAAGTTGATCTTCCCATAACTATTGGTCCTCACACTTTCCAAATCACTTTCCAGGTCATGGACATCCGGGCAACATACAGTTGTTTATTAGGAAGACCTTGGATACATCAGGCTGGAGCGGTTACTTCAACCCTCCACCAAAAGCTAAAGTTCGTCAAGAACGATCAACGTGTTACAGTTTGTGGGGAACAAGCCTTGCTTGTAAGCAACTTATCATCATCTACTTGTGTGGAACCCGAGGAGGTTATTGGAACTCAGTTCTAAGCACTATCGATGAGCAAGGACAATCAGTTCAAAGAAGGAACTTCAATTTCTTCATACAAATATGTTATCAAAGCGGTCGAGAGTACCGATACAAAAGGATGGGGACGGCTTGTCATTCCTATTGACAATAAAACAAAGAAGGGTCTTGGTTTTTCTGCAACTTGTACCCAGACAACTGCTAGCGATGAAAGTCTTCATCCCCTTCAAAACTTCTTCCACAGTGGAGGTTTTCTTCACCCAGTGTCTCAGACAGTTCATGCTATCAATGAGGAAGATCCCTCTGACACAGATGAAAAATGGAAGTCCTATCTTAACCAGGACGGCTATATGTCTCAGGAAGAGGTGCCTATGCCTTTTTGCTTTCCTACAGAAAGTCCGAGATTTATACCCAGGTCAGATGTTGAAATGATCTACGGAGATTATGATCCGGAAGGATGTCGTGCTCCGCCAAATTCATTAGAGGAGGACACTCTGATGAAAGACAACTTTGACCACAATTACTATGGCCTGATGGATGGTCTGCCAATGTGGCAGCCTTACCCAGGAAACTTGGGGCAAGAGAGTCATCCGAATAATGAAAATCAGCTGACCATCATTAAACAGAATACTTGTGTCCCCACCATGTCATGGGATCAACACTCAGGTCATTCGGAAATTACTCAACATGACCATGAATTCGCAACGTTTGCAGGACTAGAATTCATCAACTATGCTTTTCCCAAGGTCAACGTCATCGAGAGGGATGACTTCTCCAGTTTCAAAGAAGTTTGGGACACTCTGGGAGAACCAAGTGGAAAATACGACTATATGGTCAAGTACACCGCTCCCGAAAGCTCTCGTATCAAGCTTGAAGATATCCAGCCTACTGGATGGGGAGATGCAGCTGAGAGCACCAATACTCTGCAAAATGTAACAGAGGAATCCTCCTACGACAATTCTGCCTGGGAGACAGATTCCAATGATCCTGCTCCACCGGAAATCAACGTCATTTCTGAAGACAAATCAAGGAAGGTGCCAGACTTTGTGATTCACCGAGGAGTTCGCCGCCAGTGGGTTGCTGTCGAGGTTCCGAAGGTCGTTCATCAGTCAAAGTAAATGCCATCTTTAAGCCTTTCACCCTGCCCAGGTAAAACAGATGTTTTGATAGGGCTCGCTTTCTGTAAATTTCCCTCTTCGCTTTGCCCAAAGCGACAGAGTTTTGTTTTATAGGGCTGTAGTTTCAAGATTCGACTTGTACATTAATAAAATAACGTCGTTCTGTAATTTCCGCATTAATTGCTGTTTTCTCTTTTTGCTTTTTCTCAGAAAATGGTAATCCTAAAAAAACATTCAAAAATAAAAACAAGCAGTAAAATAAATACACTGCACACACTTACATTTTCTCTATCTCTTCTAAACACGAATCATCACGTCATGTAGATTGCTTGTTTTAAACCCCGTTGAAACATACGATCCGATGCCTTCTTCCGACTTTGAGTTCCCGGTATTCGAGACTGAAAAAGAAGTTGACAACGAAATTCCAGAAGAGATCTCCCGACTACTCAGACAAGAGGAAAGGTCCATTGAACCTCACAAAGAGCCGTTGGAAACGGTGAACTCAGGTTCAGAAAAAGAGAGAAAAGAAATCAGGATTGGAACACTGCTCAGTCAGACTGCCAGAGAGGGTTTGATAAAGCTTCTCAGAGAATTCCCCGATGTGTTCGCTTGGTCCTATCAGGATATGCCAGGGTTGGATACCAGCATCGTGGAAGATCACTTACCGCTAAGATCGGAATGTCCGCCAGTAAAGCAAAGGTTGAGACGCACTCACCCGGACATGGCCATCAAAATCAAAGAGGAGGTGCAAAAACAGATTGACGCGGGTTTCCTTGCTACATCTGAATATCCTCAATGGTTAGCCAACATCGTACCCGTTCCCAAAAAGGACGGAAAGGTCAGAATGTGTGTTGATTACAGAGATCTAAACAAGGCAAGTCCAAAGGACGACTTTCCTTTACCACACATTGACATGCTGGTAGACAGCACAGCAAAGTTCAAAGTTTTCTCCTTCATGGATGGATTCTCGGGCTATAACCAGATCAAAATGGCGCCGAAAGACATGGAGAACACTTCGTTCATTACCCCATGGGGTACCTTTTGTTACAAGGTAATGTCGTTCGGTTTGAAGAACGTCGGGACAACCTATCAAAGGGCCATGACTACTCTGTTTCATGACATGATACACAAGGAAATCGAGGTATATCTCGATGATTTGATTGCAAAATCAAGAACAGAGGATGAGCACGTTGAACATCTGTCAAAATTGTTCGAACGTCTAAGAAAATTCAAGCTCCGCTTAAATCCCAACAAGTGCACCTTCGGTGTCCGTTCGGGGAAATTACTAGGGTTCATCGTCAGCCAGAAAGGAATTGAAATTGATCCTGACAAGGTCAAGGCCATTGAAGAAACGCCTTCTCCGAAAACTGAAAAACAAGTCGGAGGATTCCTGGGACGTTTGAACTACATCTCCAGATTCATATTCCTTATGACCGCGACGTGTGCGCCGATTTTCAAATTACTCAAAAAGAACCAGGATTGCGTTTGGTCAGAAGATTACCAAACCTCCTTCGACAGTATCATGGAATATCTGTTGAATCCTCCGATTCTATCACCTCTAGTGGAAGGAAGACCACTGATCATTTACCTCACAGTCCTAGAGGACTCAATGGGATGTGTACTTGGCCAACAAGACGAAACCAAAAGGAAAGAGTCTGCCATTTACTATCTAAGCAAGAAATTCACCGACTGCGAAACTCGATACACAATGCTTGAGAAAACTTGTTACTCTTTGGCTTGGGCAGCCAAACGTCTTCGCCAATACATGATTCATTATACTACTTGGTTAATCTCAGAAATGGATCCAATCAAGTATGTATTTGAAAAACCTGCTCTTACGGGAAGAATTGCCCGTTGGCAGATGCTACTATCAGAATATGACATAGAGTACCATGCTCAGAAAGCCGTTAAAGGAAGTATTTTAGCCGATCATTTGGCTCATCAACTGATTGACGATCAAGAATCAATCGGGTTTGACTTCCCAGACAAAGATATCATGTATCTAAAGATGAAAGATTGCGATGAACCGCTACCCAGTGAAGGGCCAGAACCAGGTTCCCAGTGGGGACTGATCTTTGACGGAGCAGTTAATCATTATGGAAACGGAATTGGGGCAATCATTGTTACCCCTCAGGGTTCCCACATTCCTTTCACTGCCAGACTTACGTTCAAATGTACGAACAACGAGGCCGAATACGAAGCTTGTATTATGGGTCTCGAAGAAGCGATTGACTTAAGGATCAAAAACTTGGACGTATACGACGACTCAGCCCTGGTTATCAATCAGATAAAAGGAGATTAGAACACATACCAATCAGGATTGATTCCTTACAAAGACTATGCAAGGAGGTTGTTACCCTTCTTCAACAGAGTCGACTTTCATCACATCCCTCGTGATGAGAATCACATGGCTGATGCATTAGCCACTCTCTCTTCTATGATTAGTGTAGGTCGATGGAATGACATACCTAAGATCGACATCATGCACCTTGAACGGCCCGCTTACATCTTCGCGATTGAAGCAGTCATAGACGACACCTTGGTATCACGATATCAAATGCTTCCTTCAGAAACAAGAGTACCCATCTGGGGCACTCAGAAAAGACAGGAAAACCCTCAGAAGATTGGCTGGAAACTTCTTCCTGAGCGGTGACACTCTTTATAAGAGAAATTTTGACATGGTCTTGCTCCGATGCGTCGACAGACCAGAAGCAGACATGCTCATGAAAGAAATTCACGAAGGATCCTTTGGCACTCATGCCAACGGGCACACAATGGCGAGAAAAATTCTCAGGGCCGGGTATTATTGGTTGACCATGGAATCCGACTGCTACAAGTACATGAGGAGGTGTCACAAGTGTCAGATATACTCCGACAAAATTCATGTACCGCCATCACATCTCAAAGTTCTTTCTTCCCCGTGGCCTTTTTCCATATGGGGAATCGACATGATTGGTATGATTGAGCCCAAGGCTTCAAACGGACATCGGTTCATCCTTGTAGCCATTGATTATTTCACCAAGTGGGTCAAAGCAGCGTCATACGCCAATGTAACCCGACAAGTGGTGGTCCGATTTATCAAAAACAATATCATCTGCCATTATGGTGTTCCAAGTGAGATCATTACTGATAATGGATCTAACTTGAACAATAAGATGATGAAAGAGTTGTGTGCAGAGTTCAAGATCGAACACCATAACTTATCTCCCTACCGACCCAAGATGAACGGAGCGGTAGAAGCGGCTAACAAGAACATCAAGAGGATTGTTCAGAAGATGGTTGTAACCTATAAAGATTGGCACGAAATGCTACCCTTTGCTCTTCACGGTTATCGAACATCTGTCCGCACTTCAACAGGGGCAACCCCTTTCTCTCTAGTATATGGCATGGAGGCAGTTCTCCCCATAGAAGTAGAGATCCCATCAATCCGGGTATTGATGGAAGCTAAGCTCACCGAGGCTGAATGGTGTCAAAATCGACACGACGAACTGAACCTGATCGAAGAGAAGCGAATCACGGCACTATGCCACGGTCAGTTGTATCAACAGAGAATGAAGAGGGCGTTTGACAAAAAGGTCCGACCTCGTGTCTTCAGGAAAGGAGACCTTGTGCTCAAGAAGATACAATCATTTCTCACTGATTCCCGGGGCAAATGGACCCCGAATTATGATGGGCCCTATGTGGTCATAAAAGCTTTCTCAGGCGGCGCCTTGAGACTTGCAACCATGGACGGAGAGGAATTTGCCTACCCCACGAATGTTGATGTAGTCAAGAAATACTTCGCCTAAAACTAAAAAAAAACGTCTCGGTGGATTGAAAACCCGAAAGGGCGGTCCAGGCAAAAGTTAGAGACATGGAAAAAAATCATCCCGATGGATTGGAAATCTCATAGTACAATCCAGGCAAAAGTTAGGGATAATGGCAAGTAACTATGTTCAACAGAGGCAAGTCCCTCAGCAGCAGTTGCATCATCTATTGGAGGAAATCTCCAGTCAAAGGTCATCTTCGACGGAAGCTCAGGATGTCCCGAACTCAAAGTTGGTAGAAGGATAGTGGTCGTTATGTTTCAACGTAGCCCTTTTCCCTATAAATTACCATTTTCTAACTTTGTATATACTCTTTGGAATCACGCGTTTGGCTGATCTCCATCTTATCAATAAAATTTGAGCCCTTGTGCTTTTGTTTGTAATTCTTTACTTGTTTTAGCTTTACAGAACGACGTTGTTTAAACTTAATCAACGATTCTTGAAATAAAACAAAACGAATTTACTTGTTAAAACTTTTTCTGCTTTTAAAATAAAGATGGCAATTTCTTTTGACTGTTGAACATCAAAAGAGCATCAACCGCTTCTCCAGAAGTAAGCGAACTTCAAAGTGCAGAATCAAAGTACTCCTTCTAAGCCAGTATGCCTGAATGAAGGATCAGCAATGTCAGAGACCATGTTTCGTCTGACATCTTCGGCCGAGTTCTCATCTCCTAAGCCCGATCAACATAGCTCCCAACGGGACTATCTCTCCTAAGCAAGGTGGAATTGCTATTTTGAATCAATGGTACTTCTTCGCCCCGCGATGGCCGAGTATCCAATTGTGTTCATCCATTAGGCTGTATGTCGCGTCTGTTTTGTCAGCATATACATACATACATCATGCATTTTTTATTTGCATTTACATTTCATATTGCATCGCTATCACTCTAGTCGGTCTTGTCCCCTAGTGGTAGAAGTCCTCTCAATCGAGTTGTCAGTTCTTGCCTCGTCAGGAAATACTGTGTCTGAACAACCTCGCTTCCGGTTTAATTCTGGAAAGAAGTTGGTCCTTGACCACTTTGATAACTTGAACCTCTGAAAAGCCAGAGAAAGCTTTCAATAAACATCACTCTTCGCCATTGAATATGATATCCTTGCTTTCCCGGATTAAGGAAAATCCATAGAGAAAGCCTCGTGATCAGAGATTCGGCAGCACGCCAGTTTTGTTCCGAAAAAACCACTGATGAAAAGGTCATTGGAACCTCAAAATTGGATCCCATCATATGGCATTTCTCTGGGAAGATCCCGAGAAAAGTATGATGTAACCCCAAATGAAAACAGTCTCTCAAGAGACTCGCTTTCCCCAGTAGAATCGACAAATGGCGTCTCCAAAACAGAGAAGTTTGTGTACCTCTACAATTCAGACGAATGGGTTCCCCAGCAAGTCTGACATCAAATCTTTGCCCACTCAAATGGCGTCTCCCCAGGAAAATTCGGCAAGAAGTTTGAAGGAAAACCGCTACTCATAGCGTCCCTTGTCAATAAAGTTTATTGACAAAAGAAACTAAGACCAGTTCCTTGGTAGGAAACCAGGATCGAGGGGAAGTTTAAATCAGAAACTAAGACCAGTTCCTTGGTAGGAAACCAAGAACGAGGGGAAGTTCATTTCAGAGACTGAGACCAGTTCCTTGGTAGGAAACCAGGATCAAGGGGAAGTTGACAAAAGAGACTAAGACCAGTTCCTTGGTAGGAAACCAGGATCGAGGGAAAGTTTACCTTTTCTTAGCATCATTGCTTAGCTAAAGAAGATGAATGCGTAAGCTACCATTCATAGCCATCAAAATTTCGGGTATTCTGATATTTAATCCTCTTGCACCCCGAATGCCCGAATCCCTTCGTCATTCACACCTTCGGGTCCAAGAAGATTAAATAGGGGCATCTGTAATACCCCAAATTTTGACCACTTAGATTTCCCATCATTGGGCAAATCATCAGTCTCCCCAAAGATGGGTGAGCATCCACTACAATCAAAATTAGGGTTTCAAGCCCTCTCTGAGTGCTTAGACAAAGGATCAATCAAGAAATGACATGATCTTCAACTTGTCTAATCTCTCAAATATCCTCAAAGGATCAAAAGGACTCCCACTTCAAGGATTAAGCACAAGGTTGCTCCCTTCTAGGTGGATCAAGTCTCAAGATCGACAGTGTCACCAAATTAGGGTTTTGGTCAACCAGGGCCTCCAGATGGAAATTTTCATCTGGGCACAAGGCAATGATCCAAAACATAACCTAATATACTTCATGGAACCTCATGAACCCATGCATCAAGTCAATTTTGCCTCAGGGGATGCATTCATCAAAAATCAGGAATTAGGGTTTCTTGACCTAATTCACCCCTAAGTTGACTTTTGGGACAAACCATGAGCCAAGACCTCAAGAGATGATTTGAGGGTCTCTAATATACCATATTGATCCATTTGGGACAATGGATTAATCCAAGAAGTTTGAGCAACAAGTCTCAATTTCATCTGCACCACAATTAGGGTTTTAAGGGAAAAGTCAACTGTAACTTTGACTTTTGACCAGGACATGCTCCCAAACCCTAATACATGATTTAATATACCTTATGACACCCATGGAACATGTCCATCAAGTTTGATTTAGGTCAAGGACATGATTTCCTGAAGAATTACACAGTTTGGAATTCATCTGATAAAAAGTCAACTGTGCACAAAAGTCAACTTTGACTTTTTGAGATTTTTCACCAAAATGGATTTTTAACCCTAAAATGATGTTAATGTATGATTTGAATCATCATTCATCAAGAAAAATCATGAAAAGTGAGATAACTTGTAAAAGGGGTAACCATAAAACTTAGAAATTTTTCTAAGTTAAAAATAAAGTGGCAAGGGTACCAACTTTGAAGGACCATAACTCCTAAACCACAAGGCCATTTTTTCTCATCCAAAGATGAATTTGTAGCCCTCATTATCACCGACAAAAACTTCAACTACAAGTCATTCCAATTCATTAAGGATTTTGAGTTATGGAGTGATCAAAGTGGCTGAAAAGTGAAAAAGTCATTTTTCCAACACTTAGTGAAATTTTCACTAAGTCAGATTTTGCCTCACTTTTTGCCAAATGTAGGGGGATTTTTCACTTGGAATCAAAAGAGATCAAAACCAAACTTGTTCAAACAGTTGTTGTATCATGTAAGAGCTTTCCAAAATGGCCAAGAACATTGCCAAATTCAACCTACACCGCGAGATACAACATTGCCAAGTTGCCTTGCTGAAATCTGTCAAGGCAAGGCAGAATTTGCAACTTTGGTCGATTTGCCAAAATCAGCCAAATTCAATTGCTCCTATCCACTTGGACACCTCAGAGGATTGAATCTAAAGGGGACAATCACTAAGCCAAGCCTCCAAAGTCCATGGAACAAGAAATAGCATGTTGAACCTAGAATGGCCAAAATAGGGACAAGACTTCAAATTTGGAATGAGGCATTCAATGGAACCATCAAGGTGGCATGGACTGAGCCATTCTCATCTAAAATCAGTCAAGACTTATCCAAGACCAAGGGAACCAAATCTATGTGCCCTAACCTCTAGTCAATGGCTAGAGGAGACTTGGATTTTCATTTGCCAACATTGGCCAAACCTACTTACCAGCTGCCATTCACTATTCCTTGCAAAACAAACTTGCTCTACTATAAATAGAGCTCAATTGTGGTCAATTTGAGTACACCAAAGCCATCAAACAGATGCTTTCCTCAAAATCTCTTCTTTCACTCCAATTTTGCCTTCTAAGGCAAGTCACTATCGGGTTTTGAGTTTGAGAGCAATTCCAGTCAAACCAATCACTCACACACCTCACATACATCACATATGAGCTGATCAAACACTTAGATTACTTCTGAAACATCAATTTCACAAAATCACCAGCTGGTTGCTCAAGGTTTTAACCAAAGTGCAGCTGAGGTACCACAAAATGATCCAGCCAATTTCAATCAAGTTCAACCATCCAAACACAATCCATAGGGTGTAGGGAAGCTGTTCAGATCATCACCACTCATCTGTAACACCTCCAAATCAAAAATCACTTTGAACTTGCTGTCACGGCTTGGAGGTAAGCACATGCTTGGTCATCTCTCAATCTATACATATTTCCTCGCATAATAATTTGGCCATATGTTCATAATCATGCATGGAATGTTTTCCCTCAATTAATTGCATTGTTTGAATCGTGTATCAAAAATCCTAGCCTTCATGCAGAAATTAGGGTTCTTGATGTCTCTTCGTGATTTCTTGTTGTATGTTTAATTTAAATGAAATTAAAGTACATCGACATGATCGTGAGGTTGAGACGAGCATAATGATATGTCGATTGCATGATATGATTACGTATTCATGGAGATTGGATAGAAAATGCAAATCTGAGAAACCAAGAACACGCGCGTGTTCTTTAGCTTGTTCTTGGCGCCATTTTTAGAAATTCAAATATTTGAATTTTGTGATTTTATTTAATTGATTCAAAAATTAATTTCTCTCTGAGTTTTAATGATTTTGAGTTGATTCCTTTTTTAATAATTCACAAAAATGTTAAAATATTTTATTTTATCAAAAAATCCCAAAAATATTATTTATTTCATATAATTTATATTTTTGCAAAGAATTAATATTTTGATTGTTTTTGGCATTTTAAATATTTTTTCTACATTGATTTTGCAACTTTTAATGCTTTCTAATTATTTTGTAGGTCAATACTTAATTTTTGAAGCATTAATCCAAGATCACAATTTGTTTTTCATGTGTTAAACAATTTTTGATCATTTTAATTGAATTTTTATTCAATTAAATACATTTTGAAAACAAATTAGGGTTTTGGATTAATTCAACCCTCATAAATCATTTTCAAAACACTTTGGGCCTCTTGAGAGAGTGTAAGACCCATCCCCCCTTGTACAAAAACTTTTTTGGGGCTCACTCATTGTATAAGTCCCTCTGTATAAGTAAACGGCGCGATCGTCGCCCGTTTAAAAATAAAATTCATCTGGGCCTCTCCTTGAGCTATAAGACCCATTCAAAAGACTTTGGGCCTCTATTAGAGTGTAAGACCCAATCCCCCTTTTAACCAAAACATTTTGGGCCTCACTTATTGTATAAGTCCCTCTGCGTTAAAAGAAAACCTCGGCGCGATCGCCATTTTTAAACGAAAAATCATTTGGGCCTACCCTCGTGTTATAAGCCCCACTCTTTTTTCTTTAAACCTTTTTGGGCCTCTTGAGAGAGTGTAAGACCCATCCCTTTGTACAGAACACCTTTTTGGGCCCCAGTCACTTGTATAAGTCCCGCTGTATGAAGTCAAACAGTGCGCTCACTGATAAAACCCTGGGCCTCTCCTTGAGCTGTAAGCCCCAAACCTTTCTTTTTCAAAGCACTTTCTCCTTTGATTTTGAATATACTGTTGTTTTCAATCTTTCTTTTTTGAACAACTAACCAAACAGCATGGAAGCACTCCAACCGAGTAAGTGGTTATCGCTTTCATTTACTGCTTTCATATTATAAACTGTATTGTGGGGCTGCTCACTGTAAGTCTCCTTTCATAAACTCATATCTACTGTGTAATAATAGTATAGATATTTCGAGTTTCCCCGGCTACTACGTCTAGAACTAGGTAACGCCGTTTCATTTGTTCATAGAAATAGACGCCTAGATCCCCAATAGGAGCACCAGATACAGTCTTCTCTTCGGCTGTCCTCCTTAGGAATCGTCAAGAAGCTCTACTCCCCAAGATGAATGTATTCTCTGTGAATGGTATCTTTGAGTTTCTTCCAAATTCTCGAACTTTCCTGACTTGATCTATTCCTCGTGGATAGCTTGCCTTGAATGTCTCGGGGTTTGGGTACCCACTACGGTCATAATCTTGGACCTTAACTAAGGAACCCTCTTTAAAAGCTAGAAGTCGCTGGATAGTAAACCTGGCACGTTTACCAGTGGTTTTTATCTTTAAAAGAGTTATCTCTCCTAATGGAAAGGAGATGATAGACCCACGGGCTTCTTAAAAGCATCAGCCTCCTCTTGGGCATTATTCAAGGACACTACGACTTCTTAGAAGTATTCACAGCCTCCTCTTAGGCTTCGTATAATGATCTCTTCCTCCGGGAATGATAGCCTCCTCTTGGGCTTCGTATAAGGACCCGTCGGCTTCTTAAAGGTTTCCAGCCTCCTCTTGGGCTTCGTACAAATTGTCCCGACGACCTCCTAGAGGTATAGGAACAGAACCTAGTCATTCTCATAGAATAGTCCTTTCATAGAGTCTACTACTGTTTCTCAAAGCATAGTACAAAAGATAAAACTCTAGACTTGGACAGTCTAACTTCCTTGAGTCTCAAAAGACATTCTCAAGTGACCCCTTCGTTAAATAGGAAGGAAACCCGTAGACTCGGACAGTCTCAAAACCCCTATGGATTTCCCATTTCCTTAAAGAACAAGAAATAACCCTGATCCTCTGATCAAGCGCCAAAGCATAGCCTTACTTTTAATCAGTCTCTTTATAAGAACTGATTTTCTCTTTTAACCAACATACTGGACCTGTCACTTAACTGAACCAGCCAACCTTTTGCCTCTATCTCGGGCTTTGTACCAGATACAAAACATTCTCTTGTTGAGTATAAAAGACTCTCTTGTTGAGTCAACCTCCTTTAGCCTCTCTCTCGGGCTTTGTACGAGACACACAAAGACTCTCTTGTTGAGTCAAACTTTTAGCCTTCATCTCGGGCTTCATACGAGATACAAAAACACTCTCTTGTTGAGTATAAAAGATTCTCCTGTTGAGTCAACCCTTTTAGCCTCTCTCTCGGGCTTTGTACGGGACACAAAATAGCCTCCTCTTAGGCTTTGTATAAGAAAACCACTGGTTGATCCAATCAACCTTTTAGCATCAAAGTTGTGTCTCATTCACAGCATACAAACATTAACAACTCCTTCCGCTTCGTCTAATCGCTGTAAGCGGCAAGCCTCTGGATCATCTACATCCATGCCACTGTCCCTCTTTTAGCATGAGAAATTCCTAAGGAAAGATGGCATTGCTCTACACTGAGTTAAAGTCTTCTCCTTCAGGTTAAAACCCTTTCTTTGGAAATTATGGCATTGCTCGGATCCGCGTATCCCAGTTAAAGTAATTCTCCTTCTCCCCTCTTTAGAGATGACAAATTCTCTCTAAAGTCGAGGTCCTTTCGCTTCACGTCTTGGGCTTTGAACAAGACACAAATAGACCTTTCAGCTTCACATCTTGGGCTTTGAACAAGATATAAACCACCTTTCGCTTCACGTCTTGGGCTTTGAACAAGACACCAAAAAACCAATTTCCTCCCATAGAATAGGAGGAACTACGAATGCTCTGATTTCCCTGTTTCGGTAAACGGGAATACGTAGGCATAAGATCGAAAGAAAAGATCTTAGCGAGCGCAATCAACAAAAAAGCCAAATCCCATATCTCCGTCAATCAAAAGCAGTAATTCAAAAGCATTAGTCCTAACATCCTAATCCTTGTTCCCCGCCAGAAAACGTCTGCCCAGGTAAAAAGAAAGAAAACAGTATTGGCGAAAATACAAATAACCAGTACAAAGGCACCCCACATTGATAGCATTCGTAACCTAACAGACCGTTGTTTAAACTCAGTATGCAAAGCAGGGTTAATTTGAGACATCTATTTCCCTTCCTTATTCAGCTCACAATAGGATAAAAAATGAATCGACCTGTAGGCAAAGCTCAAACCGCAGAGAGCGACCAGCGCTTAAGAACCACGTCCAAAATCGCTCGCTACACAGCCCCATCAAAGACCAGCTTCTATTGGGATCCAATTTCAAGTCTTTCATCATGCAAAGGCTCTTCACAGTCTTTCATCTTCAGAAACATGATATGTTCATCTAGAAATTCAAACTTCATCAGTTGATAATCCTCAATTGGTTGTTCAGCGAGATATTCTGACAGAACACTTCCCTTAATGGCCTTTTGGGAAACATATTGAATATCATATTCTGTCAGAACCATCTTCCAACGGGCTATTCTTCCAAAAAGCGCCTGCTTTTCAAACACCTACTTGATCGGATCCATCTTCGAAATCAAGAGGGTTGTGTGGTTTAACATATACTGCCTCAAACGCCTAGCTGCCCAAGCGAGTGCACAACATGTTTTCTCCAGCATCGAGTACCTTGACTAACAATCAGTAAATTTCTTACTCAGGTAGTAGATGGCATGCTCTTTTCTACCTGACTCGTCATGTTGACCGAGCACACACCCCATTGAGTTCTCAAGAACTGTAAGATACATAATCAATGGCCTTCCTGGAACTGGCGGCATAAGGATCGGAGGTTCCTGCAAATACTCTTTTATTTTTTCAAACGCTTTTTGACAATTCTCGTTCCACCTGACCTCTTGATCTTTTCTTAGCAACTTGAATATTGGTTCACACGTGGCTGTAAGATGAGAGATGAATCTAGCAATGTAGTTCAACCTCCCTAAGAAACCATGAACCTCTTTTTCTGTTCTTGGTTCAGGAATTTCTTGTATAGCTTTTACTTTAGCAGGGTCAACCTCGATACCTTTTTCGCTGACAATAAAACCCAGTAACTTTCCAGATCTCATCCCAAAGGTGCACTTGTTCAGATTCAACCTTAGTCTGAACTTTCTCAACCTCTCAAACAGTTTCTGAAGATTCACCAGATGCTCTTTCTCCATTTGTGACTTCGCAATCATGTAATCAACATAGACCTCGATCTCTTTGTGAATCATATCATGAAAGAGAGTTACCATCGCCCGCTGATATGTTGCCCCGGCATTTTTCAATCCAAAGGGAATCACTTTGTAACAGAAAGTCCCCCACGGTGTTATAAACATCGTCTTCTCCATGTCCTCTGGGGCCATCTTGATTTGGTTATACCCAGAGAAACCATCCATGAAGGAAAACACAGAATACTGAGCGGTGTTGTCCACTACCACGTCAATGTGAGGAAGCGAGAAGTCGTCTTTTGGGCTTGCTCTATTCAGATCTCTGTAATCAACGCACATCCTAACCTTTCCATCCTTCTTAGGTACAGGTACAATATTAGCAACCCATGGAGGATAATTTGTTACAGCAAGAAACCCAACATCTAACTGTTTCTGAACCTCTTCTTTAATCTTGACAGACATCTCTGGTTTCGTCCTTCTCAGCTTCTGCTTAACCGGAGTACATCCTTCTTTGAGCGGCAACCGGTGTACCACGATGTCAGTGTCGAGCCCAGGCATGTCTTGTTAAGACCAGGTAAAGATATCCACATACTCTCGGAGCATTTTAATCAATCTTGATTTTACAGTGTCTTCCAAAGCAGCCCCAATCCGTACCTCTTTTTTGCGACCTCAGTTCCCAAGTTAACAACCTCGATTTCCTCCTGATAAGGCAGAATGGCCTTTTCCTGCTGTTTTAACAGCCTGGCTAATTCCTCTGTGTAACACCCCAAAATTTGCTCTTTTGTTTTGAGTCTAACTGGCTTATGTTTTTTTGCATTTCTTGCATTTAGCATTTGTGCATAGCATTGGTTCTTAGCATGGGATCAAGGTACTTGGTTCATCTCAAAGGAGTATCAACCCTCAAGGTGGTTTGAGGGGTTCAACATATCTTCATAAGATCAAGAAAGGCAAAGGATTTCAAGTGAATTTTTCCCTCATAACCAGAGGGACCAAATTAGGGTTTTTCACCCAAAGGACTTCTTGAAGGGCTTTGTGGATTCAAGCATGCTCTCATGGGTTCCATTTGCTCACAAACACTCATAGAGGAATGCTTGGCTAGTGGCTCATTGTGGAAGATGTCCAGTGGATCAGTTACTTGTGAAGTAAGCAAAAGTCAACAGTTCAAAGGAAAAGTCAACTGTAAGGAGGAAAGTCAACCATGGAATTTTGAGGTCCTCTTCATGATTTTTAAGGTCTTATGCCCTCATATGGTCCTCAAATGTCAAGATTCATGCCATTCATCAAGAATCAAGAGTTTCTGCAAAAGTTACTAAATATGGAAATGAGCTATAATTTGAAACTTTCCATTTTTGGCAGTTTTTCCACCACATTCAACTTGACTTTCCATCATCAAAGAAGCTTCAAATGAATTTTCCTCAAACATGAAAGTTGAAGATCTTTCTCTCCCATTTCCAAAAAGTACCAGATTGTCTCCATACCATTTGTGGAGCTCAAGATATGATCAAAAGAAGGCAAGGTGCTTTTTAAGGTTTTCACATGTATTCATTTTTCCACCTTTTGTATTTTGGTTGTAATTGCCTCTAATGACTCAAGTCACATTGCCATATTCAATTACACTCCATGAGGACCATTTTTGACCCTTGAATCAAGTGGATACGTGCCATGTACTTCACTTATTTCACAAAATGCATTTTTACAAGATGGATTGAATCTCATGAATTAAGCATCCACAAAGCCCAAACCCATTCTATTTGTGATTAGCAGAAGAAATGTGAGTGAATCACACTTATTTCATGACCAATGCACGTGTGGATTAGTGTGTGCATCACAACTTGCATTTTTGCAAATCACCTTGGATAGCCTTAATCAAGGGATTAACTAAACCCTAATCATGCTCAGAGGTCTAACCAAGTGTATATAAGAAGGATCACACGCTCATTCACTCCACATGCACTCTCATTTGCTCAGAATTCCAATTTTTGCTCTCACTCTTTCTCTCTTAAAAACTCACTCTCCTTGGAGTTTCTTTGAGATTTTATTTCACATTCTTGATCAGTGAAGTAAATAGAGCAAGAATCAACTATTGATTGAAGCTGAGAGTGAGTTTTTCATCAGATTCAGTTTTGGAAGGTTCAATTTCAAACCTCAAGATCTAGCACGATTCCAAGCTCTAATTGCATTTATTTTGCGATAAGAGGTTCTAAGGAGTAGATCTGCAGCTTCCAGAGGGTTTTCTTGGTGTATTTTAAGCTCTGCAATTCTCAGGTTAGTGTGAAATTCATCATCATATAACTTGATTTTATGGTGTGCATTGTGTTCTTTGAGAGTTGCTGATCATCCTGATGTAATTTGATTTGATTTTGGACGTGTATCATGGCTGTATTGTAGATCTAAACTTTATCTCTTCGATTTGCCTTGTGTGTTGATGATCTGTTAATTTGAACTTGATATTCATGATCCTTGTGAAATTCTGAGTGGAATGGTGTACTTGTTTGCAATTTCTGGGAATTTTTGAAGAGCAGGTCGCCGGATGAGACGACCGGAGCTAGGGCTCCGGCGTCTGGTTATGTTTCAGGTCACCTGATGTTTGGAGGAAGGAGACGTAATCTGGACCGTTGGTGGTCCAGATCTGATGGTTCAGATCATGCCACTTCATTTAATTTTCTTTTGTTTTATTTAATGTGCGTGTGTGCTACTCCATGCTAGTTATCATGTACCACAGAGCTGAGCCACACATCTTGCTTGACCTTGTGATCTGATGATTTATTTGTGCACATTGATTTGATCTGATGGTTTTGCTTGTGCCAACGCATTAAAAATTCCATGTGCTATTCACGTGATGTGTTTTAATTTCTGATGATTGGATGTGCGCGCGTGTATTATTGCTACCATGAACTCTTAATCCTGGCCTTTCATCTTGATTACTTGTGATTTTGATTGACTGAATGTGGAGTGTTGGATCAATCTTGTGGCTGGTGTGAGTAAATCATGTTGACTGAATTCCTTTTTTGTTGGACTGCGCTTATTTTTTGTTTGTGTGGACTGGGCTTGCTTTTCCCACCCCCTCCTTGAGCCAATTTTATATTTTCAACGTGTAATTTGCTTGTGTTGCACCCCTGGCTGTTTTATTTTCATTTTATTTTCATTTAATTGTTTCATTTTTGCTTTTTAATTTTTAAAATTAGTTTTCTGCATTTAAAAATTATGAAAAAAATCCTGAAGCATCTTTGGAATTTTATAAAAGTTTGTCAAATTTTATTTTTCCATTTTTATTTTATTTTGTGCATCTGAATTAATTGTTTGATTAATTTCCTTTGTGAATTTCTTCAATTGTGCACACCCTGCCTTGTTGATTTTTGTTCTCATCATTGGTGTATGATTTTGTTATTTCTTTGATTCTGTGGTTGGCATTTATTTTGTTAAAACTTTTCTAGCAGCAAGGTGTTGATAAATGATGTTCTAATTTGCTTCATTCAACATGTCGAATAAAGATGTCCCATACCTACTCATAGGACATCGCGCCTGAATTCAGTTTTTAAAGCAGATTCTATTGCTGAGATTTGTTACTGAATATTCTGTGAATATTTGGTTATCCTATATGGCATCCAAAGCATTTTTAGATTGTGTTTATTTGTTGGTTTTTCGGATTTTCTGCTGTTTCTAATTATGGAGACATAATAGGAAACTTTAGATTGAAGACCTATTTTGTTGGAGTTTATTTTGCAGATTTGTGAGCAGTCTATTTGCTGCGTTTTTGAAGCCCAATTCAGTCCAGATTAAATGCTATATATTGACTGATGTAAACCTAGTTTAGGTGTGGAACTTACATGTGTTTTTGTTAGGGTTTTCGAGTGTATTTTGTGAGCCTAACTGGTATCATTCTGATAACAGTATAAGGACTAGTTTTTGTGTTGTAAGTTCCGACAGTTACTCATAAGCTTTTAAGCATTGAGTTTCTTGTGTGTCAATTCTCATAAGCTTTGAAGTATTGAGAATTGTGTGTTTTAAAAGTGTGACTTTCGGTTTGTTACTTGTGTAGAAAGATACCAATCACGGGTTGTGGTTGTAGAGGGATTTGAGGAGGGCCTCATACCTAGGTGAGTCTTAGGTAGAAGTCATAGGAAGGGTAGTTATTAAGTGAGCAGATTATTCGGTTTTTGTATATCTGTTAATTGATACTATCGTATATTGGTTTCGTCCCTGGCTTGGTAGCCCCCAGAGTAGGATTGTTGATCCGAACTAGGTAAACATATCACTGTGTTATTTACTTTCTTCATTGTTACTTTTATTGTTATCTTGTTCATTGTGTTGGATATCAGTGTCTCAACATCTGTGTAGGACATCTGATATCTGTGCCATAATTTCAATTGGCATCAAGATCTTGCACCCTTATTGGTTCTGGGTGAGATTCAGGGAAGGTACTTTCTGGTATAATGGACAAGGATGGAGGTTTTTGAACAAACCAACTCTGCTTGATGGTTCCAACTATGACTATTGGAAACCAAGGATGATAGCATTCATCAAATCCATGGATGATCAAGCATGGAAAGCTGTTATAAAAGGATGGGAGCCCCCAAAGGTTAAAGAGGAAAAAGGTACCCCTACTGATGTGGTGAAGGAAGAGGAAGACTGGGATGATGCAGATTACAAAGGGTCCGTGGGAAATTCCAAAGCCATGAATGCATTATTCAATGGTGTTAACAAGAATATCTTCTAGTTGATTGAACACTGCACCATTGCTAAAGAGGCTTGGCAGGTCTTGAAGATTGCTCATGAAGGGACCTCAAAAGTGAAGATGTAAAAACTTCAGATTCTCACTACCAGGTTTGAAAATTTGAAGATGAAGGAAGATGAGAGCATTCATGACTTTCACATGAACATTATTGAGATAGCTAATGCTTCAAGTGCTCTAGGTGAAAAGATGTCTGACAGCAAACTGGTCAGAAAAATCCTCAGATCTCTACCTAAGAGATTTGACATGAAAGTGACTGCTATTGAGGAAGCTCAGGACATAGATAAGATGAAAGTGGATGAACTTGTGGGATCACTCCAAACATTTGAATTGGGGATCAGTGAAAAGACTGAAAAGAAGAAGAGTATAGCTTTTGTGTCAAAGGCAAATGATACAGAAAGGGAAAGTAATCTGGACAGAGATGAAGGCCTCTCAGAAGATCTAGTGTTACTTGGAAAACAATTTAACAAAGTACTCAGAAGGGTGGATTGGAAGTCAAGATCAAATGTTAAGGACAAGCCATCTGACATCAGTAAAAATCAGAATGCTGGGAGAAATACCAGTGCTGAAGATCATTCCAACCAAGAGAGAGGAGCTCAGTGTCATGAGTGTAAAGGTTTTGGGCACATAAAGTCTGAGTGCCCTACATATCTCAAGAGGCAAAGGAAGGGGCTATCAGTCTCATGGTCAGAGGATGACTCTGAAACTGAAACTGATGAGAAGTCTGGAAAGAGGGTCACAACATTAACAGGTGTGTGTGAGTCTGATGAAGAATCAGTCAGTGATGATCTTACTTTTGAAGAGCTAGCTGCTTCCTATAAGAACTTATGCATTAAAAGTGAAGAAGTGTGTCAGCAGAAAGAAGAACAAAAGAAAATTATTGCTCATCTAAAAGCTGAACAGGTAGAGCATTTGGCTACTATCTCTGATCTAAAAAGTGAAGTGGTTGTTTTGAACTCTAAACTGGATAATGTCATCAAGACAGTCAGAATGCTTAATAGCAGCACTGATGTGCTTGATGAGATTCTGGAGTCAGGGAGAGATGTTGGAGATGTTAGGGGTCTTGGGTTTGAAAGTTCCAGTGAGATGGACAAGGGAAAATGGCCTGAAGTGACACCTGCTTAACCTAAGAAAGAATTAAAGATGTCGTATAACATGTTGCAACATCCTCACAGACATCAAAAGAATTTCACAAGAAGAAAGAATCAAAGATGGAAATGCCACTATTGTGGAAGGTTTGGCCATATAAAACCCTTCTGCTACAGATTATATGGCTACCCCAAGACTGGGTTACAGTCTAGAAGGAAACAAGAGTGGGCTGGAGCAACGAAAGTATGGACTCCCAAGAGTACTGCAGAGGAACTCATAGCTCATAAGTCTTTCAGTGTCTTTGCAAGGGAAAAGTGGCACTTCGACAGTGGATGTTCCAGGCATATGACTGGTATCATGGGATGTCTGTCAAATGTTAAGTCTCATTCTGTTAACTACGTGACCTTTGAGTCTGTAGAAGATAATGCTCAAGAAACCAACACCAGACCTGAGAATAAAGAGGTATAGGATGCTAACAGGGGACCCTCTATAAGGATTCAGAAGGATCACCCTAAGGAATTGATTATTGGAGATCTGAATGAAGGTGTAAGAACCAGAACGAGGGAGACTGTGTCAAATGCATGCTTTGTTTCAAAGATTGAACCAAAGAATGTCAAAGAAGCATTGACAGATGAGTTCTGGATAAGTGCTATGCAAGATGAACTTTGTCAATTCAAGAGGAATGAAGTCTGGGAACTGGTACCACGACCAGCAGGAACAAATGTGATTGGAACAAAATGGGTTTATAAGAATAAGTCTGATGAACAAGGAGTTGTTACCAGGCACAAAGCCAGATTAGTTGCTCAAGGATACACACAGATTGAAGGAGTAGACTTCGATGAAACATTTGCTCCTGTGGCTCGATTGGAATCCATCAGATTGCTGCTAGGAGTGGCATGTTTGTTGAAATTTAGATTGTTTCAAATGGATGTCAAGAGTGCCTTTCCGAATGGCTATCTTAATGAGGAAGTCTATGTTGAGCAGCCTAAAGGGTTTGTGGATCCAAATTTTCCTGATCATGTTTTCAAGCTGAAGAAGGCTTTGTATGGGCTGAAACAAGCTCCACGAGCTTGGTATGAGAGACTGACTGAGTTCTTACTCAACAATGGATACAGGAAGGGTGGCATTGATAAAACGTTTTTTGTCAAGGAGAAGAATGGGAAACTAATGATTGCTCAAATTTATGTAGATGATATTGTGTTTGGTGGGATGTCATATGAAATGGTCCAACATTTTGTCAACCAAATGCAATCTGAATTTGAGATGAGCTTGGTAGGTGAATTGACCTACTTCCTTGGATTACAAGTCAAGCAGATGGAAGATTCCATTTTTATCTGTCAGAGCAAATATGCGAGGAACATTGTGAAGAAGTTTGGACTGGATAATGCCAAGCATAAGAGAACTCCCGCTCCTACTCACTTGAAGTTATCCAAAGATGAAAAGGGAGTGAATGTTGAACAAAGTCTATACAGAAGTATGATTGGCAGTCTGCTGTATCTTACAGCAAGTAGGCCAGACATAACATTTCTTGTTGGTGTGTGTGCAAGATATCAAGCAGAACCCAAGGTCAGTCACATCAATCAAGTTAAGAGAATTCTTAAGTATGTGAGTGGTACATGTGATTATGGGTTGTTGTACTCCCATGACTCAAGTCCCATTTTAGTAGGTTACTGTGATGCTGATTGGGCTGGAAGTGCTGATGATAGGAAGAGCACCTCTGGAGGATGTTTCTTTTTGGGAAATAATCTTATTTCATGGTTTAGTAAGAAGCAAAATTCTGTATCTCTTTCTACTGCTGAAGCTGAGTACATAGCAGCTGGTAGTAGTTGCACTCAACTGGTATGGATGAAGCAGATGTTATCTGAGTATAATGTCACACAAGATGTCATGACATTATTTTGTGACAACCTGAGTGCTATTAATATTTCCAAAAATCCCATTCAACATAGCAGGACTAAGCACATTGATATCAGGCATCACTTCATCAGAGAACTTGTGGAGGACAAAGTCATAACTCTTGAGCATGTGAGCACAGAAAATCAGCTTGCTGACATATTTACCAAGGCTCTGGATGCAGTTCAGTTTGAAAACCTGAGGAGCAGACTTGGGGTTTACATTCATGAAGAACTATAGCAATTAATGTTTCTTTTGGCTGCCAGATTGGAAAGTTTAAAGGAGTTTCTGGTAGTGCAGTGTGTGAATGGAGGGAAAATGCTGAAGTTTGAGCATGACACTTGGTCATGTGATGTAGTGTGCATCTACTCTCTGATGCTGTTTATTCTGGTTTATGATTTGACCATTTCTCAAATATTAATAACTGTTCTACCTACCTTTGTCATATTTATGGCTAAAAAGGGTGAGGAGTATATTTGTGTGTGGTGTGCTTGTGCTGCTGCAGTAGTTGAGAGGGAGATTGTGGAATATTGCAGGAGTTGAGGGGAGTTTTGCTATGCTGTGCTGTGTGTTGTATGCAGTTGAAGGGGAGTGCTGCTATGCTGGGTTTTTTTTTGCTGTGTGTTGTTGCTAACTGTTGGTTTTTCGCTGCTGTCTGATATGGAGTTTTTTTTTGAAGTTTTTTTTTGGTGTGTAGTTTTAGCCAAAATAAGCCAAAGGGGGAGATTGTTATTTCTTTGATTCTGTGGTTGGCATTTATTTTGCTAAAACTTTTCTAGCAGCAAGGTGTTGATAAATGATGTTCTAATTTGTTGCATTCAACATGTCGAATAAAGATGTCCCATACCTGCTCATAGGACATCGCGTCTGGATTCAGTTTTTAAAGCAGATTCGGTTGCTGAGATTTGTTACTGAATATTCTGTGAATATTTGGTTATCCTATGTGGCATCCAAAGCATATTTTGATTGTGTTTATTTGTTGGTTTTTCAGATTTTCTGCTGTTTCTAATTATGGAGACATAATAGGAAACTTTAGATTGAAGACCTATTTTGTTGGAGTTTATTTTGCAGATTTGTGAGCAGTCTATTTGCTGCGTTTTTGACGCCCAATTCAGTCCAGATTAAATGCTATATATTGACTGATGTAAACCTAGTTTAGGTGTGGAACTTACATGTGTTTTTGTTAGGGTTTTTGAGTGTATTTTGTGAGCCTAACTGGTATCATTCTGATAACAGTATAAGGACTGTTTTTGTGTTGTAAGTTCTGTCAGTTACTCATAAGCTTTTAAGCACTGAGTTTCTTGTGTGTCAATTCTCATAAGCTTTGATGTATTGAGAATTGTGTGTTTTGAAAGTGTGACTTTTAGTTTGTTACTTGTGTGGAAAGATACCAATCACGGGTTGTGGTTCTAGAGGGATTTGAGGAGGGCCTCATACCTAGGTGAGTCTTAGGTAGAAGTCATAAGAAGGGTAGTGATTAAGTGAGCAGATTATTCGGTTTTTGTATGATCTGTGAATTGATACTATCGTATATTGGTTTCGTCCCTGGTTTGGTAGACCCCAGGGTAGGATTGTTGATCCGAACTGGGTAAAGATATCACTGTGTTATTTACTTTCTGCATTGTTACTTTTATTGTTATCTTGTTCATTGTGTTGCATATCAGTGTCTCAACATCTGTGTAGGACATCTGATATCTATGCCAAAATTTCAGATTTGCATCCCATTCTTTTTGCATATTTCAGTGGACATCTTGAGGTCCTTAAAAATATTTTTCTCATATTTTTAAACTCTTTGTATATTGCATTTTAGTCCCTCTATTTGTGCATTGTTCTTCTTTGTTCTTATGCAACTTTGAGGCATTGTTGGAGGTACTTAACTTGTGATTTTTTGTGTGATCTTTTGGCATGTTGTTAGCTTCTGACTTAGGTCACTTGGGTTTTAATTTCACAATTTTTGAATGTCATTTGATATATGTTTGATTATTTGTGCTTAAGTGATTTATGCATGATCATCTCTTAACCCTAATTGTTTTGCCATGCTTGATTGTTTGAATTCCTTTATGATTCTTTGCATGAGTATTTGATATGATATTTACCCCTGGTTGAGGTCCCTTGTGACCAAATTTTGCAATTTGTGGATCATGTTTGGGTATGCTTTAGGTGCTTGTACTTTGACTTCCTTTTGTGGACTTTCTTTGGTGTATAATGTTTCATGCTTTGATCTTCTTTTGCACATGAGAATTGTTGATGATGTCATGATCTTGGTTCTGACTTGCTTTCATCTTCATCTTATTTTTCTCATTTCTTCTTGATATGAAGTTCATTGGTGCTTAATTGTGCATTTCATATAAGTATGCTTGCATTCTTTCATGATTACCTTTGCATGCTTACTTGAGATGTTTTGCATGAACTTTGAGACTTGTTTATTGGTGTGAGTTAGATATACTTGATATGATGTGCTTGCTTCCCTATCTTGTTTCTTATCTCATCCTTCTCTTTCTCATTCTTCTCTTTCACTCTCTTCCTCCCATGAATCTCAAGACTTGTTTAAGTCTTGGATTCTCTCCCTTTAGAGCTACCTAGTCCAACTTAATTTTTGATTAAGCTTGGAGTAGGATTAGCATTAGGTTTTAGGTAGTCGTCTCTCCTAAGCCTCACTAACCATAGGTTACCAAAGCATGATAACATTAGGACTCTTAGTTTCCCTTTAGAGTTTCCTTTGGGTCTTCTCTCTTCTTATCTCAAAACTTCTGGAAAACACTTAATAAAGATAAAGTGTATTGCGCACGAGCCTTAAGCGTGGGGAATGAGAAATGAGGGGCTTCCTCTCATCTTTCTAGAGTGCTTAGCGAGCATCCTGTCTTGGGACGATTCGTTAAGGATTCGTCCCTGTGCCCTAGACTTTGGTGCAATGCAAGTTATGAACTAACTTAAAAAACACTTCTGTCTAAAAAGCACAAAACAAATTCAAATCTTTTTATCCTTCGGGATTGTTGGGTTTCAAATTTCATTTTCAGAAAAGAGCTCGTCGCTAACGTAATAAAACACTTACCCATTCGTGGTCGTACCCACGAACTACATTAGCTCTGATTCCTCTCTCTCGTACGATTGAGGATATGTAGGCACAAGACAGCGATTGTCTTGGCGAGCAACCATCCCCCACAGTTCCCATCCGAACTACGTTGACTCTGACTTTCCCATTGCACTGAGGGAGTACGTAGCCCTAGGGCATCGAATATGTCCTACCGAGTCTGTCTTAGTTACCCCCATCCCCGTTTTCTTTTGTTCAGCCATAGATAGTAGGACAACTCACCCTCCTTTAGACAACAAGCGTGGATCCCATCGAGTACGATGGATGCGTGGGGTGCTAACACCTTCCCCTCGCATAACCGACTCCCGAACCCGGACTATGGTTGCGATGACCATGTCTTTCCCCCTTTCTCTTCAGGTTTATGCAGTGTTTCCTTTCCCTCTCTCGGGATAAATACACATTGCTGGCGACTCTGTGTTTTCTGTGCCACTCTCGCGTTTGTACCGTTGGATGCAAATCTTTCGGGAGCGACAGATGGCGACTCTGCTGGGGACTCTGGTTGACCTCTTGCTGGTCCATCCCCTTTAGCGAGTATATCCTAGCGCTTGTTTGTTTTTTTCGTTGGGTGTTTATTTGTTGTGCTTTATTATGTTGTATATTACTGTTTTACAGCTTTTATTGCATTGCATTTCATTTTATTACTGTCATACTAGATATTGCTGTGTTGTGCTGGCTGGTTTCTATTTGGCAGGTTGGGTTGTTCTGAGAGATAAGCCCAATACCCAGGCGTGAGTACACCCTAGGACTAGAGTGGAGAGTAGTGGGACCTACGTGCTATCTTGGTGCGTTTGTGTGTTCACGAAATTCACAACCAGACGAGGCTATCTTGGGATGCATTCTGACGTGTGTGTCTTGCGCATGTTAGGGTGTTGATCTAGAGAGCTGTCGACTCTGGTGACCGTTTCTCCGATACCTCAGTTGCGCCTCTCCTTCCGACCTGTGATAATGGCAGACCAGAAATGGAAAACCCATTACACTTGTCGATCCGAGGACCCAATGCTGAGGGACTCGCATAGGATGACCTTATTTTTTAGGGGAATCACTTGAGGCCTCCTCGATTGATGATGATGCCAAACCAGAAATGGTGAACATATCATCATTTCTCGACCTGAGAGCCCGTGATATTGAGGATCCTCAGTTTTCTAGAACCCTCATGTGAGAAGGGATGGGTGTTTACAGGCTTGCAGGAAACCGAAACTTCAACCTACCCAGTTTTCTGGATTTCTCATCAGTGTTTGATTATCTGGGTTTCTGGTTATCTCAGTGGTTCGGTATTCTAGAATTCTGGTTTTCTGGGTTGTAGTTCTCGTTCAGTTAACAGCACAACACATCCAACAGTGATGCCTTGATCCCATGGTTGCATGTGCATATCATTTTTTCTTGCATTCTAACATGTTTGACATTTTTCAGGGCTTGCATCTTACTCTTGATTCTAGTTTTCTGAGGTTGCCTTAACATGGATGTCCAGAGAAAGAAGACTGTGGCTTATTCGTTCCCAGACCTGACCTTGACGTTGATTCACAAGCTAATTAGTATGGCTGGTCCCGAAGTTCGTACAAAGTTCAATGGAGAGTATGGGAGACTTTTGAAGTTTGTCTACAGTATCACCAAGTATGAGAAGGATGTCATTCATACACTTCTTCAGTTCTATGATCCGTCTTTGCGTTGCTTCACTTTCTCAGACTATATCTTAGCTCCAACGTTGGAGGAGTTCTCATTTATTTTGGGAATCCCCATCAGGCATGACATAGTATTCTTTTCTGAAGAATGTCCCAGGATAAAAGAAATGGCCATTGCTCTTCATATTGGTGAATCCGCTCTGAGCAGTAATATTGTGGAGAAACAAGGAGCTAAGGGTTTCTTATTGAAGTTCTTGTTTGATCAAGCTTGCATACATGTTAAGGAGAGGAATTGGACTGCTTTCCAAGCTATTCTTGCTATGTGCATCTATGGGACTGTCCTGTTTCCCAATGTTCCTGATCTGGTGGATATGCATGCTGTTAGAATCTTTATTTCAAAGAATCCTGTACCTACCTTGTTAGGTGATGTGTATCACTCAGTCCACTACAAGAATGAAAATAGGCGTGGATGAACTGTGCGTTGCTATGCACCACTCTTATCTACTTAGTTTCAGAGTCATCTCCCCGAAGCTGGCTCTTTCGTTGATACGAGAGATTCTTTGAAGTGGTCAAAGAGGTTAATGGGCTTGACTGCTGACAACATTGTTTGGTTCAACCATGACTTGCTAGGGATGGAGATTATTTGCAAGTGCGGAGAACTCCCTAATGTACCCTTGATAGGGAGAAAAGGTGGAATTAACTATAATCCTTCCCTCGTTATCAGGCAGTTTGGTTATCCTTTGAGAGGTCCACCTGAAGAGCGAGATATCAGAGAGTCCTTATTCTTCAATGGTGCTAGGGATCAAGAGATGATAAGGAAGATTGTGAATGCTTGGAAGCAGGTGACCAAGAAAGGAAAAACTTCATTCGGGAAATGTAATAACCAGGCTTTTCCTTCCTATGAAGAGTGGATTAAGAAAAGAGAAGAAGTGGAGCTTTTTCCCTTCCCGGTGGAACCACCTTTGTATCCTTTAATGATCGAGGCTCCCACGACTGTTGATATAGAGAAGTATGATAAGTTATGGGCTGAGAAGGAGAAACTCCGAGAGGAGAATCGTGAGCTGGGCAGAGAGGTTGGTCAGTTGAAGCACCAAAAAGGTGAAGCTATCCATGTTGTCAGGTTGAAATCAGAACTTTTGGCTGTGAAGGAGAAAGAATTTTCTAAAGAAGCCACAGCCAGAGAGAAAGTGGCTCAAGCGTTGAAAAGTGTTAACAAGGTCCTTTCGTCCAAAAAGAAAGAGCTGGCTTATGCTATGTCAAGAATTCACAGGTTCCATGACCGCCGGAATACAGCAATTACTGCCAACAGGTTGAAAGAGGACAAGTATCTGGAACAGATTGAAGGCTTGAAGACAAAGCTTCGGGAGAAGGATAAGGAGATTTTATCAGGGATCTTTGAGAGGAGAGCAATTGAGGAAAAGCTCAAGGAAACCATGGCAGATATGGAACAGCTGAAGATCCAAGCCGAAGTGAAGAGAGCCAGAAGCGAAGGTCCAAGTTCAGGTGGAGCTTCTGGAGAAGATGATTGGGAATTGCATAGTCGTTATTTAACAGGGATCTTGCACAGGAGGGATCTTTTGATTCAGTAGTTGATTCAGAGACCAGAACATCCTAATACCAAGAAGCTTCTCAAGGAAGTGCAGGATTGGTGCAAAAAGAATGACAAATGGGGAATTTTAGCACGGCTGAGTCTTGATGATATGCCTTAGTTTCCTTACTGCTGTTTTCTTTGTATTTCCGGGATCACCGCCAGGCTTGTTGCTCGGGGTCTTTGTTTATGCTTATTCAGACTAGTGTTGTAACGGATGCTTATTCTCTTTATATGATTTTCTCTATGTGTGATTTGCTCTAGATCATGGATTGCCTCGTGAATCCCCTCCACGAATTGAAGTTTCAGAGCTTTCTCATCAGCAATCACTTCCTGCTCCCCAAGAGGATCCTAAGTCTGAGAGGCATAAGAGGAAGTTTGATCCCATTCCAATGTTGTATGCGCAGTTGCTTTCTTATTTGCTCGAGCTTAAACTAGTCGAACGTGTTAGTTTGGGACCTCTTTCCACAAAGATTCCTCTGGGACCCAATGCTAATGCTAGATGTGAGTTCCACTCTGGGGCACCTGGTCACAATGTTTAGAATTGTACAAGGTTCAAGCATAAAGTCCAAGATCTCATTGATTCAGAGGCAATCAAGCTTACATCCGTTGGCACTGGTAAACAAGGTGATTTTATTCCCATCGTTGTAAAGGAAATAGGGACTCCCTCCTTTTCCAAAGGATCCACCTCAGGTCTTGGATCTCTTCCACAACCTTATGCTTCAGAAGTTTTGCGTCAGCAACCCTTGTTTGTGCCTCAGCCGAATGCCAAAAGGAAAGTGCTGGGGCAGATTGGGCGCCCAAATCAGCAGCAGCAGCAGAATCATCAGCAGCAGAGGAAATTCAGACCAAGAAGGCCCAAGAGGATAATTGATCCTATTCCTATTCCTTATAGTCAGTTGTTTGCTCGCTTGCTCAAGAGCTCGTTGATCCAGCTAAGGAATGCCATGCCAGTGCCATACCCTATCTCTCTGGACTTTGACATGAACGCTAGCTGTGAGTTCCATTTGGGAATGTTTGGGCACATAATTAATGACTGTAATGCGTTCCAACACAAGGTGCAAGACTTGATCGACTCAAAGGTCATCACGCCAGATGGTACCCCTTTGAGGTGAAACTTCTTTATCAGAGTGAGCACTCGAGGCTGAGAAGACATCATCAGAAGCAATAAGTCCAGACGGAGTCAAGTCTCCTCAACAATGGCAATCATCAGCTTCCTTTACTTCATTTTCATATGTAGCTTTCCTTTGTTTGTTTAAACATTGTCTGCAGGTAAAAACTTTTTTGTGTTTGAATGTGGATTCTAATGCAATGATGTGTTGTTCCTGAAGTATCTTACTTTTATGCACTCATGTCATGGTTATATGCACTACAATACTATCTTTCTTACCTAGACTCTTGGAGGGAGGATGACGAAATAAGAACGCAGATTTCTAATGGTACGCTTTTGGATAAAACCCTGTTAAGGATGTACAGGCATTATTTCCAATTCACAAACACTGGAGAGATAAGGAGATATACCTTTATCAACCCCTTTGAGCCTAGTAGTAGGAGTTCTTTCTGAAAAAGAAAAACCCTCAATTTTAACCCAGGGGCAGGGTAGGCGTCAGTTAGTTTGACCAAGTGTTCAACTTTCAGAAGGAGTGTACATCTGAGGATCCATTACCTTCCATTCCACTATCAGGAGGTTAAGAGGTGTAGAACCACAATGGTTACTCCTCACCAACTGAAGAGTGAAACAGTCACAGCCCTTTCAAACAAGTCAGGCAAAACGGTGTCACACGACTTGTTCAAAAAAAAAGAAAGAGAAAAAAGAGAAAAAGAAAAAGCCTGCTAAGTCAAAAAACTTGAAAGCAAGTGACTTAGACAAAAGTTAAGGCATCCCGCTGGACTTCAAAATTGAAAACTCAAAAGAGTCAGTCCAGGCAAAAATTAGAGAAAAAAAAGAAAAAGAATGAGAAAGCAAAAAGCCAAAAGGATTACAAAGAAAATCCTCGATAAGAACAAAGTCGTGTGACTATAGACACAAAAGACAAAAAGGGGCGACTGTTAGTCCAAAACCTCATCAGGTGTCGAATCACCAATCGCATGGATTCCCTAGAAATCGGGAAAGATTTTGAGAGACGAGAGCTTGTGTCAAGTTAGTTGAACATAGGACTGGAGAATATCATGAAGAGTGGGTGGGTACCAATAAACTTTGAGCCATAATTCCTTTTTTCTCAAACTGCGAACCAGGCCACGCTACAACCCTTAAAAGTCCTAATTGAAATAGGGTTTAGTCTGAAGGCGTACTTCAACGAGATAGCGTTCCTGACTCCCATGAGTTGTGCTAATAAGATTTTTGTTGGTGTTGCATGTGCGTATTGCTTTCCTTTCAAAAATAAGTGTCGTAACTCGGTTGTGTGACATATTTTCAATAAGGACTTCAAGATTAACATATGTGTTGCATCTGAATAATCATTCTCAGAATAAATGTTTTCTGCTTGCATACATTTGTTTGACATCAAAGAAGCTTACACGATGAACATCGGTCGAGAAGCTTAAACTGGCCAAGTTGAGATGCCTGAGACTCCAGAGGACATGTTGCTAAAAGATTATGTGGGAAAAAGGCGTTCCCAGCCATTTGTGTTGAGATGTAACCAATCTAGGACAATCACACCGGGAAATCTCTTCAAAATGTAGCCAAGCTGGGGCATTCAAGTTGAGAAGGTCTTTTCAGAGTACAATCAACCATGGGGCATTCATGTTGAGAAAATTTCTTCGAACTGGGGCAATTATGTCGAGATCCGATAAATCTCTCCACAAGCATGTAAAATGGGGTAATCACGTCGAGATTCGTTAAATCTCTCAAAGACTAGTCGGTCAGAGACAAATGTACTGCAAGGCTTGTACTGGGACAGGTCACTTCAAGGGCGCAAGAAGTTTTTCCCTTCAGAACACAGTCAATCAATAGCACCTCCGCAAGGTTCAGAATACTGTGGCATAACATTTCGGGTCATTACGAACCCTCTCGAGGTGGTTTACTTCACGAATCATGAAGTATGGGACAATTATGTCTAGACCGGATACATCTCTAAGAGTTTGAAAACCCTGGGGCATTGTTGAACGCCAGGTTTTCTGTAAAATCCTCTTAAGATGATTGCTTCAAGTAGACCCTGTGGAGAGTTAAAGGAACTGTGTTTCGCCCTTGACAATCAATATGCCGAAACTTGAAGCACTGAGTTGTTCCTAGTGTGGGACTTTTGGAGTCTTTTCCCTCCAGCAAAGAGCCAGAGGGTATCTTTTTCCAGCAAGGTGTGGGAATTGTTATTCTTCCTCAAGCAGAGAATTGTCCTATGTTCGAAAAGGGCTTTTATAAAGGTTTCTTATCTCTAGCAGTACAGATGGAATCCTCACTCTCAGCAAGGTAAGACGATAGAATATCGTCAAGAAGAAGATGAGGAGTCAGAGTGTTCGCTTCCTCAACGGTCGGATCTAGTCATCTCAAGTAATTCAAAGTCCAATCTTCATTGGTACCTCCCCAGTAGAGCTGCTCTCTTCAACTTTGAAGTCTGATCGTCCTCAGCAGTTTATTACTCTTCCCAATCAGAGTATCGAGGATCGTCTTCCTCAACAGAGTATAAGGAAGTAATTACCCAAGCGGAGTCGTTGAGGATCATCCCCCTCAGCAGGATATAAGAGGTTTTCCCCCAGCCATAGTTGTGATTTGGCTCATCTTTCCTCAGCAGGTAGCCAGAAGTTGTTACTTTTACAGCCTCTCCCCTCAAGAGATTGATGGAGCATCTTCTTTGATTAAAGATGGTGTTTCCCCACAGAATATGGGGCAGTCATTTTTCCTCTGCTAGTCAAGAAACATTTGTTTATCCCCTAGCAGAGTGGATGTTAACAACTACTATTTTCCAAGCAGATGTGCCGAAGATGATCAGTACTCTTCAGCAGGATAAAGGTTCTCATATCCCCAAGCAAAGTCTGGTGGTGATTGGTATCCTCAGCAGGTCTTAAGTCTAATCATTTTTTGCAGGCGTCAGATCCAAGTTTTGAAGTATTTGGTGATCCCCGGCGGAGGAGTTTCCATTTTCAGTATTTGGTTGCCATCCCCAAGCAGAGTTTGTTGGCGGTTGGTATCCCCAGCAAGTTTTGAATCCAGGTTCTGAAATATTTGGTCATCCCTGGCGGAGGAGTTTCCATCTTCAGTATTCATTTCCATCCCCAACAGAGTGGGTATTCTCTCGGAGTTTCGTCCATCTCCAGCAGAATTGGTGATTGTGATCTTCCCTAGCAGGGTGAAGTTTTCCTCAACTTGTTCATTGGTTGGATGACAACGTAGTTTGTCGTCCTCGGTGGAGCTGCTTCTGTTCTCAGCGTTTATTTCGCTGGGACGGTCTTTTTGCATTGCATAAGCATTTTTTATGCATGGAATCCTCCTAAATGCGTAGCATTTCCACTTCGTGTGGAGCATTACTGCAAAATTCAAACATATGCATCTGAAGCATAGGCCAGGTTTGAGTTTTCCTTCGTCATGAAAGCCGGATTTCAGGAAGATATCATTCGACTTTACTCCACAAGTGTTGGGTTTAGTCATTCAAAGCAATATTTGACAGTCCCACGGCAGAGTGTTTTGCCAGGATTATGAACCCGTGATCTCTTTTCACCCCTTTCGTCCAGGTGGTCTTTTGATTCATCCCTTCAAGGTGCTTCCTTCGACACCCGTCCGTGTTTGAACCTTTGATTTCATTACCCGTCTGTATTGACCTGTTGATAACACCCGTCCGTGTTCAGTTCATCATTTCAATCCCCAGTAAATTTACCCCTTTTACACCCGTCCGTGTACCTTTTTGATACCCGTCCATATTGAACCTTTTTACACCCGTCCGTGTACCTTTTCGATACCCGTCCGTATTGAACCCTCTTTACACCCGTCCGTGTATCTTTTCGTTACCCGTCCGTATTGAATCTTTTTACACCCGTCCGTGTATATTTTCGATACCCGTCCGTATTGAAACCTTTTTACACCCGTCCATGTATCTTTTCCATACCCGTCCGTATTGAACCTCTTTACACCCGTCCGTGTATCTTTTCGATACCCGTCCGTATTGAACCTCTTTACACCCGTTCGTGTATCTTTTCGATACCCGTCCATATTGAACCTTTTTACACCTGTTCGTGTGTCTTTTCGATACCCATCCGTATTGAACCCTTTTACACCCGTCCGTGTATCTTTTTGATTCCTGTCCGTATTGAATCTCTTTACACCCGTCCGTGTACCTTTTCAGTACCCGTCCGTATTGAACCCTTTTTACACCCGTCAGTGTACCTTTTCAGTACTCGTCCGTATTGAAACCCTTTTACACCCGTCCGTGTACCTTTTCGATACCCGTCCGTATTAAACCTTTTTACACCCTTCCATGTATCTTTTCCATACCTGTCCGTATTGAAACCTTTTTACACCCGTCGGTGTACCTTTTCGCTACCCGTCCGTATTGAAATCTCTTTACACCCGTCCATGTACCTTTTCAGTACCCGTACGTATTGAACCCTTTTTACACCCATCCGTGTACCTTTTCAGTACCCGTCCGTATTGAACCCTTTTTACACCCGTCCGTGTATCTTTTTGATACCCGTCAGTGTTAAACTCTTTACACCCGTCTGTGTACCTTTTCGATACCCGTCCGTATTGAACCTTTTTACACCCGTCCGTGTATCTTTTCGATACCCGTCCGTATCTGATATCTTTGATTCCTTGACACTCGTCCGTGTTTATCCCCAGCATAGCTAACACTCGTCCGTGTTGTGACAGTACAGCATTTATTGCTTGTCCCCCAGCGGAGTCGTCTCTCCTTTGAGGATTGCAAATTTCAGATTTCTTTTGGTATTCAATCTCCATGAATCCTTTGAACGCATGACAGTCGTTGCTATCATACCTTCAGGACCAAGTTGATTGAATAGGGGCAGTTGTAACACCCCAAAATTTGCTCTTTTGTTTTGAGGCTAACTAGTTTATGTTTCTTTGCATTTCTTGCATTTAGCATTTGTGCATAGCATTGGTTCTTAGCATGGGATCAAGGTACTTGGTTTGAGGGGTTCAGTATATCTTCATAAGATCAAGAAAGGAAAAGGATTTCAAGTGAATCTTTCCCTCCTAACTAGAGGGACCAAATTAGGGTTTTTGACCCAAAGGACTTCTTGAAGGGCTTTATGGATTCAAGCATGCTCTCATGGGTTCCATGTGCTCACAAACACTCTTATAGGAAGGCTTGGCTAGTGGTTCATTGTGGAAGATATCTAGTAGATCAGTTACTTGTGAAGTAAGCAAAAGTCAACAGTTCAAAAGAAAAGTCAACTGTAAGGAGGAAAGTCAACCATGGAATTTTGAGGTCCTCTTCATGATTTTAAAGGTCTTATGCCCTCATATGCTCCTCAAATGTCAAGATTCATGCCATTCATTAAGAATCAAGAGTTCGTGCAAAAGTTACTAAATATGGAAATGACCTATAATTTGAAACTTTCCATTTTTGGCAGTTTTTCCACCACATTCAACTTGACTTTTCATCATCAAAGAAGCTTCAAAATAATTTTACTAAAACATGAAAGTTGAAGATCTTTCTCTCCCATTTTCAAAAAGTACTAGATTGTCTCCATACCATTTGTGGAGCTCAAGATATGATCAAAAGAAGGCAAGGTGCTTTTTAAGGTTTTCACATGTATTCATTTTTCCACCTTTTGCATTTTGGTTCAAAATGACTTGTAATTGCCTCTAATGACTCAAGTCACATTGCCATATTCAAGTACACTCCATGAGGACCATTTTTGACCCTTGAATCAAGTGGATACGTGCCATGTTCTTCACTTATTTCACAAAATGCATTTTTGCAAGATGGATTGAATCTCATGAATTAAGCATCCACAAAGCCCAAACCCATTCTATTTGTGATCAGCAGAAGAAATGTGAGTGAACCACACTTATTTCATGACCAATGCACGTGTGGATTAGTGTGTGCATCACAACTTGCATTTTTGCAAATCACCTTGGTTAGCCTTAATCAAGGGATTAACTAAACCCTAATCATGCTCAGAGGTCTAACCAAGTGAATATAAGAAGGATCACACGCTCATTCACTCCTCATGCACTCTCATTTGCTCAGAATTCTAATTTTTGCTCTCACTCATTCTCTCTTCGAAACTCACTCTCCTTGGAGTTTCTTTGAGATTTTATTTCACATTCTTGATCAGTGAAGTAAATAGAGCAAAAATCAACTATTGATTGAAGCTAAGAGTGAGTTTTTCATCAGATTCAGTTTTGGAAGGTTCAATTTCAAACCTCAAGATCTAGCACGACTCCAAGCTCTAATTGCATTTATTTTGCAATAAGAGGTTCTAAGGAGTAGATCTGCAGCTTCCAGAGGGTTTTCTTGGTGTATTTTAAGCTCTGCAATTCTCAGGTTAGTGTGAAATTCATCATCATATAACTTGATTTTATGGTGTGCATTGTGTTCTTTGAGAGTTGCTGATCATCCTGATGTAATTTGATTTGATTTTGGACGTGTATCATGGCTGTATTGTAGATCTAAAGTTTTTAGATCTAAACTTTATCTCTTTGATTTGCCTTGTGTGTTGATGATCTGTTAATTTGAACTTGATATTCATGATCCTTGTGAAATTCTGAGTGGAATGGTGTACTTGTTTGCAATTTCTGGGGATTTTTGAAGACCAGGTCGCCGGAGGAGACGACCGGAGCTAGGGCTCCGGCGTCTGGTTATGTTTCAGGTCACCTGAGGTTTGGAGGAAGGAGACGTAATCTGGACCGTTTGTGGTCCAGATCTGATGGTTCAGATCATGCCACTTCATTTAATTTTCTTTTGTTTTATTTAATGTGCGTGTGTGCTACTCCATGCTAGTTATCATGTACCACAGATCTGAGCCACACATCTTGCTTGACCTTGTGATCTGATGATTTATTTATGCACGTTGATTTGATCTGATGGCTTTGATTGTGCCAACGCATTAAAAAATCCATGTGTTATTCACGTGATGTGTTTTAATTTCTGATGATTGAATGTGCGCGCGTGTATTGTTGTTACCATGAACTCTTAATCTTGGCATTTCATCTTGATTACTTGTGATTTTGATTGACTGAATGTGGAGTGTTGGATCAATCTTGTGGCTGATGTGAGTCAATCATGTTGACTGAATTCCTTTTTTGTTGGACTCCGCTTATTTTTTGTTTGTGTGGACTGGGCTTGCTTTTCCCACCCCCTCCTTGAGCCCATTTTATATTTTCAACGTGTAATTTGCTTGTGTTGCACCCCTGGCTGTTTTATTTTCTTTTAATTGTTTCATTTTTGCTTTTTAATTTTTAAAATTAGTTTTCTGCATTTAAAAATTATGAAAAAAGTCCTGAAACATCTTGGGAACTTTATAAAATTTTGTCAAATTTTATTTTTCCATTTTTATTTTATTTTGTGCATCTGAATTAATTGTTTGATTAATTTCCTTTGTGAATTTCTTCAATTGTGCACACCCTGCCTTGTTGATTTTTGTTCTCATCATTGGTGTATGATTTGCATCCCATTCTTTTTGCATATTTCAGAGGACATCTTGAGGTCCTTAAAAATATTTTTCTCATATTTTTAAACTCTTTGCATATTGCATTTTAGTCCCTCTATTTGTGCATTGTTCTTCTTTGTTCTTATGCAACTTTGAGGCATTGTTGGAGGTACTTAACTTGTGATTTTTTGTGTGATCTTTTGGCATGTTGTTAGCTTCAGACTTAGGTCACTTGGGTTTTAATTTCACAATTTTTTAATGTCAATTGATATATGGTTGATTATTTATGCTTAAGTGATTTATGCATGATCATCTCTTAACATCTCTTAACCCTAATTGCTTTGCCATGCTTGATTGTTTGAATTCCTTTATGATTCTTTGCATGAGTATTTGATATGATGTTTACCCCTGGTTGAGGTCCCTTGTGACCAAATTTTGCAATTTATGGATCATGTTTGGGTATGCTTTAGGTGCTTGTACTTTGACTTCCTTTTGTGGACTTCCTTTGGTGCATAATGTTTCATGCTTTGATCTTCTTTTGCACATGAGAATTGTTGATGATGTCATGATCTTGGTTCTGACTTACTTTCATCTTCATCTTATTTTTCTCATTTCTTCTTGATATGAAGTTCATTGGTGCTTAATTGTGCATTTCATATAAGTATGCTTGCATTCTTTCATGATTACCTTTGCATGCTTACTTGAGATGTTTTGCATGATCTTTGAGACTTGTTTATTGGTGTGAGTTGGATATACTTGATATGATGTGCTTGCTGCCCTATCTTGTTTCTTATCTCATCCTTCTCTTTCTCATTCTTCTCTTTCACTCTCTTCCTCCCATGAATCTCAAGACTTGTTTAAGTCTTGGATTCTCTCCCTTTAGAGCTACCTAGTCCAACTTAATTTTTGATTAAGCTTGGAGTAGGATTAGCATTAGGTTTTAGGTAGTCGTCTCTCCTAAGCCTCACTAACCATAGGTTACCCATGCATGATAACATTAGGACTCTTAGTTTCCCTTTAGAGTTTCCTTTGGGTCTTCTCTCTTCTCATCTCAAAACTTCTTGAAAACACTTAATAAAGATAAAGTGTATTGCGCACGAGCCTTAAGCGTGGGGATTGAGAAATGAGGGGCTTCCTCTCATCTTTCTAAAGTGCTTAGCGGGCGTCCTGTCTTGGGATGATTCGTTAAGTATTTGTCCCTGTGCCCTAGACTTTGGTGCAATGCAAGTTGTGAACTAACTTAAAAAACACTTCTGTCTAAAAAACACAAAACAAATTGAAATCTTTTTATCCTTCGGGATTGTTGGGTTTCAAATTTCATTTTCAGAAAAGAGCTCGTCGCCCACGTAAAAAAACACTTACCCATTCGTGGTCGTACCCATGAACTACATTAGCTCTGATTCCTCTCTCTCATCCGATTGAGGATATGTAGGCACAAGACAGCGATTGCCTTGGCGAGCAACCTTCCTCCACAGTTCCCGTCCGAACTAAGTTGACTCTGACTTTCCCATTGCACTGAGGGAGTACGTAGACCTAGGACATCGAATATGTCCTACCGAGTCCGTCTTAGTCACCCCCATCCCCGTTTTCTTTTGTTCAGCCAGAGATAGTAGGACAACTCACCCTCCGTTTAGACAACAAGCGTGGATCCCATCGAGTACGATGGATGCGTGGGGTACTAACACCTTCCCCTCGCATAACCGACTCCCGAACCTGGACTATGGTTGCGATGACCATGTCTTTCCCTTTTTCTCTTCAGGTTTATGCAGTGTTTCCTTTCCCTCTCTCGGGATAAATACACATTGCTGGCGACTTTGTGTTTTCTGCGCCACTCTCGCGTTTGTACCATTGGATGCAAATCTTTCGGGAGCGACACTCTGGTAAGGCACAATCTTCATCAGTCCCCTCTTCAACCTGATATATGGGATTATCGAAGTCATATCGAGCCATAGCTGAATCATGATGGGTGGAATCTGAACAAGAAAACCTGCATGATTGATGATATATGTTTATTATGGATGCATCAAACAAAAACACATTGCCATTTTGCTGTGGTTTTAATGGAAAAATAAAATAAAAAACAGAAAAACAGGGATCAAAACATTTGAGTGCGAAAACGTCCTTTATTAATAATAAAGAAAAAGCAAACAAAAACATTCAAACCCTACAAACAAGAATCACTACGTCTTGGGAAGAACGTAGGATTAACATAAATGACAAATAGGAGCAATTACTCTGGTCCAGTCACTTGAATGGCTCTCTCTGACGACCAGTTGCGAAGACTTTGACCTGGAACACAAGGGCGGATCCAACTATCCATATCACAATCACTATCCCCATCTTCATCAATAACATTGATTCTGTCAAAGAACACACCGGCACTGGTTAAACGAACTGGACCATAGAACTTGGGAGGCTCTTCAGGACGCCTGGGTGGCTTATAACCCAGTCCATGAGTATTCCGCTTTTCCTGGACCTCAATAATCTGACCCCACTTTTGTGAACCTCCGGCTTCAAGCACGACCCGAGCATCCTTGAAGGAAGACATAGAAATCTCCGGCTGATGTACCACTATATGCTGAACCACTTCAGATTGGCTACCTTCCTTGAGAGGCTCCTCAATGATCTTCACTGCTTCGAAACCCTGACATAGAGTTTCATGTATTTCACCATCTACCTCCACATACTTGAAAGTAGATAGCTGGCTTATCATGATATCCTCTTCTCCACAAACCGTCACCACATATCCGTCTACCATGTACTTTAACTTCTGATGTAATGTAGACGTCACAGACCCAGCACTGTGAATCCATGGACGACCCACCAGAAAGTTGTAAGCAGGCTGGATATCCATGATATACAAGGTAGCATCAAAAACCTCTGGCCCAACCTTAATTGGTAGCACAATCTCACCGAAAACAGACCTCTTCGAGCCGTCGAAAGCGTGCATCACCAAATCACTAGGTATGCATATCAACCCTCGGGTGTCCAGCTTCATCAAGGCTTTCTTAGGCAGAACATTCAAAGAGGATCCAGTATCCACAAACACATGAGACATCAACGATCCACGGCACTCAACAGAAATATACAGGGCATTATTATGGTTTCTCCCCGCTGGGGTCAAGTCAACATCAGTAAAATCCAAACCATTGCCCACATTAACATGGGCCACTACCCCCTCGGAACACAATAATAGGGACAAGGTAGAAATCTTGGACGAAGTCTGATGCAATTGATCCACAATTTTATAGTCACTTTTCTGAATCAGTCTCATAAACTCTTCTACATTCTCGGAAAAGAATTATCAATTGGTTTTGCTGCAGAATCATTCACTATTGGCGCTTGCACAGAATTATCTGAATTATCTACAACCTACTTTCCTTTGTCTTGTCTAGAACCACCAGCTTGATCATCAGAAGGGATAAAGATCCTACCACTTCTCGTGATAGCCCCTGCCTCATCACTGTTTTCAACACAAGAGTTCACTACAGAAGTTCCCACCAGTTCTTCTTTCTGCCCGTTGACAAACACTTCAGCACCATAATTCCAAGGAATAGCTTTGGTGCACTCATACAGAACAGGTCCAGGAGTAGTGATAATGACCGGTGCTGGTCTCGCCGGTGCTGAAATAGTTATAGTCTTAAAAGGGATAGTAATAGTGCCAACCTCATTCTTTTTTCCAGTAACTTCCTTCTATTGATCACACCGGTCAAACTGCAATCGACCTTCATCTATCAACTTTTGAATTCCTGATTTCAACAAACCACACCCATTCATTTGCGACATACAATCTGAATAATTCTCATCACATCCGGGGGACACCCCACCCCTCAATAACCTCTCCTTTACCACCATCAAATGAGTCTTTAATTCATTAACATCCATAACCAGATTAAAATATTCATTCTCCTCTAACACAGCATTAAACCTTGGCCCACCGTGGCTCGGAATTAGGTTTTGAATGACATTGCGCACGTCGTTTGAGAAGTTGATGGCCTTCGAATCCACCAAATATTGGACTTTATGTTGAAACGCCCTACACCTTTCGATTGTATGCCCCGAGGCACCGAAGTGAAAATCACAATGTGCGTTAGCATCATAGCCCGGAGGAAGCCTCCCTGTGGGTGGAGCCAGGGTGCGGAGCTCAACTAAACGCAGTTGTAACAAGTGTTGCAACAATTGAGCATAAGACATAGGCGGTTGATCAGGCTGCCTATTCTCGTACTGATTAGGGGTACTCCTCTGCTGCTGAGGTGCAACCAGAATAGTTACAGAGGCAACTTGCTGATTATAATTCTAGCGTTGCTTCCCCTTACCTCGGTAAGATGACACAGAATTTGCTTCCTCTTTCTTCTTATAATTCCCATAAGGTTTCTTCCCCTGACCAGAAGACGACCCATCATTACCTGGTACCTTCCCAGCTTTGATTCCACCCTCTAACATCTCCCCAACCATGATCAAATCAACAAACTTACCAGACATGCAAGGTAACAATTTTTCATAATAACGTCCTGGAAAAGTATCCATAAACAGATTCAGGATCTCCTTCTCCAACATGGGCGGCTGCACCCTTGCCACTAGCTCACACCATCTCTGTGCGTATTCCTTAAAGTTTCACTGTCCTTTTGAGACATATTCTGTAGTTGGGTCCGATTGGGAGCCATATCAGTGTTATATTGGTAGTGCTTGATAAAGGCCTCGACCAATTCTCTCCAATTACGGACATGGCATCTCTCTAATTGCATATACAATTCCAAGGATGCCCCAGACAGGCTGTCTTGAAAGAAATACATCAGGAGTTTCTCATCTTTAGAGTACGCGGCCATCTTCCTTGCGTATGCCCTGACATTCGTCTTGGGACAGGTGGTACCATTGTATTTCTCAAAAGTGGGCACCTGAAATTTGTACGGAATTACAACTCCGGGAACCAGCCCCAAATCCTCCAAATTCATTCCTACAAAATTCTGATTCACCACTCCCCTTAGTTGTTCTTCAATCAATCTGAACCTTTGATCATTGTCGCCCTGAGGACCAGCATCCCACAACAGAAGGAATCACAAGCTGCTCCCCTCTGCCCGGAGGGATCACAACACCAAGAATGGGGATCTCTACGCCCACAGGACCTCCCTAAGCACCGTTACCAACAACGGTATTATGGACTTCGCCACGAAGAACCCTGTCTTCATCCACTCTTGCCACTAAGGGTTGGACCAGAGTCCTCAGTTGCTCTTACCCTTGGGCAACACCTTGCATCAGCTCCATGAATTGGGCCATGCGAGCTTGCATGGCGACCATCTCTGCTTGCATTTGCTCCATAATTCTCCTCTGGTTTGATCTAGTAGAATACCGGTGAATTGGCTGGCTTGTAATCCTGAACTGTAACCAAATAAAGGTTAGAAAAACTCGGGACGAGCACCTGCTATGAAAAAATGATTATGATTATGAAAATGCAAATGCAAAATGCAAACAATCATATTTAAACAATTTGGGACATATCCACTTTGATTCTAATCCATGAAACCGGGCAAGGGATCAGACACACTATCGGAAAAAAAATTCGAACCCAGAAATACTACCGAATCAAGCCATGGGGACTAACCCTCTCTGAAAACCAGAACTGCCAGAGCACAGATAGTTGAACCAAATATTCCATTATCGAAAATAAAGTAGTTCCTATAGACAAGTTCAAGCATAATCAAAGGTGACTCCATCAACAAACCTAATGGTAATCCCAACAAAAAGATAAACAACAATATCAACTACAACTCAATTCCAAACAAACCAGCTTCAACTTCTTCAAGAAGGTCTAAAGTGTCAGGATGTGCAGGTTGCTTTATCAGCCCTTTGATCAGCTTATTTCTTTTGGCAATTTCTTGGTTCAATTTAGCAATCTGCTCTTCAGCGTTGTTGTCTTCGTGCCTCGACTTCTTAACCCTGGCTTGCAACTTGAGCTCTTCAATTTCCTTCTGGGCTTCTTTCCACTTGCCGGAGTAATGATCTTTCCTTGCTTTCACTTTCTGAAGTTCTTCTTTCAGTTCTCTATTCTCGATCTTGACCTCTTCCCACATCTCCTGATACGTGGTAAGCTTGTCCTCTGCTTCAGTCAAAAGCTTCTTGTTTTTCCTGCTAGCTTTACCTGATGATTCGGCAGCCATACTGACGTTTTTGAAGTGCTGAGCTCTATCGGCAAAATCCTTCTCTCTTTTTTCTAGACGCTCTGTCATGTCTTGAACTTTCCATTTCAGCTCCAAGTTGTCATGTAGAGCATTTTGTAGCTGACTACTCATATCAGAGTTTTCCACCCTCAAATAAAATACCAACTTTCGCTGCTTGTCAAATTCTTCGAGTGGTACAGTGAGTCTCTCTTCCACAATATCTGGATACAAGGGAGGTGCCTGATCAAAAGGCAAATAGAACTCTTTCACCCTCTTCTTTATCCATTCAACATATGAAGCGAAAGCTTGATTATTGGGTTTACCCAGAACAGTTTTACCTCTCTTCTGTCTACTGAGCCAAGCTTCAGAAGCTTTCTGTGCAATAGCCACACCATCAGTCATATGAAAATACAAAGATTCTTCCAAATCTTTTTCCACTGGAGGATCTTTCAGGGCGTACACAAACTGCCTGATAGCCAAAGACGGGTTGTAGTTAATACCTCATTTTTTTCCGATTAAGGGCACATTAGGATACCTTCCACAACTATGCAAAATGTCAGTCCACAATAATCCCTTATCCACCCAAAGAATATCTTTAGCAACTAGGCCCATCAGGCGCTTACTCCAATCTAGAGAAGTCTTCGCATCCACAAAAGCACCTGACCGAGGTAAACGGTTGGCAAACCAATTGTAGGAAAGAGATGCACAACAGCAAACCACCCCACCTCGTCTTTTCTCATTCCTGTTGTACATGGTGTAGTGAAGATCACCTAATAAAGTTGGTACCGGATTCTGAGCTGTAAATATCTGAATAGCATCCGTATAGAAAAACTCATACTCATTAGGGAATAACACAATGCCATATATACAGAGAGCCAATATTACATTGAAAGTTATCCACCTCTTCTCCTTAGCTTCCTCTCGAGCCCTCTTTACCAAGTACTCTAAGTGATAGCCTCAAAATTTTCCTTTGCGAGAAAAATCAGCCTCTAATGTCGATTTGCTCAAATAAAGAGCCTCAGCCAGCGCTTGGAAATCATAGTCTCATTGGGAACCACAGAAAGAAACACCTCCTTGGATAGGAATTCTCAAGATGTTACAGTACTCTTCTAGGGTAGGAACCAATACATAATCCGGCATCACAAAGCACCTTAAGGAGGGATCATAGAACTTCATCAAGGTGTGTAGTCCATTGTATTCATACTCACTGAGACTCCGAACCAGGGATGATATCCAACCATACTTCTCTTTAAAGACCCCCAATACTTCTGGAATAGCCATACTCTGTAAACTGTCCAACGGACCAAGAGTGAGCTTCGGGAACTTGTAGATGATGATGTGCTTCTTACCCCTCTTAGTATCCATCCCTATGAATGCCGTCTGACTGGAATCAAAAGACTGGGTACTATCTGGAAATAAAAAAACATGAATGTCAGAAAAATGGAATGCAATGCGAAGCATGGGATCAAAGTTCCACACGAGCTGGATGCACTGTACTGACTGAACAATCAAAGCTCTGTACCAAAACCCAGACCAAAAGTAACCACAGTGATAAAACTAGAAAACCAGGTAGGTTGATGGTCAAAGTCACCTGCAAACCTGCAAACACCCATCCTCTCTCACATGTGGGTTCTAGAAAATGGGATCCTCAGTCTCGGATTCTAGATTTGAGAAGCAATAGTACATTCATCCCTCAGGGTACAATACTATCACCAAACAAAGAGGTCGTCCACTGATTCCCCCAAAAAAAGTCATCCTATAGCAAGTTCCCAGCATTGGGTCCTCGGGTCGAGAGTCATAATGGATTTACCGTTTCTGGTCTGCCATTATCGTTCTCGGGAGGAGTATCATTACTGAGTCCTCGGGAATGGTCACCAGAGTCGACAGTTCCTCAAGAGAATAACTACTGGCCTGTATCAACATACAGTAACAGATATCTCGCATTAGAACCTCGTCTGATTGTGGGGATCGTGATCACCCGCACGTGGTCAACACCACGGGAGCGTCACGCCTGCCCACGCTAATACCTATGTGTATGCTCAAGCCTGCCAAACAGAAAACCAGCACAGCACAGCACAGTCCAGCATAATAATGAAATGCAATGCAATAAATGCGGTAAAAATAGTAAAACAACAACACAGTAATATACAACAAAATAAAGCACAACAGTAAACACCCAGTGAAATAAAAATAAACAAGCGCTAGGATTGACTCGAAAAGAGGATGGACCAGCAAGAGGTCAACCTGTCCCCAGCAGAGTCGCCAGCTGTCGCCCCCGAGGATTTGCATCCATGGTACAAACGCGAAAGTGGCGTAGAAAACAGAGTTGCCAGCAATGTGTATTTATCCCAAGAGAGGGAAAGGAAACACTGCGGAAACCTGAAGGAAGGGAAAGAGCATGGTCTCGCGACCAAGAGAAACAGGTAAGGGAGTCGGTTATGCGAAGAGAAGGTGTTAGCACCCCACACATCCATCGTACTCGATGGGATCCACGCTTGTTGTCTTGATCAAAGGGTGTCGTCATCTGGAGCTCCACTGCTATGGAAAGGAGAAGGAACGGGAACGGAAAAGAACGAAGAAACGAAGAAGAAAAGAAGAAGAAGTGACTCTATAGGGCATCTCTCGTCCTATGCCTACGTATTCCCTCGTGCAATGGGAAAGTCATAGTCAACGTAGTTCGGACACGAACTAAGGGGGAGGTTGCTCGCCAAGACATCGTCGTCTTGTGCCTACGTATCCTCAATCGGACGAGAAAAAGGAAATCAGAGCAGTCGTAGTTCGACCTAACGAGGTCGGTTAATGTTTTTTATGAGCGACGTTTGATTCGCGTCCGGCAGTTAGGGTCGATGCCTGTTTGCGATGAGACGGAAGGTAACGTGCCCTTTTATGAAAATGATTTGAAACTGAAGAATCCCGAAGGAAAAAAAGTTTGAATTTGTTTTGTATTTTTTAAGACAGAAGTGGTTTGAGGTTAGTTCATAACTTGCATTGCACCCAAGTCTGTAACATAGGAACGAATACTTCGCGCATCGTCCCCAACAGGACGTCACTAAGTACCCTAGAAGAATGAAGGGAGATCCCCCATACTTCACTTCCCATATGTAAGGCTCATGCGCAATACATGTTAATCCTTTATTAAGTGTTTTAGGATTGTTATGAAAAGAGAAGAGAAGACTCAAGGAAAAAGAAAACACTAAGGGGAATTCTATCTTAATGTTGTCATGCAAAAGGTGGCCCTATAGTTGAGTTTGAAAGGGGAACTTCTACCTAAGTTAGCATGCAAAGGGAAGCCTAATGCTAATCCTACTCCAAGCTTAATCGAAAATTAAGTTGGACTAGGTAGCTCTAAAGGAGTGAATCCAAGACTTAAACAAGTCTTGAGATTCAAGGGAAGGAAAGAGTGAAAGAGATGAAGAAGGAAAGAAGAAATGAACAAAAACAGCAGCTGCAACAGCGCATCTGCATTAATACACCAGTTAAAGGCAGCACACAAGCAAAACAGCTTATAACAGCACACAATTCAGCACAAGAAAGGGTGCAAAAGGCCAAACAGCAGCACATATAACAGCTCATATGCCGATAAATAGCAGTAGAAACAGGGCACCATGTGATACATTAATGATTCACTCATGGAAAAGCAAACATGCATCAAGCATTACATTTCACAATTAATCATGATCACAATCACGTCATACACCATGGTACACAATACTTGAATTCATCATGAAAGAATGCACATCATTTGATAATGGACAAATTAATTCGAATATGCATTTCATGGAATCAAAAGGAAACTAGCATGCACAACACAATTCCAGCAACATAAGCAATAATCCATAATCAACATGCTCAAGAAGTGTGCGTAACACTTTTATCGCACCAAGAACGCAACATCGTAAACAATGTTCATAAACGATGAAAATACAAGAGCCGCGTGTCAGAAAATTGGGCACATACAATGGTGTGAGGTGCAACAGCATCAAAACAGTCATTAAATGACTATCATATCAATCCATGAAGATTAAAAGTGAAACGGGATCGAAACATGCTAAAAAATGCACAAGAAACACACTCTGCAGCAGTGTTAATCGATTAACAGCTCTTATTACGCACATTTTGCACTGGTTAATCGATTAACCTAATTGCACTGCAATTGGTTAATTGATTAACACTGTAAAATCAGCACAAAATCAGTTTGAAAAAATCACTTCCAGTAGTAAAAGCACTTATGCAATCATCTCCAATGATCATGTAATGAACAATGCACGAAAATTAAGTTCAGCGACACCATTCAAACATCACTTAAATTCAATAATCATCAACATCCACAATCAAGATCAACCAAATGAACCAAAACACATCAAAATTCATGGATCTACATTGTATAAGTTGCAATTAAGCTAAAATGAGTATGGATATGAAATTAAACAACCTACAAAGCTGAGATTTGCTTTGGTAAGTGTTGTAAACAGAAATGGATGAATTCAAGTAGAGAAATCCAAGATCCACAAGCTTCTTGCACTCAAAACTTGAAGATCCAAGCAATAAGCAACCAAAGCTCCAAAAGCACTTCCAAAAATCACTTCTGAAAATTCAGAACCAGATCCAAACGAAAATCCAAATTGAAAAGCTGAAATGTAGTGATGATGAGAGGTTTTAACTCAAGAATTAACAAGTTCCAATGAAGAACTTATTAATCTTTGAAAAAGAGCTTTGAGTGTGGTTGAAAATGGAGTTGAAGAATGAAAAAGTGAGAGAGAGTTGAGAGAATTCTGAAAATTGGGAGTGAAAATATGATCTAGGTTTTGAGGTTTGGAATGAATTGGTTTAAATAACCCCTAGGTTAGGAGTTAAGTTTGGGTTGGGAGTGAGGTTAAGTGAGTGGAAATTGGGATGAAATGTGAATTAGGAAAGGAAATGTGGAATTGGGAAGGAAAGAATTTGAAGTTTTGAATGGAAAATCAACTCTCTAGATCCTTCTACTGATGTGTAGAATTAAAATGAGTGATTAAAAATTGGGTTAAAGAGAAACAGCTCTGAAAATGCAGTATTTGGGCAAAATTCACAATGGTTAATCGATTAACCTAATTGCACTGCAATTGGTTAATCGATTAACACATTCAAATTTTGAATTTTTGCGCCAAAAGGAGGGAGACTTGGATATTCGTCTGGTTCTACCCGTTCTGAACCACGATAGACCTCTGAAACTTGCCATTTGATATTACTACTGGAATACACTTGGAATATGCCATGAAATGTTTTTTCGCACTCGGATTAAACTGCTGATAACAACTGTCTGATGCTGAATAACTGATCAAAAATTGAATGCCGGAGTTTCTGATCATCCAGTCATTTAATGAGCAAAATAAATGCTCAAAAAGACTTGGAAAGCTATCTTCTTGGCTCTGAACACTATTAAAAATCATACTGGAACTGATGACGCCGTGAGCTGCTGAAAGAATACCTTGATCCCATGCCCAAAAGAAATATGCAAATGCAAAAATGACAATGCAAATGAAATGAAGCATAAGCCAAAAGGGTTAGAAACACTAGGGCAAATTTTGAGGTGTTACACCCCTTTCTGAAATTTTGAGTTGGCGCACTCGGAGAGAATTCGCGCGCGGGAACGTTGAGCGGTGTGTATTCTGTGAACTGGCCTGCAGGACCTCTCGGTTCGCGAGGGTCCAGGGTGCTGCCTTCCTTCCTTCTTTCTCCCCCACGCCGGGGGGGGGGGGGGGGGGGAGGAGAGTCTTCATCTCTGTGGCCGCGGGGGCCATCTCTTCGCCGTGAGTCAAGGGCTATTTGAGCGGCTTGCGTCTCCTCGAACTCGATGTATGATTGAGGTCGAAAGAGCAGGTCTTCTAAGTTGTGAGGCTTATGGATGCCCACAGCCTTTGCGAAGTCGGTTCCAGTGCGTAGTCCCCGTGCGATCAAGAGCTTCTTCATGTCGTCGGTCGCGTGGACCTCGACGTCTTCTTTGTTGAATCTCTCGATTTAGTCTCTGAGGGATTCATTCCGTCCTTGGAAGATGGCCTCCAGGGAAGCCACCATCTTCGGGTGTCGACGAGAGGCGGTAAAATGCCTGGAGAACTGCGTTTTTAGCTATTTCCAGGACGTGATGGATTCCGGAGCAAGCTTCTTGGACCAAGTCATGGCTCCTTTCCAGAGGGTAGTCAGGAAGAGCCTGCACTTGATTGCTCCCCTGACGTTTCTATAGTCGAGCAGGGCTTTGAAATTATCGATATGATCGTCAGGGTCGGTCCTGCCATTGTAGGTCCCCTATTGTGAGGGCTTCTCCATGCCCGCGGGGATAGGTGTGTCCATAATTTCTCTGGACAGAGGGGTCCTCTGGTCGTCCTCATCACTTCTGGCCAGCGAACTTGATAGGGAGCGGTGGCCTGATCGGGTCCATGCTACCGAGGAGAACTTCTGGGGCGGTTCTTCGGCCTTTCGCCGTCAGCTGTGCTCCTCTTCTTGGTCAGGGAACGTCGAGGCTCATCCTGCAAAGGGGAGCGAGGGCGGTTCTTGGTGACTACTTGCTGGTGTTGTTCCAGGCGCGGCCGATGGCCCTCACGCTGCGGGGAGGGACTGCGAGGGCTAGCTGGGAGATTCCTTTGCGGGGAAGGGGAACGGTTGGGAGATGGTGGGTGACGATGCCTTCGCGGGGAAGAGCGTCGTGGTCGCCCTCTCTTTAGCGCTTCGATCCTAAGATTCTACTAGGCAATTAATTGGTTGGTCTAGTTGACCAATGCAAACAGGACCACCGTGCCAGGATCAGCGTTTGGTGGTGGAGCGACTGGCTGGTAGACGATCGGCGGGATGTCATGTTGGGCGGCATCGTACGCCACGTCTTTAGAAAAAAGGGAGGCGGTCTGCCCGTCTCTTACATCGCCTTCTTCGATTGGACGACAGCGTTGTCCTCACGGTGGTTTCCGTTGTCGAGCTGCGTGAAGGCGGTGTCCGGAGCGTTGTTCCCATGTTAGGTGTTGGTGCTGGCCATGGTAGTTATGAACGGAGAGATTGCTTTGGTTTAACGATGAAGGAAAAATGGGGAAGCAGTAGTTCCCACAGACGGCGCCACAGATCGTACCTAGATCAGAAAATATGGCAATGGCCAACAGCGTCGTGAAATCTTCAGCTCCGGTGATGATGATACGACAGGGGGGGTGTACCTGCAAGGTACTCCAATGCCAAAGTCAGGTAATGGGAGTGAGCAAGTACAGAATATAGGTGAGAGTTAGAATGTAATGTAACCTGACCCTTTCAAGTGAGAGGGTATTTATAGAGAGCTCCCAGCGCGGGGCCAACGGTTACTTGCACTGGGCTGGACTGCAAGGCCTAATCCAAGCAACTACCAGGGCTTACGTGGCATAGTGAAGACTAGCACATGGTCTTCGCCCTGGGATAACTGTCCCGAGATCTCCGGAAGATGGACAGACGGAATCCTTCGGAGATGGGAGGTTACAAGAGAACGTGTCCTTGCGGGGAGGAACTCATGGATGTCGAGGAGAGACGTGTTCCGTAAGGCTCGACGCCTCTGCTCGACAGTATCTGCTGCACGTGCCCGACCTTGCTGGAGGGTGGCACGTGCTCGACTCAGGGGTAAATATGGGCCTTGCTGGGCCTTCCCAGATTATTGGGTTGCATGCCCGACTTGTGGGCAGGCCCGCCCCAGTCCAGAACAATTACTTTATTCATTTTGAACGGTCTCCCTCTCCCTTTCTTCATCGCAAATCATGTAACCACAGTGAAACCTTCTTGATTAGGTCCCTACTCCGAAGAGTAGGAGTTTAAACCATCTAAAGGGGAGATTACGCTAAGAAAACCCTACTTCTAGCAGCAAGCTGAGTCACCTATTGGAAATAGGGCGGCCGCCGGAAATCGCTGGAGCAAACTGCCTATTATTATTATTATGGCTTAAATAATGTTTTCGTCCCTGTAAGTTGGCGAGTTTTTGGTTTTCGTCCCTGAATCTTTTTTTTTTCGGTTGTAGTCCCTATAATTCATATTTGTGTTCGTTTTAGTCCTTAAAATCAAAATCTGCAAGAAAATCTGCAGGAAACCTTCAGATTTTCCTGCGAATTTTGATTTTAAGGACTAAAACGAACACGAATATGAAATATAGGGACTAAAATTGAAAAAAAAAATGATTCAGGGACGAAAACCAAAAACTCGCCAACTTACAAGGACGAAAATACTATTTATGCCTATTATTATTATTATTATTACTATTACTAGTATTATTACTACTATTATTATTATTATCATTATTATTACCATTATTACTATTATTATTACTATTATTATTATTATTATTATTATTATTATTAGTTTATTACTATTACTACTACAAGTACTATTATTATTATTATTATTATTATTATTATTATTACTACTACTACTATTATTATTATTATAATTACTATTATTACTACTATTACTACTATTATTATTATTATTACTATTACTATTATTAGTACTATTATTATTATTACTACTATTATTACTATTAATACTATTACTATTATTATTACTACTACTATTACTATTATTATTACAATTATTACTACTATTACTATTATTATTACTATTATTACTACTATTACTATTATTATTATTATTACAATTATTATTATTATTATTATTATTATTATTATTATTATTATCATTTTCTATGCAATATGCACTACAACAAATAACACATTTCATGACAAAGCTTTCAACTCTCCGAACAAAAAACCAAAGTATAATACCAGGACACGCCGTGTTTTATTTTATTTTATAGTTAAATATCATCTATAACCTAAGAGAAAAATAATTCAGGACATACTTTGAATCCCAACATATGTAGCTTGTATTTTTATTTCTTTATAAGTGGTGCCTTTATTTTTAATTTATTTTTTATTTGTAAATTAAATTATCTATTTCTTCGGTTTCTTACATAATCGAGGGGTTAGATAATAAGATTTTACTATATATAAAAGCACTCGTTCATTAAGTTTTAACCTTCAAGATTTTACTATATATAGTCGCTTCAGACTCGTACACATAATTCTTTGAGATGGATTGCAAGACAGAAAAAACCTTCAAGGCTCTGTGTTATATGTTGTGCTTCTAACACCAACCTTGAATACTACATTTTTTAAGCTCTTGTAATCCATCTGACGTAATGGTGTTGTTGTTGATGTTTCCACATCTTGCAAGTCCATTGTTATATTTTGTAATAACCTTTCAATGTTGACAACCAAAGAAAACTCTCCATAATTTATTTTGTTTTGCTGTGTTTATAGCATTGAGAAATTTATTCCTAATCATACTGTAAATTACAACCAATGTTGTAGCAACACAGTACAAGTCCAATGTTTGAATATTACAGCACACAAAGAAAGTGGTTAATGGTAAAAAAAATTGAAAAGGGAAACAATAGATGTTACTTTTCAATTTTTTACCATTCACCAATTTTTCGCAAGTAATATATTACATCGGTTGTTTAATAAAATTGAGGGGTTAAACGACACCTTTCACATTAGTTTTGTCTAAAAACTGAGTTGAAATTGTTTACTTTGATATACATAGATTATCTTTCAGCATTCAGTTTCACTTACATATAATAGAACAACTCTCATATAACACTAATGAAGAACTCTAAACAACGAGAAACATAAACACTTTGTTGTAACAAGATTTGTTTGTGCCCTTAAAAGGTATTGATGATAACAAAGTATTTAAAGAACAATAGGGTTTAATAATAGTCGCTCAAGTGTGCAGGATCCTAAGCTAAGAATTCATCATTAATCTTGTAGAAAGAGTAAAGTGAAGAAGCAATACTACTCAGATTCTGGTTAATCAAAATCAGAAGGTTCAGACTCTGGTATGCTATTTCAGCCTCTGATGGCAGATCCGACTCTAAATGCTTAAGGAGCGCCTGGTCTGTAATTTGTACCAAAGTTGACCAGTCTTGTCAAAGCGACATATTTCAGGACAGAGTCAACTAGGGTTTGGTTTTCAAGGGTCAAGGATGATGATGTGACCTTTTTAGTTTGTACTACATTTTGGTAGATACCAAGTTATTCAAAAGATGTTGTGGACATTGCTTTTATTCAGTGGACAACGCCTCTGACCAGATACAACTCTCAAACGTCTCTTTTGGTATCCTTGTTCACTAAGTTTGATGATGTTCAAACCTCCAACGACTCTTTTTCTACCTCTATAAAAGGAAGCTAAAGAATCAAATGAAGGTCATAACATCACAACATATTGAATGATATTAGGCTTATTCTGAGTTGTTATTGTAACTGTAATAGCATGAGATCTTAAAATTTCTTATCTTAGATTATCTTAGAAATCTTAGAAAGGTTAAAAAACTTTGTTATTGTTGTAAAACTCTTATACTTCTGATTGTGTATCAAAGTATATCAGTTATCTTTACTACTAAATTTTTTGTTTAAAGTAGAGGAAGTCTCTTGTCCGTGTGCTTGAGCATTAAAGTCTCTTATCTGTGTACTTGAGTAGGAAGTTTCAAGCAGTTGGCTTAAGCAAGTAACTCTCATTCTAATTTGATTGAGCAGGAAGTCTTGAGCAGTTGGCTTAAGTAAGGAAGTCTCATTCTAGTTTGATTGAGCATGAAGTCTTGAGAAGTTAACTTAAGCACTTGTAATCTCTTTGGTTATAGTGAAAAGAAATTATTGAGGCAAGGGGATTGGACTATTCTCATTCGAGGAGAGGAACCAGGATAATCTTTGTGTGTTGCTTACATTTACTTATGAACATTTCATTTTCGCTGCTGTTACATATTTTGATATCAGACTCTGTACGTGTTTCAGAATCATAAGCTTCAATTTCAGAAATGAAATGAATTTTTGGCATACACAATTCAACCTCCCCCCTTATTGTATATTTTTCTCACTTTCAGCTAGCATCAGAGCACGGTCAGTGCTAAACAGTTAATAGTGGTGCAGTGAATCGGTCTTGAGAAAGATACTTATTAAACCATGACAGGTGTTATTTTTTCCAATGACTATATTGCTAATGAGAAAAGTCATTATTCTGCCAAGCCACCTTGATTCAATGGTGAATTCACTCAATTTGAATGGTGGAAGAGAAAAATGTACACTCACATCATTGGCCTTAATGATGAGTTATGGGACATACTTGAGGATGGCATTGACATGGCTGTTGATGGTGTGGGATGGTGAAAGAAGGAAAAACTCTTACACCAGCCCAAAAGAAACTTTACAGAAAACAGTACAGAGTAAGGGGTATTTTGATTGAGGCTCTACCTCACTGTGAATATGTTAAAATTATTGATAAGTCTACAACTAAGATTATCTTTGAATCGTAGACTTCCACATATGAAGGGAATCAACAGGTGAAAGAAGCTTAGGCTAATCTTCTTGTTCAACACTATGAGTTATTAATGATGAAAGATGATGAGGACAATGAAACCATGTACTCTAGGTTTCAAACACTTGTATCAGGCCTTTATATTTTTGAGCAAAAGTTATACTACTGTAGCGTACGATTTTTTTCAGTGACGCGACCATCTTATCGTCGTGGGTTTCTCCACCTCAATGGTAGGAGTGGGTGCTACTTTATGATTTCTTATTTATCCTATGAAGCTGGAAAGGAAAGGGAAGCTATCTAAACCTAACCTTGAACGCAAATGTTTAACTGAACAAATGCTTTAAGAGATTCGGGGAGTTCGGGGTCAGGTTATACAATGGGGAGTTGTCAGTTACACATCCTATATGTGGTTATCCACTTGTTGTTAGCAATAGGTTCTGCTTTTATACTTGATGGTGTTTATCTGTTGATGGGTTGGGAAAGTTTCTTCTTTGGGAGTTATGAGAGAGAAAGTTTTTGATGATTTTGGTGAGGTATTGGACCTCAGTTTTGATCGGTATAAAGGTACTAGACCTAGAGTGTTTGATTAGTATGAAGGTACTGGACCTAGAGTTTTTTTGAATGGTGTGCTCGCTAAGATTTCGCAATCTTATTCCTACGTATTCCCGTTTACAAAAATAGGGAAATCAGAGCAATTGTAGTTCCTCCTATTCTATGGGAGGAAAAGATGATGTTTTGGTGTCTTGTTCAAAGCCCAAGATTGAAGCTAAAAGGTTGAGTATCTGTGTCTTTTTCAAAGCCCAAGATTGAAGCTAAAAAGTTTGTCTGAGAGAGAACTTGTCATCTCTAAAGGGAGAAATCTCGTCTGTTTATCAAAACTGTTGGGTGACTGATTATAAAGGAGAAATACTTTAACTGGGATATGGAATCCAGCAATGCCATAATTTCCTTTATAGGGAATTTGTCCTGAAGGAGAAAACTTTAACTCAGTGTTGAGCAATGTCATATTTCCTTAGGAGTCTTTCATGCTAAGAGAGGGACAGTGGCGTGGACGTAAATAATCCAGAGGCTTGCGCTTCCAGCAATTAGATGAAAGAGAAAGTTTTACCAGGATAAGAGATGGACGAAAGCTTGGATATTTGAATAAACAAGTGTGCCACTTATAGCAGTTATCTGGGATTAAGGTTTGTTTTGATTTATCTATTTTGATGTGTGATAACACAGAGAAATGTCTTCCTACAGAGAGATTTTTATTTCCTTTGAGGGGAATGTTGATTTTTGTGTGCCTTGATAAATGCCCAAGGCTGAAGCTAAGAGATTAATTGACTCCACTAGGGAGGTCCTTATACGTAGCCTAAGAGGAGGCTGGAAAAGACTGACTCAACAAAAAAATGTTTATCTGTCTTGTACAAAGCCCAAGATTGAGACTAAAAAGAGACTGACTCTTTTGGGGATATCATTATACAAAGCCTAAGAGGAGGCTGGGAGTTGACTTTTTCGGGGAAATATTTTATCTGTCTTGTACAAAGCCCAAGATTGAAGCTAAAAGTGGTTTCTTGACTCCGCAGGGGAATATTTGTAGGTGTATTGTACAAAGCCCAAGATTGAGGCTAAAAGAGAAAACTGACCCTATAGGTGAGAGGTTTTATCTATCTTGTACAAAGCCCAAGATTGAGCCAAAAAGAAGATTTGACTCTGCTGGAGAGGTTTATACGGTGCCTTGTACAAAGCCCACGATTGAGGCTGAAATGAGACTGACTCAGTTGAGGATTTTTAGGTGTCTTGTACTAAGCCCAAGATTGAGGTTGACCTTACTGAGGAAAATCATTATACAAAGCTTAAGAGGAGGCTGAAAAGCATATTGATTCTGCTTAGGGATATTATTTTTCAAAGCCTAAAAAAAGGCTGGGAGGAATTGAATTTGCTGGGGAAGATGATTGTCCCTAGCTTTAAAGGAGTTTATGAAGATTTTGACTTTGTTGGAGAAAGTTTACATCTATGTCTTGTACAAAGCCCAAGATTAAGGCTGAAAGAATGACTCAACAAGAGAGTATTCTGAAAGGTGATTGACTCAACAAGAGAGTACTTTGAAAGGTGACTTAGCTGGGAAAAATCTTTATACAAAGCCTAAGAGGGGGCTGAAAAAGGTCGACTCAACAAGAGAGTGTCTTAAGGTGATTGACTCAACAAGACAGTGCTTTGTTTGTCTTGTACAAAGCCCAAGATTGAGGCTAAAAAAGGGTTAACTCAACAAGGGAGTGTTGAAAAAGTGATGGTCCTAACAATAGAATGCTTTTGAGGCTAACTCTGCTGGGGAAAGTCATTATACAAAGCCTAAGAGGAGGCTGGCTTTTGCTGAGGATTATTGAGATCCAGAGGCAGGTCCAAGATGGGGAATCAACTCTTGCTGAGGTTTACAGAAGAGTTGAGGTATCAGATGCCTTGAGGTTCTGATTTGGGATAGTGTTATACTGATGATAAGCTGACCCTGGCTGGGGAAATTTAAGGATAAAAGACTAAGTTTTAGATCCTGTGAGGATTTTAACTCTACTAGAGACTGGTTAAATGACCAGGGTTTTTCCTATGTTTGTAGGGAACTTGAGAATTTCGTTGAGATCCAAGAGTGGATTAGACTGTCCAAGTCTACTGGTATGGAAGAGTTTATCTTTGTATGATGCCCAGGAGGTGTAACGCCCTGTTTTGTCCAATTTATTTAATCGAGTCGATTTGATTATTTTCGTTTTTATATTAATTTGTTCTTGACTTTTATTTGACAATATATTATTTTTCATCGTTATTATGTTTTATCGCGTTTTGAGAGCGTTTGCGAGATATTTGAGCTGAGGGGTAAAATAGTCTTTTTAGGGGTTTAGATTTTTTTTATAAATAGAGATTTGAGAGAAAAAGAGAGAAATGAAAGAGAAAGGGAAGAAAGGAGAGGAAAGAAATGGAGAAGAGGAAAAGAGGTGGAAATCGACATAGCTCCGTTTCAAGCGCGATTAATCGGGTAAGGGTGAGAAGTTTCGATTATATCATGCTTGTATATGTATATGTATGTATTTGTTTGAATGTTTGGTTGAAAAATATATGTTTTCCACTTGATTGGGGTTGTGATCATTTCGTTAGAAATCGATGTTTTCATGGTCGGAAATCAATATAAGTTGCGTCGTATGATCACATGGGGCATATGAACATTTGTTGACGCTTGTTTTGCTATTTGGAATTGATTGGAGATGAAAATGGTGGATTTTGGGGGTTTAAACCGTGTAACCTGCAAGCAGAAAATTCTGCTTCTGGTGTAGACCGTCGGGCGATGCTTTGAGCGCCGGGCGACACATGTGTTGCGCCGCTGCTCCGCCGGGCGATGCCCAAGAGGTGCAGCATGTCACGCTCCTGACTCTTTTAAGTTTTGGTTGGGGGTTTTATGTTGCTGCTTCGCCGGGCAAAGCAGAGGCGAAGGGGGCACCGCCGGGCGACAATTTGTTGCGCCGGGCGCTCCTGGGGATTTTTCAATAAATTTGTTTTCTTTGAAAATGCATAACTTTTGATCCGTAATTCGGATTGAGACGTTCTTAGTACCGTTGAAAAGCTAATGAGATGTTCTTTCTTATAAAAATGGGTTTTGAGATTGGTGGCCGATTTAGTTGTGTCGGGCAATTGGAAACGTGTCGTTTATCGACTTTTACCGTCGTAATTGTGTGCGATTGATGTGTTATCATGTGATATGTTTTTGATATATAACGTATAACTTGTGTGCTGTTATATGATGTTGAAGCATGTGATAAGTTGTAGTATTTACGGTGGCCTTATGGCGAAATACCTTGTTGAATTGAATACAAATGTATGGTATTAACGTATGTTGTTGTGGGTGCCTTTGTGGCGTGAATCCTAGTGTTGTGAGTATCATTGCATGATTGCAGGATTGTTGTGGTTGATGGTGAGTAATTCTTGATGTGAATTGATATGAGTGTATATGCTAAAATGCTAATTGTTGTGGTTTGTGGATTATGATGAAATGCATTATTTTGGGTTTGATTGCAATGCATGATTATTGATGTTGAGATCGTTCACATGGTTTTATATGTGTATGCATTTGATTGTCATGAGTCATTGTATGCCAAGCATCATGATATGCATTCTTGTGATGTCGTGTGCCCTTGTGGGGTGTGAGCGACGAAACGATTCCAGAGGGAAACTGCTGTAACGGTCGTGAGCCTTATATAAAGAAGACCTAAAGCGACGTTATAGACGATCGTGAGCCTTATACAAAGAGGACCTAAAGCGATCGGATCGTGAGCCTTATACAAAGAGGACCTAAAGCGACGGGGAACATCGTTTACCCGACGGGGAGTTACACTAAGTAACAAGCGATGATTCCAATAATTCCCGAGTGAATGAATGATGAGAATGATGGATGGATTGGTACCGCATTTGCATAGAGTCGTTGTGTCGGTCTCTTTGCATTTGCATAAATCATGAATGGATTGATTATGTGTGGAAAATCATGAATGGATTGATTATGTGTGGAAAATCATGAATGGATTGATTATGTGTGGAAAATTGTGAATTGATTGATTATGTGTTGAGCTTGTGATAACATTGGTGATTTGACATGCATTCGTGATAAATGTATGGATTATGGATGATATGTTTTATGTATAGACATATGCTATGTTTTGTGGGGATGTTGTACATTAAAATGATTGTATTAATTATCTAGGATATGCTATATGTATTAGTATGAGATGCTTGTGGTGAGAATAATTATGCATGTGAATTTATATGTGTTTGCATATTATTATGCAATCTGGATTTAGTTGTTATTTCTCACCCTTCTGCTGTGGTTTGTTGCTCTATGAGGCAATTGCAGATTAGTAGTCTTGGAGGCTTTTGTGAAGATTAGTTCTCCATCTTTTTGTCGGTCTGTCTGCTCTGATAAGTAACACGGGAGTCGGGGAACGTTTTTGTTATATATGTATTCATTTGTTAGATCTATTTTGTATTAACTTTGTATGAATATTTTGATGTTATAAAACCATTTATTTTTTAAAACAACTCATTTATGGATCTTTCCGCTTTATTCCATAATTGAACTTTCCTTTTGTTGGAAAAAGTTTCCCTTTTAGGTTTATTCCATTTTGTGTTATGTATCAAGTTTATGAGCAGGGATTGTGTTTTCTTTCTTTAAATGTGGCATCTTTGTATCTGTCTAAGAATAATAAATTTTTATTCACTCTGATTTATTTATGTATTATTTATCCGCGATGGGAATTAGGGTGTTACATTAGTGGTAACAGAGCAGGTCGGTCCGCCGGCCAAGTTGTTGAGTCAATTGGTGTGACAATTGAATACTGTCGATGTTGTTTGTTCCTTAGTATGTGATATATGTATGAAACACTGTCAGTACTTTCTGGTTTTCTAATCCTTTGTCTTCAGGTGTGAGAATGAGATAAGTGGGGGAGAAGCTAGTGCTTCTCCAAGTTGCTTCGGTTGTGTGCCGTAGGTTGCAAGATCGTAAGTGTTGTTTGGACAGTGTTGTTCTCGGTTCCAGAGGGAATGCGGAGGTAAGGTTTATGTCAACTAAGGATTTGTCCTTTAGGTAGTTTTGTGCATAAGAGGCAAGAAATGCTATTATTGTTTGGTAAAGATGGTTTATGCCCCATCATGATTGTCGGCTGTCTATTGACAAATTGAGGAACTGATCACCCTTAATCTCTTGTTGATAGTAGACGAAGTTATGTTGGATGGAATAGACGTGTCTTTCCGGCTTTGATAGTGTGTGCAAAGAATTGTTTGGAATTAAGAAAATGGTTACAGATTATTTTGGTGAGTTGATGAAGATTCTAATATCAGAAGATGAGACGGATTCGAGGTTTTTGTATGTTGGTCAAATTGGAATGTCTCTGAGGGAGATTGATTGGGTATTATTAACGGTTGTTCTCAGAGAGCAGAGTGTGAACTCAAATTTGACGAAGGTGAGAATTTGAGGTTTGGATCTGCTAAGTAAGTAGAAGAACTTTTAGGAAGTGAAACTCAGATGTTGGTCATGTTTGTGATGATAGTGTTCTGGAAATTGGCAGGAAGCCACAGTGATGGGCCGTCAGTTGTGCATGATTTTCAGATGTGTTTATGGATGAAACATTAGTGTGTTGACTTGAAGAGGTCCAACATGGTTGGTAATGAAAAGGATGATAGCATGAGGTTGCGTGTTAATCAGTGAGTAGTATGGAAACTTGCGGTTGTGCTCGGGATAGCTTGAGTTTTGAATTATGACAAATTGCGAACGATTTGAAGTTCCTTGATGGTATTACTTTTGTTATGGGTTGAGACCTCGTGTCAGCAGAAACCTTGAGTAAGTTGGAACCCTGTAAGAAGAATTGATATGGAATATGGTAACCAGAGATTGTTAAGCTATTTTGGATAAATTGTTTCGAGCTCAGAATGAATTTTGAAGGTTGTATATGTTATGGTTGTGGAGTATATGAATCATATCTTCCATACTTGTTTGGATAAGTTTATAGTGATGTTTATTGGATAATATTCTGATTTATTTTAAATCAAAGGATGAGTATGTAGAGTATTTGAAGATTGAGTTACAAGGGTTGAAAGAGAGGGAGCTTTCTGCTAAATTATCGAGTGAGAATTTTGATTGCAAGAGGTCAGTTTTCGGGGATATGTTATTTCATATGAGAGTATGGTTAAGGATCCATCGAAAATAGATGCAGTTCTACATTGAGAGACTCCAAAGTCGGTTAAGGAGATTAGAAACTTTTGGGATTAGTTGGTTGTTACTGCAAGTTATGGAGGATTTTGCTAAGTTAGTGCTTCTGTCATCTCAGTTGACTTGCAAAAGGTAAGTCGTTTGTTTTGGATGTTCATTGAGGAAAGTTTCAGAGAGCTAAGGTGGAAGTTGTCTACGGCTTCAGTTTTGATTATGTGTGATCCTAATAAACCATTTGTGAGGTATTGTGATGTGTCTTTGATGAGTTTAGCCAGTGTGTTAATGCAAGAGGGTAAAGTCGTAGCTTATGCTTTACGACAATTGAGGATTCATAAAAGGGTCTATACTATTCAGGATTTGGAATTGGTCGTGGTGGTATTGTGTTGGAAAATTTGGAGGTATTATCTTTATGGTTCTAGGTTCGAAGTGTTTGGTAATCACGAGAATATTGAGTAACTGTTTGGTCGGAAGGAATATGGTATGAGACAGCGAGGATGGTTGGAATTTGTGATGAGTTATGACTTTGACTCGGATTATCCTATTGGTGAAATTAATGTCGTGCCTGATGAGTTATGTTGAAAGTTTTTACATATGTCTGCTTTGATGGTTAAAGAGTGGGAAATTTTGGGAGAATTTAGAGATTTGAGTTTGGTGTGCAAATTGACATCTGATAGTGTGAGGTTGGGTATATTAAAAATGAACAGCGATTTTTGGCGAATATGAGAAAGAGTTAGACTTTGGACGTGGGATTGATAGTTTTGATGGTTACGAGTAATCAGAGAGCGCAACGCAAGCGTGATGTGGCACAGTTCGTATATGCGTGTGTGACTTGATAGAGTTCATAGGTTGAACATTGGAAACATGTAGGAATGATGAGACCATTGGACGTTTCAGAATAGAAGTGTTAGGTGAAAAGTTTATATATTATTCATGGGCTACTATGTAGACGGATGTTTTGGTTATATGTTCGATTGAGGAATCGTAGCATTGTTGAAATAATGTTGGGTGACAAGCATGTTGTATTGTGGGTATGTAGAGATTGTTGAAACGATGTTGGGTCGTGGAACTTTATGTTCTTGTTTGTGTTGTTGCCTCGTTTCCATCGTGATGGTTCGAGTGCGAGTAGCTAATTCCTGGTGGGGAATTAGGGGAGTGTTACCTATGGTGAGGGTAACGATCTTGTTGTGTTTCGGTTCAAGAGTGAACCTGCGTGTTCGTAACTTGGGTATTCTTTGAGTTGTGACTTGGTCGTCAAGTGCATTGTATGGGCTTTGCATCTTGTCGTTGTTGTTGTTACCGTTGTCGTGTTGTTATAGTAGTTGCTGTTAGCAAGGTGTTTTGTCGGTTTGTGTTATTCGTGCTGTTGCCTTTAATGGCATGAGAGTGGGTTAGTCGGATACGAGAGTCGTATCCGGAGTTGTTTGCACCAAGTATATTTTCGAGGACGAAAATGTCTAAGTGGGGGAGAATTGTAACGCCCCATTTTGTCTGATTTATTTAATCGAGTCGATATAACTATTTTCGTTTTTATATTAATTTGTTCTTGACTTTTATTTGACAATATATTATTTTTCATCGTTATTATGTTTTATCGCGTTTTGACAGCGTTTGCGAGATATTAAAGCTGAGGGGTATAATAGTCTTTTTAGGGGTTTAGATATTTTTTTATAAATAGAGATTTGAGAGAAAAAGAGAGAAAAGAAAGAGAAAGGGAAGAAAGGAGAGGAACGAATGGAAAAGAGGAAAAGAGGTGGAAATCGACATAGCTCCGTTTCAAGCGCGATTAATCGGGTAAGGGTGAGAAGTTTCGATTATATCATGCTTGTATATGTATATGTATGTATTTGTTTGAATGTTTGGTTGAAAAATATATGTTTTCCACTTGATTGGGGTTGTGATCATTTCGTTAGAAATCGATGTTTTCACGGTCGGAAATCGATATAAGTTGCGTCGTATGATCACATGGGGCATATGAACATTTATTGACGCTTGTTTTGCTGTTAGGAATTGATTGGAGATGAAAATGGTGGATTTTGGGGGTTTAAACCGTGTAACCCGCAAGCAGAAAATTCTGCTTCTGGTGTAGACCGTCGGGCGATGCTTTGAGCGCTGGGTGACGTATGTGTTGCGCCGCTGCTCCGCCGGGCGATGCCCAAGAGGCGCAGCATGTCACGCTCCTGACTCTTTTAAGTTTTGGTTGTGGGTTTCACGTCGCTGCTTCGCCGGGCGAAGCAGAGTCGAAGGGGGCACTGTCGGGCGACAATTTGTTGTGCCGGGCGCTCTTGGGGATTTTTCAATAAATTTGTTTTCTTTGAAAATGCATAACTTTTGATCCATAATTTGGATCGAGACGTTCTTAGTACTGTTGAAAAGCTAATGAGATGTTCTTTCTTATAAAAATGGATTTTGAGATTGGTGGCCGATTTAATTGTGTCAGGAAATTGGAAACGTGTCGTTTATCGACTTTTACCGTCGTAATTGTGTGCGATTGATGTGTTATCATGTGATATGTTTTTGATATATAACGTATAGCTTGTGTGCTGTTATATGATGTTGAAGCATGTGATAAGTTGTAGTAATTGTGGTGGCCTTTTGGCAAAATACCTTGTTGAATTGAATACAAATGTATGGTATTAACGTATGTTGTTGTGGGTAGCCTTTGTGGCGTGATTCCTAGTGTTGTGAGTATCATTGCATGATTGCAGGATTGTTGTGGTTGATGGTGAGTAATTCTTGATGTGAATTGATATGAGTGAATATGCTAAAATGCTAATTGTTGTGGTTTGTGGATTATGATGAAATGCATTGTTTTGGGTTTGATTGCAATGCATGATTATTGGTGTTGAGATGGTTCACATGGTTTTATATGTGTATGCATTTGATTGTCATGAATCATTGTATGTCAAGCATCATGATATGCATTTTTTTGATGTCGTGTGCCCTTGTGGCGTGTGAGCAACGAAACGAATCCAGAGGGAATCTGTTGTAATGGTCGTGAGCCTTATACAAAGAGGACCTAAAGCGACGTTATAGACGATCGTGAGCCTTATACAAAGAGGACCTAAAGCGATCGAATCGTGAGCCTTATACAAAGAGGACCTAAAGCGATCCATAAACGTTGTGAGCCTTATACAAAGAGGACCTAAAGCGACGGGGAACATCGTTTGCCCGACGGGGAGTTACACTAAGTAACAAGCGATGATTCCAATCATTCTTGAGTGAATTAATGATGAGAATGATGGATGGATTGGTACCGCATTTGCATAGATTCGTTGTGTCGGTCTCTTTGCATTTGCATAAATCATGAATGGATTGATTATGTGTGGAAAATCATGAATGGATTGATTATGTGTGGAAAATCATGAATGGATTGATTATGTGTGGAAAATCATGAATGGATTGATTATGTATGGAAAATCATGAATGGATTGATTATGTGTGGAAAATTGTGAATTGATTGATTATGTGTTGAGCTTGTGATATCATTGGTGATTTGATATGCATTCGTGATAAATGTATGGATTATGGATGATATGTTTTATGTATAGACATATGCTATGTTTTATGGGGATGTTGTACATTACAATGATTGTATTAATTATCTATGATATGCTATATGTATTAGTATGAGATGCTTGTGGTGAGAATAATTATGCAAGTGAATTTATATGTGTTTGCATATTATTATGCAATATGGATTTAGTTGTTATTTCTCACCCTTCTACTGTGGTTTGTTGCTCTATGAGGCAATTGCATATTAGTAGTCTTGGAGGCTTTTGTGAAGATTAGTTCTTCATCCTTTTGTCGGTCTGTCTGCTCTGATATGTAACATGGGAGTCGGGGAATGCTTTTGTTATATATGTATACATTTGTTAGCTCTATTTTGTATTAACTTTGTATGAATATTTTGATGTTATAAAACCATTTATTTTGTGAAACAAGTCAGTTATGGATTATTCCGCTTTATTCCATAGTTGAACTTTCCTTTTGTTGGAAAAAGTTTCCCTTTTAGGTTTATTCCATTTTGTGTTATGTATCAAATTTATGAGCAGGGATTGTGTTTTCTTTCTTTAAATGTGGCATCCTTGTTTCTGTCTAAGGATAAAATTTTTATTCACTCTGATTTATTTATGTATTATTTATCTGCGATGGGAATTGGGGTGTTACAGGAGGAGGCTAGTGTTTTAAGGGATGAGAATCAACCCTAAATTGGTCTGAAGTTTTGACTCTGGAAAGGCTGCTCTAGAAAAGGATGACTAAGTTTTGTCTTATACCTTTAAGAGGTCTTCAGGGTCCTTGTATTAAGCCCAAGGGAAGGCATGAGAACTTCTAAGAAGCCGGAGGGTCCTTGTACAAAGCCCAAGAGGAAGCGGGGATGCTTTTAGGAAGCCTGTGGGTCCCAAACCTAAGAAAAGTTCAAGAAAAGTTTCACTGGGAATAATCTTTTCTTTAGTGAACATGTCTAGGGTTTGAAGAAATTCAAGAGAGGTTTCACCGAGAATTAATCCTCTCTAGGGAAATGAATTTCTTTGACAATTTCTAATAGTGACAGTCTGAGAAAAGTTTCACCGGGAATAATGCCTTTCTCTTTGTTACATATTGTTTAAGCCCAAGAAAAGGCAAGACTGTATCGGGAATTCCTATGGGGAACTAGTTTTGATTGTATTTAAGAGTGACCTACTGGCTTTACCTAGTTCTCGACCTAGTTGCCGGGGAAAACTCTAAGCAGATATACAAGTATATATATACAGTTGATATATGACAAGTATTTAAAAGGATATGAAAGCATGAAAATGAAAGCTGATAAAAACTTACAGGCGAGCAAGCTTCCATTGTAACAGCTGTATGGTTAGTTGTTCAAGAAATTAAAGAAAGTTTTGATAACAACTATGATATTGAATCTAAATCAAAAGGGAAGTTATTTTGAAGATATTGGGGCTTATACTCAAGGAGAGGCCCAGATATCGCACCGTTGATCTGAAAATGGTATCGGAACTTACACTATACAGAGGGAGGGGTCTTACAACTCAAGGAGAGGCCCAAAGGTTTGAAAAAGAAAAGAAATGTGACTTACAACACAAGGGTAGGCCCAGATGATTTTGTTTTAAAAAGTGGCGATTGTACCGAGATTTTAGAAACACAGTGGGACTTATACACTGACTGAGGCCCAAAAGGTTTATATTTACACAAGGGTGGGACTTACACTCTATCAAGAGGCCTAAAGATGTTTGAAAAGATTGGTTAGGGTGATAATGATCAAAACCCTAATTTTTGGTTTTAATATGTATTTTAATTGAATAAAAATTCAATTAAAATAATCAAACATGTGAAAAAAGGTTGTGACCTTGGATTTATATTTGGAAAATCATGTTTCATTCATGGGATGATTTAAAAATCATTTGAATTTTGCAAAACCAAGAGAAAGAAATATTTTTTTTATGTTTAAAAACAAATAAAACATAATTCTTTACAAAAATACCAATTATGTGAAATAAATAATATTTTTGTGAAATTTTTTATGGAATAAAATATTTTAATATTTTTGTGAATTTTCAAAAAAGAATGAATAAAAAATAATTAAAATTGAGAGAGAAATTAATTTTTGAATTAATTAACAAAAACATGAAAATATTGAAAAATAGCAAAAAATGAGAGAATAGCAAAAAAGGTCTGGGTGGGGTTTGAACCCATGACCTTGCAACCAAACACACATGCGCGCTACCACTGGCGTGGTGATATATCCGTGTATCAAAACCACCCCATGTGTATATATGGGATGCCTTGTTTTCAGGCCTGGCCAAGGCAAGGCAAGTTTTGGCAATTTACGTGAAGCCTCTAACTTTCTCATTTCTCCATGGATTTGGACAAAATTCAGGTGCATCTGGCCTAGACTTTTATGAGGAATCCAATGGTGCTTTTGGAATTTTCAGAAAGTGTCCCTATTTTAAAACCCGATAGTGGTTTCAAAATAGGCCTAGATTTGCATGTTCGATGCTATCTCACTACACAGACAACAATAGTAGGGTAAATTGGTTCAAACACAACATATATAACATATATGTAATGTTTATGATCAATGGACATCAAAGGCATGCATAATTCAAAGAGTTCAAGTTGTGATGCACTTACCTCTTGGAGCTTCTTGTGCTAACTGTCAAGATCCTTATGCCAGAAGTAACCCAATGCTTTGGACACTCTTAATTGATCCCTTAGAAGGTTTTAGGATGATCAAAACCAGTTGGAATCCTCAGGAACAAGTTTTAGCTCTTTCTTGCAAAAGGGGCAAAAGTGACCAATATGGCAACTCTCTCAAATGGTGTTCCAGATGAGGGGAACCATTTGGGACAATTTGAGGATGATATTTGGAGTGTGTTTGAAGCTTGGTTTGGTTTTGGAAGTGACTCAATCAAGACATGGCTTGAAAAATGCAGAAAAGTCAAATTTTGAGGTTTTGGAGGTTGACTTTTTGATTTTTGTGTTTTAGGTCACAAGTGAGTGTTTGGACAGCTTAGGTATAACATATTGGATGTGTTTGGATCATGAGCTATGGTGGAATTGATCTCTAACTCAAAAACTCAGAGATAACTTGCAAAAGAAGGCATTTTGGCCTAGAGAAAGAGATTTTGAGGAAAGCAAGTGTTGTAGTGCTTTGGTGTACTCAAGCTGAGCACAAATGAGCTCTATTTATAGTAGATCAAGTTTGTTTTGCAAGCAATAGTGAATGGCAGCTAGTACAGGCCTTTGGCCAATGTTGATCTAAGGGAATCTTTAGTCTCCTATAGCCATTGACTTGAGGTTAGGGCACATGCCTATGGTTCTTTGATTTAGTGATGATTCTTGACTCATTCAGTTACGAATGTGTCAGTCCATGCCACCTTGGTGCATCCATTGAATGCTTGGAAACAAAATTGGAGTCTTGGCACCTTTTTAGCCTTTTTAGGTTTGTTATGGCTTAGTGTAGATTCTTGGACTTTGGAGGCTTGGGGATCAGATCATTCTCCTTTTGTTTTATCCTCAGACGTGTCCAAATGGATGACAAGGCTTGGAGTTGTCCAAATTTGCCAAATCGAGCAAATGCACAAAATCTGCCTTGTACAAGGCAGTTGGAAATAGTGATTTTGAGGGGATCATATCTCCCTGCTCAGGTTGAGTTATGGGAGGCTCGTGTGCTTTTTAGAAAGCCCTCATATGATACAAAACATGTGTGATCATAGCTTATTTTGAAACTATTTGGATCCAACTAAAAAAACCTCATGAACATTGATGTTCAAGGCTGGTAACTTAGGCAGATTTTCACTAAGTGTTGGAAAAAGTATCATTTTCATGTTTTTGTGATTTTGATCAATCCATACTCAAAATCCATGAAGAATTGGAGTCTGGGGTAGTTGAAGCTTTTGTAGAGTGTAGCAAGACCTACAAATCCAGCTTTGGATCACCCAAAATGGTTGCGTGGATCTCAAGTTATGATCCTTGGAAGTTGGTACCAAAATCACTTTTGTTCCATAACTTAGAAAAATTTTGGTTTCTAATGGTTGCCCCTTTTGCAAGAATCCTCACTTTTCTTGATTTTTCTTAATGAATGATGATCAATACCATACATTAACATTATTCTTGATTTTCCAGAAAGTCAAACTTGATTTTGTGCACAGTTGACTTTTTATAGGATGAAATCCAAACTGTGCGATCCTTTGTCAAATCAAGTCCTTGACCTAAATCAAACCTAATGGATGAATTCCATAGGTGTTATAGGGTGTATTGCATCATGTCCCAAGGTTTGGGAGCATGTCTTGGTCAAAAGTCAAAGGTACAATTGACTTTTTCTTTAAAACCCTAATTGTGGTCCTGATGAAATTGAAACTTGTGAATCAAGCTTCTTGGGTCAATCCATTGTTGTAAATTGATCAATATGGTGTATTGGAGGCCCTCAAGTCATGTCTTGAGGTCTTGGCTCACGCTTTGTCCCAAAAGTCAACATAGGGGTGAATTAGGTCAAGAAACCCTAATTCCTGATTTTTGGTAAATGCATCCCCTGAGGTTAAATTGACTTGATGATTGGGTCCATGAGGTCCCTTGGAGTATCTTGGGTTGTGCTTTGAAGCATTGGCTCATGCCCAGAGGAAAATTTCCATCTGGAGGCCTTGGTCGACCAAAACCCTAATTTTGTGACACTGGCGATCTTGAGGCTTGATCCACTTGGAATGTTGCAACTTTGTGCTTGATTCTTGATGTGGGAGTCCTCTTGATCTTTTATAGGTGTTTGAGAGATTAGACATGTTGAAGATCATGTCATTTCTTGATTGATCATTTGTCTAAGTGCTCTGAGAGGGCTCAAAAACCCTATTTCTTGATTGTGTTGAATGCTCAATCATCTTTGAGGAGATTGACGAGGTATGAGGGTACATCCATATTGTGATGATGATTTGCACAATGATGAGAAATCTTGGTGGTCAAAATTTGGGGTATGACAGATGCCCCTATTTAATCTTCTTGGACCCGAAGGTGTGAATGGCGAAGGTATTCAGGCATTCGGGGTGCAAGAGGATTATATATCGGAATACCCCGAAATTTTGACGGTGATTGTGAATGGTTGTTTGCACATTCATCTTCTTTTACTAAGCAATGATACTTAGAAAAGGGTAAAACTTCCCCTCGATCCTAGTCTTCAGCCAAGGAACTGGTCTCAGTTTCTGATATAAACTTCCCCTCGATCCTTGTCTTCAGCCACAGAACTGGTCTCAGTTTCTTTTGTCAATAAACTTCCCCTCGATCTTGGTCTTCAGCCAAGGAACTGGTCTAAGTTTCTTTTGTCAATAAACTTCCCCTCGATCCTGGTCTTCAGCCAAGGAATTGGTCTCAGTTTCTTTTGTCAATAAACTTCTCCTCGATCCTGGTCTTCAGCCAAGGAACTGGTCTAAGGTTTTTTTCGTCAAGTTCCTTCCTTGACAGGGGACGCTATGTGTAGCGGTTTTCATCAAACTTCTCGCCGAATTTTCCTGGGGAGATGCCATTTGATGGGAAAAAGTTTTGATGTCAAACTTGCTGGGGAAACCCATTCGTCTGATCTGTAGAGGTGTTCAAACTTCTCTGTTAAAGACGCCATTCATTGACTCTACTGGGGACAACGAGTCTCTTGGTGAGAAGTTATTTCTTGCTTGGGGATATTACATCATACTTTTCTTCGAGATCTTCTCAGGGAAATGCCATGTGATGTAATCCAATTTTGAGATGCTGATGACTTATTTAACATTGACTTTCCGGAGAGAAAAACCAATGTGTTGTTGAGAGTCTTTAGTTGCGAGGCTTTCTCTGGGGATTTTCTTTAATCCGAGAAAGCGAAGATATCATCTTCAATGGTGAAGAGTGACGTTTGTCGAAGGTGTCGGTCGAATGTCTTCTTGCCTTTCAGAGGTTCAAGTTATCAAAGTGGTCGAGGACCGTCTCCAATCCAGAAATAAACTGGGGAGAAACTGCTCAGACAAAACATCACTTGGGGATAGGACTTTTATCACTTGGGGATAAGACAGACTAGAGTGATAGTGATGCAATATGAATATGTGTATGAATCAATAATGCATGATGTATGTATGTTTATGCTGACAAAACTGACGCAACATATAGACTAATGGATGAACACGACTTGATACTCGGCCACTATGGAGGATGAAAAGTATCACTGGTTCAAAATAGCAATCATGCCTTGCTTAGGAGAGACGGCCCCTGTGGGGACAAAGAATTGTTCAATCGGTCTTAAGAGGGACGAACTCTGCCGGGAATGTCAGATGAAACATGGTCTCTGACACAATTGATCCTTCATTCAGGCATACTGTTTTGGAAGGAGTACTTTGATTCTGCACTTTGAGGTTCAACCACCTTCGGAGAAGCGATCGGTGTTCTTTCGATGTTCAACAGTCAAAAGAATTGCCATCTTTATTTTAAAAGCAGAAAAATTTTCACAAGTAAATTCATTTTTTGTTTTATTTCAAGAATCGTTGATCATGTTAAAAATGTCATTTTGTAAAGCTAAAACAAATAATAATTGCAAACAAAAGCACTAGGGCTCAAATTTTATTGATAGGATGGAAATCGGCCAAGCGCGTGATTCCATAGAGTATTTACAAAGTTAGAAAATGGTAATTTAGGGAAAAAGGGCTACTTTGAAACATAACGACCGTTATCCTTCTACCGACTTTGAATTCTGGACATCCTGAGCTTCTGTCGAAGATGAACTTGATTGGACTTTTCTTGGTGGATGACATGACTGGTGAGGAGTTAACTGATCAGACGTAGTTACTTGGCATTAATCCCTAACTTTTGCATGGATTGTAATTGGAGATTTCCAATCAATCGGGATGATTTTTTGCTTATGTCTCTAATTTTTTCCTGGACCGCCCTTTCAGGTTTTCAATCCACCGAGACGTTTTTTCTATTTAGGCGAAGTATTTCTTGACTACATCAACATTTGTGGGGTAGGCAAATTCTTCTCCATCCATGGTTGCGAGTCTCAAGGCACCGCCTGAGAAGGCTTTCTTGACCACATAGGGGCCATTGTAATTCAGAGTCCATTTGCCCTAGGAATTAGTGAGGAATGATTGTATCTTTTTGAGCACAAGGTATCCTTTCCTGAAGACGCGAGGTAGGACCTTTTTGTCGAACGCCTTCTTCATTCTCTGTTGATACAACTGACCGTGACAGAAGGCTGTTATTCCATTTTCTTCGATCAAGTTCAGCTCATCGTGTCGACTTTGACACCATTTAGCTTATGTTAGCTTAGCTTCCATCAATACCCAGATTGATGGGATCTCTACTTCTATGGGGAGCACTGCTTCCATGCCATATACTAGAGACAAAGGGGTTGCCCCTGTTGAAGTGCGGACGGATGTACGATAACAGTGAAGAGCAAAGGGTATCATTTCGTGCCAGTCTTTATAGGTTACAACCATCTTTAGAACAATCTTCTTGATGTTCTTGTTAGCCGCTTCTACCGCTCTGTTCATCTTAGGTCGGTAGGGAGATGAGTTATGGTGTTCGATATTGAACTCAACGCACAACTCTTTCATCATTTTATTGTTCAAGTTAGATCCATTGTCAGTAATGATCTGGCTTGGAACACCATAATGGTAGATGAGATTGTTTTTGATAAAACGGACTACCACTTGTCGGGTTACATTGGCGTATAACGCTGCTTCAACCCACTTGGTGAAGTAGTCAATGGCTACCAGGATTAATCGATGTCCATTCGAATCTTTGGGTTCAATCATGCCAATCATGTCGATTCCCCATATAGAAAAAGGCCATGGGGAAGAGAGAAATTTGAGATGCGTTGGCGGTACATGGATTTTGTCTGAGTATATCTGACACTTATGACATCTCCTCATGTACTTGTAGCAGTCAGATTCCATGGTCAACCAATAGTACCCTTCTCTTAGAATTTTTCTCGCCATTGTGTGTCCGTTGGCATGAGTGCCAAAGGATCCTTCGTGAATTTCTTTTATCAGCATGTTTTCTTCTGGTCTGTCTACTCATCGGAGCAAGACCATGTCAAAGTTTCTCTTATAGAGTGTATCACCGCTCAGGAAGAACCTGCTAGACAGTCTCCTGAGGGTATTTCTATATTTTCTTGATGCCCCAGGTGGGTATTCTTGTCTCTGAAGGAAGCATTTGATATCATGATACCAAGGTTTGTCGTCTATGACTGCTTCGATCATGAAGACGTAAGCGAGTCGTTCTAGGTGTATTATGTTATTCTTAGTTATGTCGTTCCATTGACCTACACTAATCATGGAAGAGAGAGTGGCTAATGCATCAGCCATGTAATTCTCTTCACGAAGGATATGGTGAAACTCGACTCTGTTGAAGAATGGCAACAACCTTCTCGCGTAATCTTTGAAAGGAATCACTCCTGATTGGTATGTGTTCCAATATCCTTTGATCTGACTGATAACCAAGGTTGAGTCTCCATATACATCCAAGTTCTTAATTCTCAAGTCAATTGCTTCTTCGAGACCCATGATACAATCTTCGTATTCGGCCTCGTTGTTTGTACACTTGAATGTTAATTCGCCAGTGAAAGTAATGTGGGTACCCTGAGGTATTATGATGATTGCCCCAATTCCATTTCCATAACTGTTGACAGCTCCGTCAAAGATTAGTCCCCATTGGGAACCTGGTTCTGGCCCTTCACTGGGTAGCGATTCATCGCAATCATTCATTTTCAAGTACATGACATCTTCATCTGGGAAGTCAAATCCAACTGATTCCCGATTGTCAATCGGTTGATGAGCCAAATGATCGGCTAAAATACTTCCTTTGATGGCTTCCTGAGCATGGTACTCGATGTCGTATTCTGATAACAACATCTGCCAAAGGGCAATCCTTCCCGTGAGAGCAGGTTTTTCAAAGACGTACTTGATTGGATCCATTTCGGAGATTAACCAAGTAGTATGACAAATCATGTACTGGCGAAGACGTTTGGCTTCCCAATCCAGAGCACAGTAAGTTTTTTCAAGCATAGTATACCGAGTTTCACAGTCGGTAAATTTCTTGCTCAAATAGTAGATGGCAGACTCTTTTCTTTTTGTTTCGTCTTGTTGGCCAAGCACACAACTCATGGAGTCTTCCAAAACTATTAAATAGATGATCACCGTTCTTCCCTCCACTAGAGGTGACATGATAGGTGGATTTAACAGATACTCTTTGATACTGTCGAAGGCGGTTTGGCAGTCTTCTGTCCATATGCAATCCTGATTCTTTTTGAGTAATTTGAAGATTGGCGCGCATGTCGCGTTCATGAGGAATATAAATCTGGAAATGTAATTCAAACGTCCCAGGAATCCTCTGACTTGTTTTTCAGTCTTTGGAGAAGGCATTTCTTGAATGGCCTTGACCTTGTCAGGATCAACCTCAATTCCTTTCTGGCTGACGATGAACCCTAGCAGTTTTCCTGAGCAGACACTGAACGTGCATTTGTTAGGATTTAAGCGGAGTTTGTACTTTCTCAGACGCTCGAATAGTTTTGACAGGTGGGTCACATGGTCCTCTTCTGTTTTAGATTTGGCAATCATGTCATCGACATACACTTCGATTTCTTTGTGTATCATGTCAAGAAACAGAGTAGTCATGGCCCTTTGATAGGTTGCCCCGACGTTCTTTAAATCGAATGGTATAACCTTGTAACAAAAGGTGCCCCATAGAGAGATGAATGAAGTTTTCTCCATGTCTTCCGGTGCCATTTTGATTTGATTATAGCCTGAGAATCCATCCATGAAGGAGAAGACTTTAAACTTTGTTGTACTGTCTACCAGCATGTCTATGTGTGGTAAGGGAAAGTCATCCTTTGGACTGGCTTTGTTCAGATCACTGTAGTCTACACACATTCTGACTTTTCCGTCATTTTTCGAAACTGGTACTATGTTGTCTAACCATTGAGGATATTCTGAGGTGGCGAGGAAACCCGCGTCAAACTGTTTCTGCACTTCCTCTTTGATTTTGATGGACATGTCTGGATGAGTCCGTCTCAACCTTTGTTTAACCGGAGGACATTCTGTTTTAAGTGGTAAATGATGTTCCACGATGCTGGTGTCCAACCCTAGCATGTCCTAATAGGACCAAGCAAATACATCGGGAAACTCTTTGAGGAGCTCTATTAAGCTTTCTTTGACAGTCGGACTGAGCAGTGCCCCAATCTTGACTTTTTTCCTCTCTTCTCCTGAACCCAGATTGACTGTTTCCAACGGCTCTTTATGAGGTTCAATGGAACTTTCCTCTTGCCTGAGAAATCGGGAGATCTCTTCGGGAATTTCTTCGTCTTCTTCTTCTTCAGCCTCAAATACCGGGAAATCAAAGTTGGGAGAAGGCATTGGATCATATGTTTCAATGGGGTTTAAAATAAGCAATCTGCATGACGTGATGATTTATTTTTAGAAGAGATAGAGAGAATGCAAGAGTGTGTTCAGTGTATTTTCTGAAAAATGTTTGTTTTTATTTTGAGTTGTTTTTAGGATTACCATTTTCTGAAAAAGTGAAAAGTGAAAATAGCTATAAAATGCGGAAATTACAGAACGACGTTATTTATTTATGATTTGGTCGATTCTTGAAACGACAACCCTATAAAACAAAACTCTGTCGCTTCGGGCAAAGCGAAGATGGACATTTACAGAAAGTGAGCCCTATCAAAACATCTGTTTCACCTGGGCAGGGTGAAAGGTAAAAACAAAGATGGCAATTACTTAGACTTATGGACGACTTTTGGGACATCGACAGCAACCCATTGGCGGCGAACTCCTCGGTGAATCACAAAGTCTGGCACCTTCTTTCTTGGCTTGTCCTCAGAAATGACGCTGATTTCTGGCAGAGCAGGATCAGTGGAGTCTTCCTCCCATGCAGAGTTGTCGTAGACGAACTCTTCTGTTGTATCTCGTACAATATTTTCATTCTCAGGCGGATCTCCCCATCCAGTTGGCTGGATGTCTTCGAGCCTGATATGAGAGCTTTCCGGAGCTGTGTATTTGACCAAGAAGTCGTACTTGCCACTCGGTTGTCCTAAAGTGTCCCATACTTCCATGGAACTGGAGGAGTCATCCTTCTCGATGATGTTGACATCGGGAAAAGCATAGTTGATGAATTCTTGTCCTGCAATCTTTGTAGATTCATCGTCGTGCTGGATATTTTCTAGATGTTCTGAGTAATGATCCCATGATTTGGTGGGGACGCAGGTATTTTTTTTAATGATGTTCAGCTGATATGCATCGTTTGGATTACTCTTTTCCCCCAAGTCTTCTGGGTACGGCTGCCAGATAGGCAAGTCATCCATTGGGTCATAATAGTCATAGTCGAGGTTGTCTTTCATCAGAGTGTCCTCCTCTGATGAGTTGGGCGGAGCACGACATCCTTCCGGATCACAATCTCCGTACATCATTTTGACGTCTGATCTTGGTATACATCTCGAACTCTGTGTGGGATAGAAAAATGGTGTATGATCTTCTCCCTGAGACATATAACCGTCCTCGTTGATATAGGACTTTCACTCTTCATCTGTATCGGAGGAGTCACCCATATTGATGGTGTGTACTTCTTGAGACATTGGGTGAAGGAAGCCTCCACTGTGGAAGAAGTCCTGAATGGGATGAAAACTTTCGTCATTAGTAGCATTATGGGTACAGGTTGAGGAAAAACCAAAAGCTCTCTTTGTCTTGTTATCAGTAGGAATGACAAGATATCCCCATCCTTTTGCGTTGTTACTCTCGATCACTTTGAGAGCATCTTTGTATGAGGAAATCGACGCCCCTTTTTCCGATCGATCCTTACTGCTCACCGAGAGTACTTGGAACTGAGTCTCAATAACCTCCTCAGGTTCTACACAGGAGAATGATAAGTTTCTTACGATTAAGGCCTATTCCCCAGAGACTATGACTAGCTTGTCATTCTTGACGAACTTCAGCTTCTGGTGAAGTGTCGAAGTGACTGCCCCAACCTCGTGTATCCAAGGTCTTCCTAATAAACAACTGTATGCTGCCCGGATGTCGATGACCTGGAAAGTGACTTGTAAAGTGTGAGGACCAATAGTTATGGGAAGGTCGAATTCACCGATAACTATTTTTTTGGACCCATCGAAGGCTTTGACGATGACCTCGCAGCCTCTCATTGGAGATCCTTGAAATGATAGTCGCATTAGAGTAGATTTTGGCATAACATTTAGAGCTGATTCGATATCTAACAGTATGCTGGATAAAGCATTGTCCTGGCAGTTGATTGTAATGTTAAGCGTCGTGTTATGATTTTTGCCTTCTTCCGGCAGTTCTTCATCACTGAATCCTTAATTGTTACAGGAAGTGATGTTGGAGATGATGTTGTCAAATTATCTTATCGTCACATATTGTTCCATAAAGGCTTGCTCTAAGACTTTCTGTAGAGCTTCCCTGTGAGCTTCGGAACTGAGCAATAGAGATAGCACAGAGATTCTCGAAGGAGTTTGCAATAGTTGGTCTATAATGTTGTACTCGCTCTTCTGGATGAGCTTCAGCATCTCATCGGTTTTCTTTGAAAGGTCGGGATTACTGGATTGACCGACTGGTTGATTGGGAACTTCTATTTGAGGTTCCTTTTCTTTGGTGGGTTCTCCAACTCCTTTGTTGAAGATCCGACCGCTCCGTGTTACTCGAATGATGTCTACAATGTTTACGACGGAAGGTAATAAAGTTTCTTTTCCATTCTCGATTGTTGTTGCACCGTACTTGTAAGGGATAGTGTTAGTTCTTGTGTTGGATGGAATTTTGGTAAAACAAAGTTGAACAATGTTGATGTCATATGTGTGATGTCATAACATTGGTTCCTAACATTAGTTGTTGCAGGGTTGAAGTTTTACATGCTGATGTTATAATTGATGTCTTGACATCAGTATAACAGAACATCAGATTGTAATGTTTTAGGGCTGCGCGTGTTAGTGTGCTTTGAGGAGATTTGTTAGAGAGATTGGATGCGAAGATCTTGGAGAAGATATTTTCAATCAGAAAATTTGCAGATTATGGAGCAGATCATGTAACTAACATTAGGGCTGATTTGAAGATATTTAAAAAGATTTGAAGATCAAATCTGTTTTAAATTCAGGTTTTAAAACAAATCAAATCAGATATTTTTGGAGGAGGTCCAAGCCCAAGTCAGAATTCTATAAAAGCAGCCTCAACCCTTGTTGGTAAATAACGAAGAAAGAGAGCTAAAGACTGAGTGTCATTTGTGTCTTCGTGTGTTTTGTAAACCATTCGTGTGTGAATTGGTGTTACTATTTTTGAGTTGTTAATTGTTCTTGATCAAAGCTGTTAACCAGAATCAAGTAGTGTTTTTAATTTTAAATCATTGGATTGTATCACTGTGGTGAATTAGGGAGTGAGTGGTTTCTCATACCTAAGTGGTTTCTTAGGTAGAAGTATCACTGGGTAGTGATTAAGTTAGGTAGATGTCAACTGGGATTGTTGAGTCTATAATTTAATACTACTGATAGTGAAGTTCCTCCCTGGATTGGTTGCCCCCAGACGTAGGTAGTTATGCCGAACTGGGTGAACAATTCATTGTGTTATTTACTGCTTGTTATTGCCTTGTTCATATTAGCAGAGTGTGTTGTTGTGAAATCACATTTAACATCACACATCTGATACCAGAATTTCAATTGGTATCAGGGCAGGCATCTTGCTCTGCATCTGGGTGAGATCTAGGGCTGATACTTTCTGGTGCAATGGATAAGGAGACTGGTGGATTTGTGAATAGACCCCCTATTCTAGATGGCTCAAATTATAACTATTGGAAACCTCGTATGGTTACATTCTTGAAGTCATTAGACAGCAGAGCCTGGAAGGCTATTGTGAAAGAATGGAAACATCCTGTTATTGTGGAAAAGGATGAGAATGGAAAGGAAGTAGAGGGTAGCTCAAAACTGAAACCTGAAGAAGAATGGACCAAGGAAGAAGATGAGCTTGCCCTTGGGAATTCTAAATCCTTGAATGCCATTTTCAATGGTGTTGATAAGATCATCTTCAGGTTGGTCAACACTTGTGAAGTAGCTAAGGAAGCATGGGATATCTTGAAGACTACTCATGAAGGAACCTCCAAAGTCAAGATGTCCATACTTTAACTTTTGACAACAAAGTTTGAAAATTTGAAGATGAAGGATGATGAGACTATCCAGATTTCCACATGAACATCCTTGAGCTGTCAAATGCTTCTAGTGCCCTAGGAGAGAGGATGAATGAAGAGAAGCTAGTGAGGAAAATTCTTAGATCTCTTCCCAAGAGATATAAAATGAAGGTGACAGCTATAGAAGAAGCCCAAGACATCAGCAAGATAAGGGTTGATGAGTTTATAGGTTCTCTTCAAACCTTTGAATTAGGAATGGAAGAGGAACCTGAAAAGAAAACCAAAAGTATAGCTTTGGTATCTAGTTCTGAAGATTCTAAGAAAGAGAAGGGTGCTGAGTCTCAGGAGGAGCTGTCCTATGCCATTGTTTTACTGAGAAGACAATTTAATAAGGTTATGAAGAGGATAAATAGGAGTTATAATCCTAATGTCAAGAACATCACATCTGACACCAACAAATCAGGAGATCAGGGGAAGAAAACTAGAGATGAAGAAAAGTCCAATAATGACAAGGGAGTCCAATGCTATGAGTGTGAAGGGTATGGTCATGTCAAGAAGGAATGTCCTACTTATCTCAAAAAGCAGAAAAAGGGGTTATCTGCTTCCTGGTCTGATAGTGAAAGTGAATCTGAAGAAGAATCATCTAAGCTTGTTAGAGCTATGATTGGGGTTTATGAGTCAGATGATGATTCGTGTGATGATGAGGTTACTTATAAAGAGCTTGTTGTCCCGTATAAAGAACTGTGCATGAGAAGTGAACAAGTGTGTCTTGAAGGAAAGAAGCTGAAGAAAACCATAGCGCAGTTAGAGGCTGAAAAGACTGAACTTGAAAATGAAGTCAGTATGCTTAACTCTAAATTGGATTCTATGACCAAAACTGTCAGAATGTTGAACAATGGTACTGATGCTCTAGACAACATTCTTAGTATTGGGAAAATTGCTAGAGACAAAAGTGGTTTGGGATTCAACAATGTTGCAGCTTCTGGTGATGTTATTAGCAATTCCAAACTAGTAATGTTAAAACAGATGTTTAAACATCCTGACAGGATTCCTTCTAGGAAGAGATTCAGGCGCTGGAGATGTCATCACTGTGGGCGTTTTGGACACATAAAGGCCTACTGTTATAAGCTACATGGGTATCCTCAGAAGGTACATCAGGATACTCCCACACAGAATTTTCCCATAGGTAATCAGGCCTTCAATTCTAAGAAGCAATGGGTTCCAAAAGGTAAAGTTACCAGCTTAATAGCTCACACTTCTCTTAGGGTTTCTACCAAAGAAGACTGGTACTTTGATAGTGGGTGTTCAAGACACATGACAAGAGTTAAGAATTTGTTGGTAGATGTTAAGCTCCAGTCTTCAGGTCATGTAACCTTTGGTGATGGTGTCAAAGGAGAAATCAAGGGGATGGGTAAGCTGAATTGTGCTGGTGCTCCAAGACTGGATGATGTTCTACTTGTCAAAGGATTGACAGCAAATTTGATCAGTATTAGTCAACTTTGTGATCAAGGATTCAAAGTAGACTTTACAAAATCTGAGTGCAATGTCACAAATGAGAAAGGAGAAGTCATCATGAAGGGTGTTAGGTCCAAGGACAACTGTTATCTATGGGTGCAACAAGACTCAAGTACCTCAACATGTGTGTTTGCTAGAGATGATGAAGTTAAAATTTGGCATCAAAAGTTGGGACATCTTCATCTGAAGGGAATGAAGAGAATAATATCTTCATAAGCTGTCAGAGGAATTCCTAAACTCAATATTGAAGAAGGAAGAGTGTGTGGAGATTGTCAAATAGGGAAGCAGACCAAGATGTCACATCAGAAGCTTTAACATAACACCACATCCAAAGTCTTGGAACTTCTTCATATGGACTTGATGGGACCTATGCAGGTGGAAAGTCTAGGTGGGAAGAAGTATGCTTATGTTGTTGTAGATGACTATTCTAGGTACACCTGGGTAAGCTTCATCAAAGACAAAACAGAGGTGTTTGATGTATTTAAAGATTTATGTCAAAGACTCCAAAGAGAGAACGAGAGCAATGTCATCAGAATAAGGAGTGATCATGGGAGGGAATTTGAAAATAGCAAGTTTGCTGATTACTGCTCTGCTGAAGGCATTAGTCATGAGTTTTCCTTTCCTATTACTCCTCAGCAGAATGGAGTTGTTGAAACGAAGAACAGAACTCTCCAAGAATCTGCTAGAGCAATGATTCATGCCAAAAAGCTTCCTTACGATTTCTGGGTTGAAGCCATGAACACTGCTTGTAATATTCACAGCAGAGTTACTTTGAGAAGGGGCACTTCAGCTACTCTGTATGAACTGTGGAAAGGAAGAAAGCCAAATGTGAAGTACTTTCATGTTTTTGGAAGTAAATGTTACATTTTGTCAGATCGTGAACAGAGGAGAAAATTGGATCCTAAAAGTGATGAGGGAATCTTTCTAGGATACTCTACAAATAGCAGAGCTTACAGGGTTTTCAACTCCAGAACAAAGGTTATGATGGAGTCTATAAATATGGTGATTGATGACATTAATAAGCAGGAAGTTGCTGATGTCCTAGAGGAGGTTGAAACATCAGTTGGAGAAGTCACAGAAAAAACTGAAGACAGAAGTGAGTCTCCTAGTCATGTTGATGTTGAGCCTGAACCTGAATAATCTAATAAAGAACCATCTATTAGAGTGCTAAAGGACCATCCAAGGGAGCTTATCATAGGTGATCCTAAATCAGGGGTTAGCATTAGATCAAGAGAGGTTGTGTCAAATTCTTGCTTTGTTTCTAAAATTGAGCCCAAGAATGTTAAAGAAGCCTTGACTGATGAGTTTTGGATTAATGCCATGCATGAAGAGCTGGAACAATTCAAAGGAATGAAGTGTGGGATCTTGTACCAAGGCCAGATGGAGTTAATGTGATTGGCACCAAGTGGATTTACAAGAATAAATCTAATGAACAAGCAGTGGTCACCAGAAATAAGGCCAGATTAGCTGCTCAGGGATACACTCAGGTTGAAGGAATTGATTATGATGAAACCTTTGCTCCTGTGGCAAGACTGGAATCTATCAGATTACTCTTAGGGGTGGCTTGTAATTTCAAATTCAAGCTTTTTCAGATGGATGTAAAGAGTGCCTTCTTGAATGGTTACTTAAATGAAGAGGTGTATGTTGATCAACCAAAAGGATTTATTGATCCAACATTTCCTGACCATGTTTACAAACTAAGGAAAACTCTCTATGGTTTGAAGCAAGCACCAAGAGCTTGGTATGAAAGGCTTACTGAATTCCTGGCTGCGAATAGCTATAAAATATGAGGGATTGACAAGACTTTGTTTGTTAAAGAGGAAGGAGGAAAACTGATGATAGCTCAGATATATGTTGATGACATAGTATTTGGTGGGATGTCAGATGCAATGGTGAAACAATTTCTGGAACAGATGCAGTCTGAGTTTGAAATGAGTCTTGTTGGAGAGCTCAACTATTTTCTTGGTCTACAAGTTAGACAAATGGAGGACTCCATATTCATATCTCAGAGCAAGTATGCAAAGAACATAGTGAAGAAGTTTGGTCTAGAGAATGTTAATCACAAGAGGACACCTGCTACTACTCATTTAAAGTTGCCCAAGGATGAACATGGTGTTAGTGTGGATCAAAGTTTATACAGAAGCATGATTGGAAGTCAATTGTATCTCACAGCTAGTAGACCTGATATTTCTTTTGCTGTTGGAGTTTGTGCCAGATATCAATCTGAGCCTAAAGTTAGTCACTTGAATCAAGTGAAGAGGATTCTGAAATATGTGAATGGGACTAGTGACTATGGAATGCTTTACAGTCATGGATCAGGCACTGAGTTATGTGGTTTTTGTGATGCTGATTGGGCAGGGAGTGTTGATGATAGAAAAAGTACTTCAGGAGGTTGCTTCTTCTTAGGGAATAATATGATATCATGGTTTAGTAAAAAGCAGAACTGTGTGTCTCTTTCTACTGCTGAAGCTGAGTACATAGCAGCAAGGAGTAGTTGTTCTCAACTTGTTTGGATGAAGCAGATGTTAACAGAATACAATGTCAAGCAAGATGTCATGACATTGTACTGTGATAATTTGAGTGCTATCAATATCTCTAAGAATCCTATTCAACATAGCAGAACTAAGCATATTGATATAAGGCATCATTTTATAAGAGATTTGGTTGAGGACAAAGTAGTTGCTTTGGAACATGTTGCTACAGATAAACAATTAGCTGACATTTTTACTAAAGCCTTTGATGCAAATCAATTTGAAAGTTTAAGAAGCAAACTAGGAATTTGCATTTATGAAGATTAGGTGTGCTAGAAGGAGTATTTGTGCAGTTGTGATCTTGCATTTGTTTAATGGAAACAACATTTTATTCAACTGCTGAAAGCTACAAGATTGGATTTTAGTACATCAAAACCAATATATATAAGGTCTAAAGATTATCCAAACCCACTGCATCAAGAAAAGTTTTCCAATCTTCATCCCATTCATCATCAGAAGCATGGAGTTGCACTGGAGGTTTTTTGATGGTTTTTGTCTCTGATGGTTTTCTTGTTCTTGTTGCTCGTGAAGAAGTTCTAGCAACTTTCCTTGTTGTGTTCTTGTTCTTCAGTGGATCTGGTTTATTGTCCTCATGCATGTGTTGCTTTCCTGCATCTTTGTTTGAAGGACTCATTCTTGTGTGGTGTCTGGTGCTGTTAGAAGGAAGAAGGCTTGGATTTTATAGTACTATAAGAATCCATTGGTTGTATCGCCTGACCAGTCAAAGTTTTTGGATATTGTGTTCCTTGGGAAGCTTGCGTTTGACCATGTCTTAATGGATGTCAGATCTTTGTGTTTGGTGTAGATGTTGTCAAATTGTGGCTAAAAAGGGGGAGAGGTTAGCCTATGTGTAGCCTATGTGTTGCCTAGTTGTCTGTTGTGGCTCTAGGCTTAAGGGGGAGTGTGCAGCTGGGTTGCTGGTTCTTGTTTTGAGGGGGAGTTTAGCTTTGTGCAGTTTGATTGTGATTGCTGCTGGTTGTGAATTTTTACTGCTGCAGGTACCTCTGATGATGGCAGAGATTGTTTTAGCCAAAATTAGCCAAAGGGGGAGATTGTTAGTTCTTGTGTTGGCTGGAATTTTGGTAAAACAAAGTTGAACAATGTTGATGTCATATGTCTGATGTCATAACATTGGTTTCTAACATTAGCTGTTGCTGGGTTGAAGTTTTATATGCTGATGTTATAATTGATGTCTTGACATCAGTATATCAGAACATCAAAACATCAGATTGTGATGTTTTAGGGCTGCGTGTAACGCCCCTGACTGCCTTCGGGATCACCGACTGGTCCCACAAACCAACACGAGTCTTTTCAGCATGTTTTTTCCTCACTCACATGCTTTCCGGGAAACTTCCAAGAAGGTCACCGATCCCAGAATTGCTCCAAGTCAAGCACGCTTAACTATGGAGTTCTTATGGAACGGGCTACCGAAAAGAAGATGCATCTTGTTGGTATAGGTAGTACCAATTAATCCTTATAAGTCTTCCTTCAACCATGCAGTCCCACGCCTGCATAGCCTCAGGATCCCTCTCATTTCGATGTGAATTCGGTTTTTCCCTGGAAGCTGCTAGGAGTGTCTCATTCTCATGCCTTATGCACCGACAACCACTCCCTCGCCAAGCTGCTAGGAGCGCCTCATTGCCATGCCTCGTGCACCGACAACCACTCCCTCGCACTCGGGTGTTACATGCCCACCAGCTTCCGCTTGGTTCATCCCCGAACCATATCGTACTGGGAGAGGTCTAGCTCTGATACCATTTGTAACACCCCAGACTGCCTTCGGGATCGCCGACTGGCCCCACAAACCAACACGGGTCTTTTCAGCATGCTTTTTCCTCACTCACATGTTTTTCGTGGGGTTTAGAAGGGTGTTACACTGCGCGTGTTAGTGTGCTTTGAGGAGATCTGTTAGAGAGATTGGATGCGAATATCTTGGAGAAGATATTTTCAATCAGAAAATTTGCAGATTATGGAGCAGATCATGTAACTAACATTAGGGCTGATTTGAAGAGATTTAAAAAGATTTGAAGATCAAATCTGTTTTAAATTCAGGTTTTAAAACAAATCAAATCAGATATTTTTGGAGGAGGTCCAAGCCCAAGTCAAAATTCTATAAAAGCAGCCTCAACCCTTGTTGGTAAATAACGAAGAAAGAGAGCTAAAGACTGAGTGTCATTTGTGTCTTCGTGTGTTTTGTAAACCATTCGTGTGTGAATTGGTGTTACTATTTTTGAGTTGTTAATTATTCTTGATCAAAGCTGTTAAGCAGAATCAAGTAGTGTGTTTAATTTGAAATCATTGGATTGTATCACTGTGGTGATTTAGGGAGTGAGTGATTTCTCATACCTAAGTGGTTTCTTAGGTAGAAGTATCATTGGGTAGTGATTAAGTTAGGTAGATGTCAACTAGGATTGTTGAGTCTGTAATTTAATACTACTGATAGTGAAGTTCCTCCCTGGCTTGGTAGCCCCCAGACGTAGGTAGTTAGACCGAACTGGGTGAACAATTCATTGTGTTATTTACTGCTTGTTATTGCCTTGTTCATATTACCAGAGTGTGTTGTTGTGACATCACATTTAACATCACACATCTGATACCATAATTTCAGATAGTCTTATCAGATTTGTACGGTATTGGTCCCGGCAGATAGATAATCACAGGAGCCTTTTGATTTTTCTGACCATCGTAGCCGGCCTTAATTGGTTCGAGGTTGAGAATCTTTCTACTATCAAGAGGAGCTCTTGATTCATGGTGTAAACGGATTATAGTGCATACATCTTTGTTTATTTCATGTTTAGAGATTAAGACAACATCTTTGCTTTAATTAGGAAGATAGGCGGGTATCCCGTAGGTTTACCCAGAACTCGAACATGGTCGAATCTCTTTTTGGTCCAACTGACTTTGAAGAGCCGCTTGCAGAAGGTAGCATACTTGGTTGTTCTCTGAGCAAACTTTACATCACTCATAGTTGTGTGGTGGCACCCGACCACGTCCGCTTTGTATGCAGTGCAAATTTACTAGATCTGTTTCCATCGAGCGGACATCCAGACTTTGATGCCTATCAAGATTCTCATCAGTCATGATGACTTGTTGTGTGTCTTCATCTAGGTAGATCAGAAGCCACCAGTGGTTCAACAAGTGTTGAAGTGTTCTTGGACAAGTGCATATCCTTGGTCATCTTCACGACACACTTTACATTCCTGGTAATTATGTGATGCCAGAAAACCGAGCCTGGCTTGCTTAGCGTGTAATTCCACCAGACGGGTATTCATCAAGCGAATATCAAAGTTTTGAATCATATTAACTTGATGAATATTTCTATCATGGTAATCCTGAATCCATCAGAGATCCATCTGACTCTGAAGGGCCTCTTGTACAAATGAGCATCCCTGATTATTTCTTGAGCATATCGGACAAGAATTGTAATCGTGTCGTGGCAGATCATGATGTTGGCTTTGCCTAGAGTGCATTTCCACCAAGTTGACATTCATTGCCATAATGTTGTGGTTCTGGACAATGTTGGGATTTGCGTGGGCAATATTGACCTCACGGATTCGGTGATCTTGGATCCATCTAAGATCCATCTGTTCTTGTAGAGCTGATTTCACTACAGAACATCCTTGATTATTCTTTGAGCAAATATCATAGTGGTGATAATTGTGAGATGGTACATGACCGTATCTGCTCTGTCTGCAATGCATCTTGACCAGGTTGGTACCTAATAGGAGTACATCGTGAATTTGATAACTACGGTTAAATTCTTCCTCTATCAAATTTACTGCAGCCTTCTCGTGTTGAGGGAACGGGTTTGTATGAACATTTGGATTTGTATCCATGAAGGATAATACCCCATTCCTGACAAGCTTCTGTACATCAGATTTGAAACTGAGATAGTTCTCAATGTTATGCCCTGGTCCTCCGTGATGGTAAGGGCAACTTTGATCTGCTTTAAACCAAAAAGGTGGATTTTCTGATATTGTGAGAGGGGTCCTGGTTTGGACGTGTCCCTTGACCAGTAGTAGTGGAAACAGTTCTACGTACAAAATCGGTATAGAGTCAAACCCTAGTGGTCGTGTTGTACGATTGTTATTGTTGTACAATGGATGAGCCTGCTGAAGAGGCTGTTGTGTCCTTTGCTGATACTGTTGTTGATTCGGTTGGCTCTGAGCAACCTGAGGTTGATACATTGGAATAGGCGCAGGGTTGATAGCAGGAGTTACCGCTGCTACTGGTTGATACCTTCGCCTTTGCTTTCCGAGAGAGATATTACCAATATCTTGCTCTTTTTTCTTAGGGAAAGCACTACCGTATCTCTTGGTACTGCTTGACGGTCCTATATCTTTGACCAGACGTCCTTCTCGGATTGCTTCCTCAACGCGTACCCCCATGCTTACCATTTCGGTAAAGTCGCTGGGCGTACTAGCGACCATTCAGTCATAGTAGAATGAGCTTAAGGTATTCAAAAAGATCTTTGTCATCTCTTTTTCCTCAAGAGGGGGACAAATCTGGGCAGCAATTTCACACCATCTCTGAGCATATTCCTTAAAAGTTTCCTTGTCCTTCTGCGACATTGCTCTGAGTTGATATCTGTCTGGTGCCATGTCCAGGTTATATTTATATTGCTGAACAAAAGCAGCGCCAAGATCTCTGAAAGTGACGATCTTGGTGCGGCTTAAACCCATGTATCATTTGAGTGCGGCACCGGTTAAGCTTTCTTGGAAGTAATGGATCAGTAGCTGTTGATTCTCTATCTGAGTTGGAATTTTTTGAGCGTAGATCACCAAATGACTTTGAGGGCAAGAGTTGCCCTTATATTTTTCAAAATCAGGCACCTTGAATTTGTGCGGTATTTTTATGTTGGGGACCAGACAAAGATCTGCGGTGTCTTTTCCGAATAGATCCTGGCCGCGAATGGCATGCAGTTCCTTCTCCATCTCCAAGAATTGTTCCTGGAACTCATTCATTCTGTCGTACATATCTTTATATTCCACCTGAGATTATTTGTGGAATCAGTCCTTCTGCGATAGTGTGTACCACTGGTTGTGGTATAATCATTACGGCAGTGAATCTTGGTGCTTCCTTGTCTCGAAGTTTGTAACCTTCAGGAGTTGCTGTCATGACTCTTGCATCTTTGCCTTCCCGAAGTTTGTAACCTTCAGGCCCAGCGGTTCCTGCTGTAGTTTCCGGGTCTTCCGTGACCGGTGGGATATATCCTTCAGGAATAAAGTTGATAGACATGCCCCAGGGACGATCTTTAGGCATGTTGTACCGAGGATCATATGTCTCCACTATGGGCGTAGATGTGATCTCTGAAATCACAGTCCTTTGTTGTTGTCTCTGAGAAGCTGCCAGAGATTGCATGTCACTGTGAAGTTTTCTCAAATCTTCCTTTAGAGCGTCGATTTCTTCTCTCAGCTCTCTATTCTCTTCCTCAAGATCGTCCATTTTCTTTTGTCGATTGGCCCGAGCATTGTACGAATGAGACAGTTTGACTCTAGAAACGTGACACATACGTGAGATTCGAAGGTAAGAAGAATGCGTTATGTGAGAATAATGAATGCAATGCAATGATATATATTAACTTTTTTTTTCTTTAATAAAAAAGAAACTTCGACAAATAGATTGCAAATATCATACAGTGGGGAGACCCCGTTTTATTGAATTTAAAAGATTGCAGAAAGGGAAATACAGTATTTTACAAAGTGCTGTAAAAGGAAAAGTCTAAGCTTATGGATCCTGAGTCCTCTCTGAGGAGAGCTCAGGTGCTGGTTATGGTATTTTCCTTTTCTTTGACTGGGGCTCTTGAGCCGTTGTCTGGTTGTCAATCCTTTGCCAAGTGAAAGGAGCGAGCAAATTTATTCGGTCTTCTTGATTTTCTATGACATGTTGCTCTAATATCTTAATCAGAGCGTCCTTTTCTTTTAACAGTTGCTAAATTTTGGTACGTTCCACATTGAGAATATGGTACTTGTTCTTCCAAGATTTTTTTCCCGTCGAACTTTGTTGAGAGTGACCTGGAGTTTATCCGCGTCAGACATAAAATAAAGGAAAGATTCATTTAGCGGAAGAACTTCTTGGCGAGGGTAAGGTATCCTCAACTTGAGAGCTCTAGTTTGTACCCAGTGGAGATATGGTTCCACAGAGACACAGTCTGGTTTTCCTAGAGACTCTCTTCCTTTCCTGTGAACATGTTTCCAGGCATGTACTATTTCCGTCTTTAGTGCCCTGTCATTTTCTCCTTCCTTGAAGAAAAGACCTTCCAGATGAACATTACGCGGGATATGCCTCATCGGGTATCCGAGTTAACGACGAACTAAAACTGGATGATAGTTGATTCCTCCTTTAGTTCCTATGAGGGGTACATTAGGGAAGTTTCCACATTTGCCAATGTCATACCCCAAATTTTGACCACTAATATTTCCTATCATTGAGAAGATCATCACCACAATATGGATGTGTAGAACCCCAAAATTTACCTTCATGTTCCTTACCAAACTGGCTTATGCTTCATTCATTTGCATTTTAGCTAGTTCATGCATATCATTTGGTTCTATGGTTATGGGATCAAGGTTCTTTTATATTCAACAGTTAGAACCGTCTCGATATTTTCTACAACTTTTATGTTTGGGTCGAAAGCCAATTCATCAACGGAAGTTGCGGGAATTATTGTTTCTGGAATTTCGGTTTCACTGGTTAACTGTGCCGGTGGTGTTCAAATTCACAACTTTTGATTGGATCAACATCTCTGAATGGTTCTTGCGCCGAAAGTTCCGGCTTGATATCTTCTCCAACTTTCGTGTTTTGGAAGAAGGCTAATTCTTTGAAGAAGATCTCCGAACACGCGAATTCTCTGAGTCGATGCAGTGGAAAAATAGTGCAAATCAGTGCTGAACCGGTGTATTTCGGATCTTAAACAATTCATAACTTTCAGGTCATTTATCGGTTTTGACCCGTTCTTTCGGCATTATTTCCGTCTTGATGTTATCTTCATGCTGTATGTTTTCAACGTGAGCCGATTCTGAGTATAAGGACTCCAAAAGTGCGAATCACCTGAGGAATTCTTTTATGCGGTTCACTGTCTGTCCGGTTTTGTAAAAATCATAACTCGGTCGATTTTTATCGTATTGTGTCCATTCTCGAAGCGCAAGATCACAAATTTTATTATCTTCAAGTTCACAGACAAGCCCGAGTTCGGACGGTGGTCTGAAGATTTCTGTTTTGGTTTATTTCGCAAAACAGAAATGCTGAACCGAAGAAAAAGGTTGAAGGTTGCTCCACCGTAAAATTCATATCCTACTCATTTTTTATCCGATCGCGCTCATATTTTGACCAACGTCACTGACTCATAGATATACAACTTTGTTGATAAAGCCGAGTCAAAATTATGCTCCAAAAGGCATGGGCTTGTCACTTTTCCGAGTAGCGGACGCTAAATAAGCTAAAAAAAACGACTTTTGAGAGTGACGTCTCGCCGCTTAAAAGTATCAAACTAATTCTATTTTGATCGTATGACGTCCGTTCTTTTTGCGTTGCGTCCGTTACTCAGACGCAGACAATTTCGTAAGAGGCTTAGAGTCAACATTTTGTACCGAGCAAGGTGTTATTTTCACTTAAGCTGCCGATAAGCTGGAATTTTACCGTTTCACTTCATTTTTCATCGCGCTATATATTCAAATTTCAGTTTCTCTCTCTTATAGGATCTCATAACTCACCATTCACCAAAAAACTCCCAAAAACATTTCTCTCAACTCTCTAAAAGATCAAACACCTCAAGGGTTTCAATTCTCTCAATAACTTCTTCAAGTTCATCATCACCTTCATCAAGATCATCAATATTGAAAGGCAAAAAATCACAAGTTTTTCTCTCTAGCCTCTCTCTCTCTCTCCCGCGGTTTCACCCTTCCTCTCTCCCTCAGATTCGCCGGCCACCACACGGCCTCACTGCCGCCACGCCTCCCTCCGGTCTCCCTCCCTCCATGCGCGATTTGCTAGCCTCCTCTTTGCATTTCTCTTCTTCGATTGGTGATTTGGTAATAATTCTTGACTCTAATCCTTGATCTATATGATTTAGTAGGATTTGATTTGGAATTGAATTGAGGAATTGTTGTAGTCTAGGTGTTTGTGAAAATCCCTAAGAGACTTTGATGATGTGAATTGATATTGTTTGCATTGATTTAATTCTTGAATTCACATTGTGATGTTGATTAAAACCGGAATTGGTTAGATTTGTAGAGAATTAATATAATTCATGAGATTGAACATAAACTTGACAAATTTCGGATTACTAACTTTGTGTTAAATTGTTGGTTCCGACATAATGCTTGTGCTTAATTCTTGAGAATCTGGTTTGATATTGTTGGCTTGTATTGTGTTTAACTTTATGCCAAATTCACTTTGATGCACATTTTTTCACATTTCTTGTGTTCTTACCAATTTTCGGTTAACCCTTGATGTTGAAACTCAATTCTTGTTGCATATTCTGTTTTTCGATATGTTTGTGATAGTTTGTGGTTAGTGTTGATTCTTATGTCCGCTTGCTAGTTTTTGGTAATTCATGGATTAAGACAATTTCTATTTGACTCAAAGTATGACATAACTTGTTTTTTTACACTAAAAAGACTTGAGTCAAATAAGATTGTATTAATTTTTGAGTTTTTTTTTAATACTTGATGCTAACTCATTTGTGTGCTAACTTTCAAACCGTAGCATGTTTTTGCCTTTATGAATAATGTAACTTGATCCGTTTAATGCTTTCGGAGCCATTGGTATGGTTTTTATTTGATTCCGGGCATTTTTTTTTTACGAATTTAGCTACTGTCCAGTTTCGAAAATCATACTTCCACATGAAATTTGGACGAACCGAGTTCATTTTTGATTCTGTTGGCACGATTGCAAGCTTTCATGTGATTTTAATGCAATTCCGAGACAACTTTTTTTCGCATTTTGCTTCTACCCCGTGCACGGAAGTCGTACTTCCGCTTTGATTTAATTCGAGCCATAAAGTTTTTTGAGTCCGTTGGCATGTTTGTAGGCTATCGTGCGATTTTCATACGATTCCATTCCGATGATTTTGTGCGCTTATTTTTGAATTTAATGCTATTCGACTCCATTTGATGTGTACATTGAGCTTCGACTTTTGTATGATAAATGTTTGAGTCTTTTTGGTCATTTACGGACTATTGCGCTTGAGTTTGCTTGTTTCCAGATTGGTTTTGTATGCGTTTCAAACAATTGCGTCACCGCTGCCCGGGTTTCAAAGTATTGGTTCTGATGTTTGATCGGATTGTATAATGTCACGTTGCTACTTGTTTTTTAGTTGTGAATTGAATGTGCAAATTCCGGTTGCATTTCCTTGTTGTTTCTAACGTGTTTGTTAAGCTTGTACAAGGATTTGCAAGAAGTTTCTGATGGTGCTTATCTGCTTGGTATTCCACTTTATTTGTGGGATACCGCTTCACTTCCGATGCGACTTATCTTGTCTCTCACTTTGTGAGATGTATATACTTGCTTGCGTATTGTCTGGATTTCTTTTCTTGCAGGTGTATTGTTTGATTGTGTGGTTGTGTCTGATACACACCACATGTCGGTTGTGATTTATTTTCACACCGACCATGCTTTGACGCTTATGTCAGATATACAATTTCTGACTTGCTTTGTTTGTTGATGCTAGCTTGCTCGAAGTATTTCGAGTTGCTTACTTTGTTTTCTTTTGCTAAGGATGGTTATCCGTTTGGTATAGCTTTTTTTTCCCTTTTATCTCATTCCGCACTTTACTGCTTTCGATGCCATGAGAAGTAGGACTGGAGTTCCGACCATTTCTTTTTGGCGGGCATTTTTCTGAAAGTCCTCAAAGGAGGCCATGTTTGTGATTGTTTACTTTTGTGTCAAAGACCTCAAAAGAGGCGTCTCATCCCCGATTCCCCCTGATAAATCCTCAGAGAAGGCAAGCGAAAAAGGACCTGCAATCGGTACCCCGCACTTTCAGTTGAGTCGTTCACGCGCTCGCACTACGTGTTGATGCATTGGACATGTTACCCCGCTCTTATTATCGAGTTACAAGTGGGAAGAGGTCTTGCAGTCGGACCCCCGTAATTTTTCTAGCTCGCATTGGCCGACTTTGATGCTTTGTGCACAAACGCACCATTTACTATATCCCCCGCATTTCCGTTCTTGCATGGTAATACGTTATCCCCCTTTACAATCGCTACGCATTCGCTCCTATGTCATAGACTTTAGTGCATTGTGAGTTTCAAACTAACTTTAAATCACTTCTGTCTAAAAAAACACAAAACAAATTCAAATCTTTTTCATCCTTCGAGATTATTGGGTTTCAAATCATTTTCAGAAAAGAGCATGTTACTTCCGTTTTGTCGCAAACAAGCATCGACCCTAACAGCTGGACGCGAACCTAACATCGCTCATAAAAAACACTTAGCCATTGTGTGGTCGTTACCACGAACTACGGATGCTCTGATTTCCTCTCTCTGGTTAGATTGAGGATATGTAGGCACAAGACAGCGATGGCTTGGCGAGCAACCTCCCCCCATTAGCGCATATTCCGTCGAACTACGTTGACTCTGACATTCCTATTGCACAAGGGAATACGTAGACCTAGGACGACGATGTCCTACCGAGTCACTTTTTTCTTTTCTTTCCCCCGTTTCATTTCTGTTTAGCAGTAGGCTTTAGATGACACACCCTTTGATTAGACAACAAGCGTGGATCCCATCGAGTACGATGGACGCGTGGGGGTGCTAATACCTTCGCCTCGCGTAAGCGACTCCCGAACCTAGGCTATGGTTGCGATGACCATTCCTTTCCCTTTGTTGAGGTTTTCATCGATCGTTTCCTTTCTCTGCGTCGGGATAAATAACGTTCGGTCGCGACTCTTCAGTTCTTTTCCGCCGGTTGATTTTCGTAGGTGCGACAGGATGTACCTTTAAGAATTAGGGTTTCAAGCCCTCTCAAAGCACTTAGACAAATGATCAATCAAGAAATGACATGATCTTCAACTTGTATAAACCTCTCAAACACCTATAAAAGATCAAGAGGACTCCCACATTAAGAATCAAGCACAAAATTGTAACATTCCAAGTGGATCAAGCCTCAGGATCGCCAGTGTCACCAAAATAGGGTTTTAGTCGACCAAGGCCTCCAGATGAAATTTTTCCTCTAGGAATGAGCCAATGCATCAAAGCATAACCCAAGATACTCCAAGGGACCTTATGGACCCAACCATCAAGTCAATTTAACCTCAGGGGATGCATTTACCAAAAATCAGGAATTAGGGTTTCTTGACCTAATTCACCCCTAAGTTGACTTTTGGGACAAAGCCTGAGCCAAGACCTCAAGACATGATTTGAGGGCCTCCAATACACCATATTGATCCATTTACAACAACGGATTGATCAAAGAATCTTGATTCACAAGTTTCAATTTCATCTGGACCACAATTAGGGTTTTGAAGAAAAAGTCAACTACACCTTTGACTTTTGACCAGGACATGCTCCCAAACCTTGGGACATGATTCAATACACCCTATAACACCTATGGAATCCATCCATTAGGTTTCATTTAGGTCAAGGACTTGATTTCACAAAGGATCGCACAGTTTGGATTTCATCCGATAAAAGTCAACTGTGCTCAAAATTAAGTTTGACTTTTTGGATTTTTTTCACAAATATGGTTCCCCTAAGTCAAAAACAATGTTAATGTATGATATTAATCATCATCCATCAAGAAAAATTAATAAAAGTGAGGTTTCTTGCAAAAGGGGCAACCTTGAGAAACCAAAATTATTTTAAGTTATGGAACAAAAGTGGTTTTGATACCAACTTCCAAGGACCATAACTTGAGATCCAAGCAAACATTTTAGGTGATTCAAAGCTGGATTTGTAGCTCTTGCTACACTCTACAAAAGCTTCAACTACCTCAGAATCTAATTCTTCATGGATTTTGAGTTATGGATTGATCAAAATCACAAAAACATGAAAATGACACTTTTTCCAACACTTTGTGAAAATCTGCCTAAGTTACCAGCCTTGAACATAAATGTTCATGAAGTTTTTTCAGTTGGATCCAAATATATTCAAAACAAACTATGATCACACATGTCTTGTATCATATGATGGCTTTCTAAAAAGCACAAGAGCCTCCCATAACTCAACCTGAGCAGGGAGATATGAATCCCTCAAAATCATCATTTCCAACTGTCCTAAGCAAGGCAGGATTTGGTGTTTTGCTCGATTTTACAAATTTGGACAACTCCAAGTCTTGTCATCCATTTGGACACATTTGAGGATAAAACAAAAGGAGAATGATCTGATCCCCAAGCCTCCAAAGTCCAAGAATCTACACTTAGCCATAACAAACCTAAAAAGGCTAAAAAGGTGCCAAGACTCCAATTTTGTTTCCAAGCATTCAATGGATGCACCAAGGTGGCATGGACTGACACATTCATAACTGGATGAGTCAAGAATAAGGTCTGAATCAAAGGACCATAGGCCTGTGCCCTAACCTCAAGTCAATGGCTAGAGGAGACTTGAGATTCCTTTTGCTTAACATTGGCCAAAGGCCTGCTGCAACTGCCATTCACTATTGATGCCATTCACTATTTCTGCAGCTAGTTTTAATCATCCTAAAAGCTTCAAAGGGATCAATTGAGAGTGTTCAAAGCATTGGATCACTTATGGCACAAGGAACATGACAGTTAGCACAAGAAGCTCCAAGAGGTAAGTGCATCACAACTTGAACTCTTTGAATTATGCATTCCTTTGAGGTCCACTGATCATAAACATCTCATACATGTTGTATATGTTGTGTTTGAACCAATTTGCCCTGCTATTGTTGACTGTGTAGTGAGATAGCATAGAACATGCAAATTTAGGCCTATTTTGAAACCACTATCGGGTTTTAAAATAGGGACACTTTCTGAAAATTCCAAAAGCACCATTGGATTCCTTGTGAAATTCTAGGCTAGATGCTCCTAAATTTTGTCCAAATTCATGAAGAAATGAGAAAGTTAGAGGCTTCACGTAAATTGCCAAAACTTGCCTTGCCTTGCCTTGGCCAGACCTAGAAACTTGGCACCACTTATGTATTTATGGGGTGGTTTTGATACACGGATGTATCACCACCCCAGTGGTAGCGCACATGTGTGTTTGTGTATGAGGTCGTGGGTTCAAACCCCACCCTGACCTTTTTTGCTACCTCTCTCTTTTTTGCTATTTTTCATTATTTTCATGTTTTTATTAATTAATTCAAAAATTAATTTCTCTCTCAATTTTAATTATTTTTTATTGATTCTTTTTTTGAAAATTCACAAAAATATAAAAATATGTTATTCCATGAAAATTTCACCAAAATATTATTTATTTCACAAATTTGGTATTTTTGTAAAGAATTATGTTTTATTTGTTTTTAAACATTAAAAATATTTCTTTCTCTTGATTTTGCAAATTCAAGTAATTTTCAAATTATCCCATGAATGAAACATGATTTTTCAAACATTAACACAAGATCACAACTTGTTTTTTACACATGGTTGATAATTTTGATCATTTTAATTGAATTTTTATTTAATTAAAATAAATTTTGAAATCAAATTAGGGTTTTGACTATTCTCACCCTCACAAATCTTTTTCAAAACACTTTGGGCCTCTATTAGAGTGTAAGACCCAATCCTTTTTTAACCAAAAATTTTTTGGGCCTCAGTCATTGTATAAGTCCCACTGCGATTTCAGAAAATCTCGGCGCGATCGCCATTTGAAAACAAAACCAATTGGGCCTACCTGTCATAATCTAATTTTTGACCCTGATATTCTGTTTTCATTTCGCATCGTCTGCATAACATATCACATCATTTCTAGGTCAATCATCCATGCATAGCTAACCGATTTACCAGACTTGTGTTTGTTTGTTTTCCTTTGTGAATTCAGGGTTGCTGCTGAAGGTTCAAAGGTCAGGGAAGTTGTGTGTGTGCTCATGGTGATTCTGGTCCCTTGAAAATTGTGTTGGATTCTTGTGAAGATGGAGGAAGAATATTCCCTCATTCTTATGGCCCCTTAGTCGATACAAGGTCTTTTATTCTAAGGATTTTTTAGAGGTATTCTCCAAGGAGGATTTGGGTTTTCTTCCATTTGTTTTTAGCATGAATTATTATGGAATTGTCATATGTTTGTTCTTGAAGACATGGTACATTAATATCAAACTCGAATTTGTTGGGCTCTAGTGTATCATGACTTGGGCCACGATATTTTAAGCTTGGTTGCAATATGATGTTTTGTCTCTGGCATATTTTTGAAGAGGTTTGGTCATCGTTAAGAGATTTAAGTTGAAAGCTCGCATTTTAGGGCCAATCTTAAGCTGATAGTTCAAGCATGGAAACTCAAATTAATATTATCTCACCATGCTAGAATTCAAGTTATGAGACTTGAGAGTAAAGTGATTTCTATGTGATTTTCAACAAATTTTAATTCCAAAGGCTCAAGATTATTGTTTCTCATAAGATTCAATTGGAAAATGTTAAGTCCCCAAGAAGATTCAAAGTGTGAAGGCTCACAATAACTCAAAATTCAAGAATGTTCAAAATCTATTCACAAGCCCAAAATTGAAGACAAAAATTCCGATTCCAAGTGTGAATTACAATTTTGTTACAAGATTGTTTTTCATGGAGCACTTACAAATTGAGAATTTACACGTAATAAAAAATCCAAGATTCCATGTATACAAGTTCTCATGTTAAATTCAAATTAATTCAAAAAGTTCAAAAGTGTTCAAAGAGATATTTACAAGTCAAGCTCAAATTAAGATACAAGATTGTTACAAATTGTTTTCATCATGGAACACTTCCGTGTGAAAATCACAACGCACGCCAAAACTAAATCCAAATTCAAATATCCATAGCAGCTATCAAAGCCTCCAATAATTAATGGGTTTGCAGAGTTTTGTTTTTTCAATTACGTTGAACCCAAAGTCCTGCAAGCAGCAGCTTTTCTTCTGGCCAAGATGGGGTCTAGAGACAATGTTGTTATTCAGACTCTCACACGGGTGGATATCAACGTTGAATGGATAATGGCTCTTTTTCAAGAAAGGATTGACATAGGCTATTGTGTTATTGTATGTCCTAAACCCTTTCACTGTTACTCGTACTAAGGCCATGGAGAGTCCCTCATAACAACTCTCATTAAGAAAGAGGAAGCCCCTGCAAGACAAAAAAAAACAAACATCATCAAACTTAAAATCCCAGCATCAAGCGTGATCAAATTAAAAAGGAAAATCATTGAAATCACATTCAAAAGGCAAGAAAGCAGGAATCATCAATATTTCAAAACATAATCAAACATCATTCCATAGTTTCCAAAACAATTACACAACACAATCCTGCACAAGTCATCCAAATGAGTTCAGTTCAACACCTCCCAAAACAGGTCCAGACAACATTAAGTTCATGCCAAAACAAGCACCAAACACCTTTATCAAGTTACCAAAACAGGTTTCGATAGGATATCATGTGTTTAATTTCAGAAACCGGTATTTCAAATTTTGGATCTATAAAGAGGCAACAGTTGAAGAGGAAGGGGAACCGGGAGTTGATACGCATAAAAAAAAGTCATATGCTAAAAGTTACAAGCTCAAAAGCTACTTCAAATAGTTTTTGAAAAAAAAGCTAAAAGCTAGTTAAAAAGCTAAAAGCTAAAAGCTAAAATGCATTACCAAACAAAGCTTTTTAATCAAAATGAGCTAAAAGCTAAAAGCTACAAGCTAAAAGCTCTTTTTATGGTCTTACCAAACAGACTCTTAATATTTTATATATTTGTTTGTTTTTGTTGCTTCCACCAAAAAGGCTTCTATACTACTCCAATGTAACAAAAAAGCTTCTTCATAGGTTCTGCCAATGATTGGCCGAGTCCATGCTTGGGTGGAAAATGTTTCAATGGATAGTCCTTTCTTTGGCCGAACACATATTAAAATAGTGGCATTTTGGTATTTTTTTCAACTTGTGGCATTTTTGTATTTTTTATTTCAAACAGTAGCATATGGGTAAAAAAATTCTGCTATCAAAGCCTCTAATAATTAATGGGTTTGCAGAGTTTTGTTTTTTCAACTACGTGTATATGCGTATTTTCGACGCCATGAGTTCAACACGTAAAAAGTTATTTTCGACAAATAGAGGAACATGCCAAAAGAAGTACAACTGAAAGAGTATATCTACTTGGGAGATATTCTTCAACATCCTTCGACATTTCGACAGGACAACATTTCGACATTTCGTCAAGTAAAGATTTCTGCAAAATGAAAAAAGTTTGGACAAGTATGAAGAAGGTTGCAATAGTTCGACAATTCGACAAGTCTGAAAGGACGCGTTTGTTCGACATAACTTGAAGATTCAAATTCAAGAGAATTATAACGTTTGGCAGAAGACGCGTGGAAGCACCTGGCGAAAGGGAGACATGTAGAAGGCCAGATGTCGAAGATTTAGGATTTAGTCGTTAATAGCAGTTATTTTGTTTATCTATAAATAGGATAGTTGTTATTAGAATTGAGGGTGAAAAACTTGTACAAAACTTCCTGAAATTACTCAAAGTACCCGTGTGAGAGAAAAGAGTTATTTGGAAAAATGTACGTGTAAACACCATCTTTTAATTTCTTTATCAATCAAAGTCTTTTTTACCAATTCCTTTACATTTACCAGTATCTTTATGTTTTCTTCGCCATTTTACTTAAAAAGTTCTTTTCAAAGTCATTTTATTTTATCTCAGACTTTCATCTAGAGTTAGTCGAAATCTTTTATTCCAAAAGACTTAAATACATAAAACCAAGAACCAAGATATCACCCTTAATTTAAAATTTATCACGTTGATCTAAGTTTTCGCACGACGTCCTAGGATTTGTTTGGTTAATCCTGCAAGTAACCCAGATTTCACCATTCTGGTAAACCAGAGGTTGTTCGCTAAGATCAACAGCGAACAAATTGGCACGCCCAGTGGGACTAGTGTAATATAAAACTTTAAAAAAAAAATTATTAAGGTTTTGTCTTCGTTGTATGAGACTAAGAAGCGGTAAATTGGCCGTATCTGACGTAGAGAGACCCAAAAGAACTAGAGTAAGGAAAATGGCGAATCAGTCGAATAATCCTAATCCAAATCCAAATTCAAATGAAAATATTCCAGTTTCCAACCCTATACCTTCGACAGGGGGAAATGTGGATTCAAACCCTGTTCTGGAGGAGGTTATGCCTTCGTCAACAGGATCTATACCAGCGGTTTCGCTCTCCCAAAGTATGCCTAGTTCCTCCACAATGGGACATTCAAGGCCTTTGGGGACGCCTCCTCTGGGAGGACAAAATTTTAGGCCATTCCAGACAAATTTTTCCATGCCTATGTTCGGAAGAGAACAACCATATGGAATGCCAACGTCAGTAATGGCAAACTTGCAAAGTGCACCTCCCTTGTATTCTGACGCCATGGTCCACATGTCTTCACCATTGCAAGGATCAGGATATGGTGGAAATATGAGTAGATTGAACCAATCCCTACCAAATTTCCAAATGCCAGCAATTACCAATAATTCTGCGCAAGTAATCCGACAACAAATGGACGAAAGTAATCATGATATGGTCCAAATGTTGACTCAACAAATGGGAGCAGTGTTTAACCCTTTAATACAAAACACTACCCAAACCAACCAATTGTTGGCTGTGCAAATGACGCGCATTGCTGACTTTTTTGGTGTTCCTCAAACACGACAAAGAGAACAAGTGATTCAAAACCAAGTTGTAAATGTCGAAGAGGAACCCACGATAAATCAAAGGCCTGTAGAGAATCCTCAGGCAAACCCTAGAAACCAAGAGGCAGTGGTCGAACAGCCTCGTGTCGAAATCCCCGTTCAACAAGAACCTAGGAGGGTAATAGTCCAGAGAGGCCAAGATGCTGATGATGTGTTGCAACAGCGAATACGATATAATAACTTTCCTGCCGAAAATAACATAACAGCCACGGTCGAAAGGATAATGGCCCAAAACGATGTAAATATAGGTTTGCAAAGGCCTACTTATACTTCCCCATTGTCAGAACACATTCTGCAAGAGGAACTACCCCTAAGATGGAAAGTTCCTAAGTTTACTAAGTTTTCAGGAGATACTAGTGAATCTACTATAGAGCACGTATCGTGTTATCTAATAGAAGCAGGAGAAATAGTCAATAATGAAAATTTGAAAATAAAGTACTTCCCAAGTTCCTTGACAAAAAATGCATTCACCTGGTTTACATCCTTGCCTGCGAACTCTATATTCACATGGACCCAATTAGAAAGATTGTTCCATGAACAATTCTATATGGGTCAGACTAAGATAAGTTTGAAGGAATTAGCCAGTGTTAAGAGGAAATTTTCAGAGCCTATAGATGATTACCTAAATAGGTTCAGGTTGCTTAAGGCAAGATGTTTCACACAAGTGCCAGAACGAGAGTTAGTCGAAATGGTTGCAGGGGGTCTAGATTATTCTATAAGGAAGAAATTAGACACTCAATATTTAAGAGATATGGCACAATTAGCAGATAGGGTAAGACAGATTGAAAGGCTAAAAGCTGAGAAATTCAGATCAAATAAAAATCAAAAGGAAAGAGTGGCCTATGTAGGAGTATGCCAGGATGATGATGGTGACGAAAATGAACTAATTTTGTTCGACGAACAAGAAATTGATCTGGCAGAACTAAAGTCAGGCCCACCATACGCCTGTAAAGTACTAGCTCCGTCGAATGGAAAAAATCCAGTCGAACATGAAAAGAATGATAAGTTTCCTAAACGAACTTATACGTTCTACGTCACCAAGTGTGACGAAATTTTTGATTTATTGGTCAAAGATGGCCAGTTAATAAAGCCACCAGGCGCTAAAGAACCGCCTGTCGAACAGCAGAAAAAGAGGGGTTTTTGTAAGTACCATAACTTTTTGGGTCATAAAACATCTCAATGTTTTCTTTTCAGGGATCTAGTTCAGAATGCTATCCGTGATGGAAGGCTGAAGTTTGGCGAGAAGCCAAAACAACAAATGGGGATCGATTCGAATCCTATGCAGGTTGTCGAAGCACACTATGCTGAACCATCCATTGTGAATATGGTGGAGATTGAAGTTGCTTCTGATGGCAGTTTCGAGATGGTGGAGGCTATGGAAGGTTTCGACACCAGTGTCAACATGGTCGAGATTACTGAAGATCTTGCAGGCCAGAACGAAGTCGAAGGTACTGAAGCGTTCGACAACGATAATGAGGTCAAAGTCACTGAAGATCTTGACAACAAAAACACAGTTGAAGTCGTTGAGGACTTCGACGATGAAGGTAAGGTCGAAGTTACTGAAAGCTTTGACAATCAAAAATTGAAGAAAACTACAGAGGGTTCCGACGAAAAGAACGATGACAGTGTTGCTGAAGACGTGGTGGTTCGACCAGGAGAAATCTGGGATTACTTGGGACAGCCAAGTGGAAAATTTGACTACCTGGTGAAGTACACTATTCCTGCAACATATCACACCGACATCAGTGAAATCCAACCAACTAGTTGGGGAAGTGATTTTGATGACGATGGTGATTCCCCTATCGCCAAGGAAGAAGTTACTGAGGACTTCGTTGCTGAACACAAGGCTACTGAAGGCCTTGATCTTGACAACATGAAGGAAGCTGATGTTCCAAATTACTGCATCAACATCATGGTACCTTTCGACAAGGAAGTAACAGAAATGAAAGAAAAAGTTGTACATGGCCGTGGGAAATCTGGGACTTACGGGATCCTACGAAGAATAGAGGAGGATCCTAAAGAAAAGTCAAACAAAGGTTGCTACAAGCATGCTCCTAGGAACATATCCTGGTGTTGCTGCCCAGAAGGGAAGTTCGACCTGACGAAAAAGAAGGACAGAGTCGAAGAGGAGAAGCTCATTGAAAAAATGAACAGACTAACCATTGCCGACAAGCAAAATGTGGGAATCAATATGGTAGAAGTTTCGTAGAAAACTCAGGCAGCAGTAGATGAAGATCAACGTCGAGAGGAATACCAAAAGCTGGCGTACCCCAAAGAAGATGAGAGTTTGGTCGAATTCATCAAAAGGTGCCAGAGAAGGAAGAGTGACGTGATGCTATGCCCTCGTTGCAGTTCCATTTTCGACAGAAAGGCTGCCACCAACTTGGAGGCAATAGATCAAGCAAGAAGGAAGGCAAATGGGGGAGCGACAAGATATGATCCAAGAAGGAGTGAGCACCACCAATGGAGGTGCGGAGAGAGACACTATGGCACTTACAAGCCATTAAACAAAGTGATAGATGACGAATGGGTTCAACCCATTAGAGATGCCCAAGGCCAGAAGAAGTGGAAGGATTTCGATGTGCAGAGAGGCACTTCAATGGAAAACAAGAAGGAGTTGGAAAAATATAAACCTAGGCCATATCCTTCAGAGAATTTTAAAGGGAAGAACCCCATGTCGAGATCCCAGTGGAGGAGGTTCCAAAGGCAAAAGAGGATTGAGAAAGAAGTTGCTGAAAAAGGTATGATGAGAAAAGTGGCTGGAAACAAGGACGAAGCAGAATGTAGCAGCAACGCTCAAATGGCAAACAAGAAGAAGCCTCTCCAGCAAATCAAACCAAACAGCGTGGAAGCGCAAAGTGTGCCCAAAGAGGAGAAGTTGGAGGATGACGAGATGACAGATGATTTCAAGTCAGATTCGGAGGCATCCTTCGACGTTGCCTGTAATGTGGTCTCGGTCCTTCCCAGAGACTATGATAGGATCATGGAAGTCGAAGACGAAGAGGATGGAATGGAAGAGGAAACGATTGTGCACAAGCCCGTGTGCTACTACGTAATGAATAATGGTTGTGTCGAAGAGCAAAATTCTTTCTTCGAAAGACCAGACGATTCCATGAAGGCGCACTTGAAGCCTTTGTTTATCAAAGGAAAGATTGAGAGTGTTGGTGTGAACAAGATCCTAGTGGATGGTGGTGCCGCTGTGAATTTAATGCCCCATTTCATGCTGAAAAAGATTGGCAAAGATGACTCGGATGCAAAGCCCCACAACATGGTTCTGTCAAATTACGAAGGAAAGGTAGGAACAACCATGGGAGTTATTCAAGTGGATATGACAGTTGGTACTATAACAAGGCCAACAATGTTTATAGTCACTGCTTCTAGGGCGAACTACAACTTGCTGTTGGGAAGAGAATGGATCCATGGTATAGCTGCTGTTCCTTCGTCGATGCACCAGAGAATAGTTATTTGGAGGCCAGATGGAATCGTCGAGAACATAGAAGCAGACCAAAGTTACTTCATGTCCGAAGTAAACAATGTAAGCGATCGAAGTTTCGACAAAAACTTAGCCCACATACCTCCTTGTAGTCCGGCGAAATTCGACTTGAAGGCAACGGACAACGCGTACTGTTCCATGTATCTCCATCCTACACATGGTTTTCAGTGGGATAAGGAAGTCATTGGTGACTCCAACTACATGTGGGGGACTACCAACGTAGCACCAACAGGATGGGGGAATGAGTTCGACAATGATGATGAGTGAACAAGCAGTGCTCGACAAAATTACGGCTTACATAGCCGAAAACAAAGTCAAAGCGGCTCTGGAGGCCGAAGTAAAATACATGGCTGTTGAAGCCAATCATGAAGATTCAAATGAACAATGTCTCAAAAAAGACGTTGAGGAAAATAGTGATAACAACCAAATAGACGAATGGCAACACCAGAAACTTGACGCCATTTATGACGACGAACCTTTGGGATTCGAAAAAGATCCAATGTCGAACAACTTGAAGGTGGTGGCGCAGGATCCTTTAGAAGAAATTAACTTGGGACTGGGGGCAGAAAAAAGACCAACCTACATAAGTGCAAGGATGGATCCTCAGTTCAGAGTCGAAATAATCCAGTTGTTGAAGGAGTTCAAAGATTGCTTTGCATGGGATTATGACGAAATGCCTGGTTTGGACAGAAGTTTGGTTGAATTGAAGCTGCCAATCATAGAAGGGAAGAAGCCAGTCAAGCAAACTCCAAGGCGCTTTGCACCAGAAGTTCTGTCGAAAATAAAAGAAGAGGTCGAAAGACTTCTAAAATGCAACTTCATCCGCACTACCAGGTATGTTGATTGGATTGCAAATATAGTTCCGGTTATTAAGAAAAATGGCAAACTTAGGGTATGCATTGATTTTAGAGATTTAAATTCTGCTACCCCAAAGGATGAATATCCTATGCCAGTAGCAGAAATGCTTATAGATTCTGCAGCAGGTCACGAGTATCTAAGTATGTTGGATGGATACTCTGGCTATAACCAAATTTTTATTGCTGAAGAGGATGTTTCTAAGACAGCTTTTCGTTGTCCTGGAGCAATTGGAACTTATGAATGGGTGGTGATGCCTTTTGGTTTAAAGAATGCTGGAGCCACTTACCAAAGGGCTATGAATCAAGTCTGTTTCAGGAAAAGATCATATTGACCATCTTCGACAATCCTTTGAGAGGATGAGAAAGTTTGGTCTAAAGATGAATCCCCTTAAATGTGCTTTTGGTGTGCAGGCGGGTGATTTTTTAGGTTTTGTGGTCCACAAGAAAGGGATCGACGAAAAAGGGATTGCAATCTCTACTAGGGAAGATCAATTTTCTAAGAAGATTCATCTCCTTAGTGGAAAGACACAACCCTTTTCTCCTCTACTTCGACTAAAGAAAGAAGAATTCACATGGGGGCAAGAGCAACAAGTGGCTTTCGACAAAATCAAAGAGTACTTGGCTAGTCCTCCAATCTTGATGTCCCCTTGTAGGAAAAGAAGCATGAGGTTGTATATCTCTGCATCAGACAAGACATTAGGAAGTATGTTGTGTCAAGAGGATGAGAATGGAGTCGAAAGGGCCATATATTATCTCAGCAGAGTCTTAAATGATGCTGAAACTAGATATAGTGCTATAGAAAAACTATGTTTATGTGTATATTTCTCTTGTATGAAATTGAAGAATTATATAAAGCCTGTTGATGTATATGTATCTTCTCATTTCGACGTAATAAAACATATGTTGTCTAAATCTATTTTGCATAGTCGAATTGGAAAGTGGGCTTTGGCTCTAACAGAATACTCCTTAAAATATTTGCCTTTAAAGGCTATGAAAGGACAGGTGGTGGCTAATTTTATAGCTGACCACTCTATAGTCGAAACTATGGAGTACGTCGAATTAGCACCATGGAAACTGTATTTCGACGGTTCCAGGCATAAGAATGGACTTGGTATTGGGATGGTGATTATTTCTCCTGACAAAATTCCAACAAAGTTCAAGCACAAAGTCGAAGGGCTATGTTCGAACAATGAAGTCGAATATGAAGCTTTGATTGCTGGACTTGAAATCTTGTTGGAATTGGGGGCAACAAGAGTCGAAATAATGGGTGACTCTGAGTTGGTAATAAAGCAGTTGACTAAGGAGTACAAATGTGTGAAAGAGAATCTAATAATGTACTTCGTGATAGCAAATAGACTTCTCAAGAAGTTCGACAATGTGGTTTTTAGGCACATTCCCAGTATGGAGAATCAAGAGACGAATGATCTTGCTCAACTGGCATCAGGATACAAAGTGTCGGAGGAGAAGTTAGAAAAAGCCATTGAAGTCAGAGGAAGAATCATATCTGTAGGTTTGTCCCCATCAGATTTAGAGACAATAAAATTGGGATATGGTGACGAGGAGAATTATGAGATCTGCAACATAGATGATGCAGGAGTCGAAGACTGGAGAAAACCCATCAAAGAATATTTGCAAGATCCAAATCAAAAAGTCGAACGAAAGGTAAAATATAGAGCTTTGAGTTATGTACTTTTTGGCAATGAATTGTTCAAGAAGACTGCGGAAGGAGTCTTCTTGAAATGCTTAGGCGAAAACGAAGAATACATAGCATTGTCAAGTGTGCATAGTGGAGCGTGTGGCGCACACCAAGCAGGCCACAAAATGAAGTGGTTATTGTTTCGACAAGGAATGTATTGGCCAACAATGCTAAAGGATTGTCTCGAGTTTGCAAAAGGGTGTCAAGAATGCCAAGTACATGCAGGTATACCACATGTTCCTGCAAGTGAGTTACATTCGATTGTAAAACCTTGGCCGTTCAGAGGTTGGGCGTTAGATTTAATTGGTGAAATTCGACCAGCTTCTTCAAAAGGGCAAAGGTACATTTTAGTCGGAGTAGATTATTTCACTAAGTGGATTGAAGCCATACCATTGGTGAATGTAGATCAAGAAGCAGTTATGGATTTTATCCAAAAGCATATAATCTACAGATTTGGGATACCGGAAACAATAACAACAGATCAAGGATCTGTGTTTACTGGTCGAAAGATGCAGAAGTTTGCACAAGATGCAGGTTTTAAACTCCTTACTTCGACACCTTATTATGCTCAGGCTAATGGACAAGTCGAAGCAGCTAACAAGGTAGTGATAAATTTGATCAAAAAGCATGTAGGTGGAAAGCCAAAAAATTGGCATAATACCTTAGATCAAATTTTATGGGCTTGTCGAACGTCTCCTAAAGAAGCAACCAATTCGACTCCATTTAAATTAACTTATGGGCATGATGCAGTTTTGCCAGTCGAATTGTATTTGCAATCAGTTATGGTTCAAAGGCATCATCAGATCCCATCAGAGACATACTGGAGTATGATGATGGATGAGTTGGTTGATTTAGACGAAGAAAGGCTACGTGCCTTAGATCTCATAAAGAGACAAAAAGAAAGAGTCGAAAAGTTCTACAATAGAAAAGTAAAATTTAAGACTTTTTCAATTGGTGATTATGTGTGGAAGGTAATTCTTCCTATGGATCGAAAAGACAGAGTTATGGGAAAATGGTCTCCCAAATGGGAAGGACCTTTCAAAGTTTTGAAAATATTTTCTAATGGCGCATATGAGGTCGAAGAAATAGGGAAAGACGAAAGGATATTAAAAATAAATGGCAAATATTTGAAAAGGTATAAACCAATATTGCAGGAAATAAAGATAGCAGACGAATAAAATGGAAATTGAAAGTAAATATTGTACTGCCAAATAGATGGCGTTAAATCATTACAAATAAAGCCTCAAAGGGCTAGAAATTGACAGGAAAATTCGACTAAAGCTGAAGGTTTGCAAACTGTGCCTTCAAAGCGGTAAATTTGTCTTTCTGAAATTGAAGTCGACGATCACAGAGGTTCCTGTGAATATGGGCAACTTCAATCTCTTGGTTGATCTTTTGAGCGGTCTCTGCGTGTTGAATGCCAACCTTCAACTCTTCATCAATCTCGCTTTGCCTAGGCTGCTGGATAGAAGCTATGAGTTCCTCCTCTTTGGAAATTTTTTCTTGGAGAACTGCTATTTGTTTCTTCCATGTCTGGATGTGGTTATAACAAGTAGCAATCTTCTTGACAGAGGCTTCAGAAAGCTCTTGTAGTTTTGAAACCTTATTTGTCGAAACAGAAACAGAGTTCCATTCAGCAGCTTGTTGGTCCATTTTTTTTGAGATTTGTTGACATAAGTCCCTTCGACGGTGAAGATTTGCACTGGATAAGTCAATCACAGTTGTCAGCTCTATCACAAAATTACAGACTTCGACAGAAGCATCCAAGACGTTAACTTGCTTCAACAGTTTCTTCAACTCCATTGGAGCAGTGGCATTCTCCTCTAGAACTTGGAACAAGTCAACATCAAGGATCTTCACCTTGATCTGAGTCATGATATTGGGTAGAGACTGCACTTCAGAAGTGGCTCCAGAAGTAGTTGAACTGCCGTAGGAAGAGTCTTTAAAGTTGAATCTGGTGCTAAGTATGGCTTTCAGGTAGTCCAGGGGTTTCTGCACTTTGAGACTTTCAAGTTCTTCATGAGAAAGACTAGTCGAACCGGTTGTTTGGGAACTCCTTTGAGTTTGGTCAAGAGTAGGCTGGTTGCTATGCTCTGAAGTTCGCCTAGCTTCTTGTTGCTTCGACAGATCTTCTTCGTCAGCAGTCTTCTCTTCAGGATCTCCTTTGACAGCAGTGTCTGCTTCAACATCATCATCTTTTTGCTGCTCAGCGTGTAATCCAGGATGAGAAGGAGAGTTGTTATCAGAATCAGCTCCCGCAGTAGTGTCGAATGCTTCCACCATTTGTCTCTCAAGTTCTTTGATGGGAGTGTCCTCCTCTCGAGCTGCCTCCTCCTGGATTGTCTCGGGTTGCTTTTCGACGACCTTTGGCTTCTATCAAAAGAAAAATTTCTAAGTTAAAAATGAAATAAAATAAACGAGAAGGGTCGAGATTGAAATTTACCTTAGAAGTCTCAGTTTTGGAGCTAGACTTTCCACTCCCCGTATCCTTCATCTGACGTTTTGTAGCAGGACTGCTAGAAGATTCCCTTTTAGAGGATTTGACAATGGATTTTTGTGAGGCAATCTTCTGCAGTCTTTTCTTCTTTGGAGGAGGGGGATTTGGAGATGAAGACTCATCACTGGACTCTTCGACAGGGATTATCTCTGGTATTTTCTTTCTTTTTGGAATGTAGAGGTTTTTTGACTTACCTGATCATATAAATCAAAAATAGTGAGTGTCTTAAAGAAATAAAAGAATAGATCAAAAGAGGAAGAGAATTATACCTTAGTCGAAGGTGTCTGGGCAGCACTTTGTGGAGTTTCGACGGAAGCTTTCTTGGCAGGCACTTTCACAGCTAAAAAAAAAAAAGAAAAAGGGGAAAGTTAGATAGTGAGAAATATGTGATAATAAAATGACAAATTTCGTGTTGTTGTTAACACCTTCAAGAATGGGATCTTCCACGCGAACGTGTTCTATTCCAATATGAAGGTGCCCTGGGTAGTTATCCAGATGATACTTAGTCGCAACAACGCATTTAGCAGGTTTTTTATAACTTTCACGAAGAATTTTCATATGATTCCCACATGTGAACCAATCTGGAAATGGAGGACTTAAAGCCACACCAAATTCAGCAGATGGTAAAGGTGGAAATTTAGGAGGGTAATAGCTGAAAGCCAAGTTGTAACGCACTTCTGGTCGAATGTGTGGAGGCAGTTTCAACTTCTCCAACTTCTCCGTGAATTTTTCTTTTAAAGTAACCGCTGCTTCGCGTATGGTTCGACTAAGATCATCAGGTCTGTAAACGGTTTCAAAATATTTTTGAAATTTTTGTATTTCTTGGATGTGTCTTTGTGTACCTTTTTTAGTCCGTTCCTGCACAAGAGCAAAAGCATTCGTCAGATGAGTGGTGAAAGCTTTTACGTCGAAAAACTTGGTAGCATAGTATTCCCTCCACCATGTGTCGAACTCAGGAGTGCAAAGGAATGATGTTTGAAAAACCACCGGTCGAATATCCAAAGATTCGTCAGTCAGCTTGTTCGACAATTCCCTGTTGGTGGCTTCGTCGTGGAAGGAGTTGTAGAAAATGATGGCCCCTTTTTTAGGGAAAAGAGGTCGAGGCATGATTTGTATTAGGCCAAATTGCCTGGCAACCAAGTTAGGTTGATAAACTATTAAGGCAATCTTGGGTTTCGTAGTATTGCGGTGGGAGGACAGGAGCCTAGGGGTCAAAAAGGATTCCCAGACATTTAGGAAGATGTTTTCATCTTTTTTGGTTTGCAGGGGGAATTGTCGTGTAAACCATTCAGGTCCAATTGTTCTGTCAGCAAACGGGGCCATAGTCAAAGTAAAATGATGTCTCTCAGCAAACATCATTACGTAGCTAGTGAAGGCCCGTCGAAGGCTAATTGCTTCATCAGTTGTGTCAATTGCACCAATCTAGGCCATTTGACACTCCTGCTTTTGAATTCCTCTTCATTTATGTCATGCTTCGCAGGAATAAAGGCTTCGAAAGTGGCATTCAGCCATAGTTGCAAGAGCCAAAAGGGGCCTGCCAAATTAAGCTTCCCTTTGTCCTTCAATGTCTTCAAAGAACGCACGCTTTCACTCAAGGACTCATACAGGTTCGCCAAGATTACCTCACTCAAGCATAATTTGATCCCAGCATGGAGTTGGTTCGCCATAGTGATGAACCTCTTAGCCACTTGAAGTGAGCGGGAGCAAAAGACGAATTTGGTCAGCCACAAGGTTAGAAAAGCTATGTGCTCTTTGTCAGAAACTTCTTGGTCATCTTCGCCATGGTAGTGAGACATAAAAAGGGAGTATGGGGCGAAACTAGTGTCGAAATCTATGGAGTCCTCGTTCAGGTGAGTGGGGTCGAAGTCAATGCCAACTGGACTAAGGCCAACTATGGCAGCTATGTCGAACAGCGTAGGGGTAACCATCCCGCAGGGGAGGTGGAAGGTGTTATACGTACTATCCCAAAAGTAAAGGGAGGCTAGCAGCATGTTAGGGCAAACATTGGGTCCTACTCTTGATAATTGTATCAAGTCAAAAATTCCTATTTCTTTCCAAAAATTTTCTTTAACGTTTTTAACTCTGTTCAACCAAGACAAGTAGTCTGAAAGGTCTTTCGACCAAGGGCAAGTTCTAAAAATCCTAGTATAATTTAGATAAGTTAAATTTATTACTTCCTCATCTTTTTCACTTGAACCTTGAGGTTCAGTTTATTCTACTGGTTTCTCTAGAGTGGGGGGTTTCACCCCAGCACCTATGGGTTTTGTGTGAGAATAAGTGGGAAAGAACTCTTGTAAACGCTCAGGTTTAATGTCTGGGTTAGGGAGTGGTCCTAACATAGCATAGTGATTACCAGAAATAATAACAGGGATGAGTACCTGGGATTTAAAAATGCAGTCTTTTTCCCTCGCATTTGGAGGCTCAGGAATGTATTGTTGATCCCCAATCAGTGTTGGTTCATCCAACCTATGCGCAGGAGGGATGATGGAAGGTTGCTCACTCTTGGAAGGTTTGCTGCTTGATGATTTTTGAAAAGCCATTGTTGAATCAGAAAGTTGTAGAAAGAAGATGAAGATTTGGAGTGATGGTGAAGAAGAAAGGTTCAAAAGTGTAAAAAAGAAAGAGAAATAGGGGTTTATGTATTTATAAGAGGAAATGATTTTTTGAGTTTAGTGGTGATCATGGAGGGCACGTGGCATCATCTTGACGGTGATGAAGAAAAGTGGAAGTTAAAAAAGAGATGGCCATGACGTTAGGTTAAGTAATAATGGGCTAGAAGCTAGAACGTGGGCTAGAGTTGACGTTTTGAGAAAGTAAAATGATGAAATATGTTGGAACTTGAAATTGTGTAATTTAAAATTAGGATGACATGGCGTCAAAATATTGGTTGAACACCAAAGGGTTATTTCTCCAGGATAGTCGAAATACCTTTGCTGGGGGGCAATTTGTATATGCGTATTTTCGACGCCATGAGTTCAACACGTAAAAAGTTATTTTCGACAAATAGAGGAACATGCCAAAAGAAGTACAACTGAAAGAGTATATCTACTTGGGAGATATTCTTCAACATCCTTCGACATTTCGACAGGACAACGTTTCGACATTTCGTCAAGTAAAGATTTCTGCAAAATGAAAAAAGTTTGGACAAGTATGAAGAAGGTTGCAATAGTTCGACAATTCGACAAGTCTGAAAGGACGCGTTTGTTCGACATAACTTGAAGATTCAAATTCAAGAGAATTATAACGTTTGGCAGAAGACGCGTGGAAGCACCTGGCGAAAGGGAGACATGCAGAAGGCCAGATGTCGAAGATTTAGGATTTAGTCGTTAATAGCAGTTATTTTGTTTATCTATAAATAGGATAGTTGTTATTAGAATTGAGGGTGAAAAACTTGTACAAAACTTCCTGAAATTACTCAAAGTACCCGTGTGAGAGAAAAGAGTTATTTGGAAAAATGTACGTGTAAACACCATCTTTTAATTTCTTTATCAATCAAAGTCTTTTTTACCAATTCCTTTACATTTACCAGTATCTTTATGTTTTCTTCGCCATTTTACTTTAAAAGTTCTTTTCAAAGTCATTTTCTTTTATCTCAGACTTTCATCTAGAGTTAGTCGAAATCTTTTATTCCAAAAGACTTAAATACATAAAACCAAGAACCAAGATATCACCCTTAATTTAAAATTTATCACGTTGATCTAAGTTTTCGCACGAGGTCCTAGGATTTGTTTGGTTAATCCTGCAAGTAACCCAGATTTCACCATTCTGGTAAACCAGAGGTTGTTCGCCAAGATCATGTGTTTAATTTCAGAAATCGGTATTTCAAATTTTGGATCTATAAAGAGGCAACAGTTGAAGAGGAAGGGGAACCGGGAGTTGATACGCATAAAAAAAAAGTCATAAGCTAAAAGCTACAAGCGCAAAAGCTACTTCAAATAGTTTTTGAAAAAAAAAGCTAAAAGCTAGTTAAAAAGCTAAAAGCTAAAAGCTCTTTTTATGGTCTTACCAAATAGACTCTTAATATTTTATATATTTGTTTATTTGTGCTGCTTCCACCATAAAAGCCTTCTATACTACTCCAATGTAACAAAAAGGCTTCTTCATAGGTTCTGCCAATGATTGGCCGAGTCCATGCATGGGTGGAAAATGTTTCAATGGATAGTCCTTTCTTTGGCCGAACACATATTAAAATACTGGCATTTTGGTATTTTTTTCAACTTGTGGCATTTTTGTAATTTTTATTTCAAACAGTAGCATATGGGTAAAAAAATTCTGCTATGAAAGCCTCCAATAATTAATGGGTTTGCAGAGTTTTGTTTTTTCAACTACGTTGAACCCAAAGTCCTGCAAGCAGCAGCTTTTCTCCTGGCCAAGATGGGGTCCAGAGACAATGTTGTTATTCAGACTCTCACACGGGTGGATATCAACGTTGAATGGATAATGGCTCTTTTTCAAGAAAGGATTGACAGAGGCTATTGTGTTATTGTATGTCCTAAACCCTTTCACTGTGACTCGTACTAAGGCCTTGGAGAGTCCCTCATAACAGCTCTCATTAAGAAAGAGGAAGCCCCTGCACGACAAAAAAAAAACAAACATCATCAAATTTCAAATCCCAGCATCAAGCGTGATCAAATTAAAAAGGAAAATCATTGAAATCACATTCAAAAGGCAAGAAAGCAGGAATCATCAATATTTCAAAACATAATCAAACATCATTCCATAGTTTCCAAAACAATTACATAACACAATCCTGCACAAGTCATCCAAATGAGTTCAGTTCAACACCTCCCAAAACAGGTCCAAACAACATTAAGTTCATGCCAAAACAAGCACCAAACACCTTTATCAAGTTACCAAAACAGGTTTCGACAGGATATCATGTGTTTAATTTCAGAAATCGGTATTTCAAATTTTGGATCTATAAAGAGGCAACAGTTGAAGAGGAAGGGGAACCGGGAGTTGATACGCATAAAAAAAAAGTCATAAGCTAAAAGCTACAAGCGCAAAAGCTACTTCAAATAGTTTTTGAAAAAAAAAGCTAAAAGCTAGTTAAAAAGCTAAAAGCTAAAAGCTAAAATGCATTACCAAACAAAGCTTTTTAATCAAAATGAGCTAAAAGCTAAAAGCTACAAGCTAAAAGCTCTTTTTATGGTCTTACCAAATAGACTCTTAATATTTTATATATTTGTTTATTTGTGCTGCTTCCACCATAAAAGCCTTCTATACTACTCCAATGTAACAAAAAGGCTTCTTCATAGGTTCTGCCAATGATTGGCCGAGTCCATGCATGGGTGGAAAATGTTTCAATGGATAGTCCTTTCTTTGGCCGAACACATATTAAAATACTGGCATTTTGGTATTTTTTTCAACTTGTGGCATTTTTGTAATTTTTATTTCAAACAGTAGCATATGGGTAAAAAAATGCTGCTATCAAAGCCTCCAATAATTAATGGGTTTGCAGAGTTTTGTTTTTTAAACTACGTTGAACCCAAAGTCCTGCAAGCAGCAGCTTTTCTCCTGGCCAAGATGGGGTCCAGAGACAATGTTGTTATTCAGACTCTCACACGGGTGGATATCAACGTTGAATGGATAATGGCTCTTTTTCAAGAAAGGATTGACAGAGGCTATTGTGTTATTGTATGTCCTAAACCCTTTCACTGTGACTCGTACTAAGGCCTTGGAGTGTCCCTCATAACAGCTCTCATTAAGAAAGAGGAAGCCCCTGCATGACAAAAAAAAAACAAACATCATCAAATTTCAAATCCCAGCATCAAGCGTGATCAAATTAAAAAGGAAAATCATTGAAATCACATTCAAAAGGCAAGAAAGCAGGAATCATCAATATTTCATAACATAATCAAACATCATTCCATAGTTTCCAAAACAATTACATAACACAATCCTGCACAAGTCATCCAAATGAGTTCAGTTCAACACCTCCCAAAACAGGTCCAAACAACATTAAGTTCATGCCAAAACAAGCACCAAACACCTTTATCAAGTTACCAAAACAGGTTTCGACAGGATATCATGTGTTTAATTTCAGAAATCGGTATTTCAAATTTTGGATCTATAAAGAGGCAACAGTTGAAGAGGAAGGGGAACCGGGAGTTGATACGCATAAATAAAAGTCATAAGCTAAAAGCTACAAGCTCAAAAGCTACTTCAAATAATTTTTGAAAAAAGAAGCTAAAAGCTAGTTAAAAAGCTAAAAGCTAAAAGCTAAAATGCATTACCAAACAAAGCTTTTTAATCAAAATGAGCTAAAAGCTAAAAGCTACAAGCTAAAAGCTCTTTTTATGGTCTTACCAAATAGACTCTTAATATTTTATATATTTGTTTGTTTGTGCTGCTTCCACCATAAAAGCCTTCTATACTACTCCAATGTAACAAAAAGGCTTCTTCATAGGTTCTGCCAATGATTGGCGGAGTCCATGCATGGGTGGAAAATGTTTCAATGGATAGTCCTTTCTTTGGCTGAACACATATTAAAATACTGGCATTTTGGTATTTTTCTCAACTTGTGGCATTTTTGTATTTTTTATTTCAAACAGTAGCATATGGGTAAAAAAATTCTGCTATCAAAGCCACCAATAATTAATGGGTTTGCAAAGTTTTGTTTTTTCAACTACGTTGAACCCAAAGTCCTGCAAGCAGCAGCTTTTCTCCTGTCCAAGATGGGGTCCAGAGACAATGTTGTTATTCAGACTCTCACACGGGTGGATATCAATGTTGAATGGATAATGGCTCTTTTTCAAGAAAGGATTGACAGAGGCTATTGTGTTATTGTATGTCCTAAACCCTTTCACTGTGACTCGTACTAAGGCCATGGAGAGTCCCTCATAACAGCTCTCATTAAGAAAGAGGAAGCCCCTGCACGACAAAAAAAAACAAACATCATCAAATTTCAAATCCCAGCATCAAGCGTGATCAAATTAAAAAGGAAAATCATTGAAATCACATTCAAAAGGCAAGAAAGCAGGAATCATCAATATTTTAAAACATAATCAAACATCATTCCATAGTTTCCAAAACAATTACAGAACACAATCCTGCACAAGTCATCCAAATGAGTTCAGTTCAACACCTCCCAAAACAGGTCCAAAGAACATTAAGTTCATGCCAAAACAAGCACCAAACACCTTTATCAAGTTACCAAAACAGGTTTCGACAGGATATCATGTGTTTAATTTCAGAAATCGGTATTTCAAATTTTGGATCTATAAGGAGGCAACAGTTGAAGAGGAAGGGGAACCGGGAGTTGATACGCATAAAAAAAAAGTCATAAGCTAAAAGCTATAAGCTCAAAAGCTACTTCAAAAAGTTTTTGAAAAAAAAAGCTAAAAGCTAGTTAAAAAGCTAAAAGCTAAAATGCATTACCAAACAAAGCTTTTTAATCAAAATGAGCTAAAAGCTAAAAGCTAAAAGCTACAAGCTAAAAGCTCTTTTATGGTCTTACCAAATAGACACTTAATATTTTATATATTTGTTTGTTTGTGCTTCTTCCAGCATAAAAGCCTTCTATATTACTCCAATGTAACAAAAAGGCTTCTTCATAGGTTCTGCCAATGATTGGCCGAGTCCATGCATGGGTGGAAAATGTTTCAATGGATAGTCCTTTCTTTAGCCGAACACATATTAAAATACTGGCATTTTGGTATTTTTTTCAACTTGTGGCATTTTTGTAATTTTTATTTCAAACAGTAGCATATGGGTAAAAAAATTCTGCTATGAAAGCCTCCAATAATTAATGGGTTTGCAGAGTTTTGTTTTTTCAACTACGTTGAACCCAAAGTCCTGCAAGCAGCAACTTTTCTCCTGGCCAAGATGGGGTCCAGAGACAATGTTGTTATTCAGACTCTCACACGGGTGGATATCAACGTTGAATGGATAATGGCTCTTTTTCAAGAAAGGATTGACAGAGGCTATTGTGTTATTGTATGTCCTAAACCCTTTCACTGTGACTCGTACTAAGGCCTTGGAGAGTCCCTCATAATAGCTCTCATTAAGAAAGAGGAAGCCCCTGCACGACAAAAAAAAAACAAACATCATCAAATTTCAAATCCCAGCATCAAGCGTGATCAAATTAAAAAGGAAAATCATTGAAATCACATTCAAAAGGCAAGAAAGCAGGAATCATCAATATTTCAAAACATAATCAAACATCATTCCATAGTTTCCAAAACAATTACATAACACAATCCTGCACAAGTCATCCAAATGAGTTCAGTTCAACACCTCCCAAAACAGGTCCAAACAACATTAAGTTCATGCCAAAACAAGCACCAAACACCTTTATCAAGTTACCAAAACAGGTTTCGACAGGATATCATGTGTTTAATTTCAGAAATCGGTATTTCAAATTTTGGATCTATAAAGAGGCAACAGTTGAAGAGGAAGGGGAACCGGGAGTTGATACGCATAAATAAAAGTCATAAGCTAAAAGCTACAAGCTCAAAAGCTACTTCAAATAATTTTTGAAAAAAGAAGCTAAAAGCTAGTTAAAAAGCTAAAAGCTAAAAGCTAAAATGCATTACCAAACAAAGCTTTTTAATCAAAATGAGCTAAAAGCTAAAAGCTACAAGCTAAAAGCTCTTTTTATGGTCTTACCAAATAGACTCTTAATATTTTATATATTTGTTTGTTTGTGCTGCTTCCACCATAAAAGCCTTCTATACTACTCCAATGTAACAAAAAGGCTTCTTCATAGGTTCTGCCAATGATTGGCGGAGTCCATGCATGGGTGGAAAATGTTTCAATGGATAGTCCTTTCTTTGGCTGAACACATATTAAAATACTGGCATTTTGGTATTTTTCTCAACTTGTGGCATTTTTGTATTTTTTATTTCAAACAGTAGCATATGGGTAAAAAAATTCTGCTATCAAAGCCACCAATAATTAATGGGTTTGCAAAGTTTTGTTTTTTCAACTACGTTGAACCCAAAGTCCTGCAAGCAGCAGCTTTTCTCCTGTCCAAGATGGGGTCCAGAGACAATGTTGTTATTCAGACTCTCACACGGGTGGATATCAATGTTGAATGGATAATGGCTCTTTTTCAAGAAAGGATTGACAGAGGCTATTGTGTTATTGTATGTCCTAAACCCTTTCACTGTGACTCGTACTAAGGCCATGGAGAGTCCCTCATAACAGCTCTCATTAAGAAAGAGGAAGCCCCTGCACGACAAAAAAAAACAAACATCATCAAATTTCAAATCCCAGCATCAAGCGTGATCAAATTAAAAAGGAAAATCATTGAAATCACATTCAAAAGGCAAGAAAGCAGGAATCATCAATATTTTAAAACATAATCAAACATCATTCCATAGTTTCCAAAACAATTACAGAACACAATCCTGCACAAGTCATCCAAATGAGTTCAGTTCAACACCTCCCAAAACAGGTCCAAAGAACATTAAGTTCATGCCAAAACAAGCACCAAACACCTTTATCAAGTTACCAAAACAGGTTTCGACAGGATATCATGTGTTTAATTTCAGAAATCGGTATTTCAAATTTTGGATCTATAAGGAGGCAACAGTTGAAGAGGAAGGGAACCGGGAGTTGATACGCATAAAAAAAAAGTCATAAGCTAAAAGCTATAAGCTCAAAAGCTACTTCAAAAAGTTTTTGAAAAAAAAAGCTAAAAGCTAGTTAAAAAGCTAAAAGCTAAAATGCATTACCAAACAAAGCTTTTTAATCAAAATGAGCTAAAAGCTAAAAGCTAAAAGCTACAAGCTAAAAGCTCTTTTATGGTCTTACCAAATAGACACTTAATATTTTATATATTTGTTTGTTTGTGCTTCTTCCAGCATAAAAGCCTTCTATATTACTCCAATGTAACAAAAAGGCTTCTTCATAGGTTCTGCCAATGATTGGCCGAGTCCATGCATGGGTGGAAAATGTTTCAATGGATAGTCCTTTCTTTAGCCGAACACATATTAAAATACTGGCATTTTGGTATTTTTTTCAACTTGTGGCATTTTTGTAATTTTTATTTCAAACAGTAGCATATGGGTAAAAAAATTCTGCTATGAAAGCCTCCAATAATTAATGGGTTTGCAGAGTTTTGTTTTTTCAACTACGTTGAACCCAAAGTCCTGCAAGCAGCAACTTTTCTCCTGGCCAAGATGGGGTCCAGAGACAATGTTGTTATTCAGACTCTCACACGGGTGGATATCAACGTTGAATGGATAATGGCTCTTTTTCAAGAAAGGATTGACAGAGGCTATTGTGTTATTGTATGTCCTAAACCCTTTCACTGTGACTCGTACTAAGGCCTTGGAGAGTCCCTCATAATAGCTCTCATTAAGAAAGAGGAAGCCCCTGCACGACAAAAAAAAAACAAACATCATCAAATTTCAAATCCCAGCATCAAGCGTGATCAAATTAAAAAGGAAAATCATTGAAATCACATTCAAAAGGCAAGAAAGCAGGAATCATCAATATTTCAAAACATAATCAAACATCATTCCATAGTTTCCAAAACAATTACATAACACAATCCTGCACAAGTCATCCAAATGAGTTCAGTTCAACACCTCCCAAAACAGGTCCAAACAACATTAAGTTCATGCCAAAATAAGCACCAAACACCTTTATCAAGTTACCAAAACAGGTTTCGACGGGATATCATATGTTTAATTTCAGAAATCGGTATTTCAAATTTTGGATCTATAAAGAGGCAACAGTTGAAGAGGAAGGGGAACCGGGAGTTGATACGCATAAAAAAAAGTCATAAGTTAAAAGCTACAAGCTCAAAAGCTACATCAAATAGTTTTTGAAAAAAGAAGCTAAAAGCTAGTTAAAAAGCTAAAAGCTAAAAGCTAAAATGCATTACCAAACAAAGCTTTTTAATCAAAATGAGCTAAAAGCTAAATGCTACAAGCTAAAAGCTCTTTTTATGGTCTTACCAAATAGACTCTTAATATTTTATATATTTGTTTGTTTGTGCTGCTTCCACCATAAAAGCCTTCTATACTACTCCAATGTAACAAAAAGGCTTCTTCATAGGTTCTGCCAATGATTGGCCGAGTCCATGCATGGGTGGAAAATGTTTCAATGGATAGTCCTTTCTTTGGCCGAACACATATTAAAATACTGGCATTTTGGTATTTTTTTCAACTTGTGGCATTTTTGTAATTTTTATTTCAAACAGTAGCATATGGGTAAAAAAATTCTGCTATGAAAGCCTCCAATAATTAATGGGTTTGCAGAGTTTTGTTTTTTCAACTACGTTGAACCCAAAGTCCTGCAAGCAGCAGCTTTTCTCCTGGCCAAGATGGGGTCCAGAGACAATGTTGTTATTCAGACTCTCACACGGGTGGATATCAACGTTGAATGGATAATGGCTCTTTTTCAAGAAAGGATTGACAGTGGCTATTGTGTTATTGTATTTTCTAAACCCTTTCACTATGACTCGTACTAAGGTCTTGGAGAGTCCCTCATAACAGCTCTCATTAAGAAAGAGGAAGCCCCTGCACGACAAAAAAAAAACAAACATCATCAAATTTCAAATCCCAGCATCAAGCGTGATCAAATTAAAAAGGAAAATCATTGAAATCACATTCAAAAGGCAAGAAAGCAGGAATCATCAATATTTCAAAACATAATCAAACATCATTCCATAGTTTCCAAAACAATTACATAACACAATCCTGCACAAGTCATCCAAATGAGTTCAGTTCAACACCTCCCAAAACAGGTCCAAACAACATTAAGTTCATGCCAAAACAAGCACCAAACACCTTTATCAAGTTACCAAAACAGGTTTCGACAGGATATCATGTGTTTAATTTCAGAAATCGGTATTTCAAATTTTGGATCTATAAAGAGGCAACAGTTGAAGAGGAAGGGGAACCGGGAGTTGATACGCATAAAAAAAAAGTCATAAGCTAAAAGCTACAAGCGCAAAAGCTACTTCAAATAGTTTTTGAAAAAAAAAGCTAAAAGCTAGTTAAAAAGCTAAAAGCTAAAAGCTAAAATGCATTACCAAACAAAGCTTTTTAATCAAAATGAGCTAAAAGCTAAAAGCTACAAGCTAAAAGCTCTTTTTATGGTCTTACCAAATAGACTCTTAATATTTTATATATTTGTTTATTTGTGCTGCTTCCACCATAAAAGCCTTCTATACTACTCCAATGTAACAAAAAGGCTTCTTCATAGGTTCTGCCAATGATTGGCCGAGTCCATGCATGGGTGGAAAATGTTTCAATGGATAGTCCTTTCTTTGGCCGAACACATATTAAAATACTGGCATTTTGGTATTTTTTTCAACTTGTGGCATTTTTGTAATTTTTATTTCAAACAGTAGCATATGGGTAAAAAAATGCTGCTATCAAAGCCTACAATAATTAATGGGTTTGCAGAGTTTTGTTTTTTAAACTACGTTGAACCCAAAGTCCTGCAAGCAGCAGCTTTTCTCCTGGCCAAGATGGGGTCCAGAGACAATGTTGTTATTCAGACTCTCACACGGGTGGATATCAACGTTGAATGGATAATGGCTCTTTTTCAAGAAAGGATTGACAGAGGCTATTGTGTTATTGTATGTCCTAAACCCTTTCACTGTGACTCGTACTAAGACCTTGGAGTGTCCCTCATAACAGCTCTCATTAAGAAAGAGGAAGCCCCTGCATGACAAAAAAAAAACAAACATCATCAAATTTCAAATCCCAGCATCAAGCGTGATCAAATTAAAAAGGAAAATCATTGAAATCACATTCAAAAGGCAAGAAAGCAGGAATCATCAATATTTCATAACATAATCAAACATCATTACATAGTTTCCAAAACAATTACATAACACAATCCTGCACAAGTCATCCAAATGAGTTCAGTTCAACACCTCCCAAAACAGGTCCCAACAACATTAAGTTCATGCCAAAACAAGCACCAAACACCTTTATCAAGTTACCAAAACAGGTTTCGACAGGATATCATGTGTTTAATTTCAGAAATCGGTATTTCAAATTTTGGATCTATAAAGAGGCAACAGTTGAAGAGGAAGGGGAACCGGGAGTTGATACGCATAAATAAAAGTCATAAGCTAAAAGCTACAAGCTCAAAAGCTACTTCAAATAATTTTTGAAAAAAGAAGCTAAAAGCTAGTTAAAAAGCTAAAAGCTAAAAGCTAAAATGCATTACCAAACAAAGCTTTTTAATCAAAATGAGCTAAAAGCTAAAAGCTACAAGCTAAAAGCTCTTTTTATGGTCTTACCAAATAGACTCTTAATATTTTATATATTTGTTTGTTTGTGCTGCTTCCACCATAAAAGCCTTCTATACTACTCCAATGTAACAAAAAGGCTTCTTCATAGGTTCTGCCAATGATTGGCGGAGTCCATGCATGGGTGGAAAATGTTTCAATGGATAGTCCTTTCTTTGGCTGAACACATATTAAAATACTGGCATTTTGGTATTTTTCTCAACTTGTGGCATTTTTGTATTTTTTATTTCAAACAGTAGCATATGGGTAAAAAAATTCTGCTATCAAAGCCACCAATAATTAATGGGTTTGCAAAGTTTTGTTTTTTCAACTACGTTGAACCCAAAGTCCTGCAAGCAGCAGCTTTTCTCCTGTCCAAGATGGGGTCCAGAGATAATGTTGTTATTCAGACTCTCACACGGGTGGATATCAATGTTGAATGGATAATGGCTCTTTTTCAAGAAAGGATTGACAGAGGCTATTGTGTTATTGTATGTCCTAAACCCTTTCACTGTGACTCGTACTAAGGCCTTGGAGTGTCCCTCATAACAGCTCTCATTAAGAAAGAGGAAGCCCCTGCATGACAAAAAAAAAACAAACATCATCAAATTTCAAAACCCAGCATCAAGCGTGATCAAATTAAAAAGGAAAATCATTGAAATCACATTCAAAAGGCAAGAAAGCAGGAATCATCAATATTTCATAACATAATCAAACATCATTCCATAGTTTCCAAAACAATTACATAACACAATCCTGCACAAGTCATCCAAATGAGTTCAGTTCAACACCTCCCAAAACAGGTCCAAACAACATTAAGTTCATGCCAAAACAAGCACCAAACACCTTTATCAAGTTACCAAAACAGGTTTCGACAGGATATCATGTGTTTAATTTCAGAAATCGGTATTTCAAATTTTGGATCTATAAAGAGGCAACAGTTGAAGAGGAAGGGGAACCGGGAGTTGATACGCATAAATAAAAGTCATAAGCTAAAAGCTACAAGCTCAAAAGCTACTTCAAATAATTTTTGAAAAAAGAAGCTAAAAGCTAGTTAAAAAGCTAAAAGCTAAAAGCTAAAATGCATTTCCAAACAAAGCTTTTTAATCAAAATGAGCTAAAAGCTAAAAGCTAAAAGCTAAAAGCTCTTTTTATGGTCTTACCAAATAGACTCTTAATATTTTATATATTTGTTTGTTTGTGCTGCTTCCACCATAAAAGCCTTCTATACTACTCCAATGTAACAAAAAGGCTTCTTCATAGGTTCTGCCAATGATTGGCGGAGTCCATGCATGGGTGGAAAATGTTTCAATGGATAGTCCTTTCTTTGGCTGAACACATATTAAAATACTGGCATTTTGGTATTTTTCTCAACTTGTGGCATTTTTGTATTTTTTATTTCAAACAGTAGCATATGGGTAAAAAAATTCTGCTATCAAAGCCACCAATAATTAATGGGTTTGCAAAGTTTTGTTTTTTCAACTACGTTGAACCCAAAGTCCTGCAAGCAGCAGCTTTTCTCCTGTCCAAGATGGGGTCCAGAGATAATGTTGTTATTCAGACTCTCACACGGGTGGATATCAATGTTGAATGGATAATGGCTCTTTTTCAAGAAAGGATTGACAGAGGCTATTGTGTTATTGTATGTCCTAAACCCTTTCACTGTGACTCGTACTAAGGCCATGGAGAGTCCCTCATAACAGCTCTCATTAAGAAAGAGGAAGCCCCTGCACGACAAAAAAAAACAAACATCATCAAATTTCAAATCCCAGCATCAAGCGTGATCAAATTAAAAAGGAAAATCATTGAAATCACATTCAAAAGGCAAGAAAGCAGGAATCATCAATATTTTAAAACATAATCAAACATCATTCCATAGTTTCCAAAACAATTACAGAACACAATCCTGCACAAGTCATCCAAATGAGTTCAGTTCAACACCTCCCAAAACAGGTCCAAAGAACATTAAGTTCATGCCAAAACAAGCACCAAACACCTTTATCAAGTTACCAAAACAGGTTTCGACAGGATATCATGTGTTTAATTTCAGAAATCGGTATTTCAAATTTTGGATCTATAAGGAGGCAACAGTTGAAGAGGAAGGGGAACCGGGAGTTGATACGCATAAAAAAAAAGTCATAAGCTAAAAGCTATAAGCTCAAAAGCTACTTCAAATAGTTTTTGAAAAAAAAAGCTAAAAGCTAGTTAAAAAGCTAAAAGCTAAAATGCATTACCAAACAAAGCTTTTTAATCAAAATGAGCTAAAAGCTAAAAGCTAAAAGCTACAAGCTAAAAGCTCTTTTATGGTCTTACCAAATAGACACTTAATATTTTATATATTTGTTTGTTTGTGATTCTTCCAGCATAAAAGCCTTCTATATTACTCCAATGTAACAAAAAGGCTTCTTCATAGGTTCTGCCAATGATTGGCCGAGTCCATGCATGGGTGGAAAATGTTTCAATGGATAGTCCTTTCTTTAGCCGAACACATATTAAAATACTGGCATTTTGGTATTTTTTTCAACTTGTGGCATTTTTGTAATTTTTATTTCAAACAGTAGCATATGGGTAAAAAAATTCTGCTATGAAAGCCTCCAATAATTAATGGGTTTGCAGAGTTTTGTTTTTTCAACTACGTTGAACCCAAAGTCCTGCAAGCAGCAGCTTTTCTCCTGGCCAAGATGGGGTCCAGAGACAATGTTGTTATTCAGACTCTCACACGGGTGGATATCAACGTTGAATGGATAATGGCTCTTTTTCAAGAAAGGATTGACAGAGGCTATTGTGTTATTGTATGTCCTAAACCCTTTCACTGTGACTCGTACTAAGGCCTTGGAGAGTCCCTCATAATAGCTCTCATTAAGAAAGAGGAAGCCCCTGCACGACAAAAAAAAAACAAACATCATCAAATTTCAAATCCCAGCATCAAGCGTGATCAAATTAAAAAGGAAAATCATTGAAATCACATTCAAAAGGCAAGAAAGCAGGAATCATCAATATTTCAAAACATAATCAAACATCATTCCATAGTTTCCAAAACAATTACATAACACAATCCTGCACAAGTCATCCAAATGAGTTCAGTTCAACACCTCCCAAAACAGGTCCAAACAACATTAAGTTCATGCCAAAATAAGCACCAAACACCTTTATCAAGTTACCAAAAAAGGTTTCGACAGGATATCATAAGTTTAATTTCAGAAATCGGTATTTCAAATTTTGGATCTATAAAGAGGCAACAGTTGAAGAGGAAGGGGAACCGGGAGTTGATACGCATAAAAAAAAGTCATAAGCTAAAAGCTACAAGCTCAAAAGCTACTTCAAATAGTTTTTGAAAAAAGAAGCTAAAAGCTAGTTAAAAAGCTAAAAGCTAAAAGCTAAAATGCATTACCAAACAAAGCTTTTTAATCAAAATGAGCTAAAAGCTAAATGCTACAAGCTAAAAGCTCTTTTTATGGTCTTACCAAATAGACTCTTAATATTTTATATATTTGTTTGTTTGTGCTGCTTCCACCATAAAAGCCTTCTATACTACTCCAATGTAACAAAAAGGCTTCTTCATAGGTTCTGCCAATGATTGGCCGAGTCCATGCATGGGTGGAAAATGTTTCAATGGATAGTCCTTTCTTTGGCCGAACACATATTAAAATACTGGCATTTTGGTATTTTTTTCAACTTGTGGCATTTTTGTAATTTTTATTTCAAACAGTAGCATATGGGTAAAAAAATTCTGCTATGAAAGCCTCCAATAATTAATGGGTTTGCAGAGTTTTGTTTTTTCAACTACGTTGAACCCAAAGTCCTGCAAGCAGCAGCTTTTCTCCTGGCCAAGATGGGGTCCAGAGACAATGTTGTTATTCAGACTCTCACACGGGTGGATATCAACGTTGAATGGATAATGGCTCTTTTTCAAGAAAGGATTGACAGAGGCTATTGTGTTATTGTATGTCCTAAACCCTTTCACTGTGACTCGTACTAAGGCCTTGGAGAGACCCTCATAATAGCTCTCATTAAGAAAGAGGAAGCCCCTGCACGACAAAAAAAAAACAAACATCATCAAATTTCAAATCCCAGCATCAAGCGTGATCAAATTAAAAAGGAAAATCATTGAAATCACATTTAAAAGGCAAGAAAGCAGGAATCATCAATATTTCAAAACATAATCAAACATCATTCCATAGTTTCCAAAACAATTACATAACACAATCCTGCACAAGTCATCCAAATGAGTTCAGTTCAACACCTCCCAAAACAGGTCCAAACAACATTAAGTTCATGCCAAAATAAGCACCAAACACCTTTATCAAGTTACCAAAACAGGTTTCGACAGGATATCATGTGTTTAATTTCAGAAATCGGTATTTCAAATTTTGGATCTATAAAGAGGCAACAGTTGAAGAGGAAGGGGAACCGGGAGTTGATACGCATAAAAAAAAGTCATAAGCTAAAAGCTACAAGCTCAAAAGCTACTTCAAATAGTTTTTGAAAAAAGAAGCTAAAAGCTAGTTAAAAAGCTAAAAGCTAAAAGCTAAAATGCATTACCAAACAAAGCTTTTTAATCAAAATGAGCTAAAAGCTAAATGCTACAAGCTAAAAGCTCTTTTTATGGTCTTACCAAATAGACTCTTAATATTTTATATATTTGTTTGTTTGTGCTGCTTCCACCATAAAAGCCTTCTATACTACTCCAATGTAACAAAAAGGCTTCTTCATAGGTTCTGCCAATGATTGGCCGAGTCCATGCATGGGTGGAAAATGTTTCAATGGATAGTCCTTTCTTTGGCTGAACACATATTAAAATACTGGCATTTTGGTATTTTTCCAAACTTGTGGCATTTTTGTATTTTTTATTTCAAACAGTAGCATATGGGTAAAAAAATTCTGCTATCAAAGCCTCCAATAATTAATGGGTTTGCAGAGTTTTGTTTTTTCAACTACGTTGAACCCAAAGTCCTGCAAGCAGCAGCTTTTCTCCTGTCCATGATGGGGTCCAGAGACAATGTTGTTATTCAGACTCTCACACGGGTGGATATCAATGTTGAATGGATAATGGCTCTTTTTCAAGAAAGGATTGACAGAGGCTATTGTGTTATTGTATGTCCTAAACCCTTTCACTGTGACTCGTACTAAGGCCTTGGAGAGTCCCTCATAACAGCTCTCATTAAGAAAGAGGAAGCCCCTGCACGACAAAAAAAAAACAAACATCATCAAATTTCAAATCCCAGCATCAAGCGTGATCAAATTAAAAAGGAAAATCATTGAAATCACATTCAAAAGGCAAGAAAGCAGGAATCATCAATATTTCAAAACATAATCAAACATCATTCCATAGTTTCCAAAACAATTACATAACACAATCCTGCACAAGTCATCCAAATGAGTTCAGTTCAACACCTCCCAAAACAGGTCCAAACAACATTAAGTTCATGCCAAAACAAGCACCAAACACCTTTATCAAGTTACCAAAACAGGTTTCGACAGGATATCATGTGTTTAATTTCAGAAATCGGTATTTCAAATTTTGGATCTATAAAGAGGCAACAGTTGAAGAGGAAGGGGAACCGGGAGTTGATACGCATAAAAAAAAAGTCATAAGCTAAAAGCTACAAGCTCAAAAGCTACTTCAAATAGTTTTTGAAAAAAAAAGCTAAAAGCTAGTTAAAAAGCTAAAAGCTAAAAGCTAAAATGCATTACCAAACAAAGCTTTTTAATCAAAATGAGCTAAAAGCTAAAAGCTACAAGCTAAAAGCTCTTTTTATGGTCTTACCAAATAGACTCTTAATATTTTATATATTTGTTTGTTTGTGCTGCTTCCACCATAAAAGCCTTCTATACTACTCCAATGTAACAAAAAGGCTTCTTCATAGGTTCTGCCAATGATTGGCCGAGTCCATGCATGGGTGGAAAATGTTTCAATGGATAGTCCTTTCTTTGGCCGAACACATATTAAAATACTGGCATTTTGGTATTTTTTTCAACTTGTGGCATTTTTGTAATTTTTATTTCAAACAGTAGCATATGGGTAAAAAAATTCTGCTATGAAAGCCTCCAATAATTAATGGGTTTGCAGAGTTTTGTTTTTTCAACTACGTTGAACCCAAAGTCCTGCAAGCAGCAGCTTTTCTCCTGGCCAAGATGGGGTCCAGAGACAATGTTGTTATTCAGACTCTCACACGGGTGGATATCAACGTTGAATGGATAATGGCTCTTTTTCAAGAAAGGATTGACAGAGGCTATTGTGTTATTGTATGTCCTAAACCCTTTCACTGTGACTCGTACTAAGGCCTTGGAGAGTCCCTCATAACAGCTCTCATTAAGAAAGAGGAAGCCCCTGCACGACAAAAAAAAAACAAACATCATCAAATTTCAAATCCCAGCATCAAGCGTGATCAAATTAAAAAGGAAAATCATTGAAATCACATTCAAAAGGCAAGAAAGCAGGAATCATCAATATTTCAAAACATAATCAAACATCATTCCATAGTTTCCAAAACAATTACATAACACAATCCTGCACAAGTCATCCAAATGAGTTCAGTTCAACACCTCCCAAAACAGGTCCAAACAACATTAAGTTCATGCCAAAACAAGCACCAAACACCTTTATCAAGTTACCAAATCAGCTTTCGACAGGATATCATGTGTTTAATTTCAGAAATCGGTATTTCAAATTTTGGATCTATAAAGAGGCAACAGTTGAAGAGGAAGGGGAACCGGGAGTTGATACGCATAAAAAAAAGTCATAAGCTAAAAGCTACAAGCTCAAAAGCTACTTCAAATAGTTTTTGAAAAAAGAAGCTAAAAGCTAGTTAAAAAGCTAAAAGCTAAAAGCTAAAATGCATTACCAAACAAAGCTTTTTAATCAAAATGAGCTAAAAGCTAAAAGCTACAAGCTAAAAGCTCTTTTTATGGTCTTACCAAATAGACTCTTAATATTTTATATATTTGTTTGTTTGTGCTGCTTCCACCATAAAAGCCTTCTATACTACTCCAATGTAACAAAAAGGCTTCTTCATAGGTTCTGCCAATGATTGGCCGAGTCCATGCATGGGTGGAAAATGTTTCAATGGATATTCCTTTCTTTGGCTGAACACATATTAAAATACTGGCATTTTGGTATTTTTCTCAACTTGTGGCATTTTTGTATTTTTTATTTCAAACAGTAGCATATGGGTAAAAAAATTCTGCTATCAAAGCCTCCAATAATTAATGGGTTTGCAAAGTTTTGTTTTTCAACTACTATGAACCCAAAGTCCTGCAAGCAGCAGCTTTTCTCCTGTCCAAGATGGGGTACAGAGACAATGTTGTTATTCAGACTCTCACACGGGTGGATATCAACGTTGAATGGATAATGGCTCTTTTTCAAGAAAGGATTGACAGAGGCTATTGTGTTATTGTATGTCCTAAACCCTTTCACTGTGACTCGTACTAAGGCCTTGGAGAGTCCCTCATAACAGCTCTCATTGAGAAAGAGGAAGCCCTTGCACGACAAAAAAAAAACAAACATCATCAAATTTCAAATCCCAGCATCAAGCGTGATCAAATTAAAAAGGAAAATCATTGAAATCACATTCAAAAGGCAAGAAAGCAGGAATCATCAATATTTCAAAACATAATCAAACATCATTCCATAGTTTCCAAAACAATTACATAACACAATCCTGCACAAGTCATCCAAATGAGTTCAGTTCAACACCTCCCAAAACAGGTCCAAACAACATTAAGTTCATGCCAAAACAAGCACCAAACACCTTTATCAAGTTACCAAAATAGGTTTCGACAGGATATCATGTGTTTAATTTCAGAAATCGGTATTTCAAATTTTGGATCTATAAAGAGGCAACAGTTGAAGAGGAAGGGAAACCGGGAGTTGATACGCATAAAAAAAAGTCATAAGCTAAAAGCTACAAGCTCAAAAGCTACTTCAAATAGTTTTTGAAAAAAGAAGCTAAAAGCTAGTTAAAAAGCTAAAAGCTAAAAGCTAAAATGCATTACCAAACAAAGCTTTTTAATCAAAATGAGCTAAAAGCTAAAAGCTACAAGCTAAAAGCTCTTTTTATGGTCTTACCAAATAGACTCTTAATATTTTATATATTTGTTTGTTTGTGCTGCTTCCACCATAAAAGCCTTCTATACTACTCCAATGTAACAAAAAGGCTTCTTCATAGGTTCTGCCAATGATTGGCCGAGCCCATGCATGGGTGGAAAATGTTTCAATGGATAGTCCTTTCTTTGGCTGAACACATATTAAAATACTGGCATTTTGGTATTTTTCTCAACTTGTGGCATTTTTGTATTTTTTATTTCAAACAGTAGCATATGGGTAAAAAAATTCTGCTATCAAAGCCTCCAATAATTAATGGGTTTGCAATGTTTTGTTTTTTCAACTACGTTGAACCCAAAGTCCTGCAAGCAGCAGCTTTTCTCCTGTCCAAGATGGGGTCCAGAGACAATGTTGTTATTCAGACTCTCACACGGGTGGATATCAACGTTGAATGGATAATGGCTCTTTTTCAAGAAAGGATTGACAGAGGCTATTGTGTTATTGTATATCCTAAACCCTTTCACTGTGACTCGTACTAAGGCCATGGAGAGTCCTTCATAACAGCTCTCATTAAGAAAGAGGAAGCCCCTGCACGACAAAAAAAAACAAACATCATCAAATTTCAAATCCCAACATCAAGCGTGATCAAATTAAAAAGGAAAATCATTGAAATCACATTCAAAAGGCAAGAAAGCAGGAATCAAACATCATTCCATAGTTTCCAAAACAATTACACAACACAATCCTGCACAAGTGTCGCTCCCGGGATTTTCATCCTAGTACAAACGCGAAAGTGGCACAAAACAGAGTCGCCAGCAATGTGTATTTATCCCAAGAGAGGGAAAGGAAACACCGCATAAACCTGAAGGGAACGGAAAGAGCAAGGTCTTGAGACCAAGAGAATGGGTTCGGGAGTCGGTTACGCGAGAGGAAGGTATTAGCACCCCCTCGCGTCCATCGTACCCGATGGGATCCACGCTTGCTGCTTCAATCAAAGGGTGTAAGAAAAGGATACTGGAAGAGGAACTGAAAGAAAGAAAAGAGAAAGAATGGAAAAGGAACGAGAAAGAAATGTAGGGAAAATAAAAGCAGTGCTCGCATGGGCCCTACCCCACTGCCTACGTATCTCATCGGGAGCATGAGAATCAGAGCAATGTAGTTCCCCTCACTAGGGATGGATCGTTTGTGTTTTTTTAGAGAACGGCTTACGTTCTAGCTCAGGTGTTGCAGGCTCGCTGGCCCGAGTGCGTTACCATCTTGCAAGAGAACGAGTAGAGGCGCGTTCATACGTTGAGAGTGAATGAGGTGAGACAAGAATTCCCGAAGGAAATACGTTATTGTTTGTTTTTGTCTTTTGAAAGTTTTTTCATTTGTTTGTTTGCATATGACAGTGTATCTGAATCTTAGTCATTGGAATGTGTACATTCTCACATTCCAAGATGGAATGAGCAAGAAGACACACTAAGAGCGAAGAAGACCCCCACACTTAGTTCCAATCGTCAAGGTTCAAACACACTAGCATACTTGTGTTTATTAAGTGTTTTTGTTGATTATGAAATGAAGAAGTGTTTTTTATTATTTGCACCTTCAACAGGTATTGCATTTAAGTCCCTCATACAAGATCGAATGTTTAACACATTGACCCAAGATGGGCTATAATGCTATACATTCTAAGATTATAAGAGAAAACCCCTTTATAATCTTTTCTTTCTATGAAAGGCCTAAATGCAATAAATGCTTACCTTTATTAGATGTTTTGGATTTTCTTTGAGAGATGAGGAGAGAGACTCAAGAGAGGAGAAAAGGTAAAAATCTATATGAACTAAGACTCAATCCTAATTGAAGATTAAAGGGAGTGATCCTAATGGTTTGTGAGGTTCCAACCTAAAGTCTAAAGAAAGGGTGAATTACACAATTCACTTCTAAAGTAGAAGATGAATTATAATCCAAAAAGGGGAAGGTGATGAGTTGTTAAAAGAAAGCACGTAAGTGCTTAACAAAACACAAAATGGAATTGTAAAAGAGATGAAAGGAAATAAGTTGAATGTGGATTCCTTATCCACACTCAATTGCAACTTACCAAAGCCCCTACATGGTTAGTAAACATGTATAAGAAGTATAAGAAGTAAAAGAACATGCAATGCACCATAAAACTCAAAAGAATTAAATGAGAAACCAAATCCTAGAGCCACAACCAGAATGTACATCATATAGGAAACCAATGATTACTATCAAGCAAACTCAAGTGGATAGGCAACAAACATCATCCATGACATTAGAACATGATATCATAAGAAAAGGGAGAATGAAAGATGAAAGGAAAAAGAAGAAATGTGCATAAATGGAACATGTAATCCATGGATCAGAATTGAAATGAAATGAAAAAAAGATTCACAAACATCTCATAAGTATTCATGCGTGACACATCAAAGCATTTAAGAAGTGATAGAAGAAGTAGGATTGAAATGGAAGTTCAAAAGAAAACACAAGTACAAACACCACATGTTAAAGGTGCACAAGGTTTAAATGAAAGTCAACATGCAAGGATGACATATAATATGTACCAATGACCTACAATGTCAAGAGTGTAGCTCACCAAATAGGCAAATGATCATGCAAGTATACACAAAAGAAAACATGTAAACATGCACAAAAGATTACAATGATATGACATGTTATAATGCTTTAAATGAAATGCATCAAACAAAAGTCAAATGGCCTCATGAAAATTATGAAAACATGGTATTGAAGTTCACTAATCAGAGATGAATCACATATCAAAGTAGCATGCAAGGAACCAAGGCAAAATGAGGTCCAACAATGCACTTAGGTCAAATAGCCATATCATACAAAGTAGCACAAAAGTGAACACCAAACATGCCATAAAATGACCTAAAAAATCAAATAAAAATCAATTAACATACCTCAAGATGCTAATGACTCAATGCAAAAAGAAGAGCATCAAAACAATTTTTAATGATCAAAAACAAAATTAAACAAGATCATGTACCATATTAAGAATGCACATCAAAGAAATTCAAGGAAAAATATAGAACAGGGGTAAAAAGGTCATAAAATCAGAAAATAAAATCAGCAAAAATTTTCTAAATGTTGTAATGACACTCATGAATTTTTGTGGAATTTTATGATGCTATTTAGTATTTTTAAAAATTAAAAAGCAAACGTGTGGAAAAATGGAAAAATAAAATTCAATGCAAAAAGGAATGGGGGTGCGTGACTAGTAGTTACTCAGTTCAAATTACATTGGGCCTTAAACAAGGGGGTGTGAATATCAATCTGGCTTAGGTCCAATAAGCGCGCAAAACACCATAACTAGCATGTTCTTCAGTCAACATAGTCAAAGCAATCTAAGCCATCAGATTAAGTCATAGTCAAACAAAAGTCAAAGTACACAGATCCAACACACGCGCATGAGGTCACACACAAATTATCATGTACTGCATCACACAATGTTTAAGTAAAATCAGAAATAAGGCACATGGCTTGCACGTGAATTTTAATGTGCTGTCAACATAGTAGCCACACGATCACACACATCCAACGGTCACGACTTAAAATGCACTAAACCCTAATTCAAACCCTCACCGGCCGGAGAGGGACCTCCGGTCACCTTCTCCGGCCATTCTCCGGCAACTGCAACTTCCAAACCATCCAAAAAATCATGTAGCATACATCAAAATAAAGAGGAAATCACGTACATTCCAAATCCATCAATGAAATCATCAAACCATTCACATATAGCAAGAAACAAGCACGAACATATTGCCCTATGTTTTTGGATCTAAGCTTCTAAGAAGCTCTATCAACTAGCCAGAGTTCAAATGCTCCTAGTGAGCTCATATCATCATGAAAACAACAAAATAAACAAGTAAACGTGAGAGAAGAGTTTGTAAGCTTCGGAACCTGATCTTGCAGTTCTTGTAGAGTTTGAGAAAACCAGAGGAAATGCTTGCTTCTTCCTTAAGCTTCACTTGGCCAAATAAAGGCTTTGATGAAGATGATGATTCAGTGGAGAAGAAATGAGATCCAAGCTCAAAAATCAGTTGCTCTTTGGTGAAGTTGAGAGAGAATCATAGAAGATTTAGGAGGAGGATGAACAATGTGAACTCGAAGATTCCTTGCAATGGTGATGTTGAGAGTAGAGCAGAGAGAGTTTTTGGAGAGAATGTGGAAGAATGAAGCTGAAAATGAAATTAGAGAGTGAGGTTTGGTTTTATAGTAAACTCTAACCATGGTTTAATGAGTGAGTTAACTGAGTTATGTGGAGTTAAGTGAGTCATGCCTAACTAACTGAGTCAAGTTAGTTAGGGAGAGCCATGATATGGTGTGGCTGGTTCATAATGTGTTACCATGTTCTTGCTGCTAAACTTCTATAGCAAGCTTCCAACCTTTCCCTTTTCATGTATGACTCGAGCAAGTGTGTAAAGAGTGCAGGCATGTGTTGGTCTCAATAAGGAAGCAAACATACAACTTCTGTCATGTATTTGATGTGTGCTTGAACCAAAATTATGCAGCAAGTCAACATTGTAACAGTGGGTGTTTGAGAATGGAATTCTCTATGTTCATGGCATGAAACTGTATGGTTTTGGAATCAATGAAAAGAGGGAACATATTAGAACAACTTTGGTATGAAAAATGAGTTGACATAATGCTTGGGAAAGGTTGAAACATGACCTGAAACACAAAGGTTTGGAAGCTAGTTATGGACGAGGAAATGAGGTTGGTTGGCAAGGTGTACCTGGCATGGATTTTCAGCAAGATCATCACAACTTGGACTCAACATAACTTCTTGACCTTTGATCAAATGAAAAAAACATGAACACCAATCTTAAAGATCTCACATAGAGGAACAACTTTCATGTTGAAAGATTTTTCATTTGAGGCCTTTAACCATGAGAAAAATGAGTGGACATTTGGCCCACCACATGTTTGTTAAAATGACTGCGCGCGTGCCCTGAAAATCTTGGTCATGACCTAGTTTTGAACCTACTTTGCTCAAACTTTGATCAATCATATCTCACTCAATTTTTATCCAATAGAGATGTTCCACATATGGATGTGAAGCTTAAAACAAGATCTTTTGTTGTGGCCGAGTGGAATTTTCATTTGGTGCTTCAATTTTAAATGGCCTTGGTTCAAACTCTGATGCAAAATGGCCAAAACTTGCTATTTTTAGTAACCCTTCTTCTTCCAAAAATGGCAACTTTCCACCTCTTGATTTTTTCATGATTCCTTTGGAGTTTCTTGATCAAATTTTGCACATTGGACACATATAGCATGAATTTTATGAATTTGGCCTCAAAAAGTCAAGAGTTGACTTTTTCCTCTGATTATTTGACTTGGCCCCAATTTTCCTGATTTCTGATCTTTCTTCCAATTGAAACACTTCCAAAACCAATTGAGAGGCAATTTTCCATACACATACACTTAAGAACATGTAGAATACCATGACATCAAGTTTTGTCCAAAAAATCAAAGATTCCCTGATTTAATGGGAAACCCTAGTTTTGGTGCCCACCTCCTAGGAGAAAAATGTGCAGTCTTCAATTTCAAATTCCTCAGAGTATGTTGTGTATCCTCTTAAAGGATGATGAGATATACCATTTGAGGATGATTTTGGATCAATGAGCTATCTCTTTTGAGGGTTTTCCTTCAGTTTTTGAACCTCTTGCATAGTGAAAGATGTAGTGCTTCAATCTCCCATTGAATCTCTCATTCTTGAGGTTGTGGATGTTCCATTGAGATGGTATGAGACATGAAAGACCTCTTGGCTTGCCTTGAGGGCACTTGATTGACCTTTTTGTGCTTTGAATGATCCCTTGATTGTCCACCTTCCACCTGATCACATGCCCTGATGGTAAGAAGGATGCTATGCTTCATTTTTCTATGTTAAATGCAATGTAATGTTAATGAGGTGGATATGATATGATAAATGATAATGCCATGCTATGATGACAAAGAGGGAGAGCAAATTTTGGGGTATTACAGCTGCCCCTATTCAAGCGCTGTAGACCTGAATGCCTGAAAGCGACTGCTTTCGGACTTTCAAGGTATATAGCGATTGAATACCAAATATAACCAAAAATTTGCTCTGGATGATGAGGAAGAAACTTCCCCGACATTGCTAGCTGGAATCTTTAATGAAACATTGTCAGAGAAAACTGTCTTTTGAACGACACCAGACGACTACTGGCTTGCCACACTGCTGGTGGACTTTAAATAACGTCTTTTATGCAATTCCAGACGACTACTGGCCTGCCACGCTACTGGTGGACTTTAGAAATGTCTTTTTGAACGACGCCAGACGACTACTGGCTTGCCACACTGCTGGTGGACTTTAATAATGTCTTTTTGAACGACGCCAGACGACTACTGGCCTGCCACGCTACTGGTGGACTTTGCAGCTTCGTGCCACCCGAAGATGGACTTTTGCCAATCCACTGTTGGACTTTTGCCACCCGAAGACGGACTTTTGCGAATCCACTGTTGGACTTTTGCCACCCGAAGACGGACTTTTGCCAATCCACTGTTGGACTTTTGCCACCCGAAGACGGACTTTTGCCAATCCACTATTGGACTTTTAGAATATGCCACCCTTAGATGGACCTTTCGCCAATCCACTGTTGGACTTTTAGCTGCTTTGCCCCCCGAAGATGGACTTTTGCCAATCCACTGTTGGACTTTTAGAATATGCCACCCTTAGATGGACCTTTCGCCAATCCACTGTTGGACTTTTGCCACCCGAAGACGGACTTTTGCCAATCCACTGTTGGACTTTTGCCACCCGAAGACGGACTTTTGCCAATCCACTGTTGGACTTTTAGAATTTGCCACCCTTAGATGGACTTTTGCCAATCCACCGTTGGACTTTTAGAATTCCAATACCGGATTGCACTCTGCATCCGTGTCAGACATCTCTGCCGACTTTGCTGAGGAACAATGATCAATGACTTAACTTTAGAGGTTCCTGAGAGGATAGTATCTCTGTTGGAGAATAAATGAACAATCCGTCTGCTTCGAATTATCAAGTTTGCCAAAAATAAATTGGACTTGAAGAATAATAAATCTGCCAGTAATCACTTCATCTGCTGGGGGGAATGAATTCTGGTCACAGCGAATCCGCTGGGGATGAGAATTTCTTTGCATGGCGTCTTGCTAGGGAAGAAAAGTCATACAAACTCTGCTTGGGGATCTATCTAATCCAAGACCCTTTGTAGGGGTTATCCACCTTCTGACCCGGCTGGGGAAAGACTGTACCATCCTTGTGGAGGAAAAGATTCTGCCGATCTTATAAAACTCTGCAGGGAGAACAACAACTCAGCTGGGGAGTATTGCTGACAAGATTCGATGCTGACCTCTGTGGGGGTATCCTTACCAGAGTTACGATCTTGCTGGGGATCAAGGCTACTCTGCCGGGGACATGCGAATCCTGGTTAGAACATTTCCTTGCAACTTGCTGGGAAGGAGTCCTTAGAGATCTGCTGGGGAAATCCAAAGCAAATCCACGGTAGTCTGCTAAGGAATACGACTGTCGAGCTTAGGATAAGTACCACAATGCCCCATGTTAGGCGAGCTTTCCCTTAGACAATTCCGTTGGGGATGACGAGTTTATAACAAACTCTGCTGGAGAAAACTGCTTTAAAGCGCCTCGTGCTGGGGAATGCCTTTTGAGAGGATTTTACAGAAGACCAAACGTCCTCAAACTCTACTGGGGATGATCCACACTTCATGCTGGGGAAACAAACAATTTGTCCCCGAAGAGGATGTCATAAGAGGATTTTACAGAAGATTTAGCCTCTTCCAACTCCTGCGACTTCGTTGGGGATAATGACCATCAGCTTCGGTATCAACGAGACCACTCTCTTGGGGAACCTGTGACCGTTATCGACACAGAAAAGCTTGTAGCTGTTGGAAGTACTGTATGAGAGAATCGACTTAATAAGATGCAACGGTACCCAGTTGAACTTAATTCACTAATATCGACCCGTTATGAACAATCGTCGACCGAACGATGAACGCCGATCTACTTACCCGTAATTGCCCCAGTCTTTTGCGTGGGGTGATTTATTACTGGTCTTGTGCTTAAAATCATCTGCACCTGCTACCTGCAACAAAAGAATATGCCCACATGCCCCGAATATTGCGTGGCTAAAATCCACCATCCAGGAGTATTCAACATTCAAAGTAATTTCAAATGTTTTTTCTGCGCATGTTATTGCAAGGCCGCCATGTTTTCAAATGCAATGTTTTATCAAAAATTAGGACGTTTTTCCAAACAAAGCAATAAAACAAAAATAGAAAGCTTTTTATTGAAATTCAATTTATTGACTGAGAGCCCAGAATAGGCAATTACATCAGGAAGCAATCCCTGGAAAGAGGTGATCGCTGAAAATTGAGAAAAGAAACTATCCTAATGGCAATGTGAAAATGGAATTCCACTGAGTTTCCATTCTGTTATGACCAGTATGTCTTCAAAACTCCCCGACCTTGCCTTCTGAGGAATGATCAGACCGATTCCTATCTTTCAGAATGTCAGTTGTTCAAACGGTAATGGGTACAGATAACTCAGACTGTAGTCATTCGCTTAAATCCCTCTTTTGTGTGGACCGCCTTTTCAGGTTTTCGATCCACCAGGATACCCTTTTTTGCCTAAGTTGCCCTTTCGGGTTTTCAACTTACCGGGTGTACAATTTTTTTAATTATATCCCTAATTTTTGCCCGAACCTTATTCTGTTTTTGGTTCGCCGGGATGCCCTTTTTTGCCTGGATTTTTTTATTTTTATTATCCAGCGGGTCTATTCATGCGAAGTATTTTTTGACTACGTCCGAGTTGACAGGGGATGAAAAGTCTTCGCCATCCATGGTTGTAAGCAATAAGGCTCCGCCCGAAAAAACCTTTTTAACCACGAATGGACCTTCATAGTTAGGAGTCCATTTGCCCCTGTGATCTGTATTGGGAGGAAGGATCCTTTTGAGTACCACATCTCCGACTTTGTAAACCCGAGGACGTACCTTTTGGTCAAATGCCTGCTTCATTTTGCGCTGGTATAATTGCCCATGACATACAGCCGCCAATCGCTTTTCCTCAATAAGGCTCAGCTGATCAAATCTGGCTCGTACCCATTCAGCTTCATCTAGCTTAACATCCATCATAACTCTGAGGGACGGAATCTCTACTTCAACCGGTAGCACTGCCTCCATACCATATACAAGTGAGAATGGGGTTGCCCCAGTGGACGTGCGTACCGACGTTCGATACCCATGCAAAGCAAATGGTAACATCTCATGCCAATCTTTGTACGTGACAACCATCTTCTGCACAATCTTCTTGATATTTTTGTTGGCCGCTTCGACCGCGCCATTCATCTTTGGGCGGTACAGAGAAGAATTGTGATGTTCGATTTTGAAGTCCCGGCATAACTCAGCCATCATCTTATTATTCAAATTAGAGCCATTATCGGTAATGATTCTTTCGGGAACTCCATATCGGCAAATGATATCCCGTTTTAAGAAACGAGCTACCACTTGTTTTGTAACATTGGCATAGGATGCAGCTTCAACCCATTTAGTGAAATAATCAATCGCCACCAAGATGAAACGTTGACCATTAGAAGCTGTAGGCTCAATCTTTCCGATCATATCAATGCCCCACATGGCAAACGGCCAAGGCGACGACATGATACTCAACGGATTTGGAGGCACATGCACTTTATCTGCATAGATCTGGCATTTATGGCATTTGCGGGCATATTTGCAACAATCGGACTCCATAGTCAACCAATAATATCCCGATCTTAACAACTTTTTAGCCATTGCATGTCCTCCAGCATGGGTACCGAAAAAGCCTTCGTGCACTTCAATCATCAACAAGTCTGCTTCATGTTTATCCACACATCTAAGCAGGACCGTGTCAAAATTTCTTTTATACAGCACGCCATCTTTGTTCAAGAAGAAACTACCAGTTAACCTTCTCAACGTCTTCCTGTCTTTGGACGATGCCCCGGGCGGGTACTCTTGACTTTTCAAGAAACACTTAATGTCATGAAACCATGGCTTGTCATCAGACGCTGCATCGACCGCAAACACAAATGCTGGTCTGTCAAGGCGGGATACCTCAATCTTAGGTACATGGTTCCATCCTTGCACCTTGATCATGGAAGACAAAGTGGCCAAGGCATCAGCGAACCTATTCTCATCTCGAGGAATATGGTACAGTTTTACTGTTGTGAAAAATGTCAGCAATCTCCTTGTATAATCTCTATACGGCATTAGATTTGCTTGGTGCGTGTACCAACTCCCTTTCACTTGATTGATTACCAAAGCTGAATCACCGAATATATCAAGGGTTTTAATCCGTAGATTCACCGCCTCCTCGATCCCCATTATACAAGCTTCGTACTCTGCTTCATTGTTGGTGCATCCGAAAGTTATTCGTGCAGTGAAAGGCATATGAACACCTTCCGGCGTGATAAGAACTGCTCCAACTCCGCATCCATTCATATTGACAGCCCCATCAAACATCAGACTCCATTTGGACTCAGGGTCTGGCCTCTCCTCCGGGAGTGGTTCCTCGCAGTCTTTAGCTTTGAGAAACATGATGTCCTCATCAGGGAAGTCAAATTTCATGGGTTGGTAATCATCAATCGGCTGTTGCGCAAGATAGTCGGACAGGATACTTCCTTTGATGGCCTTTTGTGAAGTGTACTGAATATCATACTCTGTCAAGACCATTTGCCACCGTGCAACTCTGCCTGTCAATGCTGGTTTCTCGAAAATGTACTTGATAGGATCCATTTTTGAAATCAACAAGGTCGTGTGCCTAACCATATATTGCCTCAATCGCTTAGCGGCCCATGCAAGCGCACAGCATGTCTTTTCAAGCATTGAGTATCGGGACTCACAATCATTGAACTTTTTGCTCAGGTAGTAGATAGCATGCTCCTTCCTACCTGTCTCGTCATGTTGACCGAGAACACAACCCATGGAACCTTCAAGCACTGTCAGATACATTATCAGCGGTCTCCCTTCAACTGGAGGCATTAGAATCGGAGGTTCCTGCAAGTATTCTTTTATCTTATCAAATGCCAATTGGCAATCGTCATTCCACCTGACCGTTTGATCTTTCCTTAACAATTTAAATATTGGTTCACACGTGGCTGTTAGGTGAGATATGAACCTTGCAATGTAGTTCAATCTACCCAAGAAACCACGAACCTCTTTTTCTGTTCTCGGTTCAGGCATTTCTTGTATTGCTTTCACCTTGGCAGGATCAACCTCGATTCCTCTTTCGCTCACGATGAAACCCAGTAACTTTCCAGAACGCACCCCAAACGTGCACTTGTTTGGATTTAATCTCAGACGGAACTTTCTCAACCTTTCAAACAGCTTTTTCAGGTTAACCAGATGTTCCTCTTCTGTTCTCGACTTGGCAATCATATCATCTACATAACATTCGATCTCTTTATGAATCAAGTCATGAAACAATGTCACCATCGCCCGCTGGTACGTTGCCCCTGCGTTTTTCAACCCGAAAGGCATTACTTTATAACAATATGTACCCCACGGAGTAATGAACGTGGTCTTCTCCATATCTTCAGGTGCCATCTTGATCTGGTTGTACCCGGAGAACCCGTCCATAAAGGAGAACACTGAAAATTGAGCTGTATTATCGACCAGCACATCAATATGAGGTAGTGGAAAATCATCTTTCGGGCTAGCTTTATTAAGATCTCGATAATCCACACACATTCTCACTTTTCCATCTTTCTTCGGTACTGGCACGATGTTGGCTACCCACGGAGGATATTTTGTCACAGCAAGAAAACCAGCATCCCACTGCTTCTGGACTTCCTCCTTGATCTTTAAAGCTATGTCGGGGTGAGTCCGACGAAGTTTCTGCTTAACTGGCGGGCATTCTTCTCTTAATGGCAGCCTGTGCACGACAATATCTGTATCCAACCCCGGCATGTCTTGATACGACCAGGCGAAGATGTCAACATACTCGCGCAACATTTCAGTCAAAGTTTTCTTCACGTCTGCTTGCAAGCTGGCACCAATCCTGATCTCTTTCTTGGCATCCTTGGAACCAATATTGATGATTTCTACAGTCTCCTGGTGAGGCTGGATGACCCTTTCCTCTTGTTTCAACAATCTGGCCAGTTCTTCAGAGAGTTCACAATCTTTCTCATCCCTTTCTTCAGCTTGATAAATCGGATTGTCAAAGTCATACATAGTCATATCAAAATCGTTATCAGTGGTATCCGGAGGATCAAGTCTACATGAACGGGTTCGTGCCTTATTTTAGAATTTATTTTTAAGCAAAACAAAAGAAAATGAAACATTGCCATTTTATTTTTTTGTGCAAAAATAAAAACTGAAAGACAGAGAACAAAATTTGATTGCAAAACGTCCTTTATTAATGATTAAACATTGCAAATGCAACCATGGTGGCCCTACAAATGAATCTATACGCCTTGGGCAGAGCGCAAGATTTTGACATGCATTATGGTTAGAAAAAAAACAAAGAAAAATTACTCTATCTGAAGAGTAACCCGGATGACTTCTTCAACGGACCAGTTTTGCACTTGTTGTCCCGGAGCATGAGGGCGTACCCAGTTGTCCAGGTCACAATTACTGTCAACACTATCCTCTGTGGCTGCACAAGACTGGTCCATGTAGATAATTCCCCCACTATTGAAAGTAATGGGTCCCCTGCTCCCCGCATCTGAAGTTGTAGAGGGATGGTAACCAATACCAAATTTGTCTTCCTTCATTGGGGTCTCTATCAACCTGCCCCAACCTTGGGCGTTGCCTGCCCTGACGACTTCGACAGCTTGTTTGTAAGATGAAATGGAGGTACCGGCCCCAATTGGTACAGAAGAAGACTCAGGTGCATCGTCAATATTGACTGCTTCAAATGATTGGCACAACATCTCATGAATTTCCCCATCCATTTCAATGTACTTGAATGTGGACAAGTGACTCACAAAGATGTCTTCTTCACCGCAAACCGTCACAACCTGCCCTTCAAACTCATACTTTAACTTTTGGTGTAAAGTGGAAGTAACAGCCCCTGCTCCGTGAATCCAAGGGCGTCCCAACAGGCAGCTATATGCAGGTTGTATGTCCATGACATGGAACGTGGATTTGAATACCTGTGGTCCAATTTGTACGGGCAATTCCACCTCACCAAACACAGATCGTCTAGTTCCATCGAATGCTCTGACCACCAATTCACTAGGCCTTAAGATCAAACCATCAACTTCCAGCTTCATTAATGCCTTCTTGGGCAAGACATTGAGTGATGAACCAGTGTCTACCAGTACATGAGATAACACTGCGCCCTTACACTCCATTGTGATATGCAAAGCCTTATTATGGTTTCTTCCTTCAACAGTCAAATCTCTACTTGTAAAGCCCAAGCCATGGCTAACATTAACATTGGAGATTATGCCCTCGAGCTGATTAACAGTAATTTCTTGTGGCACGTATGCACTCTTCAACACTTTCAACAACGCCTGCCGATGCGCATCAGAGCACATCAATAGTGACAAGATTGAAATCTTTGAAGGGGTCTGATTCAATTGGTCCACAATCTTATAATCGCTTTTCTTGATTATCTTCATAAATTCTTCCATTTCCTTATCAAAAGTAATCTTTGTCTCTGCTTCAGGTGTAGGCGCATTTTCAACCACCTGTTTACCTTTAGCCTTTGTTGCGGCTTCTGCCTCTTTATCACTTCTCAAGGTTTGGGGAGCGAACAACCTTCCACTCCTTGTAAAGCCCCCTACACCCCCTACGTTATCAATATTTGGGCTGACTGACGACTCAACTTCCTGCTTTTTACCTTCGTAATATACATCTGCCCCATAGTGCCATGGGATAGCCTTCGTAGACGTGAACGGAATTGGTCCTGGCACCGTGATAGTGATAGGACTAGGCCTTTCTGGCGCAACACTTGCCACGGGAACTGCACTGACCGACATTTGAATCTCAGCGGGAGTGTAATAGATGGTCACGGTTGATACCTCATCAGTGTCTTTCACGACTCTGTCAAACTGTAGGCATCCTTCATCGATCAGATTCTGTAAACCCACCTTCAACTTATTACAACCATTCTCCTGATTCATACACTCGGAACAATCTTGATTACAGCCCGGGAACACCTGTCCCTTCAATAAACGATCTTTTACAACCAACAAAGAAGTTTTCACTTGATGGATATCTACCACCAAATTCAATCTCCTCCCATCTTCAATAGCATATACATTGGCTGTACTATGATCAGGCATGGGATGCTGAGTAATATTAGGAGCGGGAGAGAAATTGATGGCTTTAGCATCAATCAAATCTTGTACTTTATGATGGAAAGCCCAGCATTTTTCAATGGAGTGCCCCTGAGCACCTGAGTGGAACTCACAACGAGCATTAGCATCGAAGTTAGGTGGCAGGTTTCCAGCAACCGGAGCTTTCATAGTACGGAGTTCTACCAACTTTAACTCGAGTAACCGGGGCAACAGCGCGGCATAAGTCATAGGGAGAGGATCCATCTTACGATCCCTCTGCCTAGACCTTTGCTGGAAAAAAGGTTGTTGCTGTTGAACTTGTTGTTGGGGTTGTTGTTTCTGAACAGGCGGTGTGGGGATTGTTACAGCATCTACCTGATAATAAGCTTGAGAACGCCCTCTGCCTCGTCCTCTAAACACAGCATTCGTATCACCTTCTCTTCTTTTCTGGTTACCAGCAAACGGTTTCTTCGTCCCCGAAGAGCCAGCCCCACTCACATCCTGGATCTTTCCAAGCTTTAACAGACTTTCTATTCTTTCTCCCGCAATCACAATATCAGCAAATCCAGTTGACGGACAAGCAGCTAATCTATCAAGATAGGCCCCTTGCAAGGTGCCCATAAACATATCCACCATTTCTCTGTCTGACAAGGGAGGTTGAACCTGGGCAGCCATTTCCCTCCACCTCTGTGCATATTCTTTGAAACTCTCCTTGGCATTTTGTGACAACCCCTGCAATTGAGTGCGGTTGGGCGCCATGTCAATATTATACTGGTATTGCTTCAGGAACGCCTCTGCCAGATCTTTCCAACTCTTCACAGCAGCTCTATTCAACTTCATATACCAGGTCAAGGACGCCCCAGCCAGACTGTCCTGAAAATAGTGCATCCATAGCTTCTCGTCATCCGTATGGGCTGAAATCTTCCCAAAATAAGCTTGAAGATGCGTTTGGGGACACGCATTGCCGTGATACTTATCAAAAGTAGGAGGTTTGAATTTAGGGGGAATTCTGACTCCTGAGACCAGCCCCAAGCTGGTAACATCAATACCCATAGAGTTCTTGCATTCTATGGCCCTGATCTTTTCTGCTAACTCATCATACCTTCGATCACCTTGATTACCCACATCAGCATCCAGCAGAGTAAATTGGTCTTCCAGAGTATCTTCAAGAGTAACACCAGTATGCCTACCATTTCCATTACCCCGATTGTTACCACCAGGAGGAGGGTTGCCACCGGGAGGAGGGATGCCATGTCCCTGTGAATTGTCATGCTGATCACCTTCGGGCCCATTGTCTGGACGCTCGACCAGAAGCCTCAATCTCTCCTGATTTTGCGCCATGCCAGTCATGAGGGTCATAAACTGGTCCATACGCGCCCTCATTTCGGCCAAATCACTTTGCACTTGATCCATGATTCTTACTTGATTTCTTCGCGTCGAATATCGGTGAATATGATTCTCCGCTATACTGCCTGAAACCAAATAAAGGTTAGAGACCCTGCAACGAGTACCTGAAAAGCAAGTAACAAAAATGCAAAATGATATGCAATGCCATGCAGTGCCATGTTTGTCATTTCCTAGGTGCTTTTATACCCTGATTCCAATCCAACCACAGAAATCTGAAGACCAGAAATCGTGATATAAAGAGACGTATCGTGGTCATGTGCTTGTGTGCGGCTATCTGATAAGGAATAATTCTGAATAAAACTGCTCATACTCATTCAATGAAGTATTCAAGTACATTTAAGAAAGCAAATGCAATACAAGGGAAAAATGGATCCATCAACAAGCCTGATGGTAACCATTAACAACAAAATACAGGGAAAAGAACATCAGTCTGACAATTCCACATCCTTCAGCTTATCACTTGAATACTTGACTTCCTCAAAAAGTATACGGGTACGCTGGTGATTCGGCTTTTCAATCATTTCTTTGATCAAGACATCCCTTTTCTCAAGAGCTTCAGTTAAAGAACCCATATGCAGCATAAGAGCTTCGTCATCATGCATTCCTTTGTGTCTCTTTATGCCAGCTTGCGTCTTGAGTATCTCTCTTTCTATCATGGCTTCTTCAAGCTCTTTCTTGGTATTTTTCAGCTGGCTTCTAGCTTCTTCTAACTGTTCTTGACTTTTATCGAGACTTTCCCGATACTTTCTCCTCTGCTCATGTGCCTTTTTAAGCTCCTCGTCTTTAGTCTTCGACTGATCCTTTAACTCGGCATTTTCAATTCTGACTTCATCCCAAGCTTGACGAAGTTGAGCTAATGAATCCTTGCTTCGGGCTAAAGCCTGTTTTGTAATCTTGTGAGCTTGACTAGTGTCATCTGCTCCCAAAGTAAGTTTCCGAAAGTACCGAGCTCTGTCATCAAAATCTTCCTCTTTGTCAGCCAAGGTTTTTTCCGCTTTCAAGGCTCTCTTTTCCAACTCTTTGTTGTCAGCTAGAGCTTTCTGAAGACATCTGCTCATTCCAGAATTTTCTATCTGCAGCTCTCTGACCATTTTCTTCCACTTCTCACATTCTTCAATAGCCACCATGGTGGGTTGTTCTGGCTGTACTGAACATAAAAGAGGTCCCCTTGAAAAGGGTAAAAGCAATTCCTTTACTTTCGTCTCAATCCACTTGTCATATTCAGGATAAGACCTACAATCTCCTTTCCCGAAAACTGCTTTTCCAATTTTGTGCTTATCTTTCCAAGCATTCACTACTTCTACCACCTTCGCATCTTTAGTTCCTGTAAAGAATAAAGATTCTTCCACATCTTGCTCTGTAGGAGGATCCCTGGCAGCATACCCAAACTGTCGGATGGCCAAAACTAGATTATAATTGATCCCTCCTTTTCTGCCAATCAAAGGCACATTTGGAAAATTTCCGCATCTTGTGACAAGCTCTATTCTCAATAAACGGTGGTCAAACCATACAATGTTATCAGCAGTTAAACCCATCAATCGTTTAGACCATTTTGCCACATCTTTGGTTTCCACAAAGGCACCTGTCTGAGGCAAATGTTTGAAAAACCAATGACTCAGCAGTGGAGTACAACAACTAACAGATCCTCCCCTCCTTTTCTCATTCTTATAGTGCACGGAATGATAAAAATCTCCTAACAAAGTAGGGACTGGATTTTTAAGGACGAAAACTCTCGTTGCTTGCATATCCACAAAGTCTTGCTGATTGGGAAAGAAAACTAGGCCATATATGCAGAGAGCCATAATGGAATTGTAAACCGTCCAATTTTTAGCACTTGCAGCCTCTTGGGCTTGTCCAGACAGAAATTCTAAATGAAATCCGCTAACTCCATTTTTACTGCTCACACCACTCTTTACCACTGCCTGATCCATTTGTAACGCTGCAGCAATTTCTTTTACGCTGGGAGAACTACCAGAGAAGAATGGTATTGCCGGCGTGATCGGAATTCCCAAAATAAATGAGAATTCTTCCAGTGTTGGCATCAAAATGTAATCTGAAAAAATAAAGCATCTCAACGAAGGCTCGTAGAACTGCAGCAGAGTGTGCAAAGCATCATGTTCATACTTGGTGATTGTACAGACCATCCCAACCAAATTCCCGTAGCTCTTCTGAAACCTATCAAGAATACCCGGACCAGCCATATCTATAACTTTGAGCAATGAATCCAAAACAGGATCTGGAAACTTGTAAGACACATTGTTCTTTTTCTCGGCAACGATCTCTGTTGAACCCATGGATTGGAATCAGAAATGTATTATGCACCTGAAAATGACAAACATAACTGTTATGATATGATAATGCAATGCAAAAGGGCATGTGATCAAGTGTCTGTGTCTGTATTGAACTGTGTGCACTGTGTCTCTGTACTGAATCTGGCAATATTTGAGATGAACACTTAAATCACTGTCATAGGATACAATGTCTGAAATCATCATAGAATCACAAGTAAGGTAGGTAGGAGGCTGGGTTTCCTGCAAACCTGTAAACATCCTGCCCATACTCACATGTGGTTCTTAGAAAATAAGGCTTGTCAGCTTCGGAGGTTTGAGAAGCCATAGCACATTCAGCCCGTAGGATACAATGCTATGCCAATCAAAGAGGTCGTCCACTGACTCCCCTTAGAAAATAAAAGTCATCCTATGCAAGTTCCAAAGTGGGCCCTCGGGTGCGAATGGGTTTGCCACAGAATGTGGTCTGCCACTGTCACCACTAAAGAGGGATGTTTCCACTAAGGTCCTCATGATCGGTCACTAGAGTCGACAGCTCTCTAGATCTACATCCTGGAATACGCAAGATGCGCATGCCACGACGTGTCCCAAGATAGCCTCGTCTAGCTGTGAATTTCGTGAACACCCAACGCACTCCAAACGGCACGTAGGTCCCACTACTCTCCACTCTAATTCTAAGTGTATCCTCAAGCCTGTGTAATGGGCTTATCTCTCAGAAATCCCATCCCGCCAAACAGACAAAACAGTGTAACACAATATAATATATGATACGTAATGCTAAAGTGCAGTAAATACAGTAATGTGCAGTAAGGCAGTAAATAACCATACAAAAAAATGGTAAATACAGCACAACAATAAACACCCAAAGAAAGAAAAACAGACAAGCGTTAGGATTGACTCGCTTAGGATGGACCAGCAATAGGTCAATCTTTCCCCAGTAGAGTCGCCAGCTGTCGCTCCCAGGATTTTCATCCTAGTACAAACGCGAAAGTGGCACAAAACAGAGTCGCCAGCAATGTGTATTTATCCCAAGAGAGGGAAAGGAAACACCGCATAAACCTGAAGGGAAAGGAAAGAGCAAGGTCTTGTGACCAAGAGAATGGGTTCGGGAGTCGTTTACGCGAGAGGAAGGTATTAGCACCCCCTCGCGTCCATCGTACCCGATGGGATCCACGCTTGCTGCTTCAATCAAAGGGTGTAAGAAAAGGATACTGGAAGAGGAACTGAAAGAAAGAAAAGAGAAAGAATGGAAAAGGAACGAGAAACAAATGTAGGGAAAATAAAAGCAGTGCTCGCATGGGCCCTACCCCACTGCCTACGTATCTCATCGGGAGCATGAGAATCAGAGCAACGTAGTTCCCCTCACTAGGGATGGATCGTTTGTGTTTTTTTAGAGAACGGCTTACGTTCTAGCTCAGGTGTTGCAGGCTCGCTGGCCCGAGTGCGTTACCATCTTGCAAGAGAACGAGTAGAGGCGCGTTCATACGTTGAGAGTGAATGAGGTGAGACAAGAATTCCCGAAGGAAATACGTTATTGTTTGTTTTTGTCTTTTGAAAGTTTTTTCATTTGTTTGTTTGCATATGACAGTGTATCTAAATCTTAGTCATTGGAATGTGTACATTCTCACATTCCAAGATGGAATGAGCAAGAAGACACACTAAGAGCGAAGAAGACCCCCACACTTAGTTCCAATCGTCAAGGTTCAAACACACTAGCATACTTGTGTTTATTAAGTGTTTTTGTTGATTATGAAATGAAGAAGTGTTTTTTATTATTTGCACCTTCAACAGGTATTGCATTTAAGTCCCTCATACAAGATCGAATGTTTAACACATTGACCCAAGATGGGCTATAATGCTATACATTCTAAGATTATAAGAGAAAACCCCTTTATAATCTTTTCTTTATATGAAAGGCCTAAATGCAATAAATGCTTACCTTTATTAGATGTTTTGGATTTTCTTTGAGAGATGAGGAGAGAGACTCAAGAGAGGAGAAAAGGTAAAAATCTATATGAACTAAGACTCAATCCTAATTGAAGATTAAAGGGAGTGATCCTAATGGTTTGTGAGGTTCCAACCTAAAGTCTAAAGAAAGGGTGAATTACACAACTCACTTCTAAAGTAGAAGATGAATTATAATCCAAAAAGGGGAAGGTGATGAGTTGTTAAAAGAAAGCACGTAAGTGCTTAACAAAACACAAAATGGAATTGTAAAAGAGATGAAAGGAAATAAGTTGAATGTGGATTCCTTATCCACACTCAATTGCAACTTACCAAAGCCCCTACATGGTTAGTAAACATGTATAAGAAGTATAAGAAGTAAAAGAACATGCAATGCACCATAAAACTCAAAAGAATTAAATGAGAAACCAAATCCTAGAGCCACAACCAGAATGTACATCATATAGGAAACCAATGATTACTATCAAGCAAACTCAAGTGGATAGGCAACAAACATCATCCATGACATTAGAACATGATATCATAAGAAAAGGGAGAATGAAAGATGAAAGGAAAAAGAAGAAATGTGCATAAATGGAACATGTAATCCATGGATCAGAATTGAAATGAAATGAAAAAAAGATTCACAAACATCTCATAAGTATTCATGCGTGACACATCAAAGCATTTAAGAAGTGATAGAAGAAGTAGGATTGAAATGGAAGTTCAAAAGAAAACACAAGTACAAACACCACATGTTAAAGGTGCACAAGGTTTAAATGAAAGTCAACATGCAAGGATGACATATAATATGTACCAATGACCTACAATGTCAAGAGTGTAGCTCACCAAATAGGCAAATGATCATGCAAGTATACACAAAAGAAAACATGTAAACATGCACAAAAGATTACAATGATATGACATGTTATAATGCTTTAAATGAAATGCATCAAAAAAAAGTCAAATGGCCTCATGAAAATTATGAAAACATGGTATTGAAGTTCACTAATCAGAGATGAATCACATATCAAAGTAGCATGCAAGGAACCAAGGCAAAATGAGGTCCAACGATGCACTTAGGTCAAATAGCCATATCATACAAAGTAGCACAAAAGTGAACACCAAACATGCCATAAAATGACCTAAAAAATCAAATAAAAATCAATTAACATACCTCAAGATGCTAATGACTCAATGCAAAAAGAAGAGCATCAAAACAATTTTTAATGATCAAGAACAAAATTAAACAAGATCATGTACCATATTAAGAATGCACATCAAAGAAATTCATGGAAAAATATAGAACAGGGGTAAAAAGGTCATAAAATCAGAAAATAAAATCACCAAAAATTTTCTAAATGTTGTAATTACACTCATGAATTTTTGTGGAATTTTATGATGCTATTTAGTATTTTTAAAAATTAAAAAGAAAACGTGTGGAAAAATGGAAAAATAAAATTCAATGCAAAAAGGAATGGGGGTGCGTGACTAGTAGTTACTCAGTTCAAATTACATTGGGCCTTAAACAAGGGGGTGTGAATATCAATCTGGCTTAGGTCCAATAAGCGCGCAAAACACCATAACTAGCATGTTCTTCAGTCAACATAGTCAAAGCAATCCAAGCCATCAGATTAAGTCATAGTCAAACAAAAGTCAAAGTACACAGATCCAACACACGCGCATGAGGTCACACACAAATTATCATGTACTGCATCACACAATGTTTAAGTAAAATCAGAAATAAGGCACATGGCTTGCACGTGAATTTTAATGTGCTGTCAACATAGTAGCCACACGATCACACACATCCAACGGTCACGACTTAAAATGCACTAAACCCTAATTCAAACCCTCACCGGCCGGAGAGGGACCTCCGGTCACCTTCTCCGGCCATTCTCCGGCAACTGCAACTTCCAAACCATCCAAAAAATCACGTAGCATACATCAAAATAAAGAGGAAATCACGTACATTCCAAATCCATCAATGAAATCATCAAACCATTCACATATAGCAAGAAACAAGCACGAACATATTGCCCTATGTTTTTGGATCTAAGCTTCTAAGAAGCTCTATCAACTAGCCAGAGTTCAAATGCTCCTAGTGAGCTCATATCATCATGAAAACAACAAAATAAACAAGTAAACGTGAGAGAAGAGTTTGTAAGCTTCGGAACCTGATCTTGCAGTTCTTGTAGAGTCTGAGAAAACCAAAGGAAATGCTTGCTTCTTCCTTAAGCTTCACTTGGCCAAATAAAGGCTTTGATGAAGATGATGATTCAGTGGAGAAGAAATGAGATCCAAGCTCAAAAATCAGTTGCTCTTTGGTGAAGTTGAGAGAGAATCATAGAAGATTTAGGAGGAGGATGAACAATGTGAACTCGAAGATTCCTTGCAATGGTGATGTTGAGAGTAGAGCAGAGAGAGTTTTTGGAGAGAATGTGGAAGAATGAAGCTGAAAATGAAATTAGAGAGTGAGGTTTGGTTTTATAGTAAACTCTAACCATGGTTTAATGAGTGAGTTAACTGAGTTATGTGGAGTTAAGTGAGTCATCCCTAACTAACTGAGTCAAGTTAGTTAGGGAGAGCCATGATATGGTGTGGCTGGTTCATAATGTGTTACCATGTTCTTGCTGCTAAACTTCTATAGCAAGCTTCCAACCTTTCCCTTTTCATGTATGACTCGAGCAAGTGTGTAAAGAGTGCAGGCATGTGTTGGTCTCAATAAGGAAGCAAACATACAACTTCTGTCATGTATTTGATGTGTGCTTGAACCAAAATTATGCAGCAAGTCAACATTGTAACAGTGGGTGTTTGAGAATGGAATTCTCTATGTTCATGGCATGAAACTGTATGGTTTTGGAATCAATGAAAAGAGGGAACATATTAGAACAACTTTGGTATGAAAAATGAGTTGACATAATGCTTGGGAAAGGTTGAAACATGACCTGAAACACAAAGGTTTGGAAGCTAGTTATGGACGAGGAAATGAGGTTGGTTGGCAAGGTGTACCTGGCATGGATTTTCAGCAAGATCATCACAACTTGGACTCAACATAACTTCTTGACCTTTGATCAAATGAAAAAAACATGAACACCAATCTTAAAGATCTCACATAGAGGAACAACTTTCATGTTGAAAGATTTTTCATTTGAGGCCTTTAACCATGAGAAAAATGAGTGGACATTTGGCCCACCACATGTTTGTTAAAATGACTGCGCGCGTGCCCTGAAAATCTTGGTCATGACCTAGTTTTGAACCTACTTTGCTCAAACTTTGATCAATCATATCTCACTCAATTTTTATCCAATAGAGATGTTCCACATATGGATGTGAAGCTTAAAACAAGATCTTTTGTTGTGGCCGAGTGGAATTTTCATTTGGTGCTTCAATTTTAAATGGCCTTGGTTCAAACTCTGATGCAAAATGGCCAAAACTTGCTATTTTTAGTAACCCTTCTTCTTCCAAAAATGGCAACTTTCCACCTCTTGATTTTTTCATGATTCCTTTGGAGTTTCTTGATCAAATTTTGCACATTGGACACATATAGCATGAATTTTATGAATTTGGCCTCAAAAAGTCAAGAGTTGACTTTTTCCTCTGATTATTTGACTTGGCCCCAATTTTCCTGATTTCTGATCTTTCTTCCAATTGAAACACTTCCAAAACCAATTGAGAGGCAATTTTCCATACACATACACTTAAGAACATGTAGAATACCATGACATCAAGTTTTGTCCAAAAAATCAAAGATTCCCTGATTTAATGGGAAACCCTAGTTTTGGTGCCCACCTCCTAGGAGAAAAATGTGCAGTCTTCAATTTCAAATTCCTCAGAGTATGTTGTGTATCCTCTTAAAGGATGATGAGATATACCATTTGAGGATGATTTTGGATCAATGAGCTATCTCTTTTGAGGGTTTTCCTTCAGTTTTTGAACCTCTTGCATAGTGAAAGATGTAGTGCTTCAATCTCCCATTGAATCTCTCATTCTTGAGGTTGTGGATGTTCCATTGAGATGGTATGAGACATGAAAGACCTCTTGGCTTGCCTTGAGGGCACTTGATTGACCTTTTTGTGCTTTGAATGATCCCTTGATTGTCCACCTTCCACCTGATCACATGCCCTGATGGTAAGAAGGATGCTATGCTTCATTTTTCTATGTTAAATGCAATGTAATGTTAATGAGGTGGATATGATATGATAAATGATAATGCCATGCTATGATGACAAAGAGGGAGAGCAAATTTTGGGGTATTACAACAAGTCATCCAAATGAGTTCAGTTCAACACCTCCCAAAACAGGTCCAAACAACATTAAGTTCATGCCAAAACAAGCACCAAACACCTTTATCAAGTTACCAAAACAGGTTTCGACAGGATATCATGTGTTTAATTTCAGAAATCGGTATTTCAAATTTTGGATCTATAAGGAGGCAACAGTTGAAGAGGAAGGGGAACCGGGAGTTGATACGCATAAAAAAAAAGTCATAAGCTAAAAGCTATAAGCTCAAAAGCTACTTCAAATAGTTTTTGAAAAAAAAAGCTAAAAGCTAGTTAAAAAGCTAAAAGCTAAAATGCATTACCAAACAAAGCTTTTTAATCAAAATGAGCTAAAAGCTAAAAGCTAAAAGCTCTTTTTATGGTCTTACCAAATAGACTCTTAATATTTTATATATTTGTTTGTTTGTGCTTCTTCCACCATAAAAGCCTTCTATATTACTCCAATGTAACAAAAAGGCTTCTTCATAGGTTCTGCCAATGATTGGCCGAGTCCATGCATGGGTGGAAAATGTTTCAATGGATAGTCCTTTCTTTGGCCGAACACATATTAAAATAGTGGCATTTTGGTATTTTTTCCAACTTGTGGCATTTTTGTATTTTTTATTTCAAACAGTAGCATATGGGTAAAAAAATTTTGCTATCAAAGCCTCCAATAATTAATGGGTTTGTAGTGTTTTGTTTTTTCAACTACGTTGAACCCAAAGTCCTGCAAGCAGCAGCTTTTCTCCTGTCCAAGATGGGGTCCAGAGACATTGTTGTTATTCAGACTCTCACACGGGTGGCTATAAATGTTGAATGGTTAATGGCTCTTTTTCAAGAAAGGATTGACAGAGGCTATTGTGTTATTGTATGTCCTAAACCCTTTCACTGTGACTCGTACTAAGGCCATGGAGAGTCCCTCATAACAGCTCTCATTAAGAAAGAGGAAGCCCCTGCACGACAAAAAAAAAACAAACATCATCAAATTTCAAATCCCAGCATCAAGCGTGATCAAATTAAAAAGGAAAATCATTGAAATCACATTCAAAAGGCAAGAAAGCAGGACATAATCAAACATCATTCAATAGTTTCCAAAACAATTACACAACACAATCCTGCACAAGTCATCCAAATGAGTTTTGTTCAACACCTCCTAAAATAGGTCCAGACAACATTAAGTTCATGCCAAAACAAGCACCAAACACCTTTATCAAGCTGCCAAAACAGGTTTCGACAGGATATCATGTGTTTAATTTCAGACATCGGTATTTCAAATTTTGGATCTATAAAGAGGCAACCATTGAAGAGGAAGGGGAACCGGGAGTTGATACGCATAAAAAGAAAAGAGGGCAGAAGTTGACAGTGAAAAATAGATATCAGCTCTCACATACAGAGCAGTACCCATAATAAAAAAAGAAACATACCCATACTCAAGGAAAGAGATTCACATACATCACAACTATCATCACGTACCAAAGAACAAACACACACGGCTTGTAGAGGATATCACACCAGAGAACACAAATTGACAGAGACACTTACACGGACAAAGCTCACACACTCAAAGCAAAAGAGCCCAGAAAATCGTCAAGAAAACCACACACACGCGTACATTGCAGATTGTAAAGAAACAACTACGTTCATACCTGATTGGGTCTTTTTTTGCTGCAGCCGCCGCCGACGCGACTCTCTTCGTCACACACCGCCAGAAGATACGCCCGCAACACGCCCTTCGTTGACGGAAACACTGCTATTTTACCAGGTACCCTTTACTTGTTTTGATTCCCATGTGTCATACCCCAAATTTTGACCACTAAGATTTCCCATCATTGTGCAAATCATCATCACAATATGGGTGAACCATCATGCCTCATCAAATGCCTCAAGGGTTGTTGAGCATTCACTACAATCAAAATTAGGGTTTTAAGCCCTCTCAGAGCCTTAGACAAAGGATCCATCAAGGATTGACATGATCTTCAACTTGTCTAACCTCTAAAATATCTACAATGGATTAAAAGGACTCCCACTTCAAGGATTAAGCACAAGGATGCTCCCTTCTAGGTGGATCAAGCCTCAAGATCGCCAGTATCACCAAATTAGGGTTTTGGTCGACCAGGGCCTCCAGTTGGAAATTTTCCTCTGGGCATGAGCCAAAGATCCAAAACATAACCTAATATACTCCATGGAACCCCATGGACCCAATCATCAAGTCAATTTTGCCTCAGGGGATGCATACATCAAAAATCAGGAATTAGGGTTTCTTGACCTAATTCACCCCTAAGTTGGGTTTAGAGACAAATCATGAACCAAGACCTCAAGAGGGGATTTGAGGGTCTCTACTATACTATATTGATCCATTTGGAACAATGGATTAATCCAAGAAGCTTGAGCAATAAGTCTCAATTTCATCTGCACCACAATTAGGGTTTCGCGAGGAAAGTCAACTGTAACTTTGACTTTTGACCAGGACATGCTCCCAAACCCTAAGACATGATTCAATATACCCTATGACACCCATTGAACATGTCCATCAAGTTTGATTTAGGTCAAGGACATGATTTCCTGAAGAATTGCACAGTTTGGAATTCATCTGATAAAAAGTCAACTGTGCACAAAAGTCAACTTTGACTTTTTGAGATTTTTCACCAAAATGGATTTTTAACCCTAAAATGACGTTAATGTATGATTTGAATCATCATTCATCAAGAAAAATTAAAGAAAGTGGGATAACTTGTAAAAGGGGTAACCATAAAAACTTAGAAAAATTTCTAAGTTATGGAAAAAGTGACACTAATGTGCCAACTTTGGAGGACCATAACTCCTAAACCACAAGGCCATTGTTCCCCATTCAAAGCTTGATTTGTAGATCACATTGCCCTGTACAAAAGCTTCATACTGACCTATGTTCAAATTCCTCATGGATTTTGAGTCATGGAGTGATTAAAATCAAGAAAAGTCACTTTGTTCCAACACTTAGTGAAAATTTCACTAAGTCAGAATCTGCCTTTACTTTTTTCCAAATGTAGGGGGATTTTCACTTGGATTCAAAAGAGATCAAAACCAAACATGTTCAAACAGTTGTTGTATCATGTAAGGGCTTTCGAAAATGGCCAAGAACATTGCCAAATTCAATTTGAGCTATGAGATATGACATTGGCAAGTTGCCTTGCTGAAATCTGCCAAGGCAAGGCAGATTTTTGTACTTTTGGTCGATTTGCCAAAATCAACCAAATTCAAATGCTCCTATCCACTTGGACACCCCTGAGGATTGAATCTAAAGGGGACAATCACTGAGCCAAGCCTCCAAAGTCTTTGGAACAAGAAATAGCATGTTGAACCTAGAATTGCCAAAATAGGGACAAGACTCCAATTTTGGATTAGAGCATTCAATGGAAGCATCAAGGTGGCATGAACTGAGCTCTTAGCAACTGAATTCAGTCAAGGCTTATCCAAGACCAAGGGGACCAGCAGCCTGTGCCCTAACCTCTAGTCAATGGCTAGAGGAGACTTGGATTTTCATCTGCCAACACTGGCCAAACCTACTCAGTAGTTGCCATTCACTATTCCTTGCAAAAAAAACTTTCTCTACTATAAATATAGCTCAATTGTCATCAGTTTAAGTACACCAAAGGCCTACAACACTTGCCTTTCTCAAAAACCACTTCTCACTATCGGGTTTTTCATTAGAGAGCAATTCCACTCAAACCAATCACACACACACCTCATATACATCACATATGAGTTGATCAAACACTTAAACAACAGCTGGAACACTGATTTCTCAGAATCACCAGTCAATTGCTCAAGGTTTTAACCAAGTTACAGTTGAGATGCCATGAAGTGATCCAGCCATTCTCAGTCAAGTCCAAGTATTCAAACACACTCCATAGGGTGTAGGGAAGCTGTTCAGATCATCACAATTCATCTGTAACACCTCCTACTCAGAAATCAATTTGCTCTTGCTGTCACGACCTAGAGGTAAGCTTAAACTTGGCCATCTCTCAATCTATGCATATTTCCTTGCACAATACTTTTGCCAAATGTTCATAATCATGCATGGAATGTTTCCCCTCAAGTAATTGCTTTGTTTGAATCGTGTATTAAAAATCCCAGCCTTCATGCAGAAATTAGGGTTCTTAAGGATTTATCGTGATTTCTTGTTTTATGCTTAATTTAAATGAAATTAATTGTCATAAACATGATCGTGAGGTTGAGACGAGCATATTGATATGTGGATTGCATGATATAATCAAGTATTCAGTGAGATTGGATAGAAAATGCAAATCAGCCAAACCCAGAACACGCGCGTGTTCTTCAGCTGTTCTTGGCGCCATTTCTTTCAAATTCAACTATTTGAATTTTGTGATTTTATTTAATTGATTCAAAATTAATTTCTCTCTGAGTTTTAATGATTTTGAGTTGATTCTTTTTTTAATAATTCACAAAAATGTTAAAATTTTTTATTTTCCCAAAAAATCCCAAAAATATTATTTATTTCATATAATTGATATTTTTGCAAAGAATTAATGTTTTAATTGTTTTTAACATTTAAAATATTTTTTTTCCACCTTGATTTTGCAACTTTTAATGCTTTCTAATTATTTTGTAGGTCAATACTTAATTTTTGAAGCATTAATCCAAGATCACAATTTGTTTTCCATATGTTAAACAATTTTGATCATTTTAATTGAATTTTTATTCAATTAGAACACATTTTGAAAACAAATTAGGGTTTTTGGATTAATTCAACCCTCATAAATCATTTTCAAAACACTTTGGGCCTCTAATAGAGTGTAAGACCCAATCCTTTTTTTGACCAAATCATTTTTGGGCCTCAGATATTGTATAAGTTCCGATACCGTAAAAAACAAACGGCGCGATCGTCGCCTTTTGAAAAATAACAACTGGGCCTCTCCTCGAGCTATAAGACCCATTCAAAACTTTTGGGCCTCTAATAGAGTGTAAGACCCAATCCCCTTTTAACCAAAACAATTTTGGGCCTCACTTATTGTATAAGTCCCTCTGCGTTAAAAGAAAACCTCGGCGCGATCGCCATTTTTAACGAAAAATCAATTGGGCCTACCCTCGTGTTATAATCCCCACTCTTTTTCTTTAAACCTTTTGGGCCTCTTGAGAGAGTGTAAGACCCATCCCTTTGTACAAAAAACCTTTTTGGGCCTCAGTCACTTGTATAAGTCCCTCTGTACAAATTCAAACAGTGCGCTCACTGATAAAACCCTGGGCCTCTCCTTGAGCTGTAAGCCCCAAATCTTTCTTTTTCAAAGCACTTTCTCCTTTGATTTTGAATATAATGTTGTTTTCAATCTGTCTTTGTTGAACAACTAACCAAACAGCATGGAAGCTCTACAACCGAGTAAGTGTTTATACGCTTTCATTTATCGCTTTCATATACATATAACTGTATTGTGGGGCTGTTTCACTGTAAGTCTTCTTTCATAAACTCATATCAACTGTGTAATAATAGTATAGGTATTTAGAGTTTCCCCGGTAACTACGTCTAGACATAGGTAAAGCCATTTCGTTTATTCGTAGAAATAGTCAAAACTAGATCCCCATAGGATTACCAGACACAGTCTTCCCTCCTCTTGGGGTTAAACAATATGGAGACATGAAAGGCAGCATTCTCGGTGAACCCTTTCATAGACTGTCACTCGTAGAAGTTGTCAAGAAACTCTACTCCCCAGAGATGATCTTTTCTCCGTGAATGGCATCTCTTGAGTTTCTTCGAAATTCTCGAACTTTCCTGGCTTGATCTATTCTTCGTGAATAGCCTGTCTTGAATTTCTCGGGGTTTGGGGACCCATCGGCTTCTTAAAAGCACTTGTCAAAGAAACTCTACTCCCCAGAGATGATCTTTTCTCCGTGAATGGCATCTCTTGAGTTTCTTCCAAATTCTCGGACTTTCCTAGCTTGATCTATTCTCGGTGAATGGCATGTCTTGAACTTCTCGGGGTTTGGGGACCTGCGGGCTTCTTAAAAGCATCGGCCTCTTCTTGGGCATCGTACAAGGACCCACAGGCTTCCTAAAAGCAACCCCGCCTCCTCTTGGGCTTAGTACAAGGACCTCTCGGCTTCTTAGAAGTATTCACAGCATCCTCTTAGGCTTCGTATAATGATCTCTTCCTCCGGGAATGATAGCCTCCTCTTGGGCTTAGTACAAGGACCCGTCGGCTTCTTAAAAGCTTCCAGCCTCCTCTTGGGCTTCGTACAAATTGTCCCGAAGACCTCCTAGAGGTATAGGAACAGAACCTAGTCATCTTCATAGAACATTCCTTTCAAAGAGTCTACTATTGTTTCTCAAAGCATAGTCCAAAAGATGAAACTCTAGACACGGACAGTCTAATATCCTTGAGTCTCAAAGACATTCTCAAGTGACCCCTTCGTTAAATAGGAAGGAAACCCGTAGACTCGGACAGTCTCAATACCCTTTGGATTTCCCATTTCCTCAAAGACAAGGAAATATCCCTGATCATTGAATCAAATCCCTGAGTGCCAACATTACTCATATAAGAACTGATTTTCCCTTTAAAATCAGTATACTGGACCCGTCACTCAACTGAAACAGCACCATAGCCTCCTCTTGGGCTTTATATATTGATTCTCCCCAGCGGAGTCAAACAACTTTTAGCCTCTCTCTCGGGCTTTGTACGAGACATATAAGAGACTCCCTCGTTGAGCCAATCACCCTTTCGCCTCCATCTCGGGCTTTATACGAGATACAAAAAGGTTCTTATTGAGCCAAACAAATTTTAGCCTCCATCTCGAGCTTTGTACGAGATACAAAACAAAAAGTCTCTTGTTGAGTCAAATAGCCTCCATCTCGGGCTTTATACGAGATACCAAAAGATTCCCTCGTTGAGTCAAAACCTTTTAGCCTCCTCTTAGGCTTTGTATAAGAAAACCCCTGGTTGAGTCAATCAACCTTTTAGCATCAAAGTTGTGCCTCGTTCACAGTACACAAACATCAACAACTCTTTCCCCTTCATCTAATTGCTGTAAGCGGCAAGCCTCTGGATCATCTATATCCATGCCACTGTCCCTCTTTAAGCATGAGAAATTCCTAAGGAAAGATAGCATTGCTCTACACTGAGTTAAAGTCTTCTCCTTCAGGTTAAAAATCCCCTATAAAGGAAATTATGGCATCGCCGAATTCCCACATCCCGGTTAAAGTAATTCTCCTTTATAAACAGTTGTGACACACAACCCCCTCTTTAGAGACGACAAATTCTCTCTAAAGTCAAACCCGTTTAGCTTCACATCTTGGGCTTTGAACAAGATACAAATAGACCCTTCAGCTTCACATCTTGGGGTTTGAACAAGATGCAGATCACCTTTAGCTTCACGTCTTAGGCTTTGAACAAGACACCAAAACAACCATTTCCTCCCATAGAATAGGAGTAACTACGAACGCTCTGATTTCCCTGTTTCGGTAAACGGGAATACGTAGGCATACGATTGAAAGAAAAGCTCTTAACGAGCACACTAATCAAAAACCCTAAATTCCATACTCTCACATATCTATCAAAAAGCATCAGTCCTAACATCCTAATCCTTGTTCCCCTCCAGAAGCCTATCATTATGTCAAAACAACACAAGAAAGGCCCCACCACATTGATCGCATCCGTAACCTAACAGACTGCTGTTTAACCTCAGTTTGCAAGCAGGGTTAATTGGAGACATCTATGTCCCTTCCTTCATCAGCTTTAATAGGATAAAAACTGAATCGACCTGTAGTAAACAAACCCAGAGAGCGACAGCGCTTAAGAACCGCGTCCAAAATCGCTCGCTACAGAAAAGTGGCGCCTACCGTAGGGCCCGAGAAAGATTCTCTAACCTTTTTTCTCTTCTCTTGTGTGAAAACCATAGATTGGGGCTTCCGCCGGGGAACCCATTTTCTGTCAGGAACATAGGATTCATAGCTTTAAAAGGTCTAGGACTTTAGGACGAATATATATACTGTTTTTCCTAATTGCTATACCTGTTTATATTTCTGCTAATGGGAATGCGTGTGATGCCGCATGTGAAAAGATTGAGTATACATTTAAGATAAGTGATGGCAACAAGGTAGACCATCAACCTCAGTGGAGGCATCCTAACGTAACCATTCTCTCACCTAGACAATGGGTCGGTTGCGATGCTTGAGAAGTTGAGGAGCTAAACCCTTTTGTAGTGCGGAAACTATCGGAAATAGTTGTTACGCGATACTACCGTCATTTGAGACTGGTGATCTATTCTAGGTAAATGGCACTTACTCTAAGATTGCTCTACAACTCGCTGGCGATCCGCTTGTTGTTCTACATTCCTGGGAGGAGCTGATGATTTTGAGTACAGGTACAAAAATCACCCTAGTATAAACCTTTGTGGATTGGTAGAGCCTTGACTTCATGACAACGATCCTTTGACCCCATGTTTTTTCTATGTTTTTGTGTGCTGCATTCATGCATTCATTTAAAAAACATTAATACATTCAAAAAATTTCTCTTCTAGTCTCTCTGTTTTTCAAATTAAACTAAGACTGTGATTGCAAATATCAGAGAAAAGGATTGCGCTAATGGATTTCGGTAGAAGGAGAACTCATAAGTACACCTTCAGGATTCCAAAACTAGAGGATTTAAGAGGTTTGGCAAGAATGATCACAAACCAAGAGGCCTTCAGAGCCAAGTACGCAGGTCTGCTACCTATGTTAAGGGTCCATGTGATTGAGGAAATCATGGACGCGCTCGTTCAGTTCTACGATCCGGTTTATCACTGTTTCACATTCCCGGATTACCAGCTAGCACCAACGCTGGAGGAGTATTCTCATCTGATCGATTTACATATCACAGATCAAGCTCCATTTTTTGGACTGGAAGAGATTCCAAAGAATCAGACTATTGCAAGAGCAATTCATTTGGACGAGTCAGAGGTCAGGACTCACATGACTACTAAGGGTGGCATCCAAGGTTTGTCAGCCCAGTTCTTAACAAAGAAAGCTCTGTACTTCGCTAGTATAGGGAACGGGACTGCTTTTGAAAGCATCTTTGTTTTACTCACCTACGAATTATTTTTGTTGCCTAACATTAATAACTTCATTGATATCAACGCTATTAAGGTTTTTCTCATTGGAAACCCTGTGCCAACTTTGCTCGCAGATGCGTATCATTCTGTACACTTAGGGAATTTGTACAGCGGAGGGGAGATCACATGTTGTGTACCTTTGCTTTACAAATGGTTTATCTCCCATTTACCTAAGTCTGCTGCTTTTTGGGATCATAAGAGTGCCTTGCACTGGTCGCAGAAGATCATGTCTCTCACCAACTCTGACATTGAATGGTGTAATAGGATTTATGAGGGAATCAGGATCATTGACCATTGCAGAAACTTCCCCAACGTACCCCTTATAGGAGCTAAGGGAGGAATCAATTACCATCCAGTTCTTGTTCGTCGTCAATTTGGATACCCGATGAGGCACGTCCCACAGAATGCTCATCTGGAAGGTCTTTTCTTCAAGGAAGGAGAAAGTGACAGAGCACTAAAGACAGAAATAGTGCACGCTTGGAAACATGTTCATAAGAAAGGACGAGAGTCTCTAGGAAAACCAGACTGTGTCTCGGTGGAGCCTTATCTCCACTAGGTACAAACTAGAGCTCTCAAGCTAAAGATGCCTTATCCTCGTCACGGAGTTCTTCCACCGAGGGAATCTGTCATGTACTTCATGACAGAAACTGAAAAGCTTCAGGTTACTCTCAACAAAGTTCAAAGGGAGAGGAGGTCTTGGAAGAACAAGTACCGCACCCTCAATGTAGAGTGTATCAAAATACAGCAGCTACTGAAAGATAAGGATGCTCTGATCGAGATTTTAGAGCAACATGTTGTGGATAATCAGGATGACCAAAGGACTTTGCTCGCTCCTTTCACCTAGAAAAGGAATGACAACCCGACAACAGCCCAAGAGCTCCGGTCAAAGAAAAGGAAGATACCAGAATCAGCACCCGAGTTCTCTCGGGACCCATTAGCTTAGGTTTCTGTTTCTGCACTTTGTACTCTACTGTATTTTTGTTTCTGTAATCCTTTGAATTTCAATAAAAGGGGTTTCCCCACTGTTTGATATTTGCAATCTAATTGTCGAAGTTTATTTTGATTAAACCAAAAACCAATTAATATAATCATTGCATTCATCATTCTCACATCGCGTATTCTTCTTACCTACGAATCTCACATTTGTGTCTCGGTTCTAGAGTCAAACTGTCTCATTCGTATAATACTCGGGCCAATCGTCAGAAAAAGATGGATGATCTTGAGGAAGAAAATAGAGAGTTGAAAGAAGAGATCGACACTCTGAGAGAGGATATGAGAAAGCTTCGTAACGACATGCAAGCCATGGCAGAAGCTCAGCTACAAAGGACTGTGATCTCAGAGTTCACCTCAACGCCCATAGTGGAGAGGTTTGATCCTAGGTATCAGATGCCGAAAGGTCGTCCTTGGGGCATGCCTGCAAACTATATCCCAGAAGGATATGTTCCACCGATCACTGAAGATAAGGGAATCGCGACAGAAGCCGCTGGGCCTGAAGGTTACAAACTTCGGGAAAGCGAAGATGCCAGGGGCATACTGAAGACTCCTGAAGGTTACAAACTTCGGGAAATGCCAAGACTCACTACCATAGTCACGGTACCATCCCATGTGGTGCACACTGTCCCGGAAGGACAGATTCCACAGACACCTTCTGGTAAGAAGGAAACTATGTTCGATAAAATGGATGAATTCCAGGAACAGTTCCTGGAAATGCAGAAGGAACTGCAAGCCATCCGCGGTCAGGATTTATTTGGAAAGGACGCCGCAGACCTTTGTCTAGTCCCCAATGTGAAAGTTCCGCACAAATTTCAAGTGCCCGGCTTTGAAAAATACAAGGGTAACTCTTGCCCTCAGAGTCACTTAGTGATGTACGCTCAGCGAATGTCAGTTCAGACTGAGAATCAGAACCTGCTGATTCATTACTTTCAGGATAGTTTAACCGGTGCCGCATTAAAATGGTATATGGGTTTAAACCATGCTACGATTAGCACATTTAGAGATCTTGGTACTGCCTTCGTCCAACAATACAAATATAATTTGGACATGGCACCGGACAGAGATCAACTCAGATCAATGTCACAAAAGGACAAGGAAATCTTTAAGGAGTACGCTTAAAGATGGCCTGAAATTGCCGCTCAGATCTCTCCACCTCTTGAGGAAAAAGAGATGACAAAGATCTTCTTAAAGACCTTAAGCTCATTTTACTATGACAGAATGGTTGCCAGTGCGCCCAGTGACTTCACCGAGATGGTGGGCATGGGAGTTCGTCTTGAGGAAGCCGTCCGAGAAGGACGTTTGGCAAAATACGCTGGACCATCAAGCAGTACAAAATGATACGGTAGTGCTCTCCCTAAGAAAAAATAGCAGGATATTGGGAATATCTCTCTCGGAAAGCAAAGGAGATGTTATCAGCCGGTAGCAGCTGTAACTCCTGCTATCAACCCTGCGCCTATTCCTACGTATCAGCCTCAGGTTGCGCAGAGCCAACCTAATCAGCAAAGGACACAACAACCTCTTCAGCAGGCTCGTCCTCCATATAACAACAACCATACAACACGACCATCAGGGTTTGATCCTATACCCATGTTGTACGCAGAACTATTTCCGTTACTACTGGCTAAGGGGCACATCCAGACTAAGTCTCCTCTTACAGTACCAGAAAATCCGCCTTTTTGGTTTAAGGTGGACCAGACATGCCCTTATCATCAAGGAGGATCAGGGCATAACATAGAGAACTGTCTCAATTTCAAATCCGACGTGCAAAAGCTTGTTAGAAGCGGGCTCTTATCTTTCAAAGATACGAATCCCAATGTTCTCACGAACCCGCTGCCTCAACACGAGAAAGCTGCAGTTAACCTGATTGAGAGAGAATTTAACAACGTCTATCAAATTCACGATGTACTTTTATTGAGGACCATCTGGTCAAGATGCATTGTAGACAGAGTGGATATGGCCATGTGCCACCTCATGATTATCATCAATGTGATATCTGCTCTAAAAGCAATCAAGGATGTTCGGTAGTGCAAGCAGCTCTACGGGAACAGATGGATCTCGGATGGATCCAAGAGCACCGAGTTCGTGGAGTTAACATGGTCTATACGAATTCCAACGTCATTCAGAACCACAACATCCGTGCGATGAATGTCAACTTGGTGGCGATGCACTCAAGGCAAAGCCAATATCATAATCTTCCACGACACGATTACAGTTCCTGTCTGATTTGCTCGGTAAATAAACAGTGATGCTCTTTCATACAAGAGGCCCTCCAGCGTCAGATGGATCTTGGATGGATCCAAGACTACCATGATAGGAACCCTTATCAGATCAACATGGTTCAGATCTTCGATATTCGCGTGATGAATACCAACCTGGTAGAGTTACATGCTGAGCAGGTCCGACTCGGATTCTTAATATCACACGACTATCAAAGCTGTAAAGCAGGTTGCAAAAACAATCGAGGTTGTACCCTTGTCCAGGAGGCACTTAAGCACTTGTTAAATCACTGGTGGATGCCAATCTATATGGATGAAGATACTCATCAGATTAGTATCAATAACAGGAATCCTACTCGACGTCAAAGTCAGGATGTCCGATCTGTGGAAGCTAACCTAGTGAAGTTACATTGTATTCAAAGTGGGCGTGGCCAGGTGCCACCACACAACTATGACCGTTGTATCGTCCGTTCCGAAAGTAACCAAGGGTGTTACCTTGTGAGAGCAGCTCTTCAGGGTCAGGTGGATCGTGGAGAGATTCGCCCATATCCGGGTTCTGGACCCATCAATTGGTCGCCGAGCTACCTGGCCAATCAAGTCGAGGATGTTGTCACAATCTCTGGTCGTCACCAGACCAGGGATTTTTTTCCATCATCCCTCTACTTGACGAATCTAGTGCTCCCAATCGGGAACGGATCGAGATTACTTATGATGGTCAGAAAAATCAGAAGGTTCCCATAGTCATCTATCTACCGGGACCACTGTCGTATGAATCAACTAAGGAGATCCCTTACAAATACGGCGCAACGACAGTTGAAAATGGAAAGGAAATTCCATTACCCTTCGTCGTGAATATTGCAGACATCAGTCGTGTAACACGGAGCGGTAGAATCTTCAATCGAGGAGTTGGAGAACCTAACAAGGAAAAGGAACTTCAGACAGAAGCTCCCGATCCATCAGTCGGTCAATCCAGTAATCCCGACCTTTCAAAAAATAATGATGAGATGCTGAAGCTCATCCAAAGGAGTGAATATAGCATTGTTGATCAGCTATTACAGACTCCTTCAAAGATCTCGGTATTATCACTGTTACTCAATTTAGAAGCGCACAGGGAGGCTCTACAGAAAGTCTTGGTGCAGGCCTTTATGGAACAGGATGTAACAATCAGACAGTTCGATAGTATTGTCTCTAACATCACTTCCTGCAATAATTTGGGATTTAGTGATGAGGAATTACCCGAAGAGGGTCGCCGTCATAACATGGCGCTCAACATTACAGTTAACTGTCAGGACGATGCTTTAGCCAGCGTACTGGTAGACACAGGGTCAGTCCTGAATGTTATGTCGAAGTCCACTTTGATGCAATTATCATTCAAAGGCCCTCCGATGAGAACCAGCGAGGTCGTCGTCAAAGCGTTCGACGGATCCAGAAAAACAGTTATCGGCGAAGTTGATTTTCCCATAACTATCGGTCCTCACACTTTCCAAGTCACTTTCCAGGTCATGGACATCCGGGCAACGTACAATTGTTTATTAGGAAGACCTTGGATCCATCAGGTTGGAGCGGTCACTTCAACCCTCCACCAAAAGCTAAAGTTCGTCCAGAACGGCCGACTCATCACAGTCTGTGGTGAACAGGCCTTGCTCGTCAGCAATTTATCGTCATCCACTTATGTGGAACCAGAAGGGATAATCAGAACCCAGTTCGAAGCGCTTTCGTTACACAAGGATGATCAATCTGGAGGAGGAACTTCAATTTCCTCATACAAAGATGCTATCAAAGCGGTCGAGAGTACCGATACAACCGGATGGGGACAACTTGTCATTCCTATTGACGATAAAACAAAGAAGGGTCTTGGTTTTTCTACAACCTGTACCTAGACAGCTGCCAGCGATGGAAGTATTCATCACATTCATAACTTCTTCCACAGTGGAGGTTTTCTTCACCTAGTGTCTCAAGCAGTACATGCTATCAATGAGGAAGATCCCTCTGGTACAGATGAAGAGTGGAAGTCCAATCTTAACGAGGACGGTTATATGTCTCAGGAAGAGGTGCCTACACCATTTTGCTATCCCGCAGAGAGTCCGAGATTTATACCACAGTCAGATGTCGAAATGATATACGGAGGTTGTGATCCGGAAGGATGCCGTGCTCCGCCAAATTCATTAGAGGAAGACACTCCGATGAAAGACAATTTTGACCACAATTATTATGGGCCAATGGATGGTCTGCCAATGTGGCAACCTTACTCAGGAGACTTGGGGCCAGAAAGTCAGCCGAACAATGAAAATCAGCTGACTGTCATTGAACAGAATACCTGTGTCCCCACCATGTCATGGGATCAACACTCAGGTCATTCAAAAACTACTCAACATAATGATGAATTCACAATGTTTGCAGGACTAGAATTCATTAACTACGCTTTTCCTGAGGTCAACGTCATCGAGAGAGATGACTCCTCCAATTCGAAAGAAGTGTGGGACACCTTGGGACAACCGAGTGGAAAATTTGACTATATGGTCAAATACACCGCTCCCGAAAGCTTTCGTATCAGGCTCGAAGATATCCAGCCGACTGGATGGGGAGATACAGCTGAGAGCACAAATGCTATGCAAAATGCAACAGAGGAATTCTCCTACGACAACTCTTCCTGGGAGACAGATTCTAACGATCCTACTCCACCAGAAATCAGCGTCATTTCTGAAGACAAATCAAGGAAGGTGCCAGACTTTGTGATTCACCGAGGAGTTCGCCGCCAATGGGTTGCCGTCGAGGTTCCAATGATTGTTCATCAGTTAAAGTAATTTCCATCTTTAACCTTTCACCCTGCCCAGGTGAAACGGATGTTTTGATAGGGCTCACTTTCTGTAAATTTTCCCTCTTCGCTCCGCCCAAAGTGATGGAGTTTTATTTTATAGGGTTGTAGTTTCAAGGATCAACTTGTTCATTAATAAAATAACGTCGTTCTATAATTTCCGCATTAATTGCTGTTTTCTCTTTTTTTCTTTTTCAGAAAATGGTAATCCTTAAAAACAATTAAAAATAAAAACAAGCAGTAAAATAAATACACTGCACACACTCGCATTTTCTCTATATCTTCTAAACACGAATTATCACGTCATGCAGATTGCTTATTTTAAACCCAGTTGAAACATACGATCCGATGCCTTCTCCCAACTTTGAGTTCCCGGTATTTGGGACTGAAGAAGAAGTTGACAACGAAATTCCAGAAGAGATCTCTCGACTACTCAGACAGGAGGAAAGGTCCATTGAACCTCACAAAGAGCCATTGGAAACGTAAACTTGGGTTCGAAAAAAGAGAGAAAAGAAATCAGGATTGGGGCACTGCTCAGTCCAACTGCCAAAGAGAGTTTGATAAAGCTTCTCAAAGAATTCCCCGATGTATTCGCTTGGTCCTATCAGGATATGCCAGGGTTAGATACCAACATCGTGGAACATGACTTACCGTTAAGATCGGAATGTCCTCCAGTAAAGCAAAGGTTGAGACGGACTCACCCGGACATGGCCATCAAAATCAAAGAGGAGGTGCAGAAACAGATCGACGCAGGTTTCCTCGCTACGTCAGAATATCCTCAATGGTTAGCCAACATTGTACCCGTTCCCAAAAAGGACGGGAAGGTCAGAATGTGTGTTGATTACAGGAATCTGAACAAGAAAAGTCCGAAGGACGACTTTCCTTTACCACACATTGACATGCTGGTAGACAGCACAGCAAAGTTCAAAATTTTCTCCTTCATGGATGAATTCTCGGGCTATAACCAGATTAAAATGGCGTCGAAAGACATGGAGAAAACTTCGTTCATTACCCCATGGGGTACCTTTTGTTACAAGGTGATGCCGTTCGGTTTGAAGAACGCCGAGGTAACCTATCAAAGGGCCATGACTACTCTGTTTCATGACATGATACACAGAGAGATAGAGGTATATGTCGATGACATGATTGCAAAATCTAAGACAGAAGAGGAGCATGTGACCCACCTGTCGAAACTATTCGAGCATTTACGAAAGTACAAACTCTACTTGAATCCCAACAAGTGCACCTTCGGTGTCCGTTCAGGGAAACTCTTAGGGTTCATCGTCAGCCAGAAAGGAATTGAGGTTGATCCTGACAAGGTCAAGGCCATTCGAGAAATGCCTTCTCTGAAAACTGAAAAACAAGTCAGAGGATTCTTGGGACATTTGAACTACATCTCCAGATTCATATTCCTTATGACCGCCACGTGTGCGCCGATTTTCAAATTACTCAAAAAGAACCAGGATTGTGTTTGGTCAGAAGATTGCCAATCCGTCTTCGACAGTATTAAGGAATACCTGTTGAATCCGCCGATTCTATCACCTCCAGTGGAAGGAAGACCACTGATCATTTATCTCACAGTCCTAGAGGACTCAATGGGATGTGTACTTGGCCAACAAGACGAAACCAAACGGAAAGAGTCTGCCATCTACTATCTAAGCAAGAAATTCACCGACTGCGAGACTCGGTACACGATGCTTGAGAAAACTTATTGCGCTTTGGCATGGGTAGCCAAACGTCTCCGCCAATACATGATTCATCACACTACTTGGTTAATCTCCGAAATGGATCCAATCAAGTACATCTTCGAAAAACCTGCTCTCACGGGAAGAATTGCCCGTTGGCAGATGTTATTATCAGAATATGACATAGAGTACCACGCTCAGAAAGCCGTTAAAGGAAGTATTTTTGCCGATCATTTGGCTCATCAACCGATTGACAATCAAGAATCAATCGGGTTTGACTTCCCAGACGAAGATGTCATGTATCTAAAAATGAAAGATTGCGATGAACCGTTACCCAGTGAAGGGCCAGAACCAGGTTCCCAGTGGGGAATTATCTTTGACGGAGCAGTTAATCATTATGGAAATGGAATTGGGGCAATCATTGTTACCCCTCAGGGTACCCACATTCCTTTCACTGCCAGACTTACGTTCAAATGTACAAACAACGAGGCCGAATACGAAGCTTGTATTATGGGTCTCGAAGAAGTGATTGATTTAAGGATAAAAAACTTGGGCGTATATGGCGATTCAGCCTTGGTTATCAATCAGATAAAAGGAGATTGGAACACATACCAATCAGGATTGATTCCTTACAAAGACTATGCAAGAAGGTTGTTACCTTTCTTCGACAGAGTTGAGTTTCATCACGTCCCTCATAATGAGAATCACATGGCTGATGCCTTAGCCACTCTCTCTTCCATGATTAGTGTAGGTCAGCGGAATGACCTACCTAAGATCGACATAATGCGCCTTGAACGGCCCGCCTACATCTTCACGATTGAACCTTGGTATCACGATATCACGATATTAAATTCTTCCTTCAGAAACAAGAGTACCAATCTGGGGCACTCAGAAAAGACAGAAAAACCCTCAGAAGACTGGCTGGAAGCTTCTTCCTGAGCGGTGACACTCTTTATAAGAGGAGTTTTGACTTGGTCTTGCTCCGATGCGTAGACAGACCAGAAGCAGACATGCTTATGAAAGAAATTCATGAAGGATCCTTTGGCACTCATGCCAACGGACACACAATGGCAAGAACAATTCTGAGAGCAGGGTACTATTGGTTGACCATGGAATCTGACTGCTACAAGTACATGAGGAGGTGCCACAAGTGTCAGATATACTCCGACAAAATTGATGTACCGCCATCACATCTCAAAGTTCTCTCTTCCCCGTGGCCTTTTTCCATATGGGGAATCGACATGATTGGCTTGATCGAACCTAAGGCTTCAAACGGACATCGGTTTATTTTAGTAGCCATTGCCTATTTCACCAAGTGGGTCGAAGCAGCGTCGCACGCTAATGTAACCCGACAAGTGGTCGTCCGATTTATCAAAAACAATATCATTTGCCGTTATGGTGTTCCAAGCCATATCATTACTGATAATGGATCTAACTTGAACAATAAGATGATGAAAGAGTTGTGCGCGGAGTTCAAGATTGTACACCATAACTCATCTCCCTACCGACCCAAGATGAACGGAGCGGTAGAAATGGCTAACAAGAACATCAAGAGGATCGTTCAAAAGATGGTTGTAACCTAAAAAGATTGGCACGTGATGCTACCCTTTGCTCTTCACGGTTATCGAACATCTGTCCGCACTTCAACAGGGGCAACCCCTTTCTCTCTAGTATATGGCATGGAGGCAGTTCTCCCCATAGAAGTACCATCAATCCGGGTATTGATGGAAGCTAAGCTTACAGAAGCTGAATGGTGTCAAAGTCGACACGACGAATTAAACCTGATCGAAGAGAAGCGAATCATGGCACTATGCCACGGTCAGTTGTATCAGCAGAGAATGAAGAAGGCGTTCGACAAAAAGGTTCGACCTCACATCTTCTGGAAAGGAGACCTCGTGCTGAAGAAGATACAATCATTTCTCACTGATTCTCGGGGCAAGTGGACTCCGAATTATGATGGCCCCTATGTGGTCACGAAAGCTTTCTCAGGAGGCGCCTTGAGACTTGCAACCATGGATGGAGAGGAATTTGCCTACCCCACAAATTTTGATGTAGTCAAGAAATACTTCGCCTAAACTAAAAAAAAAACGTCTCGGTGGATTGAAAACCCGGAAGGGCGGTCCAGGCAAAAGTTAGAGACATGAAAAAAAATCATCCCGATGGATTGGAAACATCATAGTACAATCCAGGCAAAAATTAGGGATAATGGCAAGTAACTACGTTCAACAGTGGCAAGTCCCTCAGCAGCAGTTACATCATCCATCGGAGGAAAACTCCAGTCAAGGCCATCTTCGACAGAAACTCAGGATGTCCCGAATTCAAAGTTGGTAGAAGGATAGTGGTCGTTATGTTTCAATGTAGCCCTTTTCCCTGTAAATTACCATTTTCAAACTTTGTATATAGTCTTTGGAATCACCCGTTTGGCTGATCTCCATCCAATCAATAAAATTTGAGCCCTTGTGCTTTTGTTTGTAATTCTTATTTGTTTTAGCTTTACAGAATGGCGTTTTAACACGATTAAGCGATTCTTGAAATGAAACAAAAATGAATTTACTTGTTAAAACTTTTTCTGCTTTTAAATTAAAGATGGCAATTTCTTTTGACCGTTAAACATCAGAAGAGCATCAACCGCTTCTCCAGAAGTAAGCGAACTTCAAAGTGCAGAATCAAAGTACTCCTTCTACGCCAGTGTGCCTGAATGAAGGATCAACAGTGTCGGATGCGACTATTCCATCTGACATCTTCGGCCGAGTTCTTATCTCCTAAGCCCGATCAACGGTATTCCCCGCAGGGACTATCTCTCCTAAGCAAGGTAGAATTGCTACTTTTTTTTACCAACAGTACTTCTTCGCCCCGCGATGGCCGAGTATCCAGTCGTGTTCACTCGCCAGTCTATATGTCACGTCAGTTTTGTCAGCATATATACATACATCATGCATTTGATTTGCATTCATATTCATATTGCATCACTATCACTCTCGTTGTCAGTTCTTTCCTCGTCAGGAAATGTTGCGTCTGCACTACCTCTCTCCTCTAGTGTATCTCTGGATTAGAGTCAGCACTCGACCACTTTAATAACTTGAACCTCTGAAAAGCCAGAGAAGCTTTCTACAAATGTCACTCTTCGCCATTGAAGATGATCTCTTTGCTTTCCCGGATTAAAGAAAAATCCACAGAGAAAGCCTCCTAAGTAGAGATTTGGCATTACAGCTGCCTTTCTCCGAAAGACCGCTGATGAAAAGGTCATCGGCACCTCAAAATTGGATCCCATCATATGGCATTTCTCCGGGAAGATCCCAAGAAAAGTATGGTGTAAGACCCCAAGCGGAAGCAGTCTCTCAAGAGACTCATGTTCCCCAGTAGAAACAAATGGCGTCTCAAACAGAGAAGTTTGTGTACCTCTACAATTCAGACGATTGGGCTCCCCAGCAAGTCTGACGTCAACTTTTTCCGTCAAATGGCGTCTCCCCAGGAAAATCCGGCGAGAAGTTTGAGGAAAGCCGCTACAAATAGCGTCCCTTGTCAATAAAGTTTATTGACAAAAGAAACTTATACCAGTTCCTTGGTAGGAAACCAGGATCGAGGGGAAGTTTACAACAACAACTTAGACCAGTTCCTTGGTAGGAAACCAAGATCGAGGGGAAGTTTACTTCAGAAACTGAGACCAGTTCCTTGAAAGGAAACAAGGATCGAGGGGAGGTTTATTTCAAAAGAAAACTGAGACCAGCTCCTTGGCTTAAGACCAGGATCGAGGGGAAGTTTACCTTTTCTAAGCATCATCGCTTAGCTAAAGAAGATGAATACGTAAGCTACCATTCATTACCACCATCAAAATTTTAGGTATTCCGATATTTAATCCTCTTGCACCCCGAATGCCCGAATACCTTCGTCATTCACACATTCGGGTCCAAGAAGATTAAATAGGGGCATCTGTCATACCCCAAGTTTTGACCACTAAGATTTCCCATCATTGTATAAATCATCATCACAATATGGGTGAACCATCATGCCTCATCAAATGCCTCAAGGGTTGTTGAGCATTCACTACAATCAAAATTAGGGTTTTAAGCCCTCTCAGAGCCTTAGACAAAGGATCAATCAAGGATTGACATGATCTTCATCATGTCTAACCTCTAAAATATCTACAATGGATCAAAAGGACTCCCACTTCAAGGATTAAGCACAAGGATGCTCCCTTCTTGGTGGATCAAGCCTCAAGATCGCCAGTATCACCAAATTAGGGTTTTGGTCGACCAGGGCCTCCAGTTGGAAATTTTCCTCTGGGCATGAGCCAAAGATCCAAAACATAACCTAATATACTCCATGGAACCCCATGGACCCAATCATCAAGTCAATTTTTCCTCAGGGGATGCATACATAAAAAATCAGGAATTAGGGTTTCTTGACCTAATTCACCCCTAAGTTGACTTTTGGGACAAGTCATGAACCAAGACCTCAAGAGAGGATTTGAGGGTCTCTAATATACTATATTGATCCATTTGGAACAATGGATTAATCCAAGAAGCTTGAGCAACAAGTCTCAATTTCATCTGCACCACAATTAGGGTTTCGCGAGGAAAGTCAACTGTAACTTTGACTTTTGACCAGGACATGCTCCCAAACCCTAAGACATGATTCAATATACCCTATGACACCCATGGAACATGTCCATCAAGTTTGATTTAAGTCAAGGACATGATTTCCTGAAGAATTGCACAGTTTGGAATTCATCTGATAAAAAGTCAACTGTGCACAAAAGTCAACTTTGACTTTTTGAGATTTTTCACCAAAATGGATTTTTAACCCTAAAATGATGTTAATGTATGATTTGAATCATCATTCATCAAGAAAAATCAAAGAAAGTGGGATAACTTGTAAAAGGGGTAACCATAAAAACTTAGAAAAATTTCTAAGTTATGGAAAAAGTGACACTAATGTGCCAACTTTGGAGGACCATAACTCCTAAACCACAAGGCCATTGTTCCCCATTCAAAGCTTGATTTGTAGATCACATTGCCCTCTACAAAAGCTTCATACTGACCTATGTCCAAATTCCTCATGGATTTTGAGTTATGGAGTGATTAAAATCAAGAAAAGTCACTTTGTTCCAACACTTAGTGAAAATTTCACTAAGTCAGAATCTGCCTTTACTTTTTTCCAAATGTAGGGGGATTTTTCACTTGGATTCAAAAGAGATCAAAACCAAACATGTTCAAACAGTTGTTGTATCATGTAAGGGCTTTCCAAAATGGCCAAGAACATTGCCAAATTCAATTTGAGCTATGAGATATGACATTGGCAAGTTGCCTTGCTGAAATCTGCCAAGGCAAGGCAGATTTTTGCACTTTTGGTCGATTTGCCAAAATTAGCCAAATTCAAATGCTCCTATCCACTTGGACACCCCTGAGGATTAAATCTAAATGGGACAATCACTGAGCCAAGCCTCCAAACTCTTTGGAACAAGATATAGCATGTTGAACCTAGAATTGCCAAAATAGGGACAAGACTCCAATTTTGGATTAGAGCATTCAATGGAAGCATCGAGGTGGCATGAACTGAGCTCTTAGCCACTGAATTCAGTCAAGGCTTATCCAAGACCTAGGGGACCAGCAGCCTGTGCCCTAACCTCTAGTAAATGGCTAGAGGAGACTTAGATTTTCATTTGCCAACATTGGCCAAACCTACTCAGCAGTTGCCATTCCCTATTCCTTGCAAAACAAACTTGCTCTACTATAAATAGAGCTCAATTGTGATCAGTTTAAGTACACCAAAGGCCTACAACACTTGCCTTTCTCAAAAACCACTTCTCACTATCAAAAATGCCTTTCTTAGCAAGTCATTATCGGGTTTTTCATTAGAGAGTAATTCCACTCAAACCAATCACACGCACACCTCATATACATCACATATGAGCTGATCAAACACTTAAACAACAACTGGAACACTGATTTCTCAGAATCACCAGTCAATTGCTCAAGGTTTTAACCAAGTTGCAGTTGAGATGCCATGAAGTGATCCAGTCATTCTCAGTCAAGTCCAAGTATTCAAACACACTCCATAGGGTGTAGGGAAGCTGTTCAAATCATCACAATTCATCTGTAACACCTCCTACTCAGAAATCAATTTTGTAACGCCCCGATTCCGATTATTCCCATTTTGTTGAGTCTTTTATTTAAATTGAGTGATAAATTATTTTATTTGTGAAATTGGTGTGTTAATATGCTATGTTGACATGTTATGATATTTTACTGTTTTTGAGAGTTTTCGGGGAAATTAGAATGGAGGGTATTTTGGACATTTTTCAATTAATGGTAAGTTAGAAATTTAGTGGAAATAGAATTATGTGAGAAATTTAGTAAAATTGGTAGAAAAGTGATTAAGTGTAGAATTATGTGAGAAAATGAATTAATTGAATTTGAGTAGAAAATAAGAAAAGAAAATGAGAAAAAGAAAGTAGGAAAAGAAATAGAAAAGAAAAAGAGATAAGAAGAAGAAATAGGAGAGAAAGAGAAAGCAAAGAAAAATAGAGAGAAAAAGGAGAGAAAGAAAGAGGAAGAAGAGAAAAGAGAAGAAAACTTGGAAAAACCTAGAAAACCATCAAGAACAATCATCTAGCAAGCTTGGAATCCGGGTAAGGGTGTGAAATCTTATTATCTCATCAATGTATATCATTATGTATGATTGTGTATATGGTTGTTTGTGGTTTTGTTGGATTGAAATGGAGAAATATAGTAAAAATCCTAATGTTTAGAAATTGGTAGAGATTGATTTCAAATGTGTCTAAACTCATGTTGATTGTGTTCTTTGTTGCTTATACATGTTGAGTATGTATTGTTATACCTCAAATTGGTGTTTTTCTGAGTTTGGATGATGATTTGGAGGGTTTTTGGTTGAAACCCGTAGCAGCAAGTTCTGCAGAATTTTTCTGGTTTTGCCCTGGTCATACGCGTATGGGGCATGTTCATACGCGTATGGGCCTTGGCGATACGCGTATCATGGGCGTGTTTTGGGGCCAATACGCGTATGAGATGTTATTTTTCCCAGACTTCTGGTGATACGCGTATGGTACGCGTATGAGGGTTGGCCGTACGCGTATGAGAATGGCCATACGTGTATGGTCAGGACAATTGTAAAATGGGACTTTTTCAAAATATCGTTTTCGTTTCTCTTTCGTAACTTGAGTTCCGTTTATCCGATTTTTACATTTTTGGTATCGTTGGATATCATTTGAGCTGTAGTTTCTTATGGTGAGGAGTTTGGGGCTGTTAGTCGATTAAATAAGTCGGAAAGTTGGGAATAGTGTTATTTAGCGACTTTTACCATTTTGAATGTGTGTTTTGGATGTGAATCATACAATAGTGCATTGATGTGAATGTATATAGATTGTATGTGATTGTATGAGATGAATGCATGAATATATTGTGAATATGTATGCATTTCAAGAATGTCTTGAGTCATTTTGTATGTGAAGCATAATGATGTACATTCTTGTGTTGGGTGATTCTAATGAGAATCCGTTGTAACGTCGTGTGCCTATGTGAGGTGTGAGCGATGATTACAAACGATTGTGTGCCTAGGTGAGGTGTGAGCAATCGGATTGTATGCCTAGGTGAGGTGTGAGCAATCGGATTGTGTGCCTATTGTTGCACCCCAAAATTTGCCGTCCTTACTTTAGTACTAACTGGCTTATGTTTCATTTCATTTTTGCATTATCATGTGTGCATATCATTGGTTCTTAGCATGGGGTCAAGGTGCCTGAGGCAATTTCAAGAGGAGAAGATGTTCTTCAAAGGGCCAGGAAAGAGAGTTCAAGTGGATCACTATTTCCTAACCAGTGCAGAAACTAGGGTTTTGAGATTCTTGGGTTTATTGTTCCAATGGGCAAGCTCCTTGGGTTTTTATCATCATCAAATGGCATATCTTATCTTTGTTGGAGAGGATACACATCATATTCAGAGGAAATTGGATTTGGAGACTGTGCTATTTCCTCCTAGACTGAGGATACCAAAATTAGGGTTTGCTATAAAGTTAGTTTATTTATGATTTTTTGGGCAAGACTTGATTCCATGGTATTCCTTGGGTCCCTAAGTATCTAGGAATGGAAGATTGTCCATCAGTTTGGTTCAGGAGAAGTTCAAATGGCCAATGGATTAGGAATCAGGAGAATCAGGAGAAAAGTCAACAGTGAGAGGAGAAGTCAACTGTGGAATTTTGAGGTTCCCTCCAAGGTTTTCAAGGTCTAACACCCTCATATGGTCTTCAAGAGTCAAGTTTCATGCCATTTATCAAGAATCAAGGGTTGGTGCAAAAGTTACTAAATATGGAAATGACCTATAATTTGAATGTTTCCTTTTTGGGCAAGTTCCTACACTACATTCAACTTGACTTTTCATCATCAAAGAAGCTTCAAATTAATCTTTCTCCAACATGAAAGTTGAATATCTTTTTCTCCTCTTTCCAACAAGTACTAGTGGGTCTCCATATCATTTGTGAAACTCAACTTATGATCAAGAGAAGGCAAAGTGGTGTTTAGGGTTCCATTTTCACAACTTTTGCATTTTGGGACATGGTGACCTATAATTAATTCCATTGTTTCATGTCACATGCTAACGTCAAAGGTCACTCCTCAAGGATCATTTTAGGCCTTTGAATCAAGTGAATCCATGGTGTATTTATCACTTATTCTCCATTATTCAAAATTGCCAAGTCATTGAAAACTCATGAACCAAAATGTCTCAAGGCCCAAATCAAATTCAGGTGTGGTTAGCAATTCAAACATAAGTGATCCATCATGAAATAGTTGGATATCCATGCATGGAAGGAGGTGTATCTCACATTATGTGATTTTCCAAAATTGCCCAAAACTCATTAAACAAAGAATTGCCAAGGCCCAAATCATTATCAGTGGGATGACCTAGTATATTTAAACCAATTCATGCACTGGTTAGGTGGAGATTCACGTGCCTTTGTGGAGAATTCAAGCTTGAACCCTAAAGCATCTCACATTCGTATCTCTCAATATACAAGGAGTTTTCACAAAATTCTTTCACCATCAGAACCCTTGGGATCTATAGAGCACGAACCAACCACCCTTTGAAGCTAACAAGGGAGATACATGTTGCACCATCTTAGGTTAGTGATGATTTTCATGATCATAGAACTCTCCTTTTTGATGCGCATATTGAAGTGTGATTGTCATTGATAACCATGATATAATTTGTTTTGTGTTTGGACGTGTGTATTGGTTGTATGTTGTGTTTAAAGTTTTGAACACAAACCTTATTTCATGCGAATCCCATTATGTGTTGGTTGTTTGTAATTTTTAATAGGATATTTGGAATCCTCACAAAATTCTGGACAGGAAGGTGTATCTTTTTGCATTTTCTGGGTTCTCTTTTGTTGCAGGTGAACGGAGGAGGTGGCCGGAACCCTAGCTCCAGCGGCTGGAGAGGGTTCCGGCGAGGTGGGGTGGCTGGAGGTAGGAGATGAAATCTCCACCATTCATTCCTTTCATCGTGCGGTTCCTATGCTGCCACGTTTTATTTTTTTTGAATTTTTATTTTAATGATCATGTGTTTATTACCCCACGCTACTTACCGTGTGCATCCAATCATGTTATTTCATTTTATTTACTTTTTCTTTGGTTGACTAATTGTGGATCGTTGGATGAATCATACGGTTGGAATGGTGCCAACCCATTAAAAAAAACACGTGCCTGGTGTAATACCCCAAAGTTTTCCCTCTCATTTCTTCATATCATTTAGCATGAGTTTTCATTTCATTGCATTGCATTCAAGCATAGAAAAAACAAAACATCAAGCATTGCATTGCATCTTGCATAAGGGCATGTGATCAGTGGTTCTTCAGAGGTGTTGATCATCCAAAGCTAAAGAATAAGAGCCAAGTGTTTCTCACAAGGCTCAAGGGTTCCTTAAGCCATATATCATCTCACTTTGATCCCACAAGGCATGGGAAGAGAAGAATTCATCAAGAAGATTGGGCAGTGCATGATCTCGTACACAAGGCAGTCAAAAATTGGGATCTGACCCCCAAATGGGCAAGCTCTTTGAGTTTTTATCATCTTCAAATGGCATGTCTCATCTTTGTTTGAGAGGATACACATCATATTCAGATGAATTTGGATTTGGAAGATGTGTTATTTCCTCCTAACCTGAGGATGCCAAAATTAGGGTTTGGCCTAAAATCAGTTTATCTCTTATTTTTTTGGGCAAAACTTGATCTCATGGTATTCCCTATGTTCTTAAGTGTATATGGATGGAAAATTGCTCATCAATTGGTTTTAGAGGAGTCTCAATTGATCAGTTGCTTGATAATCGAGAAATTGGGGAAAAAGTCAACTGTGCAGTGAAAAAGTCAACTCCTGACTTTTTAAGGTCAAATTCATGAAATTCATGTTATATATGTTTAATGGACAAAATTTTATCAAGAAATGATGGAGGAATAATGAAGAATCAAGAAATTACAAAACTGCCAAAAATAGAAATTTTGGAGTTTCCAAAAATAGTAAGTTTTGGCCATTTTAGCACCTCTCTTTGAGTCAGGCTTTCTCAATTTTAAAGCATCAAATCAAATATCCACCAGGCCACAAAAAAAGATCTTGTTTCAAGCTTCAAATCCATATAAAGAACTCTTCCATCGGATCAAAATTGAGGGAGTTATGATCCATTAAAGTTTGACAAAACTAGGTCAAAAACCAAGTCATGGCAAGGCAAGTGCAGGCCCATGCGCCATAATTTTGTCGAACACTTGGTGTGCCAAATGTCCAGCCACTTTTCTCAATGATGCAAGCTCCAAACGAAAAAATGTTGAACATCAAAGTTGTTCATCTCAATGTCCTCTTCAACTTTGATGTTGGACATTTTTCCATTTGAGCAAGTTAGGATGGGGTTATGATGGTCCCAAGTTGACGTGTTCATGCTGAATTTTCCAAGTCAGATTGCCATGCCACCCTACCAACCTGCCAAACCCATCCACCAGTTCTGAACCATGATGTTTGGAGTCATTTTACACTATCCAACAAGCCTCTATTCAATTCAATTTCAACATCAAAATTATTCTCCTATATCTACTCTTTCATTTGCCACAAAAATTACACATTTCCATTCATTAAAGTGAGAGAAATTCATCACCAAAATTCCTTGTTTTAATTGATTTTATGCTGCTATAAAACCAAAAAAATAACATTGTTGTTGTTGCTAATTCAAATATTCTCATACATGCTACACACCAGTCCACTTTCTATTTCATTAAAATAAAAATTTCCTTACATCACCACCATCCATTTTAAACCCCACCATACACTTCATAAACTCACCCACACCATAACAAACCTACCCAACTCACCTCTAACTGTCATGACTCAGTTAGTTAGAGTCCACTCAGTTAACCCAACTCTAACTCACTTAACCCACTCAGTTTACCATGGTTAATCACACTAAACCCTAACTATATAAACAAATTTACACACAATTTCACTCTCTCTCTCATTTTTTCCACATTTCTCAGAACTCATTCTCAATCATTCTCTCAATTTTCTCTCTAATCTCACACATTTCTCACACTTTTCATCACAATTTCTCAAGAAATCTCAAATTTCTCTTTCACTCTCAAGAATTCAGATCCAGATTTCTCTTTCGTTTCTTCATCATTTTCGAAGATCTTTGAAGCAGAGTCATCTCCATAACCTCCTCTTTCTACTGTATGCATTAGATTCGATTGAATCCACCATTGAAAAATCTCAAGTTTCACTCATCACTTCGAATTTCTACTCCAAGCAAGTATTGGATCTGGTTTTCGCCTTTATTTGGCTCAAAGTGCTGATTTGAAGATCTTGCAGGAAGTTTTCGGATTTCTAAAACAAAAAAGTGCATCTCACAAGGTTAGAGATCTTGAAACTTTTTCTTTAGTTCATCATAATTTTAGAAGTTTATAATGTGAAATTAGTACTCATGCATTGCATCTGGAAGTCCTGAAATGATGACACACCTCTGTTTGTTCAATTTGGAATTTATGTGATTTTGTGATTTTGTGAAATTCATGTTGAATGTGTCACTTTCGTGCCATTTTTCTTGATGTTAGAATGATCTTTTGGTGATTTAATTGGTATATTCATGATCTATGAAGTTTGGGCTTCAGTTTGGTATTTTATTTTGTTAATTTTCATTAAGAAATGAGGGAGTTATATGAGGTAGAAAATTGAAAGAAAATCTGCGTTTTGTGTTGTTGTGTGTGTTATTTTCACTTTACATGAGTTATGGTGGAGGTGGCGACATGGCAGCACCTCATTGGCGGTGTTCTTAGGCTAAAATAATTAAATAATAACATTGCAATGATTAAGTGATGATGAATGATGATTAGAAAGAGAGAGAGAAGGAATGGCGAGTGGTGATTGGTTCATCCATGTTGCTTTGCGGCTGGCCAATCACGAAAGAGCAACGCATTAATGAAGGGGAGTGATTCTCACGTGACACAATTTTGGTTCATTCAGAAGGACGTGTGTGGGCGAGTGCATCGTAGGTTGCATGAGCTTGCATCATTAGCCATTGATTTGGATAGTTAAATTTGATCATGCGGTTTGATTTTGAGGCCTATGGAATTGAAAACACACCGCCACTACACATGATTAAGCGCCCTATTGGACTGAATCAAATGGCTTTTCGCACCTCCAAGTGAAGCCCAAACCATTTCTGAACTAAAAACTTACTATTGTTACATCCCCCTTGCCAATTCTCTTGCATTTTAATTTCTATTGCATGTAGTTTCACTTTTATTTTGATAAAAATATAAAAAACATCATAAAATTCTGCAAAAATTCGTGAATATTATCAAGACATTTAGGAAATTTTTGATATTTTTATTTCATGATTTTATTACATTTTTACCCCTGTTTCATAATTTTCTTTGAATTTCCATTTGTATGCATTCCAAATATGATACATGAATTTGTAGAATTTTTTTCTTGCTCATTACAAACTATTTTGACCTGATTCTTTTTGGATTGATTCACTAATACATTGAAGCATGTTAGGTGATTTTGGTTTGATTTTTAGGTCAATTTATGATATGTTTTGATGCTTGTCTTTGTACCACTTGGCATGATGTTTCAATTTGACCTAATGCATTGTTTAAAGTCATTTTGCTTTGAATTTTGACATGCTATCTTGATGTATGATTTACTTATGACTTAGGCATTAAAATACCATGCTTGCATAATTTTCATAAGCCCATTTGATTTTTGTTTGATGCATTACATTTGAAGCTTAATACATGTCATATCATACTAACTTTAGTGCATGTTTGCATGATTTCTTTTGTGCATATTTGTATGAGCATTTGCATATTTTATGAGCCATTCATGTGATATTATAGGTCTTTGGTACACATTATAGGTCATCTTTACATGTTCATTTCAACTTGAACTTTGTGCATCCTTAACATGTATTGTTTGCACTTTCCTTTTGAACTTTCATTTCACTTCTCCTTCTATTACTTCTTGAATGTCTTGATTGTTAATTCATGAACACTTTTGAGATGTTTATAAAACATTTTTCATTTAGTTTCAATTCTTATTCTTTGGATTTCATGTTCCATTTATGCATGATTACTTTGCATTTCCATCCATTCTTCATCTATTTCTTCTATGGTTCACTTCTTTGATATTTAGGACCTTACTTGTACATAGTTGATGTGTGTTTGATGTCTTAATATTAGAGAGTACTCTTATTGTTTAGATTCTGACCTTGATTAGTTTGTATCTCTTAGGATCCTATTTCTTTGGTTCTTAATTGATTTGATCATCACTTGTTGTTTTTTCCTTTATTTCATGCTTGTAAATATTGTGAACTAACCTTTTCATGTAGGTGCATGGTAAGTAAGTGTGGGGACATAGTTCCACATACATTTCTCTCCCTCATCTTTTCTTATCTCTTTTAAATAATTTAATTTATGTTTGATAAGCATTTACATGCTTTCCTTGAATAATTCTTCTCCATCCCTCTTTAAGATCAACTTAACTTCTATTTTGGAAGTAAGTTGCTTCTTTTGCTCTTCTTCTTCTTTCTTTTAGAAGTAGGCTTGATAAACCACATTGACCATAGGATCTCCGAGCATGCTAACACTAGGGTATGTCTTAGCCTCCCCTTAGTTTTCACCTTTACCTCTCTCTTGAGTCTCTTCTCTCTCATCTCATAATAAAAGTAAAAAATACTTAATAAAGGCATAACAAATATTGTATTTAGGCCTTTCATATGGGAACAAGGAGGTGAGGGGTCTTCTCTCATTTCTTTGGGAGAATGTTTAGCATACGTACCATCTGGGGACGATGTGCGAGGCATTCAATCCTACATGAGGGACTTAAATACAATATGTGTTACAAAACTCACATAATCAAAAACACTTCTTTCTAAAAGACAAAAACAAACAATAACGTCTTTCCTTCGGGAATTCTTTTCTCATCTCACTCATTCTCAACGTACGAACGTGCTTCTTCTCGTTCTCTTGCAAGATGGTAACACACTCGGACCAGCGAGCCTACAACACCTGAGCTAGAACGTCATTTGTTCCCTAAAAAACACAAACAATCCATCCCTAGTGAGGGGAACTACGTCGCTCTGATTCTCATGTTCCCGATGAGATACGTAGGCAGTGGGGTAGGGCCCATTCGAGCACTTCTTTTATTTTCCCTACATTTGTTTCTCTCTCTCTCTCCTTTCCTTTTCCAGTTCTCCAGTTAGCAGTTCCTTTTCCAGTATCCTTTTCTTACACCCTTTGATCGAGACAGGCAAGCGTGGATCCCATCGGGTACGATGGACGCGTGGGGGTGCTAATACCTTCCCCTCGCGTAACCGACTCCCGAACCCAGTTCTCTTGGTTGCAAGACCATGCTTTTCCTTCCCTTCAGGTTTATGCAGTGGTCCCTTTCCCTCTCATGGGATAAATACACATTGCTGGCGACTCTGTTTCAGTGCCAATTTTGCGTTTGTACTAGGATGAAAATCCTGGGAGCGACAGCTGGCGACTCTGCTGGGGATCAAACCCAGAATCTCTGGTTTCCTTAGCGAGTCAATCCTAGCGCTTGTTTGCTTTTCTTTAATTGGGTGTTTACCGTGGTGTTGTTTTTTGCTGTATTTACTGTTGTACTGTATTGTTATTTACTGTGTTACTGCTTTACAGTACTTTACTTTTTTTACCGCATTTTAGCATTTTCATTTCATCATTATTATGCTGGACTGTGTTGTTTTCTGTTTGACGGGCAGGGTGTTCTGAGAGATAAGCCCACTACCCAGGCTTGAGCATACACATAGGTTTTAGAGTGGATAGTCATGACGCTTGCGTGGTGGTGACCACGTATTGTTGTTCATGAGACCCACAACCAGACGAGGTTCTATCAGGAGCTTTCTGCTACTGCATGTTATGCAGGCCATTAGTTATTCTCTTGAGGAACTGTCGACTCTGGCGACCATTCCCGAGAACTCAGTTGCGGCACTCCTCCCGAGTTGTGACAGTGGCAGACCACACTTTGTGGCAAACCCATTGCATATTCTCGATCCGAGGACCCAATGCTGGGAACTTGCTATAGGTGTCCCTTTTGGAAAGAGAATCAGTGGAAGCACTCCTCGATTGGCGATAGTACTGTACCCCGAGGTATGAATGTACTATTGCTTCTCGACCTCAGTGCCAGAAGCTGAGGACCTTTCGTTTTGGAGAATCAGTTGAGGCCTCCTCGATTGATGATGATGCCAAACCAGAAATGGTGAATGTATCATCATTTCTTGACCTAAGAGCCTGGGATACTGAACATCCTAGTACCCACATGTGAGAAGGGCGGGTTATTTAAAGGTTTGCAGGTAACCATGACCTCCTACATTCCCGGTTTTCTGTCATCATTGCATAAAAGGAAGTTTCATCCTATTGTATTCGGATGGTTCTTATCTATGGTTCTATATTAATCTCAGAGCTACACTGACACCGTTCACAGTTCAGTACAGACACTTGGCACCTTGATACCATGCCCTTTGCATTGCATTATCATATCCTAACATACATGTTTATTCATTTCCAGGTGCATATTTTACCCTTGATTCCAGTCTCAGGTCCTCGCAAAGATGAACACTAAAGAAAGGAAGAATATCATCAGCTACAAGTTCTTTACGCCTACTCTGGGTCCTATTATTATTCTGAAGGGAATGGCAAGCCTTGAAGTGAGAGCAACTTTCGAGGAGAAATATGGATGGATCTTATCTTTTGTGTACAATGTCAGTGAATACGAGTACAAGGGTCTCCATACTTTGATGCAGTTCTATGACCCTCCGCTGAGGTGTTTTGTATTTCCGAATTATTTGTTGGTACCTACTTTGGAGGAATATTCCAACATGTTGGGGATCGCTATCAAGGAGGAACCTCCTTTCTTTGGGTCTGTGGGAGATCTTGACTTTGGAAAAGTGGCTGGTGCTCTCTATTTGAGCAAATCAGAGTTAGAAGCCAATGTCTCCAACAAAGGAAAGATTCGTGGTTACAAGCTGGAATATCTGATTAAGAAGGCTCAGGAAGCAGCTAAAGGTGAGAATTGGGTTGTTTTTAATGCTTTGCTAGCCCTTTGTGTATACGGCATTGTATTGTTTCCCAACGAGCTGGATTTCATTGATACGGACGCCATACGGATATTCATGATGAAAAATCTAGTACCAACACTGTTGGGAGATCTTCACTACTCCCTGTACAACTGAAACGAAAAGAAAAGAGGAGGGATAATTCGTTGCTGTGCACCTTTGTTCTATAAGTGGTTTGCAAGCCGCTTACCACAATCAGGGGCTTTTGTGGATTCCAAAGATTCTCTAGAGTGGAGTCAGCGTTTAATGGGATTAGTGGCCAAGGACATCGTATGGGTAGATCATGGGCTGATTGGCAAGAATATTATCCACAGATGTGGTGAGTTCCCTAATGTTCCACTAATAGGAAGAATGGGGGGAATTAACTACAATCCTTCTTTGGCCATTCGGCAATTTGGGTACGCCCTGACGGGTCCGCCTATTAAGAGAGATGTAGAGGAGTCCCTATATTTTCATGCATCAGATGGTTGGGAAACAACACAAAGAGCTTCTGAAAGCTGGGTTAGCATACTGAAGAAGGGGAAAGTTGCTCTAGGCAAGCCTAACAACCGGGCTTATCCAGCATATGAAGAGTGGGTGAAGAAAAGAGTTGAAGATTTTCTCTTGCCTTTTGGTAAGGCACCCCTTTTGTATTCGGAGAATGAGAAAGCAAGAAGCACTGCTACTGTGGAAGAAGTTGACAAGTTGCAAGCCTTGGTGAAAAAGCTTCAAGGAGAGAATTCCGAGTTGAGTAGCCGTCTTCAGAATGCTCTACATGCCAACAAGGAGCTGGAGCGGAAAGCCCAAGATGTTGAACAAATCCTAGCTGCAAAAGAGAAAGACTTTGCTGAAAGAGCCCAACATTTCCAAAAGATTAGTAAAGGTGCTGATGCTGCTACTCAAGCTCACAAGCAAACCAAACAGGCCTTAGCGCAGAACAAAGAGAAGTTAGCCAAGTTTCAGCAAGCTTGGGATGAGGTCAGGCTCGAGAATGCTGAATTACAGGAACATTTGCGGATTAAAGACGAAGAGCTTAAGAAGGCACATGAGCAGAGGAGAAAGTATCGGGAAAGTCTCGGTAAAAGTCAAGAACAGTTAGAAGAAGCCAGAAGAGGGCTGGGGAATACCAAGAAAGAGCTTGAAGAAGTCATGATAGAAAAGGAGATACTCAAGACACAAGCTGGCATAAAAAGACACAAAGGAGTGTGTGATGATGAAGCTTTGATGCCGCATATGGGTTCTTTAACAGAGGCTCTCGAGAAAAGGGATGTTTTGATCAGAGAGATGATTGAAAAGCCGAATCACCAGCGTACTCGCATACTCTTTGAGGAGATCAAATACACAAGTGATAAGCTGAAAGACGTGGAATTATCAGACTGATGTTCTTTTTCTTGTAATTTGTTGTTAATGGTTACCATCAGGCTTGTTGATGGATCCATCTTTCCCTTGTATTTCATTTGCTGATGAACCTCTCTTGAATGTACTCGAATACTTTGTTAAATGGGAACGAGTGGTTTTATTCAGAACTAGTCCTTGTCAGATATCTGTACACAAGCACATGACCATGACACGTCTCTTTATATCACGATTTCTGGTCTTCAGATTTCCATGGTTAAGATGGGAATCAGGGTGTGAGCCACCTCGGAAATGATAAACATGGCATTTGAATTTGCATAGCATATCATTGTTGCATTACAGGTTTTCTTTTTTGCAGGCGCCTGCTAACCTTTATTTGGTTTACAGGCACGATAGCTGATACCCCAGTTCACCGATATTCTACCCGACGCAATTAAGCCAGAGTCATGGAACAAGTTCAGACTGAATTAGCTGATTTGAGGGGGAGAATGGAGCAGTTCATGAACCTTATGCAGGGGATTGCTCAAGGTCAACAGGAGCTGAGGGCCGGTCAGGAAACCTTGAGGGTTGGTCAAGATGCCATGAGAGCCACTATCTAGAGGCTGGAGATTGAAATCCCAAATCACAATGTGCACACTCCTCCTGTTGGCACCATCCCCGCTGGTGGGGTACATCTGGGATTTGATAATAATGGTTTAGAGGATGGTCAAGATGACCAGTTTACCGCATTCAACAATGACATGGGTTTCTACAATGAAGATCGGAAGTACGAAGGGTTAGATGAAAGACTCAAGGCTATTGAGAGCCAAAATCCTCTGGGAATTGACGTAGAGGACATGGGTCTCGTGCAAGGTGTGAGAATCCCTCCCAAGTTCAAACTTCCAACATTGGATAAGTACAATGGCAGTACCTGTCCCAAAACACATTTGTAAGCTTACAATCACAAGATTGCCGCTTATACTGAAGACCAAAAGCTCTGGATGTATTTTTTCCCGGACAGCCTGTCAGGCGCCTCCCTGGAATGGTACATTAAGCTGGACAGGGTTCATATAAAGAGCTGGAAAGATTTGTGCGCTGCATTTCTGAAGCAGTATCAATATAATTTGGACATGGCACCCAATTGTACTCAGCTGCAGAGTATGACTCAGGATCACAAGGAGGGCTTTAAGCAGTACGCACAGAGATGGAGAGAATTGGCTGCTCAAGTTCAACCACCTTTGGCTGATCGTGAGATGGCTGATATGTTCATGAGCACACTCCAAGGGCCGTATTTGGATAGATTGGCTGCGTGTCCCTCAACAGGGTTTGCCGACATTGTTATTGCTGGGGAACGAATAGAGAGTCTGCTGAAGTTGGGTAAGATTCAAGACGTCAGTGGGACTGGTGCTTCGAGTTCGAGGAAATCCTTTGCTAATGGACCAAGGAAAAGAGAAGGGGAGTCCAGTGATGTGCATAGAGGAAAGGGCAGAGGCAGGACTCAGTCCTATTATCAGGTGGATGCTGTAACCATTTCGGTTCCAGCAGGACAGCAAGCTCCAGATCAGCAAGCTAGACCCCGATTCCAGACTAATAGACAAAGGGACCGTAAGTTTGATCCCTTGCCTATGACATATGCTGCTTTGTTACCACAATTGTTCAAAGAGAAGTTGGTCGAACTTCGGACTATGAGGCCGGCAGATACTGGAAAATTGTCTCAAAATTATGATGCTAATGTTCGATGTGAATTTCATTCTGGTGCGCCAGGTCACTCTGTAATACCCCAAATTTTGACCACTTATATTTCCCATCATTGTGAAAATCATCATCACAATGTGGATGAACCATCATGCTTCATTAGTCTCCCCAAAGATGGGTGAGCATCCAATACAATCAAAATTAGGGTTTCAAGCCCTCTCTGAGTGCTTAGACAAAGGATCAATCAAGAAATGACATGATCTTCAACTTGTCTAATCTCTTAAACATCCACAATGGATCAAAAAGGACTCCCACTTCAAGGATTAAGCACAAGGCTGCTCCCTTCTAGGTGGATCAAGTCTCAAGATCGACAGTGTCACCAAATTAGGGTTTTGGTCGACCAGGGTCTCCAGATGGAAATTTTCATCTGGGCACAAGGCAATGATCCAAAACATAACCTAATATGCTTCATGGAACCTCATGAACCCATGCATCAAGTCAATTTTGCCTCAGGGGATGCATTCATCAAAAATCAGGAATTAGGGTTTCTTGACCTAATTCACCCCTAAGTTGACTTTTGGGACAAACCATGAGCCAAGACCTCAAGATATGATTTGAGGGTCTCTAATACACCATATTGATCCATTTGGAACAATGGATTGATCCAAGAAGCTTGAGCAACAAGTCTCATTTTCATCTGCACCACAATTAGGGTTTTAAGGGAAAAGTCAACTGTAACTTTGACTTTTGACCAAGACATGCTCCCAAACCCTAATACATGATTGAATATACCCTATGACACCCATGGAACATGTCCATCAAGTTTGATTTAGGTCAAGGACGTGATTTCCTAAAGAATTGCACAGTTTGGAATTCATCTGATAAAAAGTCAACTGTGCACAAAAGTCAACTTTGACTTTTTGAGATTTTTCACCAAAATGGATTTTTAACCCTAAAATAATGTTAATGTATGATTTGAATCATCATTCATCAAGAAAAATCAAGAAAAGTGAGATAACTTGTAAAAGGGGTAACCATAAAACTTAGAAATTTTTCTAAGTTAAAAATAAAGTGGCAAAGGTACCAACTTTGGAGGACCATAACTCCTAAACCACAAGGCCATTTTTTCTCATCCAAAGATGAATTTGTAGCCCTCATTATCACCTACAAAAACTTCAACTACAAGTCATTCCAATTCATTAAGGATTTTGAGTTATGGAGTGATCAAAGTGGCTGAAAAGTGAAAAAGTCACTTTTTCCAACACTTAGTGAAATTTTCACTATGTCAGATTTTGCTTCACTTTTTGCCAAATGTAGGGGGATTTTTCACTTGGAATCAAAAGAGATCAAAACCAAACTTGTTCAAACAGTTGTTGTATCATGTAAGAGCTTTCCAAAATGGCCAAGAACATTGCCAAATTCAACCTACACCATGAGATACAACATTGCCAAGTTGCCTTGCTGAAATCTGTCAAGGCAAGGCAGAATTTGCATTTTGGCTCGATTTTCCAAAATCAGCCAATTGCAATTGCTCCAATCCACTTGGACACCTCAGAGGATTGAATCCAAAGGGGACAATCACTGAGCCAAGCCTCCAAGGTCCAAGGAACAAGGAATAGCATGTTGAACCTAGAGTTGCCAAAATAGGGACAAGACTTCAAATTTGGAATGAGGCATTCAATGGAACCATCAAGGTGGCATGGACTAAGCCATTCTCATCTGAAATTAGTCAAGACTTATCCAAGACCAAGGGGACCAAAGCTCTATGCCCTAACCTCTAGTCAATGGCTAGAGGAGACTTGGATTCTCATTGGACAACGTTGGCCAAACCTACTTACCAGCAGCCATGCACTATTCCTTGCAAAACAAACTTGCTCTACTATAAATAGAGCTCAATTGTGGTCGGTTTAAGTACACCAAAGCCATCTAACAGATGCTTTCCTCAAAATCTCTTTCTCTTGGAAAAAATGCCTTTCTTAGCAAGGTAGCTATCGGGTTTTGAGTTTGAGAGCAATTCCAATCAAACCAATCACTCACACACCTCACATACATCACATATGAGCTGATCAAACACTCACATAACTTCTGAAACATCAAAATCTCAAAATCACTTGCCATCCACACAAGTTTGAAGTGAAGTTGCAGCTGAGATGCCATAAACTGATCCAGTCCATTTCAATTCAATCCAAGTGTTCAAACACACTCCATATGGTGTAGGGAAGCTGTCCAGATCATCACAACTTATCTGTAACACCTCCAAATCAAAAATCACTCTGAACTTGCTGTCACGACTTGGAGGTAAGCACATACTTGGTCATCTCTCAATCTATGCATATTTCCTCGCACAATAATTTGGCCATACGTTCATAATCATGCATGGAATGTTTTCCCTCAATTAATTGCATTGTTTGAATCGTGTATCAAAAATCCTAGCCTTCATGCAGAAATTAGGGTTCTTGAGGTCTCTTCGTGATTTCTTGTTGTATGTTTAATTTAAATGAAATTAAAGTACATAGACATGATCGTGAGGTTGAGACGAGCATAATGATATGTGGATTGCATGATATGATTACGTATTCATGGAGATTGGATAGTAAACGCAAATCTGAGAAACCAAGAACACGCGCGTGTTCTTCAGCCTGTTCTTGGCGCCTTTTTTTTCAAATTCAAATATTTGAATTTTGTGATTTTGTTTAATTGATTCAAAAATTAATTTCTCTCTGAGTTTTAATGATTTTGAGTTAATTCTTTTTTTAATAATTCACAAAAATGTTAAAATATTTTATTTTATCAAAAAATCCCAAAAATATTATTTATTTCATATAATTGATATTTTTGTAAAGAATTAATATTTTGATTGTTTTGGCATTTTAAATATTTTTTCTACATTGATTTTGCAACTTTTAATGCTTTCTAATTATTTTGTAGGTCAATACTTAATTTTTGAAGCATTAATCCAAGATCACAATTTGTTTTCCATGTGTTAAACAATTTTTGATCATTTTAATTGAATTTTTATTCAATTAAATACATTTTGAAAACAAATTAGGGTTTTTTGGATTAATTCAACCCTCATAAATCATTTTCAAAACACTTTGGGCCTCTATTAGAGTGTAAGACCCAATCCTTTTTTTGACCAAATCATCTTTAGGCCTCACTTATTGTATAAGTCCCGATACCGTCAAAAAATAAACGGCGCGATCGTCGCCTTTTCAAAAATCATCTGGGCCTACCCTCGAGTAGTAAGACCCCATTTATTTTTCTTCAAAACTCTTTGGGCCTCTTGAGAGAGTGTAAGACCCATCCCCCCTTGTACAAAAACTTTTTGGGCCTCACTCATTGTATAAGTCCCTCTGTACAAGTAAACGGCGCGATCGTCGCCCGTTTAAAAATAAAAATCATCTGGGCCTACCCTCGAGTAGTAAGACCCATTTATTTTTCTTCAAAAATTTTTGGGCCTCACTCATTGTATAAGTCCCTCTGTACAAGTAAACGGCGCGATCGTCGCCCGTTTAAAAATAAAAATCATCTGGGCCTACCCTCGAGTAGTAAGACCCATTTATTTTTCTTTAAACCTTTTTGGGCCTCTTGAGAGAGTGTAAGACCCATCCCCCCTTGTACAAAAACTTTTTGGGTCTCACTCATTGTATAAGTCCCTCTGTACAAGTAAACGGCGCGATCGTCGCCCGTTTAAAAATAAAAACCATCTGGGCCTACCCTCGAGTAGTAAGACCCATTTATTTTTCTTCAAAACTCTTTGGGCCTCTTGAGAGAGTGTAAGACCCATCCCCCCTTGTACAAAAACTTTTTGGGCCTCACTCATTGTATAAGTCCCTTTGTACAAGTAAACGACGCGATCTGGGCCTACCCTCGAGTAGTAAGACCCATTTCAAAACACTTTGGGCCTCTATTATAGTGTAAGACCCAATCCCCCTTTTAACCGAAAATATTTTGGGCCTCACTTATTGTATAAGTCCCTCTGCGTTAAAAGAAAACCTCGGCGCAATCACCATTTTTAAACGAAAAATCATTTGGGCCTACCCTCGTGTTATAAACCCCTCTCTTTTCTTTAAACCTTTTTGGGCCTCTTGAGAGAGTGTAAGACCCATCCCTTTGTACAGAAAACCTTTTTGGGCCCCAGTCACTTGTATAAGTCCCTCTGTACAAATTCAACAGTGCGCTCACTGATAAAACCCTGGGCCTCTCCTTGAGTTGTAAGCCCCAAACCTTTCTTTTTCAAAGCACTTTCTCCTTTGATTTTGAATATACTGTTGTTTTTAATCTTTCTTTGTTGAACAACTAACCAAACAGCATGGAAGCACTACAACCGAGTAAGTGGTTATCGCTTTCATTTACTGCTTTCATATTATAAACTGTATTGTGGGGCTGCTCACTGTAAGTCTCCTTTCATAAACTCATATCTACTGTGTAATAATAGTATAGATATTTCGAGTTTCCCCGGCAACTACGTCTAGAACTAGGTGACGCCGTTTCATTTATTCATAGAAATAGACGCCTAGATCCCCAATAGGAGCACCAAATACAGTCTTCTCTTCGGCTGTCCTCCTTAGGAATCGTCAAGAAGCTCTACTCCCCAAGATGAATGTATTCTCCGTGAATGGCATCTTTGAGTTTCTTCCAAATTCTCGAACTTTCCTGACTTGATCTATTCCTTGTGGATAGCTTGCCTTGAATGTCTCGGGGTTTAGATACCCACTACGGTCATAATCTTGGACCTTAACTAAGGAACCCTCTTTAAAAGTTAAAAGTCGCTGGATAGTAAACCTCGCACGTTTACCTGTGGTTTTTATCTTTAAAAGAGTTATCTCTCCCAATGGAAAGGAGATGATAGACCCACGGGCTTCTTAAAAGCATCGGCCTCCTCTTGGGCATTATTCAAGGACCCTACGGCTTCTTAGAAGTATTCACAGCCTCCTCTTAGGCTTCGTATAATGATCTCTTCCTCCGGGAATGATAGCCTCCTCTTGGGCTTCGTACAAGGACCCGTCAGCTTCTTAAAAGTTTCCAGCCTCCTCTTGGGCTTCGTACAAATTGTCCCGACGACCTCCTAGAGGTATAGGAACAAAACCTAGTCATCCTCATAGAACAGTCCTTTCATAGAGTCTACTACTGTTTCTCGAAGCATAGTACAAAAGATAAAACTCTAGACACGGACAGTCTAACTTCCTTGAGTTTCAAAGACAATCTCAAGCACCCTTCGTTAAATAGGAAGGAAACCCGCAGACTCGGACAGTCTCAATACCCTTTGGATTTCCCGTTTCCTCAAAGAGAAGGAAATATCCCTGATCCTCAAATTAAATCCCTGTGTACAGTGTTACTCATATAAGAACTGATTTTCTCTTTTAAATCAGTATATTGGATCTGTCACTCAACTGAAACAGTTACAATAGCCTCCATCTCGGGCTTCGTACGAGATACCAAAATTCTCCCCAGTGGAGTCAAAACAACCTTTTCACCTCTCTCTCGGGCTTTGTACGAGATACAAAAACACTCTATTACTGAGTATAAAAGATTCTCCAACTGAGTCAACTCTTTGCTAGCCTCCTCTTAGGCTTTGTATAACGATATGCCCCACTGGGTCAAAAACTTTTAGCCTCTCTCGGGCTTTGTATGAGACACAAAATAGCCTCCTCTTAGGCTTTGTATAATGATTTTCCTAGCGGAAATTAGCCTCCTCTTAGGCTTTGTATAAGAAAACCACTGGTTGATCCAATTGACCTTTTAGCATCAAAGTTGTGCCTCGTTCACAGTACACAAACATCAACAACTCTTTCCCTTCATCTAATCGTTGTAAGCGGCAAGCCTCTGGATCATCTACATCCATGCCACTGTCCCTCTTTTGGCATGAGAAATTCCTAAGGAAAGATGGCATTGCTCTACACTGAGTTAAAGTCTTCTCCTTTAGGTTAAAACCCTTTCTTCGGAAATTATGGCATTGCTCGGATCCGCGTATCCCAATTAAAGTAATTCCCCTTCTCCCCTCTTTAGAGATGACAAATTCACTCTAAAGTCGAGGTCTTTCAGCTTCACGTCTTGGGCTTTGAACAAGACACAAATAGACCTTCAGCTTCACATCTTGGGCTTTGAACAAGATACAAATCACCTTTTGCTTCACGTCTTGGGCTTTGAACAAGACACAAAAAATACCCATTTCCTCCTATTCTATGGGAGGAACTACGAACGCTCTGATTTCCCTGTTTCGGTAAACGGGAATACGTAGGCATAACATCGAAAGAAAAGATCTTAGCGAGCGCAATCAACAAAAAACCCAAATCCCATATCTCAGTCAATCAAAAGCAGTATTTCTAAGGCCTCAGTCCTAACATCCTAATCCTTATTCCCCGCCAGAAACCTTCTGCCCAGGTAAAAAAGAAAGAAACCTGTATTGGCGAAATACGAATAACCAGTACAAAGGCCCCCCCACATTGATAGCATCTGTAACCTAACAGACCGCTGTTTAAACTCAATATGCAAGTAGGGTTAATTGGAGACATATATTTCCCCTTCCTTATTCAGCTCACAATAGGATAAAAAATGAATCGACCTGTAGTTTAAGCTCAAACCGCAGAGAGCGACCAGCGCTTAAGAACCGCGTCCAAAATCGCTCGCTACACACTCGATAGAGAAGTGCTGGGCCTTTCAACATAAGGTTCAGGATCTGTTTGATGCAAAAGCTATTAATTTCTCTAAGCCGCCGAATGTTCGTGATAACCCAATGCCCTATCATGGAGGTGCAGGCATGAATGCTAATTCTGATGGTGAGAAATTGAATCTGATTACCGATGTTAATTTGGTAAAGACTCCGCTGTTGATTGTAAAAGAGCGTTTGTTAAAAGGAAAGGTATTTCTTGGATGTGGCTTTGATTGTGAGGATTGTTCAAGATAGGTTAATGGCCGCAGTAAGTTGAAAGTTGGATTGCAGGATCTTATGGATGAAGGAAGTCTTCAGTTTGATAAGGTAGAGAAGAAAAAGGATGTTTCAGCCGTTACCATTTATTATAATCCAGTTGAAATACAGGTGCCTGTTGAAGATCCTGTTGCTATCATCGTGCCCGAGAGGCCGAGACCAGTTACGATTATAGTTCCTGAATCTGCTTCTTATGTGTCTAATAGGGCAGTTCCATGGCAATATGGAACTAACACTCATCAAGGAGGAAGTCAACAGAAAGCAGAGGCTGCTGTTGGTACCAGTGTTGAGAATGTCAGGGGACCAAGTGGTTACACCAGGAGTGGTCGACTGTTTGCTCCCCAGACTCTAAGGAGTGATAAAGAAGCTGAAGCCACTGCAAGAACAAAAGGAAAACAGGTTGTTGGTGACGAGGTGCCTGTTCAGGAAGAGGACCCTAAAGTCAATTTTGATAGTGATGTTGAGGAATTTATGAGGATCATCAAAAAGAGCGATTATAAGATCATTGATCAGCTCAATCAGACACCCTCTAAAATCTCAATATTATCCCTGTTAATGAGTTCAGATGCACACCGGGCTGCTTTGTTGAAGGTTTTGAATATGGCCTACGTTCCCCATGAGATTACTGTGAATCAGTTGGAGGGAGTAATTTCTAATGTCAATGTGAGCCATGGGTTGGGGTTTACGAATAGGGATTTGACTCCAGATGGACGTAATCACAACAAAGCGTTGCACATCACACTTGAATGGAAATGAGCTGTTTTGTCGCATGTGCTAGTCGACACAGGTTCTTCCTTGAATGTGTTACCCAAAAAGGCCCTGATGAAAATTGAAGTAGATGGATTGATTCTTAGACCCAGCGATCTGATTGTGAGAGCTTTCGATGGATCCCAAAGATCGGTGTTTGGAGAGGTAGAATTACCAATACAGGTTGGCCCACAGATATTCAAGACGATCTTTCACGTTATGGACATTCAGCCTGCTTACAGCTGTTTATTAGGCCGACCGTGGATTCACGCAGCAGGCGCAGTTACCTTCACACTGCATCAGAAGCTCAAATACGTGTTCGAGGGTCAAGTGGTTACCGTTTGCAGTGAGGAAGATATATTTGTGAGTCATCTATCCACTTTCAAATATGTGGAAATGGATGGAGAGATTCATGAAACCCTGTGCCAGTCTTTTGAAGCCCTGAATATCAACAAATTCCCAGAACCTACTTCAACATCAGTGGTGTCAAATGTGCCAGTTGGGCCGAGTGCATCAATTGTGTCCTACAAGCATGCCAGAGAAGTGGTTGAAAGCGGAAATGCCCAAGGTTGGGGTAAAGCTATCGACGTGTTCGTGAAGGAAGATAAGTTCGGCATTGGATACCAACCGGGCCAGACGCCAGTTCCCCGATTTCGTAGGCCAATCAATTTTAACAGTGGAGGAATTATCAACCCTAATCAGTCCTGCTCAATAATAGAAGATGACGCTGAAAGCTCAGATTATCTGGACAGATGGGTGTATTCACTGGCTCCGGGCGAGGCATTGCAAAACTGGTCTAGTGAAGAAGTCATTCATGTTGTACATCATTCAGAGTAATAATTTTTGTCTTTCATAATGCATAAAATCCCACACTCTGCCCAAGGTGTGTGGATCCATTTGTAGGGCCACCATATTTTCTCATATAATGTTCAAACATCAATAAAAAGGACGTTTTTGTTTACAAATTTGTGTTCCTTTATTCCTTCTTTATTTTTATTTTTGCAAAAAGAAAATTAAAAATGATAATGCACCTTCTTTTCTTTTGTTTTCAAGCAAAAATAATCTAAAATAAAGCATCAATCCAATCATGCAGACTTGATTTTCTAAATTCCTCTGAAGATGATTCTGTTATGCCCACGTATGATTTCGACAATCCGATCTATCAAGCTGAGGAGGAAAGTGATGAAGACTATGAACTCCCGAAAGAGTTGGCTAGATTGTTGAAACAGGAAGAAAAGACCATTCAGCCTCATCAGGAAGATCTTGAGGTTATTAATATTGGTTCAGAAGAAAGCAAGAAAGAGATCAAGATCGGTGCAAGTCTGCGGGTTGATGTAAAGCAAGAGCTGATAGTCATGCTACGTGAATACGTTGACATCTTTGCTTGGTCATATCAAGATATGCCAGGTTTAGATACAGACATAGTTGTTCATAGACTACCATTGAAAGAGGCCTGTCCACCAGTCAAGCAGAAGCTGCGCAGAACGAAAACAGAAATGGCTTTGAAGATCAAGGAAGAGGTACAGAAATAGTTGGATGCAGGTTTTCTGGAAGTAACCAACTATCCTCCCTGGGTGGCCAATATAGTACCGGTGCCGAAGAAAGATGGCAAGGTCAGAATGTGCGTGGATTACAGAGATCACAACAGGGCGAGCCCTAAAGATGACTTTCCACTCCCTCATGTTGATGTGCTGGTTGACAATACTGCTCAGTTTTCAGTGTTCTCATTTATGGATGGATTCTCCGGGTACAATCAGATAAAGATGGCGCCTGAGGACATGGAGAAGACGACATTCATTACCCCGTGGGGTACCTTCTGTTACAAAGTAATGCCTTTTGGGTTGAAAAACGCAGGGGCAACTTATCAAAGAGCAATGGTGACGTTATTTCACGATCTAATTCATAAAGAGATCGAGTGCTATGTGGATGACATGATTGCTAAATCAAAGATAGAAGAGGAACATTTGATCAACTTGAAGAAGTTGTTTGAGAGGTTGAGGAAATTCAGGTTGAGACTGAATCCTAACAAGTGTACTTTCGGCGTGCGGTCCAAAAAATTGCTTGGTTTCATTGTCAGTGAAAAAGGAATAGAGGTTGATCCTGCTAAAGTGAAAGCTATACAAGATATGCCTGTACCGAGAACTGAGAAAGAAGTTCGCGGCTTTCTAGGGAGATTGAACTACATTTCAAGGTTCATATCTCACCTAACTGCCACCTGCGAACCGATATTCAAAATGCTAAGAAAAGATCAAACGGTCAGGTGGAATGACGATTGTCAAAATGCATTCGATAAAATAAAAAGATATTTGCAGGAACCTCTGATTCTAATACCTCCAGTTCAAGGGAGACCACTGATTATGTACTTGACAGTGCTCGAAGGATCCATGGGTTGTGTTCTCGGTCAACACGACGAGATAGGTAGGAAAGAACATGTTATCTACTACCTGAGCAAGAAGTTTACAGATTATGAATCACGTTATTCAATGCTTGAGAAGACATGTTGTGCACTCGCATGGGCCGCAAAGCGATTGAGACAATATATGCTCACACATACAACCCTGTTGATCTCAAATATGGATCCGGTCAAGTATATTTTTGAGAAACCAGCACTTACAGGCAGAGTTGCAAGGTGGAAGATGATACTGACAAAGTACGATATTCAATATACTTCGCAAAACGCAATCAAGGGAAGTATACTGTCAGATTATCTTGCACAACAGCCTCTTGATGATTACCAGCCCATGAAGTTTGATTTCCTTGATGAGGACATCATGTTTCTCAAAGCGAAAGACTGCGAGGAACCACTTCTGGAGGAGGGGCCTGACCCTGAATCCAAATGGAGTTTGATGTTTGACGGGGCAGTTAATATAAATGGGTACGGAGTTGGTGCAGTTCTCATTACGCCAGAAGGCGTTCACATGCCCTTCACTGCCCGGGTAACTTTCGAGTGTACCAACAACGAAGCAGAATATGAAGCTTGCATACTAGGGATTGAGGAGGCTATTGATTTACGAATCAAGACCCTCAATATCTTTGGTGATTCAGCACTGGTAATCAATCAAGTAAAGGGAACGTGGCACACACATCAGCAGAATTTGATTCTGTATAGAGATTATACGAGGAGATTGATGACATTCTTTACAACTGTCAAGTTGTACCATGTTCCTAGAGATGAAAATAAGTTTGCAGACGCATTAGCCACTATATCTTCGATGATCAAAGTGCATGGTTGGAACTTTGTACCCAGGATTGATGTGTCTCGTCTTGGTAGACCTGCTTTTGTGTTTGATGTTGATGTAGTGTCTGACAACAAGCCTTGGTACCATGACATTAAATGCTTCTTGAGAAATCAAGAATACCCGCCTGGGGCATCTTCCAAAGACAAGAAGACATTAAGAAGGCTAGCCGGTAGTTTCTTCTTGAACAAAGATGGCGTGCTGTATAAAAGAAATTTTGACACGGTTCTGCTCAGATATGTGGATAGACACGAAGCAGACCTGTTGATGATTGAAGTGCACGAAGGCTCTTTCGGTACCCATTCCGAAGGACATGCGATGGCTAAGAAATTGTTAAGATCGAGGTATTATTGGTTGACAATGGAGTCAGATTGCTGCAAGTATGCCCACAAGTGTCACAAATGCAAGATCTATGCAGACAAAGTACACGTTCCTCCAAATTCGTTGAGTGTCATGTCCTCTCCGTGGCCCTTTGCAATGTGGGGCATTGATATGATCGGGAAAATTGAGCCTACTTCTTCAAATGGCCATCGTTTCATCTTGGTCGCCATTGATTACTTCACTAAATGGGTTGAAGCAGCATCTTATGCCAATGTCACTAAGCAAGTGGTAGCTCGTTTCTTGAAACGAGATATCATTTGTCGATATGGAGTTCCCGAAAGAATCATTACTGATAATGGTTCTAATTTTAATAATAAGATGATGGTTGAGCTATGTCGGGACTTCAAAATTGAACATCACAATTCTTCTCCGTACCGCCCAAAGATGAACGGTGCGGTCCAAGCGGCCAACAAAAATGTCAAGAAGATTGTACAGAAGATGGTTGTCACGTACAAAGATTGGCATGAGATGTTACCATTTTCTTTGCATGGGTATCGAACATCAGTCTGTACGTCCACTGGGGCAACACCATACTCACTTGTATACGGTATGGAGGCAGTTCTACCGGTCGAAGTTGAGATTCCCTCTCTCCGCGTATTGATGGACGTTAAGCTAGATGAAGCTGAATGGGTACGAGCCAGATTTGATCAGCTGAGCCTTATTGAGGAGAAGCGATTAGCAACAGTATGTCATGGCCAGCTATATCAGCGCAGAATGAAGAGGGCATTCGATCAAAAGGTTCGACCTCAAGTTTACAAGGTCGGAGATGTGGTAATCAAGAGAATACTTCCTCCGAGTATAGATCACAGGGGCAAATGGACTCCTAATTATGAAGGTCCATTCGTGGTTAAAAAGGTTTTCTCAGGTGGAGCCTTATTACTGACAACCATGGATGGTGAAGACTTTTCATCCCCTGTCAATTCAGATGCAGTTAAAAAATACTTCGTATAAATAGACCCGCCGGATAAAAAAGAAAATCCAGGCAAAAAAGGGCATCCTGGCGAACCAAAAACAGAATAAAGGTTCGGGCAAAAATTAGGGATATAATTGAAAAGAATTGTACACCCGGTAAGTTGAAAACCCGAAAGGGCAACTTAGGCAAAAATGGGTATTCGGGTGGATTGAAAACCTGAAAAGGCGATCCACGCAAAAGAGGGATTTAAGCGAATGACTGCAATCTGAATTAATCTGTACGTTCTCTACTCTTCAGCAAACTAGCAAAGCTTCCGAAGGAGGAATTGTTCCGACCACGAGCTTCCGAAGGCGAAGATAATCAAGAGAGTTGGAAGACATACTGGTTATAACAGAATCAGAAATCAGTTGGAATCCAATTTTCGCATTATCATTAGGATAGATTTCTTTTCTCAATTTTATGGCAATCAACTCTTTCAGGGGTTTGCTTCTGATTGTAAATTCGCCGATTTTGGCATTTCATCAATAAATTTGAATATTCAGTCACAAGCTTTTATTTTCATTTTATTGTTTTGTTTGCAAAAACGTTCGATTTTTTATAATAAAACATTTCTTTGAAAATATCATGGCCTTGCAAAAACATGCACAAAAAAGACGATTAAAATTACTTTGCTTGTTGGACAACCTTGGATGATGGACTCAAAAAAAAAAAAAAACCACGCAATATCCTGGGGTATGTGCATATTTCTTTTCTGTTGCAGGTAATGAGTACGATCGATCCAAGCGGCACGAAAGTTATCTCTCAGCACCAACAGATATTTGCTATGACTTGATACTGTTGTATCTTATTAAGTCAATTCTTTCATTCAAGATTTCCCACCGGGTTTTGTGACGACAACGGTTGTCGAAGATTGAATTCTTCTGTGTTGATAACGGTTATTAATGCAGTGAGCACTCCATGTTCATAATGAGTGCAAATTTTCCGGTACCTCGCAGACGATGTGAAGGGTAGTTCAAGAGCGAATGTTCGGAAGTTGAAGACAGGGTGTTCGTCTAAGAGTTCAAAAACGCTTGGTTTTCTATAAAATCCTCTTAAGAGACGAAGCTTCTCGCAGTAACATCCCCTGTGGAGTTTATTCTCATTAGTATTTACCAGCAAGTGGTAGTGTTATATTTCCCGCAGGTTCAGCATGTGAAATTTGTCAAAGAATAATTCCCTGCTGAATTGTTTTCTCTCCCCACAGAGTTCGACATTTTGACAGTAATTTCCCCAGCAAGGTCTAAATAGATCGAGGGAATCTCTTCTTCAGCAAAGTGTTAGCATATGATATTACCCAGCAGGTGGTGTAATTCTCAGCATTGCTCATTTACAACTCAAAGTCCAATTTGTTTTGGCATATAGACAGTTTGTTCACATTATTCCAGCAGGTGGGATAGTATTTTAGATGGTTGTTCCAGCAGGTGGGGTGATCATTATATACAGACAGTTTGTTCATATTATTCCAGCAGGTGGGATAGTATTGCAGATGGTTGTTCCAGCAGGTGGGGTGATCATACAATCGTTCGTATTATTCCAGCAGGTGGGATAGTATTGCAGATGGTTGTTCCAGCAGGTGAGGTGATCATACAATCGTTCGTATTATTCCAGCAGGTGGGATAATATTGCAGATGGTTGTTCCAGCAGGTGGGGTGATCATACAAACAATTGTTCATGCTATTCCAGTAGGTGGGATAATATTGCAGATGGTTGTTCCAGCAGGTGGGGTGATAATTACAAACAATTGTTCATGTTATTTCAGCAGGTGGGATAGTATTGCAGGTGGTTGTTCCAGCAGGTGGGGTGATTATTTGGCAAAGCTTCCAAAGCCGGTTTGGTAAGTATCAAAGTCCAATGTTAATTTGGCAAAGCTGCAAAAGTCCATCTGAGGATGGCAATTTTGAGATTCCAAAGCCGGTTTGGTAATCTTTGAAGTCGAACAATAGATTGGCAGAAATCCAACACGAATTGGTAAAAGTCCATTGTTTAGAGTGGCAGAGCAGCTAAAGTCCATCCATAGTATGGCAAGCCAGTAGTCGTCTGGCGTCGTTCAAGAATACATTGAAAGTCCATCCATAGAGTGGCAAGCTAGTAGTCGTCTGGCGTCGTTCAAAAAGACATTGTTGAAAGTCCATCCAGAGTATGGCAAGCCAGTAGTCGTCTGGCGTCGTCCAAAAGACAGATCTCTCCGACAATATTTCATTGAAGATTCAATTCAGCAGTCTCGTTGGGTTTATATCCCTTTTGTTCTTCGTCATCCAGAGCAAATTTTTGGTTACATTTGGTATTCAATCACTATATACCTTGAAAGTCTGAAAGCAATCGCTTTCAGACATTCAGGTCTATAGCGTTTGAATAGGGGCAGCTGTAATACCCCAAAATTTTCCCTCTCATTTCTTCATATCATTTAGCATGAGTTTTCATTTCATTGCATTGCATTCAAGCATAGAAAAAACAAAACATCAAGCATTGCATTGCATCTTGCATAAGGGCATGTGATTAGTGGTTCTTCAGAGGTGTTGATCATCCAAAGCTAAAGAATAAGAGCCAAGTGTTTCTCATAAGGCTCAAGGGTTCCTTAAGCCATATATCATCTCACTTTGATCCCACAAGGCATGGGAAGAGAAGAATTCATCAAGAAGATTGGGCAGTGCATGATCTCCTACACAAGGCAGTCAAAAATTGGGATCTGACCCCCAAATGGGCAAGCTCTTTGAGTTTTTATCATCTCCAAATGGCATGTCTCATCTTTGTTTGAGAGGATACACATCATATTCAGAGGAATTTGGATTTGGAAGATGTGTTATTTCCTCCTAACTAGAGGATGCCAAAATTAGGGTTTGGCCTAAAATCAGTTTATCTTTGATTTTTTTGGGCAAAACTTGATCTCATGGTATTCCCTATGTTCTTAAGTGTATATGGATGGAAAATTGCACATCAATTGGTTTTAGAGGAGTCTCAATTGATCAGTTGCTTGATAATCGAGAAATTGGGGAAAAAGACAACTGTGTAGTGAAAGAGTCAACTCCTGACTTTTTAAGGTCAAATTCATGAAATTCATGTTATATATGTTTAATGGACAAAATTTGATCAAGAAATGATGGAGGAATAATGAAGAATCAAGAAATTACAAAACTGCCAAAAATAGAAATTTTGGAGTTTCCAAAAATAGTAACTTTTGGCCATTTTAGCACCTCTCTTTGAGTCAGGCTTTCTCAATTTTAAAGCATCAAATCAAAAATCCACCAGGCCACAACAAAATATCTTGTTTCAAGCTTCATATCCATATAAAGAACTCTTTCATCAGATCAAAATTGAGGGAGTTATGATCCATTAAAGTTTGACAAAACTAGGTCAAAAACCAAGTCATGGCAAGGCAAGTGCAGGCCCATGCGCCATAATTTTGTCGAACACTTGGTGTGCCAAATGTCTAGCCACTTTTCTCAATGATGGAAGCTCCAAACGAAAAAATGTTGAACATCAAAGTTGTTCATCTCAATGTCCTCTTCCACTTTGATGTTGGACATTTTTCCATTTGAGCAAGTTAGGATGGGGTTATGATGGTCCCAAGTTGACGTGTTCATGCTGAATTTTCCAAGTCAGATTGCCATTGCACCCTACCAACCTGCCAAGCCCATGCACCAGTTCTGAACCATGATGTTTGGAGTCATTTTATACTATCCAACAAGCCTCTATTCAATTCAATTTCAACATTAAAATTATTCTCCTATATCTACTCTTTCATTTGCCACAAAAATTACACATTTCCATTCATTAAAGTGAGAGAAATTCATCATCAAAATTCCTTGTTTTAATTGATTTTATGCTGCTATAAAACCAGAAAAATAACATTGTTGTTGTTGCTAATTCGAATATTCTCATACATGCTACACACCAGTCCACTTTCTATTTCATTAAAATAAAAATTTCCTTACATCACCACCATCCATTTTAAACCCCACCATACACTTCATAAACTCACCCACACCATAACAAACCTACCCAACTCACCTCTAATTGTCATGACTCAGTTAGTTAGAGTCCACTCAGTTAACCCAACTCTAACTCACTTAACCCACTCAGTTTACCATGGTTAATCACACTAAACCCTAACTATATAAACAAATTTACACACAATTTCACTCTCTCTCTCATTTTTTTCCACATTTCTCAGAACTCATTCTCAATCATTCTCTCAATTTTCTCTCTAATCTCACACATTTCTCACACTTTTCATCACAATTTCTCAAGAAATCTCAAATTTCTCTTTCACTCTCAAGAATTCAGATCCAGATTTTTCTTTCGTTTCTTCATCATTTTCGAAGATCTTTGAAGCAGAGTCATCTCCATAACCTCCTCTTTCTACTGTATGCATTAGATTCGATTGAATCCACCATCGAAAAATCTCAAGTTTCACTCATCACTTCCAATTTCTACTCCAAGCAAGTATTGGATCTGGTTTTCGCCTTTATTTGGCTCAAAGTGCTGATTTGAAGATCTTGCAGGAAGTTTTCGGATTTCTAAAACAAAAAAGTGCATCTCACAAGGTTAGAGATCTTGAAACTTTTTCTTTAGTTCATCGTAATTTTAGAAGTTTATAATGTGAAATTAGTACTCATGCATTGCATCTGGAAGTCCTGAAATGATGGCACACCTCTGTTTGTTCAATTTGGAATTTATGTGATTTTGTGATTTTGTGAAATTCATGTTGAATGTGTCACTTTCGTGCCATTTTTCTTGATGTTAGAATGATCTTTTCGTGATTTAATTGGTATATTCATGATCTATGAAGTTTGGGCTTCAGTTTGGTATTTTATTTTGTTAATTTTCATTAAGAAATGAGGGAGTTATATGAGGTAGAAAATTGAAAGAAAATCTGCGTTTTGTGTTGTTGTGTGTGTTATTTTCACTTTGCATGAGTTATGGTGGAGGTGGCGACATGGAAGCACCTCATTGGCGGTGTTCTTAGGCTAAAATAATTAAATAATAACATTGCAATGATTAAGTGATGATGAATGATGATTAGAAAGAGAGAGAGAAGGAATGGCGAGTGGTGATTGATCCATCCATGTTGCTTTGTGTAACGCCCCGATTTTGATTATTTCCCAATTATGTGGAGTCTTTTATTTTAATTGGATGATAAATTATTTTAATTGTGAATTTGGTGTGTTAAATGTTATTTTACCGTTTTGAGAGTTTTCGGGGAAATTAGAATGGAGAGTATTTTAGACTTTTCTCAATTAATGATAAATTAGAAATTAAGTGGAATTAGAATTTGTGAGAAAAATGAATTAATTGATTGTTTGGAAAATGAGAGAATGAAATAGAAAAGAAAGAAATATAAAGAAAAGAGATAGAAAGGAAAAATAGAAGGAAAAATAGTAAGAAAAGGGAATTAGAGAAAAGAAGAAGAGAAAGAAAGAGGAGGAAGAGAAAAGAAGAGGAAAAGAGGGAAACTAGAAAAATTCATCAAGATCAATCACATAGCAAGTTGGAATCCGGGTAAGGGTGTGAAATCTTGTTATCTTAGCAATGTGTATGATTATGTATGATTGTATTGTTGATTTTGTTGATTTTCATGAGTTTTGGGGTATAAACCCATTTGTGTAGAAAATGGCAGAAATCGATGTTTTCGCGGATAGAAATCGATATAATTTGTGTTGGATAATCTACATATGTTTATGAATCATTGCTATGAATTGTTTTGCTGTTGGAAGTGATTTGGGGGAGAAAATGGAGATTTTGGGGGTTTTGGAACAGTGAAAACGAAGCAGAATTTCTGCTTCTGGTGCAGAGCGCCGGGCGAAAGGCCCAGAGCGCCGGGCGGTTCGTTCCTTCGTCATGCGAAATTGAGAGGCGCGAGGGTGCCAAGCTACTGGTTTGGTTCACATTTGGGGGAATTTCCTTCGCCCCTTCTTCGCCGGGCGAAGCGAAGGCGAAATGGGAGCGTCACCGGGCGAAACTTTCCTGTCGCCGGGCGCTTTCGTTTTTTTTTAATTTTCATTTCTTTTAAAAATTCATAATTCCCGAACCGTAATTCCGATTTAGGCGTTCTTTATATCGTTGGAAAGCTATTGAGCTGTACTTTGTGATTATGATGGTGTGGAAACTGTTGGCCGATTTTATTATGTCGGAAAGTCGAGAATAGTGTTATTTAGCGACTTTTACCTTTTTGACCGTGTGTTTGAATGCGAATCGTACAATAGTGCATTAATATGAATGTATATAGATTGTATGTGACTGTATGAGATGAATGCATGATTATATTTTGAATATGTATGCATTTCAAGAATGTCTTGAGTCATTTTGCATGTGAGGCATAATGAAGTACATTCTTGTGTTGAGAGATACTAACGAGAATTCGTTGTATCGTCGTGTGCCTATGTGAGGTGTGAGCGATGATTACAAAAGATTGTGTGCCTAGGTGAGGTGTGAGCAATCGGGTCGTGTGCCCATGTGGAGTGTGAGCGATCCATAAACGTCGTGTACCCGTGTGGGGTGTGAGCGACAGATTGGTTCCAGAGAGAATCCGCTATAACCTCGTGTGCCCATGTGGGGTGTGAGCGATGATTATAGACGGTCGTGTGCCCATGTGGGGTGTGAACGATTGGGTCGTGTGCCCGTGTGGGGTGTGAGCAATGGGTGAACATCGTAGGCCCGATGGGGAGTTACTTTGGTAACGAGCGATGGTTCCAGCAGAAGTTTCTGAGTGAACTTGAGATGATTGAGTCGGTACCGCATTGCATTTGCATAGAGTCGTGAGTCGGTCTCTATGATTTGCATTTATCATCTTTATAATGATGTGTTGTTGAGTAAACATAATTGTGTATGTTTATGTGGAATGATTGGGAATTGTGAAATTATGCATGATGAATATGCTTGGTTGATATATATATATGCATTGTGATGTATACGGGTGAGTTTGGGTGAATTGTGGTGGGAATGTGGAATATGTGTATTTTTATGCTAAGATATATATATAATTCTAGGAATTGTTATTATGATAATATTTCTCACCCTTCTGCTGTTTTATAATGCTCTATGAGGAATTGCATAGTAGGTATGCTGGAGGTCTTTTTGTGGAGCGTGTCTTCATTCTTTTGGTCGGTTGGCTCTGATATGTAGCACCGGGTAGCTAGGATGTATATTATTCTTTTGTGATACATTTGTACATGTATCTTGTGGATAAATGTTGATGTAAACATGAATTATGTTGGTGAATAATACTTGGTGAAGTATATATCTCTGTATATATGTTTGAATGTGGTTCAATGTTTAGATTTTCCGCTTTTATTCTAAATATTGAAATGTGGGTGTACGGACAAAGTTCCTCTGTTGCAAAGTTACCCCACTGTTGCATATCAATGTTTTGAGCAGGTGTTGTATGTTGTATAATTGTGTATGATGTGACATGCCTCTTTTATGCCATGTTATAATTATACTCTGACGAAATTTTTAATATGTACCTAAATGATTATTTGATTATTTGGGGGTATAGAAAGGGGGTGTTACATTAAGTGGTATCAGAGCCAGAGTTGAGTCAGTTGTGTCTGTCTTGTTGTCGTATTGTTTGAATTGTTGTTTAACTTTGTTGTTATTTTTGGGAATGATTAGAATATGGCTGGTAGAAACGACAATGCGACGGCTGCTGCTTTGGAAGCAATGGCTAGGGCGGTGCAAGGTGCGCCGAATGTGAATGCTAATGACGAGTTCAGGAAGAATCAACCACCGTTTTTCAAAGGAAGATTTGATCCTGATGGTGCTCAACTTTGGTTGAAAGAGATTGAAAGGATCTTCAGAGTCTTGGACTGTGCGGAAGAGAATAAGGTGAGGCTTGGGTCTCACATGCTTAAAGAAGAGGCCGATGATTGGTGGGTCGGTATGCGTCAAATTCTTGAGGTGGATGATGAAGAGGTAACTTGGGATTTATTTCGTACTGAGTTCTTAAGGAAGTATTACCCTGAAAGTGTGAAAGGGAAGAAGGAGATAGAGTTCCTTGAATTGAAACAAGGTAGTATGTCCGTGGTGGACTATACTGCTAAGTTCGTGGAGTTGGTTCAATTCCATCCTCACTATGCTGCAATCACTGCTGAGTTCTCAAAGTGTATTAAATATGAGAATGGTTTACGTCCTGAGATTAAACAGGCTGTGGGATATCAAAGGATAAGAAGGTTTTCGGATTTGACGGAATGTTGTAGAATCTTCGAGGAAGATAGCAGGGCTCGTTCTACACATTACAAAAGTTTGAATGAGAGGAAGGGAAAGCAACAAGTTAGAAGTGGACCTTATGTGACACCTGTTGATAAGGGCAAGCATAGGGGAAACTTTGAGAAGAGATCTGGAGGAGGAGGTTCGGGTCCCATTAAGTGTTATAAGTGTGGGGAAATAGGTCATAAATCATTTGAGTGTGGGAAGCCAGTGGTGAAATGTTCTAATTGTGGAGGTACTGGGCATGCTGCTACAGATTGTAGAAGGAATATGGTGAAGTGCTATAATTGTGGAGAAGTGGGTCACATTAGTACTAAGTGTACTAAGCCGAAACAAGCTCAAGCGGGCGGAAAGGTGTTTGCATTGGCAGGGACTCAAACTACTAGTGCAGACCGTTTGATTAAAGGTACATGCTTTATTAATAGTACGCCTTTAGTTGCTATTATTGATACGGGAGCGACTCATTCGTTTGTTTCGTCTAAGTGCGCGAAGCGTTTGAATCTTGTGTTGTCTGTGATGGATGGTAAGATGGTTATTGACACTCCAGCGATGGGGTCAGTAACTACTTCTTTGGTTTGTGTGAGTTGTCCTTTGACCATTTATGGTAAAGACTTCGAGATGGATTTAGTGTGTTTGCCGTTGGAAGGTTTAGACGTAATCTTGGGTATGAACTAGGTGCGATTTAATCGAGTTCATATAGATTGCTATCACAAGTTAGTAAGGTTTCCTTCTTTGGAAGATGATGAAGATGAGAGTGTCCTATCCACTAAAGAATTGAAGAAACTTTTAGCGGACGAAGCTCAATTGTTCGGGTTGTTTGCATCATTGTCTGTGGATGGTCAACTGTCACTTGATGTGTTTCCTGTTGTTTGTGATTTTCCTGAGGTGTTTCCGGAGGATATTAGGGATGTGCCGCCGGAAAGAGAAGTTGAGTTTTCCATTGATCTAGTTCTGGGTACTAGACCGATTTCGATGGCACCGTATCGTATGTCGGCATCGAAGTTGGTAGAATTGAAGAAGCAATTGAATGACTTGTTGGACAAGAGATTTGTAAGGCCAAGTGTTTCTCCTTGGGGTGCTCCGATATTGTTGGTAAAGAAAAAGGATGGGAGTATGCGGTTATGCATTGATTATCGACAATTGAACAAGGTGACAATTAAGAACAAGTATCCGCTTCCAAGGATCGATGATTTGATGGACCAATTGGTTGGTGCGCGTGTTTTTAGCAAGATTGATTTGAGATCGGGATATCACCAGATTCGTGTGAAAGAAGAGGATATTCAAAAGACGGCCTTTAGGACACGGTATGGCCATTACGAATATTCCGTGATGCCATTCGGGGTTTCTAATGCGTCGGGTGTGTTCATGGAATACATGAATCGTATCTTTCATGAACAGTTAGATCGTTTTGTGGTTGTGTTCATCGATGATATTTTGATTTATTCTAAGTCTCAAGAGGAGCATGAAGAGCATTTGAGAATTGTGTTGCAAATCTTGAAAGAGAAACAATTGTATGCTAAGTTGTCAAAATGTGAATTTTGGTTGTCGGAACTAAGTTTCCTTGGACATGTTATTTCCGGTAGTGGTATTAGTGTTGATCCATCCAAGATTGATGCGGTGACGCAATGGGAGGCTCCTAGATTGGTTACGGAGATTCGAAGCTTTTTAGGATTGGCGGGTTATTATCGGAGGTTTATTGAGGGATTTTCGAAGTTGGCACTTCCGTTAACGCAATTGACTTGTAAGGAAAAGACTTTCATTTGGTATATTCATTGTGAAGAGTGTTTCAATGAGTTAAAAAGAAGATTGACAATGGCTCCGATCTTGATTTTGCCTAATCCTAATGAACCATTTGTTGTGTATTGTGATGCTTCCTTGGTTGGGTTAGGTGGTGTTTTGATGCAAGATGGAAAAGTTGTGGCCTATGCTTCAAGACAATTGAGAGTGCATGAAAAGAATTATCCTACGCATGACTTGGAGTTGGCGGCCGTGGTGTTCGTTTTGAAAATTTGGAGGCATTATCTTTATGGAGCGAGATTTGAAGTTTTTAGCGATCACAAGAGCTTGAAATATTTATTTGATCAAAAAGAGTTGAACATGAGACAAAGGAGGTGGCTAGAACTTTTAAAGGATTATGATTTTGGTTTGAATTACCATCCGGGTAAGGCAAACGTGGTGGCCGATGCTTTGAGTCGGAAGTCGTTACATATGTCCTCATTGATGGTGAGAGAATGGGAACTTTTGGAGAATTTTAGAGACTTGAGTTTGGTTTGTGAAATGACGCCGAGAAGTGTGAGACTTGGTATGCTACATGTTACAAATGATTTTCTTGCAACCGTGTGTGAAAAACAAAAGTTGGACTTGAAGTTTGTTGATTTGATAATGAATGAAAATGAGGATTTAAAGGTTGATAACTTTGGAGTTTTGAGATTTCGTGGTCATATCTGTATCCCCGATGATGCAGAGTTGAAAAAGATGATATTGGAAGAAGGACACAGAAGTAACTTAAGTATCCATCCGGGAGCGAATAAAATGTATCAAGATTTGAAGAAAATCTTTTGGTGGTCCGGGTTAAAGAGAGATGTGGCTCAATTTGTGTATGCGTGCTTAACTTGTCAAAAGTCGAAGGTAGAACATCAAAAGCCTAGTGGATTGATGCAACCGTTGGACATTCCGGAGTGGAAATGGGATAGTATATCGATGGATTTTGTCACGGGATTGCCGAATACACAAAGAGGACATAATGCTATTTGGGTAATTGTTGATAGGCTTACCAAATCTGCTCATTTCATTCCAATTGATATTAGTTATCCTTTGGAGAGGTTAGACGAGATTTATGTTCTTGTGGTTGTGAAGCTACATGGAGTTCCTAAGAGTATTGTATCGGATAGAGATCCTAGATTCACATCGAGGTTTTGGGAGAGTTTACAAAAGGCTTTGGGTTCTAAGATAAGATTGAGTTCGGCTTATCATCCGCAAACGGATGGTCAAACCGAGAGGACAATTCAATCGTTGGAGGATTTGTTGCGTGCTTGTATGCTCGAGCAAAGTGGTGCTTGGGATAGTTATTTGGCGTTGATTGAATTCACTTACAATAATAGTTTTCATTCAAGTATAGGTATGGCACCATTTGAGGCTTTATATGGTCGGAGATGTCGAACACCTTTGTGTTGGCATGAAACAGGTGAGAGGACGGTAGTTGGACCGGAGATGGTACAACAAACGACGGAGAAAGTGAAGTTTATTCGTGAAAAGATGAAAGCTTCTCAAAGTAGACAAAAGAGTTATCATGACAAGAGGAGAAAAGATCTTGAGTTTCAAGAGGGCGACCATGTGTTTTTGAGAGTTACGCCGATTACGGGTGTGGGTCGTGCTTTGAAATCGAAGAAGTTGACTTCTCGTTTTATTGGTCCGTATCAGATTTCTGCACGAGTTGGTGCTGTGGCTTACCGCGTGGTGTTGCCTCCGAATCTTTCCAATTTGCATGATGTATTCCATGTTTCGCAACTTCGGAAGTATGTTCCGGATCCGTCACATGTTATTCCTATGGACGAGATTGAAGTGAGAGATAACCTTGCGGTTGAAGCTTTATCGATTAGGATTCTGGATCTTGAAGTTAAGAAGCTAAGAGGCAAGGATATTGCACTTGTGAAAGTAGCGTGGGGAGGCGCTGCTGAAGGCGATATGACTTGGGAGCTAGAGAGTAGGATGCGAGAGTCGTATCCGGAGTTGTTTGAATCAGGTAATATTTTCGAGGACGAAAATTTCTAAAGTGGGGGAGAGTTGTAACGCCCCGATTTTGATTATTTCCCAATTATGTGGAGTCTTTTATTTTAATTGGATGATAAATTATTTTAATTGTGAATTTGGTGTGTTAAATGTTATTTTACCGTTTTGAGAGTTTTCGGGGAAATTAGAATGGAGAGTATTTTAGACTTTTCTCAATTAATGATAAATTAGAAATTAAGTGGAATTAGAATTTGTGAGAAAAATGAATTAATTGATTGTTTGGAAAATGAGAGAAAGAAATAGAAAAGAAAGAAATAGAAAGAAAAGAGATAGAAAGGAAAAAATAGAAGGAAAAATAGTAAGAAAAGGGAATTAGAGAAAAGAAGAAGAGAAAGAAAGAGGAGGAAGAGAAAAGAAGAGGAGAAGAGGAAAACTAGGAAAATTCATCAAGATCAATCACATAGCAAGTTGGAATCCGGGTAAGGGTGTGAAATCTTGTTATCTTAGCAATGTGTATGATTATGTATGATTGTGTTGTTGATTTTGTTGATTTTCATGAGTTTTGGGGTATAAACCCATTTGTGTAGAAAATGGCAGAAATCGATGTTTTCGCGGATAGAAATCGATATAATTTGTGTTGGATAATCTACATATGTTTATGAATCATTGCTATGAATTGTTTTGCTGTTGGAAGTGATTTGGGGGAGAAAATGGAGATTTTGGGGGTTTTGGAACAGTGAAAACGAAGCAGAATTTCTGCTTCTGGTGCAGAGCGCCGGGCGGTTCGTTCCTTCGCCGGGCGAAATTGAGAGGCGCGAGGGTGCCAAGCTACTGGTTTGGTTCACATTTGGGGGAATTTCCTTCGCCCCTTCTTCGCCGGGCGAAGCGAAGGCGAAATGGGAGCGTCGCCGGGCGAAACTTTCCTGTCGCCGGGCGCTTTCGTTTTTTTTTTAATTTTCATTTCTTTTAAAAATTCATAATTCCCGAACCGTAATTCCGATTTAGGCGTTCTTTATATCGTTGGAAAGCTATTGAGCTGTACTTTGTGATTATGATGGTGTGGAAACTGTTGCCAGATTTTATTATGTCAGAAAGTCGGGAATAGTGTTATTTAGCGACTTTTACCTTTTTGACTGTGTGTTTGAATGCGAATCGTACAATAGTGCATTAATGTGAATGTATATAGATTGTATGTGATTGTATAAGATGAATGCATGATTATATTTTGAATATGTATGCATTTCAAGAATGTCTTGAGTCATTTTGCATGTGAGGCATAATGAAGTACATTCTTGTGTTGAGAGATTCTAACGAGAATCCGTTGTATCGTCGTGTGCCTATGTGAGGTGTGAGCGATGATTACAAAAGATTGTGTGCCTAGGTGAGGTGTGAGCAATCGGGTCGTGTGCCCATGTGGGGTGTGAGCGATCCATAAACGTCGTGTACCCGTGTGGGGTGTGAGCGACAGATTGGTTCCAGAGGGAATCCGCTATAACCTCGTGTGCCCATGTGGGGTGTGAGCGATGATTATAGACGGTCGTGTGCCCATGTAGGGTGTGAGCGATCAGGTCATGTGCCCGTGTGGGGTGTGAGCGATCCATAAACATTGTGTGCCCATGTGGGGTATGAGCAATGGGTGAACATCGTAGGCCCGACGGGGTGTTACTTTGGTAACGAGCGATGGTTCCAGCAGAAGTTCCTGAGTGAACTTGAGATGATTGAGTCGGTACCCGCATTGCATTTGCATAGAGTCGTGAGTCGGTCTCTATGATTTGCATTTATCATCTTTATAATGATGTGTTGTAGAGTAAACATAATTGTGTATGTTTATGTGGAATGATTGGGAATTGTGAAATTATGCATGATGAATATGCTTGGTTGATATATATATATATGCATTGTGATGTATACGGGTGAGTTTGGGTGAATTGTGGTGGGAATGTGGAATATGTGTATTTTTATGCTAAGATATATATATATAATTCTAGGCATTGTTATTATGATAATATTTCTCACCCTTCTGCTATTTTATAATGCTCTATGAGGCATTGCAGAGTAGGTATGCTGGAGGTCTTTTTGTGGAGCGTGTCTTCATTCTTTTGGTCGGTTGGCTCTGATATGTAGCACCGGGTAGCTAGGATGTATATTATTCTTTTGTGATACATTTGTACATGTATCTTGTGGATAAATGTTGATGTAAACATGAATTATGTTGGTGAATAATACTTGGTGAAGTATATATCTCTGTATATATGTTTGAATGTGGTTCAATGTTTAGATTTTCCGCTTTTATTCTAAATATTGAAATGTGGGTGTACGGACAAAGTTCCTCTGTTGCAAAGTTACCCCACTGTTGCATATCAATGTTTTGAGCAGGTGTTGTATGTTGTATAATTGTGTATGATGTGACATGCCTCTTTTATGCCATGTTATAATTATACTCTGACGAAATTTTTAATATGTACCTAAATGATTATTTGATTATTTGGGGGTATAGAAAGGGGGTGTTACACTTTGCGGCTGGCCAATCACGAAAGAGCAATGCATTAATGAAGGGGAGTGATTCTCACGTGACACAATTTTGGTTCATTCAGAAGGACGTGTTTGGGCGAGTGCATCGTAGGTTGCATGAGCTTGCATCATTAGCCATTGATTTGGATAGTTAAATTTGATCATGCGGTTTGATTTTGAGGCCTATGGAATTGAAAACACACCGCCACTACACATGATTAAGCGCCCTATTGGACTGAATCAAATGGCTTTTCGCACCTCCAAGTGAAGCCCAAACCATTTCTGAACTAAAAACTTACTATTGTTACATCCCCCTTGCCAATTCTCTTGCATTTTAATTTCTATTGCATGTAGTTTCACTTTTATTTTGATAAAAATACTAAACAACATTAGAAAATTCTGGAAAAATTCGTGAATATTATCAAGACATTTAGGAAATTTTTGATATTTTTATTTCATGATTTTATTACATTTTTACCCCTGTTTCATAATTTTCTTTGAATTTCCATTTGTATGCATTCCAAATATGATACATGAATTCGTAGAATTTTTTTCTTGCTCATTACAAACTATTTTGACCTGATTCTTTTTGCATTGATTCAAGAATACATTGAAGCATGTTAGGTGATTTTGGTTTGATTTTTAGGTCACTTTATGATATGTTTTGATGCTTGTCTTTGTACCACTTGGCATGATGTTTCAATTTGACCTAATGCATTGTTTAAAGTCATTTTACTTTGAAGTTTGACGTGCTATCTTGATGTATGATTTACTTATGACTTAGGCATTCAAATACCATGCTTGCATAATTTTCATAAGCCCATTTGATTTTTGTTTGATGCATTACATTTGAAGCCTAATACATGTCATATCATACTAACTTTAGTGCATGTTTGCATGATTTCTTTTGTGCATATTTGTATGAGCATTTGCATATTTTATGAGCCATTCGTGTGATATTATAGGTCTTTGGTACACATTATAGGTCATCTTTACATGTTCATTTCAACTTGAACTTTGTGCATCCTTAACATGTATTGTTTGCACTTTCCTTTTGAACTTTCATTTCACTTCTCCTTCTATTACTTCTTGAATGTCTTGATTGTTGATTCATGAACACTTTTGAGACGTTTATAAAACATTTTTCATTTAGTTTCAATTCTGATTCTTTGGATTGCATGTTCCATTTATGCATGATTACTTTGCATTTCCATCCATTCTTCATCTATTTCTTTTATGGTTCACTTCTTTGATATTTAGGACCTTACTTGTACATAGTTGATGTGTGTTTGATGTCTTGATATTAGAGAGTACTCTTATTGTTTAGATTCTGACCTTGATTAGTTTGTATCTCTTAGGATCCTATTTCTTTGGTTCTTAATTGATTTGATCATCACTTGTTGTTTTTTCCTTTATTTCATACTTGTAAATATTGTGAACTAACCTTTTCATGTAGGTGCATGGTAAGTCTGTGTGGGGACATAGTTCCACATACACTTCTCTCCCTCATCTTTTCTTATCTCTTTTAAATAATTTAATTTGTGTTTGATAAGCATTTACATGCTTTCCTTGAATAATTCTTCTCCATCCCTCTTTAAGATCAACTTAACTTCTATTTTGGAAGTAAGTTGCTTCTTTTGCTCTTCTTCTTCTTTCTTTTAGAAGTAGGCTTGATAAACCACATTGACCATAGGATCTCTGAGCATGCTAACACTAGGGTATGTCTTAGTCTCCCCTTAGTTTTCACCTTTACCTCTCTCTTGAGTCTCTTCTCTCTCATCTCATAATAAAAGTAAAAAATACTTAATAAAGGCATTACAAATATTGTATTTAGGCCTTTCATGTGGGAACAAGGAGGTGAGGGGTCTTCTCTCATTTCTTTGGGAGAATGTTTAGCATACGTACCGTCTAGGGACGATGTGCGAGGCATTCAATCCTACATGAGGGACTTAAATACAATATGTGTTACAAAACACACATAATCAAAAACACTTCTTTCTAAAAGACAAAAACAAACAATAACGTCTTTCCTTCGGGAATTCTTTTCTCATCTCACTCATTCTCAACGTACGAACGTGCTTCTTCTCGTTCTCTTGCAAGATGGTAACGCACTCGGACCAGTGAGCCTGCAACACCTGAGCTAGAACGTCATCCGTTCCCTAAAAAACACAAATAATCCATCCCTAGTGAGGGGAACTACGTCGCTCTGATTCTCATGTTCCTGATGAGATACGTAGGCAGTGGGGTAGGGCCCATTCGAGCACTTCTTTTATTTTCCCTACATTTGTTTCTCTTTCTCTCTCCTTCCTTTTCCAGTTCTCCAGTTAGCAGTTCCTTTTCCAGTATCCTTTTCTTACACCCTTTGATCGAGACAGGCAAGCGTGGGTCCCATCGAGTATGATGGACGCGTGGGGGTGCTAATACCTTCCCCTCGCGTAACCGACTCCCGAACCCAGTTCTCTTGGTCGCAAGACCATGCTTTTCCTTCCCTCCAGGTTTATGCAGTGTTCCCTTTCCCTCTCATGGGATAAATACACATTGCTGGCGACTCTGTTTCGGACCCACTTTCACGTTTGTACTAGGATGAAAATCCCGGGAGCCACACCTGGCACATGGGAGAGCATGGTATGCTGGACAATTTGGTGCGCGCGCGTGTGTTTGCTTGTTATGGTGTGCTTGCTAGTCTTAACCGTTAATCATAAATACTTTGAGATTATGTTGACTAATTAACGAACGCAGGATTGATCCAATGGTGATGGTGAGTCAACTGGGTTGACTGAGGCCCACAGGCACCTCTTTTTATTTTTTTTCATTTTCGCTGATGTATTAGTGTTTTGGGCCTGCTTCCTACACCCCACGCTTCAGCCCATTTCCTCATTCCAATGTGAATAAATTTCTTAACGCACCCCCTTGCATTTTTCATTTGTTTATTTAATCTAATTATATAGTTTTCATTTTTAATTATTAAAAATAGTTTGTTGCATTTAAAAATTCCCAGAAAATTCATGCATACTTTTTATAATTTTATAAAATTTTCACAAATTTTATTTTATTATTTTATCTTATTTTTAGCATCTGAAATAAATATTGGTTTATTTTATTTTTGAATCATTCATATCATGCATACCTAAACTTGTTTATTTTATTTCTCTGCATCCATAAAACATTTTGAACCCATTCCTTTTGTATTCATTCACCAACACACTGAAGTGCATTAAAATATTTTTCTCTCATTTTTAAAATTATTTCATAGTGCATTTTAGTCCTTTCCTCTTGCATGTTGAACCATGATCCTCTCTTGGCTTTGCATAATTGTTTGAGTGACTAACATCTTGAATTTTTGCAGGAATTTTTGATATGTTGTTTGTTTCTGGTTGACCAATGTTGAGAATTAATTTGGAAATTTTAAAAAATGTTTTACTATTTGTTTAATTGCTCTTTGTGTGAGATTTCCTTGTATGCACATCCTTGATCTTGTCTGGTTATCTGTTTGAAGAGGCACTTGTGCCATTGTTTTGGGGGTTGTTTATTTGACTTCTTAGTTCATGTTTGGATTGTTATGGGTCATTTAATCACTTTTATATATCATTGTTTGGGTTCCATCTATCTCATTTCTTTTACTTATGTCTGTTTCGTACTAACCTTTTATGCAGGGACTAAGGTAAGTTATTTGAGGGTATGGATAAGTATCCATGTTCCCCCTTACTCTTTCCTTCTCTCATCTTGTCTTTTCTTTAGGTTTAGGTCGTCGTCAAACCTCACTAACCGTAGGTCACCCATGCATGATAACATTAGGACTCTTAGTTCCCCTTAGAGTTTCCTTTGTGTCTTCTCTCTTCTCATCTCGAACTTCTTGAAAATACTTAATAAGGATAAAGTGTATTGCGCACGAGCCTTAAGCGTGGGGAATGAGAAATGAGGGGCTTCCTCTCATCTTTCTAGGGTGCTTAGCAAGCGTCCTGTCTTGGGACGATGAGTTAAGTATTCGCCCCTGTGCCCTAGACTTTGGTGCAATGCAACTTATGAACTAACTCAAGTCACTTCTGTCTTAAAAAATACAAATGAATTTCAAACTTTTTTGTCCTTCGGGATTGTCAAACTAAAGGCTATTTTCAAAAAGGGCATGTTACTTTCCGTCTGAGTCGCAAACAGGCATCGACCCTAACTGCCGGACGCGGACTTAACGTTGCTCATAAAAAACACAAAAAGAACTTGGTCCGAACTACGTTGAGTCTGAATTCCCCATTGCACAAGGGGGGTACGTAGGCCTAAGATGTCGACGTCCTACCGAGTCTGTCTTTGTTTTCCCCTCTCCCGTCTTAGTACAGCCGTAGATGATAGGATAACTCACCCTTAGAATAGACAACAAGCGTGGATCCCATCGAGTACGATGGACGCGTGGGGTGCTAGCACATTCCCCTCGCGTAACCGACTCCCGAACCCAGGCTATGGTTGCGATGACCATTCCTTTCCCTCTTCCTCAGGTTTATGCGGTGTTCCCTTTCCCTCTCTTGGGATAAATTTACACGGCTGGCGACTCTGTTTTTCCGCGCCACTCTCGCGTTTGTACCTGGATGAAAATCCTGGGAGCGACACCTATGTGAGGTGTGAGCAATCCATAAACATTGTGTGCCTATGTGAGGTGTGAGCAATGGGTGAACATCGTAGGCCCGACGGGGAGTTACTTTGGTAACGAGCGATGGTTCCAATAAGTTCCTGAGTGAACTTGAGATGATTGAGTCGGTACCGCATTGCATTTGCATAGAGTTGGGAGTCGGTCTCTATGATTTGCATTTATCATCTTTATAATTGTGCATGGATGAATAAACATGAATATGTATGTTTATGTGGAATGATAAGAATTGTGAAAGTATGCATGATGAATATGCTTGGTTTTGTATATATATACATTGTGATGTATATGAGTGAGTTGTGATGAATTGTGGTGAGAATGTAGATTATGTGTATTTTCATGCTAAGATATATAATTATATGCAATGTTATTATGATAATATTTCTCACCCTTCTGCTGTTTTATGATGCTCAATGAGGCATTGCAGAGTAGGTATGCTGGTGGTCTTTTTGTGGAGCGTGTCTTCATTCTTTTGGTCGGTCGGCTCTGATATGTAGCACCGGGTAGCTAGGATGTATATGATTCTTTTGTGATACGTTTGTACATGCATCTTGTCGATGAATGTTTATGTAAACATGAATTATGTTGGTGGATAATACTTGATGATACATATATGTATATATGTTAGATGTTATTCAATTTTTAGATTTTCCGCTTTTATTCTAAATATTGAGATGTGGGTGTAAGGACTAAGTTCCTCTGTTGCAAAGTTACCCCACAGTTGCATATCAATTGTTGAGCAGGTGTTGAATGTTTTAATTTCATGTATAATGTGACATACCTCTTTTATACTATGTTTATAATTTTACTCTGACGTAATTTTTAATATGTGCCTAAATGATTATGTGATTATTTGGGGGTATAGAAAGGGGGTGTTACATTAAGTGGTATCAGAGCCAGTGTTGAGTCAGTTGTGTCTGTCTTATTGTTGTGATGGTTGAACTGTTGTTTAACCTTGTTGTCATTTTTGGGAATGATCATAATATTGCTGGTAGAAACGACAATGCGATGGCTGCTGCTTTGGAAGCAATGGCTAGGGCGGTGCAAGGTGCGCCGAACGTGAATGCTAATGACGAGTTCAGGAAGAATCAACCACCGGTCTTCAAAGGAAGATTTGATCCCGATGGTGCTCAAATTTGGTTGAAAGAGATTGAAAGGATCTTCAGAGTCATGGGCTGTGTGGAGGAGAATAAGGTGAGGCTTAGGTCTCACATGCTGAAGGAAGAAGCCGACGATTGGTGGGTCGGTATGCGTCAAGTTCTTGAGGTGGATGATGAAGAGATAACTTGGGATTTATTTAGTACCGAGTTCTTGAGGAAGTATTACCATGAAAGTGTGAAAGGGAAGAAGGAGATGGAGTTCCTTGAACTGAAACAAGGTGGTATGTCCGTGGTGGACTATACTGCAAAGTTTGTGGAGTTGGTTCAATTCCATCCTCACTATGCTGCAATTACTGCTGAGTTCTCAAAGTGTATTAAGTATGAGAATGGTTTGCTTCCCGAGATTAAACAAGTTATGGGATATCAAAGGATAAGAAGGTTTACAGATTTGACGGAATGTTGTAGAATCTTCGAGGAAGATAGCAAGGCTCGTTCTACACATTAGAAAAGTTTGAATGAGAGGAAGGGAAATCAACAAGCTAGAAGTGGACCTTATGTGACACCCGTTAAGGGCAAGCATAGGGGAAACTTTGAGAAGAAATCTGGAGGAGGAGGTTCTGGTCCCGTTAAGTGTTACAATTGTGGTGAAATGGGTCATAAATCATTTGAGTGTGGGAAGACCGTGGTGAAATGTTCTAACTGTGGAGGCCTTCGGCATGCTACTACCGATTGTAGAAGGAATATGGTGAAGTGCTATAATTGTGGAGAAGTGGGTCACATTAGTACTAAGTGTACTAAGCCGAAACAAGCTCAAGCGGGCGGAAAGGTGTTTGCATTAGCGGGGACGGACACTACTAGTGCAGACCGTTTGATTAAAGGTACATGCTTTATTAATAGTACGCCTTTAGTTGCTATTATTGATATGGGAGCGACTCATTCATTCATTTCTCATGAGTGCATTAAGCGTTTGAATTTGTTTATGACTTCTTGGGGTGGTGAGATGGTTATTGAGACTCCTGCTTCAGGGTCGGTAACTACGTCTTTGGTGTGTGTAAGTTGTCCTTTGACCATGTATGGTAAAGACTTCATTATGGATTTAGTGTGTTTGCCGTTGGAGGGATTGGACGTAATCTTGGGTATGAACTGGTTGCAATTTAACCGAGTTCATATAGATTGCTATCACAAGTTAGTGAGGTTTCCTTCTTTGGAAGATGATGAAGATGAGAGTTTCCTATCCACTAAAGAGTTGAAGAAACTTTTAGCGGACGAAGCTCAATTATTCGATTTGTTTGCATCATTGTCAGTGGAGAGTAAAGTTGAGCTCGATGTGTTCCCAGTGGTGTGTGATTTTCCAGAAGTGTTTTCGGAGGATATTACGGATGTACCGCCGGAAAGAGAAGTTGAGTTTTCTATTGATCTAGTTCCGGGTACTAGACCGGTTTCGATGGCACCGTATCGTATGTCGGCATCGAAGTTGGTAGAATTGAAGAAGCAATTAAATGACTTGTTGGACAAGAGATTTGTAAGACCAAGTGTTTCTCCTTGGGGTGCTCCGGTATTGTTGGTAAAGAAGAAGGATGGGAGTATGCGGTTATGCATTGATTATCGACAATTGAACAAGGTGACAATTAAGAACAAGTATCCGCTTCCAAGGATCGATGATTTGATGGACCAATTGGTTGGTGCGCGTGTTTTTAGCAAGATTGATTTGAGATCGGGATATCACCAGATTCGTGTGAAAGGAGAGGATATTCAAAAGACGGCCTTTAGGACACGGTATGGCCATTACGAATATTCCCTGATGCCATTCGGGGTTTCTAATGCGCCGGGTGTGTTTATGGAATACATGAATCACATTTTTCATGAACAGTTAGATCGTTTTGTGGTTGTGTTCATCGACGATATTTTGATTTATTCTAAGTCTCAAGAGGAGCATGAAGAGCATTTAAGGATTGTGTTACAAATTTTGAAAGAGAAACAATTGTATGCTAAGTTGTCGAAATGTGAATTTTGGTTGTCGGAAGTAAGTTTGCTTGGACATGTTATTTCCGGTAGTGGTATTAGTGTTGATCCATCCAAGATTGATGCGGTGATGCAATGGGAGGCTCCTAGATCGGTTACGGAGATTCGAAGCTTTTTAGGCTAGACGGGTTATTATCGGAGGTTTATTAAGGGATTTTCGAAGTTGGCACTTCCGTTAACGCAATTGACTTATAAATTAAAGGCTTTCATTTGGGATGTTCATTGTGAAGAGAGTTTCAATGAGCTAAAAATAAGGTTGACAACGACTCCGATCTTGATTTTGCCAAATCCGACGGAACCATTTGTTGTTTATTGTGATGCTTCATTGGCTGGTTTAGGTGGTGTTTTGATGCAAGATGGAAACGTTATGGCCTATGCTTCAAGACAATTGAGAGTGCATGAAAAGAATTATCCTACACATGACTTTGAGTTAGCGGCCGTGGTGTTTGTTTTGAAAATTTGGAGGCACTATCTTTATGGTGCAAGATTTAAAGTTTTTAGTGATCACAAGAGCTTGAAATATTTATTTGATCAAAAAGAATTGAACATGAGACAAAGAAGGTGGTTAGAGCTTTTGAAGGATTATGATTTTGGTTTAAATTACCATCCGGGTAAGGCAAACGTGGTGGCCGATGCTTTGAGTCGAAAGTCGTTACATATGTCCGCATTGATGATGAGAGAATGGGAACTTTTGGAGAATTTTAGAGACTTGAGTTTGGTTTGTGAAATGACGCCGAGAAGTGTGAGACTTGGTATGCTACATGTTACGAATGATTTTCTTGCAACCGTATGTGAAAAGCAAAAGTTGGATTTGAAGTTCGTTGATTTGATGATGAGTGAGAATAAGGATTTCAAGGTTGATAATTTTGGAGTTTTGAGATTCCGTGGTCGTATTTGTATTCCCGATGATGCAAAGTTGAAAAAGATGATATTGGAAGAAGGACACCGAAGTAACTTAAGTATTCATCCGGGAGCGAATAAAATGTATCAAGATTTGAAGAAAATATTTTGGTGGTCCGGATTAAAGAGGGATGTGGCTCAATTTGTGTATGCGTGCTTAACTTGTCAAAAGTCTAAGGTGGAACATCAAAAGCCTAGTGGATTGATGCAACCGTTGGACATTCCGGAGTGGAAATGGGATAGTATATCGATGGATTTTGTTACGGGATTGCCGAATACACAAAGAGGTCATAATGCTATTTGGGTAATCGTTGATAGGCTTACTAAATCTGCTCACTTCATTCCAATTGATATTAGTTATCCTTTGGAGAAGTTAGCCGAGATTTATGTTCTTGCGGTTGTGAAGTTACATGGAGTTCCTAAGAGTATTGTATCGGATAGAGATCCTAGATTCACATCGAGGTTTTGGGAGAGTTTACAAAAGGCTTTGGGTTCTAAGATAAGATTGAGTTCGGCTTATCATCCACAAACGGATGGTCAAACCGAGAGGACAATTCAATCGTTGAAGGATTTATTGCGTGCTTGTGTGCTCGAGCAAGGTGGTGCTTAGGATAGTTATTTGGCATTGATTGAGTTCACCTACAATAATAGTTTTCATTCATGTATAAGTATGGCACCATTTGAGGCTCTGTATGGTCGGAGATGTCGAACACCTTTGTGTTGGCATGAAACCGGTGAGAGGACGATAGTTGGACCGGAGATGGTACAACAAACGACGGAGAAAGTGAAGTTTATTCGTGAGAAGATGAAAGCTTCCCAAAGTAGACAAAAGAGCTATCATGACAAGAGAAGGAAAGATCTTGAGTTTCAAGAAGGCGACCATGTGTTTTTGAGAGTTACGCCGGTTACGGGTGTGGGTCGTGCTTTGAAGTCGAACAAGTTGACTTCTCGTTTTATTGGTCCGTATCATATTTTTGCACGAGTTGGTGTTGTGGCTTACCGTGTGGCGTTGCCTCCGAATCTTTCGAATTTGCATGATGTATTCCATGTTTCGTAACTTCGGAAGTATGTTCCAGATCCGTCACATGTTATCCTTATGGACGAGGTTGAAGTGAGAGATAACCTTACGGTTGAAGTTTTACCGATTAGGATTTTGGACCGTGAAGTTAAGTAGCTAAGAGGCAAGGATATTGCGCTTGTGAAAATAGCGTGGGAAGACGCTGCGGAAGGCAATATGACTTGGGAACTAGAGAGTAGGATGCGAGAGTCGTATCCGGAGTTGTTTGAATCAGGTAATATTTTCGAGGACGAAAATTTCTAAAGTAGGGGAGAGTTGTAACGCCCCGATTCCGATTATTCCCATTTTGTTGAGTCTTTTATTTAAATTGAGTGATCAATTATTTTATTTGTGAAATTGGTGTGTTAATATGCTATGTTGACATGTTATGATATTTTACCGTTTTTGAAAGTTTTCGGGGAAATTAGAATGGAGGGTATTTTGGACATTTCTCAATTAATGGTAAGTTAGAAATTTAGTGGAAATAGAATTATGTGAGAAATTTAGTAAACTTGGTAGAAAAGTGATTAAGTGTAGAATTATGTGAGAAAATGAACTAATTGAATTTGAGTAGAAAATAAGAAAAGAAACTGAGAAAAAGAAAGTAGGAAAAGAAATAGAAAAGAAAAAGAGATAAGAAGAAGAAATAGGAGAGAAAGAGAAAGCAAAGAAAAATAGAGAGAAAAAGGAGAGAAAGAAAGAGGAAGAAGAGAAAAGAGAAGAAAACTTGGAAAAACCTAGAAAACCATCAAGAACAATCATCTAGCAAGCTTGGAATCCGGGTAAGGGTGTGAAATCTTATTATCTCATCAATGTATATCATTATGTATGATTGAGTATGTGGTTGTTTGTGGTTTTGTTGGATTGAAATGGAGAAATATAGTAAAAATCCTAATGTTTAGAAATTGGTAGAGATTGATTTCAAATGTGTCTAAACTCATGTTGATTGTGTTCTTTGTTGCTTATACATGTTGAGTATGTATTGTTATACCTCAAATTGGTGTTTTTCTGAGTTTGGATGATGATTTGGAGGGTTTTTGGTTGAAAACCGTAGCAGCAAGTTCTGCATAATTTTTCTGGTTTTTCCCTGGTCATACGCGTATGGGGCATGTTAATACGCGTATGGGCCTTGGCGATACACGTATCATGGGAGTGTTTTGGGGCCAATACGCGTATGAGATGTTATTTTTCCCATCCTTCTGGTGATACGCGTATGAGGGTTGGCCGTACACATATGAGAAGGGCCATACGTGTATGGTCAGGACAATTGTTAAATGGGACTTTTTCAAAATATCGTTTTCGTTTCTCTTTCGTAACTTGAGTTCCGTTTATCCGATTTTTACATTTTTGGTATCGTTGGATAGCTATTGAGCTGTAGTTTCTTATGGTGAGGAGTTTGGGGCTGTTAGCCGATTAAATAAGTCGGAAAGTCGAGAATAGTGTTATTTAGCGACTTTTACCGTTTTGAATGAGTGTTTTGGATGTGAATCATACAATAGTGCATTGATGTGAATGTATATAGATTGTATGTGATTGTATGAGATGAATGCATGAATATATTGTGAATATGTATGCATTTCAAGAATGTCTTGAGTCATTTTGTATGTGAAGCATAATGATGTACATTCTTGTGTTGGGTGATTCTAATGAGAATCCGTTGTAACGTCGTGTGCCTATGTGAGGTGTGAGCGATGATTACAAACGATTGTGTGCCTAGGTTAGGTGTGAGCAATCGGATTGTGTGCCTAGGTGAGGTGTGAGCAATCGGATTGTGTACCTATGTGAGGTGTGAGCAATCCATAAACATTGCGTGCCTATGTGAGTTGTGAGCAATGGGTGAACATCGTAGGCCCGACGGGGAGTTACTTTGGTAACGAGCGATGGTTCCAATAAGTTCCTGAGTGAATTTGAGATGATTGAGTCGGTACCCGCATTGCATTTGCATAGAGTCGGGAGTCGGTCTCTATGATTTGCATTTATCATCTTTATAATTGTGCATGGATGAATAAACATGAATATGTATGTTTATGTGAAATGATAAGAATTGTGAAAGTATGCATGATGAATATGCTTGGTTTTGTATATATATACATTGTGATGTATATGAGTGAGTTGTGATGAATTGTGGTGAGAATGTAGATTATGTGTATTTTCATGCTAAGATATATAATTATATGCATTGTTATGATGATAATATTTCTCACCCTTCTGCTGTTTTATGATGCTCTATGAGGCATTGCAGAGTAGGTATGCTGGTGGTCTTTTTGTGGAGCGTGTCTTCATTCTTTTGGTCGGTCGGCTCTGATATGTAGCACCGGGTAGCTAGGATGTATATGATTCTTTTGTGATACATTTGTACATGCATCTTGTCGATGAATGTTTATGTAAACATGAATTATGTTGGTGGATAATACTTGATGATACATATATGTATATATGTTAGATGTTATTCAATGTTTAGATTTTCCGCTTTTATTCTAAATATTGAGATGTGGGTGTAAGGACTAAGTTCCTCTATTGCAAAGTTACCCCACTGTTGCATATCAATTGTTGAGCAGGTGTTGAATGTTTTAATTTCATGTATAATGTGACATACCTCTTTTATACTATGTTTATAATTATACTCTGACGGAATTTTTAATATGTGCCTAAATGATTATGTGATTATTTGGGGGTATAGAAAGGGGGTGTTACAAATTTGCTCCTGCTGTCACGACCTAGAGGTAAGCTTAAACTTGGCCATCTCTCAATCTATGCATATTTCCTCGCACAATACTTTTGCCAAATGTTCATAATCATGCATGGAATGTTTCCCCTCAAGTAATTGCTTTGTTTGAATCATGTATTAAAAATCCCAGCCTTCATGCAGAAATTAGGGTTCTTAAGGATTTATCGTGATTTCTTATTTTAAGCTTAATTTAAATGAAATTAATTGTCATAAACATGATCGTGAGGTTGAGACGAGCATATTGATATGTGGATTGCATGATATAATCAAGTATTCAGTGAGATTGGATAAAAAATGCAAATCAGCCAAACCCAGAACACGCGCGTGTTCTTCAGCTGTTCTTGGCGCCATTTCTTTCAAATTCAAATATTTGAATTTTGTGATTTTATTTAATTGATTCAAAAATTAATTTCTCTCTGAGTTTTAAAGATTTTGAGTTGATTCTTTTTTTAATAATTCACAAAAATGTTAAAATATTTTATTTTCCCAAAAAATCCCAAAAATATTATTTATTTCATATAATTGATATTTTTGCAAAGAATTAATGTTTTAATTGTTTTTAACATTTAAAATATTTTTTTTCCACCTTGATTTTGCAACTTTTAATGCCTTCTAATTATTTTGTAGGTCAATACTTAATTTTTGAAGCATTAATCCAAGATCACAATTTGTTTTCCATATGTTAAACAAATTTTGATCATTTTAATTGAATTTTTATTCAATTAAAACACATTTTGAAAACAAATTAGGGTTTTTGAATTAATTCAACCCTCACAAATCATTTTCAAAACACTTTGGGCCTCTAATAGAGTGTAAGACCCAATCCTTTTTTTGACCAAATCATTTTTGGGCCTCAGATATTGTATAAGTCCCGATACCGTAAAAAACAAACGGCGCGATCGTCGCCTTTTGAAAAATAACAACTGGGCCTCTCCTCGAGCTATAAGACCCATTCAAAACTTTTGGGCCTCTAATAGAGTGTAAGACCCAACCCCCTTTTAACCAAAACAAATTTGGGCCTCACTTATTGTATAAGTCCCTCTGCGTTAAAAGAAAACCTCGGTGCGATCGCCATTTTTAACGAAAAATCAATTGGGCCTACCCTTGTGTTATAAGCCCCACTCTTTTTCTTTAAACCTTTTGGGCCTCTTGAAAGAGTGTAAGACCCATCCCTTTGTACAGAAAACCTTTTTGGGCCTCAGTCACTTGTATAAGTCCCTCTGTACAAATTCAAACAGTGCGCTCACTGATAAAACCCTGGGCCTCTCCTTGAGCTGTAAGCCCCAAATCTTTCTTTTTCAAAGCACTTTCTCCTTTGATTTTGAATATACTGTTGTTTTCAATCTGTCTTTGTTGAACAACTAACCAAACAACATGGAAGCTCTACAACCGAGTAAGTGTTTATACGCTTTCATTTACCGCTTTCATATACATATAACTGTATTGTGGGGCTGTTTCACTTTAAGTCTTCTTTCATAAACTCATATCAACTGTGTAATAATAGTATAGATATTTAGAGTTTCCCCAGTAACTACGTCTAGAAATAGGTAAAGCGGTTTCATTTATTCGTAGAAATAGTCAAAACTAGATCCCCATAGGATTACCAGACACAGTCTTCCCTCCTCTTGGGGTTAAACAATATGGAGACATGAAAGGCAGCATTCTCGGTGAACCCTTTCATAGACTGTCACTCGTAGAAGTTGTCAAGAAACTCTACTCCCTAGAGATGATCTTTTCTCCGTGAATGGCATCTCTTGAATTTCTTCCAAATTATCAAACTTTCCTGGCATGATCTATTCTTCGTGAATAGCCTGTCTTGAATTTCTTGGGGTTTGGGGACCCATCGGCTTCTTAAAAGCACTTGTCAAAGAAACTCTACTCCCCAGAGATGATCTTTTCTCCGTGAATGGTATCTCTTGAGTTTCTTCCAAATTCTCGGACTTTCCTGGCTTGATCTATTCTCGGTGAATGGCATGTCTTGAACTTCTCGGGGTTTGGAGACCCGCGGGCTTCTTAAAAGCATCGGCCTCCTCTTGGGCATCGTACAAGGACCCACAGGCTTCCTAAAAGCAACCCCGCCTCCTCTTAGGCTTAGTTCAAGGACCTCTCGGCTTCTTAGAAGTATTCACAGCCTCCTCTTAGGCTTCGTATAATGATCTCTTCCTCCGGGAATGATAGCCTCCTATTGGGCTTAGTACAAGGACCCGTCGGCTTCTTAAAAGCTTCCAGCCTCCTCTTGGGCTCCGTACAAATTGTCCCGACGACCTCCTAGAGGTATAGGAACAGAACCTAGTCATCTTCATAGAACAATCCTTTTAAAGAGTCTACTACTGTTTCTCAAAGCATAGTACAAAAGATGAAACTCTAGACACGGACAGTCTACTATCCTTGAGTCTCAAAGACATTCTCAAGTGACCCCTTCGTTAAATAGGAAGGAAACCCATAGACTCGGACAGTCTCAATACCCTTTGGATTTCCCATTTCCTCAAAGACAAGGAAATATCCCTGTTCATCGAATCAAATCCCTGAGTGCCAACATTACTCATATAAGAACCGATTTTCTCTTTAAAATCAGTATACTGGACCTGTCACTTAACTGAAACAGCACCATAGCCTCCTCTTGGGCTTTGTACAATGATTCTCCCCAGCGGAGTCAAAGAACATTTAGCCTCTCTCTCGGGCTTTGTACGAGACACATAAGAGACTCCCTCGTTGAGTCAATCACCCTTTCGCCTCCATCTCGGGCTTTATACGAGATACAAAAAGGTTCTTATTGAGCCAAACAAATTTTAGCCTCCATCTCGAGCTTTGTACGAGATACAAAACAAAAACTCTCTTGTTGAGTCAAATAGCCTCCATCTCGGGCTTTATACGAGATACCAAAAGATTCCCTCGTTGAGTCAAAACCTTTTAGCCTCCTCTTAGGCTTTGTATAAGAAAACCACTGGTTGAGTCAATGAAACTTTTAGCATTAAAGTTGTGCCTTGTTCAGAGTACACAAACATCAACAACTCCCTCCCCTTCATCTAATTGATGTAAGCGACAAGCCTCTGGATCATCTATATCCATGCCACTGTCCCTCTTTTAGCATGAGAAATTCCTAAGGAAAGATAGCATTGCTCTACACTGAGTTAAAGTCTTCTCTTTCAGGTTAAAAATCCCCTATAAAGGAAATTAATGCATTGCCGGATTCACACATCCCGGTTAAAGTAATTCTCCTTTATAAACAGTTGTGACATACAACCCCCTCTATAGAGACGACAAATTCTCTCTAAAGTCAAACCCGTTTAGCTTCACATCTTGGGCTTTGAACAAGATACAAATAGACCCTTCAGCTTCACATCTTGGGCTTTGAACAAGATGCATATCACCTTTAGCTTCACGTCTTGGGCTTTGAACAAGACACCAAAACAACCATTTCCTCCCATAGAATAGGAGGAACTACGAACGCTCTGATTTCCCTGTTTCGGTAAACGGGAATACGTAGGCATAAGATTGAAAGAAAAGATCTTAGCGAGCACACTAATCAAAACCCTAAATCCCATACTTTCACATATCTATCAAAAAGCATCAGTCCTAACATCTTAATCCTTGTTCCCCGCCAGAAGCCTATCATTGTGTCAAAATAACACAAGAAAGGCCCCACCACATTGATCGCATCCGTAACCTAACAGACCGCTGTTTAACCTCAGTTTGCAAGCAGGGTTAATTGGAGACATCTATTTCCCTTCCTTCATCAGCTTTATTATGATAAAAAATGAATCGACCTGTAGTAAACAAACCCAGAGAGCGACAGCGCTTAAGAACCGCGTCCAAAATCGCTCGCTACACCATGTGCTTGTATGTATTGTGATCTTTGATTGATAAAGAATTTGTTTGATTGCTGGTGTTTCGTTCGATTTTGCTTGGGCTGGTTGAGATATGAAAAGCGAGTGAGAGAGCACGAAGAACCGTGAGGGAGTTTGAGCGAGAGAGACGGAGGTAATGCGGAAAGAAGAAGATGAACAAGGAAATGGGAAACTGAAGGAGAGAGAGCTTGCGCATTTCCAACAAAAATTTTGAGTGTGCAGAGATAAAAGGGTTTCACGAGCGAAGGAAACTGAGAGAAGAATGGAGCGGATGAGGGACTAGGTTTCTTAATATGTTTTATTTCTTAATCTTTTCCTTTTAGACTAGAACAATTAAATTTGTGACAATTAATTAATCTTCTTTAGCTCAGGATTTGATGCCTAACTTCATGAGCCTACGACTTTGATTCGTGTTCTGACTATATCTTTACTCTTAGCACGTGTTCTGCTATGGACATTTTCTACCCTTTATCCTAGCCTTAGGATCGGAGTCACAACACTCCATGTAGGTTCCTACCATGGACACTTACATTCCCTACATCCATTTTCAACTAAAATCTTAACTTTAGAGTCACCGCACTCTATGTAGCGTCTTGCCATAGATGCTACCTCCCCCTGGAACCTTGACCACAGTCAATAGTTCCTCACCCTCCTTGAGGGGAACTATGGATACTCTAATTCCACTCCCGTCAGGATACGTAGGCACAAGATGCGATGTCTTGGCGAGTATACTTAGATACTAACTCTTAGGTCATTCCCCTAGCCCACTTCCCTTAGCAAGCGAACAATAACATAACACAAATAAAACAAGAGGTTCCTGTAGAGTACTACAGACGTTTAGGTTGCTAATACCTTTCCTAGGCGTAACCAACCCCTGAACCTAGATTCTCTTATTAGGGTTTTCGATCTTTAACCTTTCCTTTGGATAAATCAAAGACCGATGGTGAATAAAGATTTGCGATTCAAGTTAATCAATAGCTTGGTATCTAATTCTCCTCGCGACACTACCCTTGTGTTGTAAGACCCATTTCTTTTCTTTTTTCAAACCTTTGGGCCTCTCCTTGAGTTGTAAGACCCATCCCTTTGTACAGAAAACCTTTGTTGGGCCTCAATCATTGTATAAGTCCCAGTACAATTTTTAGAACAATGGTGCGATCACTGTTTTATCTGGGCCTCTCCTTGAGTATAAGCTCCAATCTTATTTTCAAAACAACTTCCCTTTTGATTTAGGTTCAAATCCATAGTTGTTATAAAAAATTTCTTTAATTTCTTGAACAACTAACCATACAGCTATTACAATGGAAGCTTGCTCGCCTGTAAGTTTTAAACAACTTTCTTTTATATACTTGTCATATATATAATTGTATTTCTGGAAGCTTGCTCACCTGTAAGTCCTTCTTTCATTCTTTTAAATACTTGTCATATATATATAACTGTATTGCTGGAAGCTTGCTCACCTGTAAGTCCTTCTTTCATATCCTTTTAAATACTGGTCATATGTCAACTGTATATATACTTGTATATCCGTTTAGAGTTTTCCCCGGCAACTAAGTCTAGAAATAGGAAAAGCCAGTTGGTCACTCTTAAATACAGTCAAAACTAGTTCCCCATAGGAATTTCCAGATACAGTCTTGCCTTTTCTTGTGCTTAAACAATATGGAACAAAGAGAAAGGCATTATTCCCGGTGAAACTTTTCTCAAACTGTCACTATTAGAAATTGTCAAAGAAATTTATTTCCCCCAGAGAGGATTAATTCCCGGTGAAACCTCTCTTGAATTTCTTCAAACCCTAGAACTGTTAACTAAAGAAAAGATTATTCTTGGTGAAACTTTTCTTGAAATTTTCTTAAGTTTGAACCCACAGGCTTCCTAAAAGCATCCCCGCCTCCTCTTGGACTTTGTACAAGGACCCTCCGGCTTCTTAGAAGTTCTCATGCCTTCTCTTGGGCTTAATATAGGACCCTGAAGACCTCTTAAAGGTATAAGACATAACTTAGTCATCCTTTGTTTGAGCAGTCTTTCCAAAGAGTCAAAACCTCCGACCAATTTTAGGGTTGATTCTCATACCTTAAGGCAACAACCTCCTATTAGGCATCATACAAAGATAAACTCTTCCACACCAGTAGACTTGGACAGTCTAATCTCCTTTTGAATCTCAAAGACATTCTCAAGTTCCCTACATAAATAGGAGAAACCCTGGGCATTTTAATAAATCTCCAGCAGAGTTAAAACCCATGGGTTCTAAAATCCAGTCTTTCTCCTAAGATTCCCCAGCTAGGGTTAGCTTACCATCAGTATAACACTATCCCAAATCAGAACCTCAAGGCATCTGATACCTCAACTCTTCTGGAACCCTCAGCCAGAGTTGATTCCCCATTTTGGACCTGCCTCTGGATCTCAATAATCCTCAGCAGAAGTCAGCCTCCTCTTAGGCTTTGTATAATGATTTTCCTCAGCTGAGTTAGCTTCAAAAGTACTCTATAATTGAGTCAATCGTCTTTCCACACTCTCTTGTTGAGTCAGTGGTACAAAACATAAACACTCTCTTATTGAGTTATTCCCTTTTTAGCCTCAATCTTGGGCTTTGTACAAACATATATAAACCTTCTCCAATAAAGTCAAAATCTTTAAAGCTTGGGGCAAATGTCTTCCCTAGCAAAGTGAATTCCTCCCAGCCTTCTTTAAGGCTTTGAGAAATAATATCCCTAAGCAGAATCCATATGCTTTTCAGCCTCCTCTTAGGCTTTGTATAATGATTTTCCCAGTAAGGTCAGCCTCAATCTTGGGCTTTGTACAAGACACCGTGTAAATATCTCCAGCAGAGTCAAATCCTCTTTTTACCCTTAATCTTGGGCTTTGTACAAGAAAGATAAAATATTCCCCCGGAAAAGTCAGCTTTTAGCCTCCTTTTAGGCTTTGTATAATGATATCCCCCAAAGAGTCAGTCTCATTTTAGCCTCAATCTTAGGCTTTGTACAAGACAGATATTAACACTCTCTTTTTGAGTCAGCCTTTTCCAGCCTCCTCTTAGGCTTTGTATAAGGAATTTCCCAGTGGAATCAATCAATCTCTTAGCTTCAACCTTGGGCTTTGATCAAGGCACACAAAAATCAAAATTCCTCTCAGAGGAATTCAAAATCTCTCTGTAGAAAGACATTTCTCTGTATAACATACATCAAAATAGAAAATAAAATCAAACCCTAAATCCTAGATAACTACTATAAGTGGCACACTTGTTAATTCAAATATCCAAGTTGTCGTCCATCTCTTATCCTAGTAAAACTTCCTCTTCCATCTAATTGCTGTAAGCAGCAAGCCTCTGGATTAGTTACATCCACACCATTGTCCCTCTCTTAGCATGAAAGACTCCTACGAAAAAATGACATTGCTCAACACTGAGTTAAAGTTTTCTCCTTCAGGACAAATCCCTTATAAAGGAAATTATGGCATTGCTGGATTCACATATCCCAGTTAAAGTAACCCTCCTTTATAAACAGTCATCCAACAGTTGTGATAAACAGACGAGATGTCTCCCTTTAGAGATGACAAATTCTCTCTCAGTCAAACCTTTTAGCTTCAATCTTGGCCTTTGAACAAGATACAAATACACCTTTAGCTTCAATCTTGGGCTTTGAACAAGACACCAAAACATCATCTTTTCCTCCCACAGAATAGGAGGAACTACGATTGCTCTGATTTCCCTGTTTCTTTAAACAGGAATACGTAGGCATAAGATTGCGAAATCTTAGCGAACCTACCAAACAAAAACTCTAGGTCCAGTACCTTCATACCAAACAAAAACTATAGTTCCAGTACCTTCATACCAAACAAAAACTCTAGGTCATGTACCTTCAAACCAAGCAAAAACTGAGGTCCAATACCTCACAAAAATCATCAAAAACTCTATCTCTCTCTTAACATTCCCAAACTTTCCCAACCCAGATACAGATAAAACACCATCAAGTACAAATCAGAACCTATTGCTAACAACATGTGGATAACCACATATAGGATGGGTAACTGACAACTCCCCATTGTATAACCTGACCCTGAACTCCCTGAATCTCTTTTAATCGTTTGTTTAGTTAAACATCCGCGTGCAAGGTTAGTTTGAGATATCTTTCCTTTCCCTTCCAGCTTCACGGGATAAATAAGAAATCAGAAAGTAGCACCCCACGCCCCTCATTCTGAGGAGAAAACCCATGTGCGATAAGGTGGTCGGTCACCGAAAAAAATCGCTCGCTACAATCAATGATCCTTATCCCATCATAGATCCGATTGTACCAATCTATGTCAGAGTTAGTAAAAGACATGATTCTCTATGACCAACGTAGAGTACTCTTATGATCCCAAAAAGGAACAGACTTAGGTAAATGGGAAGTGAACCATTTGTATAGCAGAGGTACACAGCATGTGATCATTCCTCCGATGTATAAATTCTTTAAGTGTACAGAATAATAAGCATCTGTGAGCAAGGTCGGTACGGGGTTTCCAATTAGAAATATCTTAATGGCATCAGTATCGACGAAGTTATCGATGTTGGGAAAGAGGAACAACCCGTATGTGAGTAGAACAAAGATATCTTCGAAAGCAGTTATGTTTCCTATACTGGCAAAGTATAGGGCTTTCTCAGTCATGTGAGTCCTAACTTCTGACTCGTCCAAATATATTGCTCTTGCAATGGTTTGATCCTTTGGAATTTCTTCCAGTCCAGAAAAGGGAGCTTGGTCAGTGATGGGTAAATCAGTCAGGTGAGAGTACTCTTCTAGCGTCGGTGCTAGTTGATAATTCGGGAATGTGAAATAGTGATAAACCGGATCGTAAAACTGAAGCAACGTAGACAGGATTCCTTCAACTACATGGACCCTTAATAGAGACAACAATCCTCTGTACTTAGCTCTGAAAGCATCAGGGTTGGTGATCATCCTTACCACCCCCCTTAAATCCTCTAGTTTTGGAGCCTTGAAGGTGTACTCGTGCGTCTTCCTTTTATCGAAATCCATAACGCAATCTTTTCTCTGATAATTGCAATCATTGTTTTAGTTTAATTTCAAAAAGAGAGAAGAGAAAAGAAGATTTTTTTCTTTGTTTAAGAGTTTTTTAAATGAATGCATGAATGCAGCACACAAAAACATTGAAAAAACATGGGTTCAAGGGTTCAACGTCACGAGCATGGAGTCATGGCTCTACCCATCCCCAAAGGTTGTATTCTGGTGAATTTTTGTACCTGTAGAACGGGTTAAAAGTTCCCAAAATCATTGACACCCCTAGGGATAACAACAACAAGCTGGTTCACTCGAACAAGTTGTAGCATCCTAGGGTAATCTCAATTGAGTGTAGTATCGCGTGTCAACTATTTATGATAGCTACCGTACTACCAAATGGCCACATGGTTACTGTCTACTAAATCCTCAGTTTCACGGATACCACATTGGGACAATCTGCCTTCACAACGGAGTCGTTAAGCATTGAATCCCAAAGGGTATCTCCACTGATTTGAAGGTCTACCGGGACAGCTTATTCGGGATTCACTCCCTGTAAGACCGCCCGTCTATGCCATCACCTATCTTAGGTATCTCTCATACTTTCCACATGCGACATCACTCGCATTCCCATTAGCGGAAAAATAAACATGGATATCAAGTAGGAAAAGCAGTATATATAATATAGTTCCTAAAACTAACATTCTAGACCTCTTAGGAATTCTAGTCTTAATCATAAACAACCAAAATGAATCCCCAGCAGAGTCGCCATTTCACTGTAACGTGCGATTTTTGTTGGTGACGCACCACCTTATCGCCGTGGGTTTCTCCACCGTAATGGTAGGAGTGGGTGCTACTTTCTGATTTCTTATTTATCATATGAAGCTGGAAAGGAAAGGGAAGCTATCTAAAACTAACCTTGCACGCAAATGTTTAACTGAACAAATGCTTTAAGAGATTCGGGGAGTTCGGGGTCAGGTTATACAATGTGGAGTTTCCAGTTACCCATCCTATATGTGGTTATCCACAGGTTGTTAGCAATAGGTTCTGGTTTTATAATTCATGGTGTTTATCTGTTGATGGGTTGGGAAAGTTTCTTCTTTGGGAGATATGAGAGAGAAAGTTTTTGATAATTTTGGCGAGGTATTGGACCTCAGTTTTGATCGGTATAAAGGTACTGGACCTAGAGTGTTTGATTAGTATGAAGGTACTGGACCTAGAGTTTTTTTTATTGGTATGCTCGCTAAGATTTCGCAATCTTATGCCAACGTATTCCCGTTTATAGAAACAGGGAAATCAGAGCAATCGTAGTTCCTCCTATTCTATGGGAGGAAAAAATGATGTTTTGGTGTCTTGTTCAAAGCCCAAGATTGAAGCTAAAAGGTTGAGTATCTGCGTCTTGTTCAAAGCCCAAGATTGAAGCTAAAAAGTTTGACTGAGAGAGAACTTGTCATCTCTAAAGGGAGACATCTCGTCTATTTATCACAATTGTTAGGTGACTGATTATAAAGGAGAAATACTTTAACTGGGACATAGAATCTAGCAATGCCATAATTTCCTTTATAGGGAATTTGTCCTGAAGGAGAAAACTTTAACTCAGTGTTGAGCAATGCCATTTTTCCTTAGGAGTCTTTCATGCTAAGAGAGGGACATTGGCATGGATGTAAATAATCCAGAGGCTTGCCGCTTACAGCAATTAGATGAAAGAGGAAGTTTTACCAAGATAAGAGATGGACGACAGCTTGGATATTTGAATTAACAAGTGTGCCACTTATAGTAGTTATCTGGGATTAAGGTTTGTTTTGATTTATCTGTTTTGATGTGTGATAACACAGAGAAATGTCTTCCTACAGAGAGATTTTGATTTCCTCTGAGGGGAATGTTGATTTTTGTGTGCCTTGATCAAAGCCCAAGGTTGAAGCTAGGAGATTGATTAACTCCACTAGGGAGGTCCTTATACAAAGCCTAAGAGGAGGCTGGAAAAGGCTGACTCAACAAGAGAGTGTTTATCTGTCTTATACAAAGCCCAAGATTAAGGCAAAAAAGAGAGGGACTCTTTTGGGGATATCATTATACAAAGCCTAAGAGGAGGCTGGGAGTTTACTTTTTCGGGGAAATATTTTGTCTGTCTTGTACAAAGCCCAAGATTGAGGCTAAAAGTGGCTTCTTAACTTCGCAGGGGAATATTTGTAGGTGTCTTGTACAAAGCCCAAGATTGAGGCTAAAAGAGAAAACTGACCCTATAGGTGAGAGGTTTTATCTGTCTTGTATAAAGCCCAAGATTGAGGCAAAAAGAAGATTTGACTCTGCTGGAGAGGTTTATACTGTTCCTTGTACAAAGCCCAAGATTGAAGCTGAAATGAGACTGAATCAGTTGAGGATTTTTAGGTATCTTGTACTAAGCCCAAGATTGAAACTGGCCTTACTGAGGAAAATCATTATACAAAGCCTAAGAGGAGGCTGAAAAGCATAATGATTCTGCTTAGGGATATTATTTCTCAAAGCCTAAAAAAGGGCTGGGAGGAATTGACTTTGCTAGGGAAGATGATTGTCCCTAGCTTTAATGGAGTTTATGAAGATTTTGACTTTGTTGGAGAAAGTTTACATCTAAGTCTTGTACAAAGCCCAAGATTTAGGCTGAAAGAATGACTCAACAAGAGAGTATTCTGAAAGGTGATTGACTCAATAAGAGAGTACTTTGAAAGGTGACTTAGCTGGGAAAAATCTTTATACAAAGCCTAACAGGAGGCTGAAAAAGATCGACTCAACAAGAGAGTGTCTTAAGGTGATTGACTCAACAAGAGAGTGCTTTGTTTGTCTTGAACAAAGACCAAGATTGAGGCTAAAAAAGGGTTAACTCAACAAGAAAGTGTTGAAAAAGTGATGGTCCCAACAATAGAATGCTTTTGAGGCTAACTCTGCTGGGGAAAGTCATTATACAAAGCCTAAGAGGAGGCTGGATTTTGCTGAGGATTATTGAGATCCAGAGGCAGGTCCAAGATGGGGAATCAACTCTTACTGAGGTTTACAGAAGAGTTGAGGTATCAGATGCCTTGAGGTTCTGATTTGGGATAGTGTTATACTAATGATAAGCTGACCCTGGCTGGGGAAATTTAAGGATAAAAGACTGAGTTTTAGATCCTATGAGGATTTTATCTCTACTGGAGATTGGTTAAATGACCAGGCTTTTTCTTGTGTTTGTAGGGAACTTGAGAATGTCTTTGAGATCCAAGAGGGGATTAGACTGTCCAAGTCTACTGGTATGGAAGAGTTTATCTTTGTATGATGCCCAAGAGGAGGCTAGTGTTTTAAGGGATGAGAATCAACCCTAAATTGGTCTGAAGTTTTTACTCTGGAAAGGCTGATCTAGCAAAGGATGACTAAGTTCTGTCTTATACCTTTAAGAGGTCTTCAGGGTCCTTGTATTAAGCCCAAGAGAAGGCATGAGAACTTCTAAGAAGCCAGAGGGTCTTTGTACAAAGCTCAAGAGGAGGCGGGGATGCATTTAGGAAGCCTGTGGGTCCCAAACCTAAGAAAAGTTCAAGAAAAGTTTCACCGGGAATAATCTTTTCTTTAGTGAACAGTTCTAGGGTTTGAAGAAATTCAAGAGAGGTTTCACCGAGAATTAATCCTCTCTGGCGAAATGAATTTCTTTGACATTTCTAATAGTGACAGTCTGAGAAAAGTTTCACCGAGAATAATGCCTTTCTCTTTGTTCTATATTGTTTAAGCCCAAGAGAAGGCAAGACTGTATCTAGAATTCCTATGGGGAACTAGTTTTGACTGTATTTAAGAGTGACCAACTCGCTTTACCTAGTTCTAGACCTAGTTGCCGGGGAAAACTCTAAGCAGATATACAAGTATATATATATATATACAGTTGATATATGACAAGTATTTAAAAGTATATGAAAGAAGGACTTACAGGTGAGCAAGCTTCCAGTAATACAGTTATATATATATGAAAGCATGTACATAAAAGCTGATTAAAACTTACAGGCGAGCAAGCTTCCATTGTAACAGCTGTATGGTTAGTTGTTCAAGAAATTAAAGAAGGTTTTGATAGCAACTATGGGTTTGAATCTAAATCAAAAGGGAAGTTGTTTTGAAGAGATTCGGGCTTATACTCAAGGAGAGGCCCAGATGAAAAATAGTGATCGCACCGTTGATCTGAAAATGGTATCGGGACTTACACAATGACTGAGGCCCAAAAAAGGTTTTCTATACAAAGGGAGGGGTCTTACAACTCAAGGAGATGCCTAAAGGTTTGAAAAAGAAAAGAAATGGGACTTACAACACAAGGGTAGGCCCAAATGATTTTGTTTTGAAAAGCGGCGATCGCGCCGAGATTTTGGAAACACAGTAGGACTTATACAATGACTGAGGCCCAAAAAGGTTTATATTAACAAAGGGGTGGGACTTACACTCTATCAAGAGGCCCAAAGATGTTTGAAAAGTTTGGTTAGGGTGATAATGATCAAAACCCTAATTTTTGGTTTTAAAATGTATTTTAATTGAATAAAAATTCAATTAAAATAATCAAACATGTGAAAAAAGGTTGCGACCTTGGATTTATATTTAGAAAATTATGTTTCATTCATGGGATGATTTAAAAATCATTTGAATTTTGCAAAACCAAGAGAAAAAAATATTTTTTTTTTATGTTTAAAAACAAATAAAACATAATTCTTTACAAAAATACCAAATATGTGAAATAAATAATATTTTTGTGAAATTTTCATGGATTATAATATTTTAACATTTTTGTGAATTTTCAAAAAAAAATAAAAAAATAATAATTAAAATTGAGAGAGAAATTAACTTTTGAATTAATTAACAAAAACACGAAAATATTGAAAAATAGCAAAAAAGTTCTGGGTGGGGTTTGAACCCATGACCTTGCAACCAAACACACATGTGCGCTACCACTGGGGGGTGATACATCCGTGTATCAAAACCACCCCATGTGTATATATGGGGTGCCTTGTTTTCAGGCCTGGCCAAGGCAAGGCAAAGCAAGTTTTGGCAATTTACGTGAAGCCTCTAACTTTCTCATTTCTCCATGGATTTGGACAAAATTTAGGTGCATCTAGCCTAGAATTTCATGAGGAATCCATCGGTGCTTTTGGAATTTTCAGAAAGTGTCCCTATTTTAAAACCCGATAGTGGTTTCAAAATAGGCCTAAATTTGCATGTTCTATGCTATCTCACTACACAGTCAACAATAGCAGGGAAAATTGGTTCAAACACAACATATACAACATGTATGAGATGTTTATGATCAATGGACATCAAAGGAATGCATAATTCAAAGAGTTCAAGTTGTGATGCACTTACCTCTTGGAGCTTCTTGTGCTAACTGTCAAGATCCTTGTGCCAGAAGTAATCCAATGCTTTGGACACTCTTGATTGATCCCTTAGAAGCTTTTAGGATGATCAAAACAGCTGGAATCCTCAGGTGCCATAAGTGGGGAACCATTTGGGACAGTTTGAGGATGATATTTGGAGTGTGTTTGAGGCTTGGTTTGGTTTTGGAAGTGACTGAATCAAGACATGGCTTGAAAAATGCAGAAAAGTCAAATTTTGAGGTTTTGGATGTTGACTTTTTGATTTTGGTGTTTCAGGTCACAAGTGAGTGTTTGGACAGCTTAGATATAACATATTGGATGTGTTTGGATCATGATTTGTGGTGGAATTGCTCTCTAACTCAAAAACTCAGAGATAACTTGCAAAAGAAGGCATTTTGGCCTAGAGAAAGAGATTTTGAGGAAAGCAAGTATTGTAGTGCTTTGGTGTACTCAAACTGAGCACAAATGAGCTCTATTTATAGTAGATCAAATTTTTTTTGCAAGCAATAGTGAATGTCAGCTGGTACAGGCCTTTGGCAAATGTTGATCCAAGGGAATCTTTAGTCTCCTATAACCATTGACTTGAGTTTACAACACATGCCTATGGTTCTTTGATTCAGTGCTGATTCTTAACTCATTCAGTTAGGAATGTGTCAGTCCATGCCACCTTGGTGCATCCATTAAATGCTTGGAAACAAAATTGGAGTCTTGGCACCTTTTTAGCCTTTTTAGGTTTGTTATGACTAAGTGTAGATTCTTGGACTTTGGAGGCTCGGGGATCAGATCATTCTCCTTTTGTTTTATCCTCAGATGTGTCCAAATGAATGACAAGGCTTGAAGTTGTCCAAATTTGCCAAATCGAGCAAATGCACAAAATCTGCCTTGTACAAGGCAGTTGGAAATAGTGATTTTGAGGGGATCATATCTCCCTGCTCAGGTTGAGTTATGGGAGGCTCTTGTGCTTTTTAGAAAGCCCTCATATGATACAAAACATGTGTGATCATATTTTATTTTGAAACTATTTGAATCCAACTGAAAAAACCTCATGAACATTGATGTTCAAGGCTGGTAACTTAGACAGATTTTCACTAAGTGTTGGAAAAAGTGTCATTTTCATGTTTTTGTGATTTTGATCAATCCATAACTCAAAATCCATGAAGAATTGGAGTCTGAGGTAGTTGAAGCTTTTGTAGAGTGTAGCAAGACCTACAAATCCAGCATTGGATCACCCAAAATGGTTGCTTGGATCTCAAGTTATGATCCTTGGAAGTTGGTACCAAAATTACTTTTGTTCCATAACTTACAAAAATTTTGGTTTCTTATGGTTTCCCCTTTTGCAAGAAACCTCACTTTTCTTGATTTATCTTAATGAATGATGATCAATACCATGCATTAACATTATTTTTGACTTAGGGGAATCATATTTGTGAAAAATTCCAAAAAGTCAAACTTGATTTTGTGCACAGTTGACTTTTTATCAGATGAAATCCAAACTGTGAAATCAAGTCCTTGACCTAAATCAAACCTAATGGATGGATTCCATAGGTGTTATAGGGTGTATTACATCATATCCCAAGGTTTGGGAGCATGTCTTGGTCAAAAGTCAAAGGTACAGTTGACTTTTTCTTTAAAACCCTAATTGTGGTCCTGATGAAATTGAAACTTGTGAATCAAGCTTCTTGGGTCAATCCATTGCTATTAATGGATCAATATGGTGTATTGGAGGCCCTCAAATCATGTCTTGAGGTCTTGGCTCATGCTTTGTCCCAAAAGTCAACTTAGGGGCGAATTAGGTCAAGAAACCCTAATTCCTGATTTTTGGTAAATGCATCCCCTGAGGTTAAATTGACTTGATGATTGGGTTCATGAGGTCCCTTGGAGTATATTGGATTATGCTTTGAAGCATTGGTTCATGCCCAGACGAAAATTTCCATCTGGAGGCCTTAGTCGACCAAAGCGCTAATTTGGGGACACTGGCGATCTTGAGGCTTGATCCACTTGGAATGTTGCAACTTTGTGCTTGATTCTTGATGTGGGAGTCCTCTTGATATTTTATAGGTGTTTGAGAGGTTAGACAAGTTGAATATCATGTCATTTCTTGATTGATCCTTTGTCTAAGTGCTCTGAGAGGGCTCAAAAACCCTATTTCTTGATTGTGGTGAATGCTCAATCATCTTTGAGGAGATTGATGAGGCATGAGGGTACATCCATATTGTGATGATGATTTGCACAATGATGGGAAATCTTGGTGGTTAAAATTTGGGGTATGACAACTACCATTGACGATATAAAGAAGATCTTGAGGAGACTTCTGGCTAAGTACATACCCAAGGTCACAACTATTCAGGAGGCTAAAGACCTAAATACTACGAGTCTCAAAAGTATTATTAGAAACCTTCAAAGCCATGAAATGGAAATGAATGGGGATGAGCCAACGGTAAAATCCAAAACACTGGCATTAAAGTCTGTTGTTGGAAGATTTGGTGGTGAAGCCGTCAGATCCTTCAAGGTTAGGAAATCTAAAGAAGATTTAGATGAAGAAGTTTTGGATGGTGATTTTGATGAGGAGGAAATGACCTTTATCATCAGAAGGTTTCAGCAACTGGAGAGAAGGAAAAAAAATCTCTAGTAAAAGTAATAGCTTTAGAGGGTCTAGTTCCAATGATAATGTAGATGATCTGAGGAGCTGCTTAAGCTGTAAGAAGTCTGGTCACTTCAAGACTGACTGTCCTGACCTGCCAAAAGAAAGGCCGAAGAAGGGAAACTTTCAAAAGGAAAGTTAAAAAAAAAATCAAGAAGAGTCTCATGGCAACATGGGATGATTTTGATAATTAAAGCAGCTCAGATAGAGACGAGGGAGAAGCTAATCTTGCTTTTATGGCTTTCACATCCTCAGACATAAAATATGAATCAACCTCTGATTTAAACTCTTATGGAGAAGACGAGGTATTTTCTAACCTATCTCATTCTGATTTAATTTCTTTTGTTCAAGAACTCATGTCTCGTTGTCAAGATAAAGCAAGACATATGAAAACTTTGAAAAAGGAATGCGATCTTCTTAAAGAAGAGATGAAAATTTCTCAAAACAAAGTTGAACCTTTGGAGATAGATCACATTACTCAAGAAAAGAAAATATCTGATAAAATCTTGAGTAGGTAGGAGATACTCTTAAAGAATGTACTTTGACAGGTCTTGAGAGAACTAAGCTAGCCTCCATTATATATGGGGTAAGTAATAGCAAAGAGAAATGTCTAAATGACAATGAGAAATGTGTTATCTCTAAACCTCAACTCTTAAAGAACTCATATGCTTGTTCTTCAAGCAGTGCCAAAAACCTGTTTTGGGTTTGACTCTAATAAAGGTAAGAGTCTTAACAAATTAGAACCCAAGATTATTGAATCAAAGGTTTTGAACAAAACAAAACCTAAGATGTCAAAATTATATGTTGTAAAGAGATCAGAGCCTAAAATTCAAAAATTAAAGGTCCTGAAGAATTTAGAACCCAGAAATCCAAAGTCAAAGGTTCTGAAGAGAGTAGAACCCAAGACCGATGCCAAAGGTGCATAAGAGTTCAGATGTCAAAACTCATCCAAGACAGAACTTTTATAGAAGAAAAGTTTGGAATGAGTATAGACCCTACTGTAGCGGTAAAAATTGTGAGTGTAAGCTATTGACTAACTTAACTCATAAAACAAGAGTCGCCACTGCACTTTTATTTTATCCAAATGAAAGGAAAAAGAGCGAACAAAACCTAAAGAAGTTCTAAAACAAGAACAAATAAACAGAGATGGGGTAAGTGGGTTGGTTACGTAATGGGAAGGTGATAGCATCCAAAACGTTAGTACTCTATAGGAACCCTTTGAAATATCTACGCTTTTTGGTTTGAAAAGGTTTGCTTGAAATGAGACTGGGGAGGTGAGAAGAGAAATGTTTTTATGATTTTTTTTGTTTGGAGAGACTTCTTGAATCTCATGCCTATGTATCCACAATGTGCAATATAGGTAAAAAACCTCGTAGTTCGTGGTAAAAATAACCAAAATGGTTTGTTTGGATCATTTTAAGTGAAAAGACAAGTTGTCATTTTATGGAGGAAACTACAACTAGTCGCCCACAAGTATAAGAAAACATCATTTGCATCACCTTGAGATGGAGGATTTTTGCTTGGATAAAAATCAACAAGTCTATCACTCAAAATCTAAGTGTAAAATGGCAACATCTTAAATATTATGAGGAATAGGAGAATTACATCTCAACTATGAAATGACTAATGTCTAAACTTTATGAAAATTTTTAAATGAAAAAGTGCACAAAGGTAAAAAAGTTTGAATGAGTTGAAGTGTTTTTTAAAGTCTTTTTGAAATGGTCAAAATATGCTTAAAGTTGATTAGCATTTATTAAAGAAAATGAAGTTTAAAAAAGGGCACTTGACAAAGTCAAGGTTTTAGTTATGAAAGAGGTTATAGTTCAAAAACAAGAAGGCTTTAGAAAAGGGAGGAGATTTTGAAAATTTATGAAGGGTAGGAGATGAAGAGACTATCCTAAAACACAAAATAAAAGCTAAAGAAGGAAAGATCTAACCACACAAGTGGTAAACACTTGAAAACGAGTCAACATTAGCGTTCCTTTCCTTTTTCGACTTAAGACACAAGCATGATAACCAGATGAATGAAAGCAACATATGATGTCCCAAGTTAAGCCATAGAAAAGTCAACGCAAGGTCTTCCCAATGGTTAAAAGTAGGGCTGGCAATGAACCAAACCAACTCGAAAATAGTTCAAAATTCGATTTGAAAATTAAATCGTTAACTAGGTTCATGAATCAAATGAGCTGAATATGAGCTAAAAACTAAGTTCGTTAACTAAATGATCTGAACTTGAACTATACATAATTCGACTCGTTAGGTTCATGAGTCAATTCGATTATATATGAGATAGATTATATTGTCTTTAAGAGTAGGTTTAAAGATTTGTTCTAAATCGTAGTCTCATATTTTCTTTTAATCTAACGGTTTTAATTGATAATATATATTCTCAAGTGAGTAAAATATTTCTACGAATAATTATACAAATAAAATTAACATCGTATAAATTCCAATCTTATAACTTTTATTTTATGTCTATATTTTTTATTTAAAAAATATTAATTTAAAATGTCAAATATATATATAAAAAATAGATTTTAAATAATTACTTTTAAGTCTGTGAAATAAGCGAGTTGAACCTAACAAAATAAACCTAACGAGTTGAACCGAGATATTCGTGAACTTCTAACAAGTCGAGTTTGACTTGAAAAAAAGTTCGCGATGAACTCGAACTCGAACTCGAACTCGGCCAATTCTTAACGAGTCGAGTTTGAGCTGAAAAAAGGTTCATGATGAACTCGAACTCGAACTCGGCTAATTCTTAACGAGTCGAACTGAGCTAAGGCAAGTTCGACTTGACTCGACTTATTTCCAGCCCTAGTTAAAAGCCAATTAGGAGAGTCACGCATCAGATGATTTTCACAATGTCAAAGTATCAACACCTGCACACAAAAATTTCCCAACAAACAGACCAAGGCAACACAAAGGTTCAAGGTCTCTAATCATAAATCCAAGAGCATAGAGCAAGTATCCTAGATCTAAGTACAAAGTCCAAGTCCAATCACAAGGTCACATAAGTCCAAGATTAAGAGAATCAAGTTTTTTAGTGTTTTGATATTTATTAATGTCTTAAGAGAAAGTCCAAATGAACTAAACAAAAAGAGCAAAAACATAAACAAAGGTTCAAGTGGACAAAGAGAAAAAACAATACAATAATATGATATGAAATGCTAAAGTAAAGGCATAAAATAAATGACAAGAGTTAAAGAGCATGCATTAAATGGTTTAGAAATGTGTTAAAAATGGATATAAAAAAATGTATTGAAACTAGATGATATGTATTTGGAATTATGAATTTGGTTCCCATCCATACGCAAGCAACCTTGAGCTCTCGGTTTCAATTCAAAACCAACTTGCACGATTTTTGACACGTCTTTGATAAAAATGAACATAACTACTCATGAACCAGTGAATTACTTACACCTGAAGCAACAATCATCTAAATCAATTTTGAACTTTACCTTGATAATGGATCAATTGAGGAAAATAAATCCATAGATGAACCACTAAATAACTTGTAACTGAAGCAATGGCCACTTAAATTATTTTAAACTTTTCCATAATTCTCTGAATCTCTGATCAATAAGTTCTGAATCACTTTGAATTTGTCCTGAATCAATCTATGGGAACACAATTTGGACTGATGGACTCTTGATCATGATTTTGAACCAGAATTCAAAAGAATCACTGCTTGATGATCGAATGAGTTTCAACACAAGACAACTTGACCTTGGATATGTGTTGAAAAGTAATTCAGTTGGGGGGTTTTTGTTATTGTATCCACAGGGATTGTATAGATCTTACCGCCGTTCTATAGTTGGAATCGTTTTAAACTTAAAGTAACAAAGAGTTTGGTTGACGTGTAATGGATCGTTTGCATAAGAATTTAATAACAACGGTAAAGAAATTGGTTTTAAAGTGTTTGGTAAAAGCATGCCAAGATTAGGGTTCGATAATCCGTTTCATACGAGTATGTGAACTTGTTAACAATGAATATAATCACATATCCTCTCAACAAGTTTATCTCTAACACTTGTTGTGCGATTTATCATATTAATCCTTAGATGATCTCTCACTCTAACCATCAACATGATAACCTTAAAAGATTAATATTTATGAACATCAACTGTCAAAACTATCTCTAGCCTCATGATTGTTGATGGATTAAGACATAGGTCATGTCTTAGAACATATTTCTCAATCATGAACCAAAACAAATTATAAATCATAAAAACAAAGTTTTTCACCTTATATTAATCATCAACAAGGTTCACAAACTAGTTATCAATATCAATACATACAAAAGAAAGGATTACCTACCACTAATCTTGACACAAAAGGTGTTTAGCTACACATTGTCATGGTAGCTTGCTTCACAAGTATTGGGAGGAGATGAAAAAGCATATGCGTCGAATAATTGAGATTGGATGCAAATCAAGCTTCTCTATGTGAAAATTCACTGTTAGATGAAGAAAACTCAGAAACTTAGGTTTTGGTGTGTGAAAAGAGGTTATGATCCCAAGAAATAACAAAAAGTGCTTTTATACATCACTTGAAATCTGCCAAGTTCGCACTGCGAACGTTTTATTCGCCCAGTGAACTACCAAATAGGCACCTGATGTGCCTCTGCACAGTTAAACCCCCTCTGATATTCTGTATAAGTTTGCAATTAGAATAATTATTTGAAAACTAAACTATTTGCCTACAATTTCACACAACAAACTTAGGTTCCTTTAGCCACAACCTTTTTCAAGATGTCATTCGCCAGGGCGTTGAAACAGTGAACATTCGCTGGAAGTTTGCACTGCGAATTTAGGCACCTTTTCTTACTGCCTCAAGTCTGGGAGTGTTCGCTGGAGCTTCCCCAGATGTTCGCCCAACGAACATTCGCTGGCAAGTTCGCAAAGCGAACTTATTGAAGTTTCCTCCCTTTCTTTGGCAACTTGGATCACTTTTCTTGTGTCTTACTTCTTTGATGACTTAATGCCTTTTCCTGCACAATAAAACACAAATTACAAGTACCAAAGGTATTTTCACAACATTTGAAGAATGACAACATTCAAGAATAAAATCCAATAATTCAACATAAAAGAGTTGAAAAATGCCAAGTATAAATGGGAAATATAAGGTATGTTTGACATCTAACAAACTCTCCCCAACTAACTCTTTGATTGTCCTCAAGCAAAGTATGCCTCTAATTGAAAACAAGAGGATTTGCTCAAGCATTTAACTCAACCAAGAAAGATTTAAGGCTCAAATAAACAACAAATGCAAACAAACAACGATTACAAATTCCTAGAATCGAACAGTGCAAAAGAACTTGATTCTTAAACAAATATCAGACACTCTTTCAAGTAACAACTAAACTATCATGCTTATATCACTCTAACACTCTTCTTCGGAAAAACAAATTGAAGGAAAAATGCGCTTACAAACGCGGGGCTTTTTCGCTCATCTGACAAATGATGCAAATACAAACCAATTCATACAATATCTAAATGATCAATAAAGAAATCATGGAAGCAAAAAGATCACTAAGGGCTTATAAGGTTGTAGCTTGGTCGGGTTAACAATAAAGGGATATTTCTAAAGGCCATTGAATCGAAATTTCCGATGCAAAAGAACATTCACTAAACAAGGTATTCACACATCTCAACTTCATTCACCATTTTCATTCCTTTACCACAAACCTTCTCAAACTTCCTTATGCACAATTATTTGGTCTCTATTTGTCTCTTTCAAGCAAGGATTCTTTTTCTTTGTTTTTCACATTCATATTCACATTTTCTTTTTTCTTTTCATGCTTGCTTGAAATTTTTCAAAAGTTTGAGCAATTTACCAATCTTCTTTTTCATTCTCCCCAACTTATTTTCAACTAAACCTTAAGTGAACGCTCCTTTCTTTTTAAGGCAAGTAAATCAATAAAAAAATGTTCCAAGGTTCAAGAAGAAATTTTTTTTCAGAATCTCTCAAAATTGAATGATGAACTTAATTTTCAATTCATGTACATACACAAAGTTCACCACTAGGACGAGATCTAAACTGTTTAGGCTCAATGGGCTAACGAATACTCACTACTCACAGGTAAATTACTGTTTGGAAATGGTTGTGCTCATTATCAATAAATGCCTTGATCATTTCTAATGCTTCCAAAAAATCAAACAAATCATAAGATAAAGCCAGAATTAAAAGTATAAAACATAATTCATCAGCAATCCTATGCATATAGTAGACCATGGAGGTTTCTCACCATTTTGGCTTTTGGACCTAAGTGACATAAGCAATCAACAAAGTTTCAACCAGAAACAAAATTACATTTGCAAAAAGACAAGAAGTTCTAACACATTCTAAATCCTAGAAATAGGTAACCAATTACCTTGCCAACAATTATATGCTTAAGTACTATCATTGCCATCCAAACTTGGAAGAATCTTCCTTGATGAACAACAACACCAACCTAGAAATTCTTTCAATTCCACGCCCAAAAATGGAAACATTAAAATTTCCACAAGCATACCAACAATAACACAATAACAAGCATACCAACATAATTTAAGAGTTGAACATTCTTTAACTGAAGAATTCAACTCTTAACAACAATAATAAAAAAGAAACGAAAATAAAAATGAAAACTGAACAATTCAACTGAAAAAATTCAACTACATAATAATTATAGTAATGTCATGATGTAGAAACACCAACAAAAGTAATAAGTACCTCACAAAGGTACATAGTACATAAAATATTCAAAATATTCCACATAGTGGATGAAGTACAATAAAACTAATAGAAAAAACACAATAATAAGAAACCTTCACTTTGAAGATCAAAGGAAACACAAAATAACATCTATCAAAAACTAGTCCTCCTCGGACTCAGAACCAGACTCCTCAACCTCCTCACCAGGCTCGGAACCAGAAACCTCAACAACCTCATCATCATCATCCGCATCATCATCAGCATCCTCAGCATCCTCAGGTTCAGCTGCCTCTGCTCCCCCTCCAAAATCTAGCCTGGCCTCAGGCCAACCAGCATGGGCTAGGAATTGCTCCCTAGTCATCATAGAATGGTCCATGGAGGGCTCTCGAATCTGTAGCTGCAAAACCTGCATAGAATCGTGTAAATCAAGCACGGCGCGCTGAGATGCCGCCATCCAGTCCCAATTGTACTGGCAAATCTCTCTCTGATACGGGTAGAATCCCTGAGATCCTGAACCACTAGACCCATCACCTACATCTGTGTCGGCATCAGTACCAGCACCAGAAGATTCTCCTCTCAACCCCTTCAACTTATAGAATTTGTCCACGTATCTATCATCAATAGCATCCGGAATCGTAACCTGACGGCGGGAGGGCACATTTACCCTCGCATGCACACAAAGAGCCATGATTAAACAAGGAAAGACAGGAGGACAATTCTTCCGTGAGGTCGAACCTAGTCCACTTTCCACAACAACCCACATCTCATCAGCTATAATCCAGGCCACATCAATTTGAACATTCGTCATGATGCTATGGACTAGATGAGCAATGGGTATGGTAATAGTAAAAGAGTGCGACTTTGACTTGATATTTGTTAAAACCAATAATAGAATCAGCTAATCCAAAGGACGCATGTCCTCTCGATGGTACCTCCGTGGAACCCAGGTGGGTTTAATTCAACCCTTTTTCCTTCACGCAATAAGTCTCGAGTGATGGTATATGTGTCTCTGTGTAATCTCAAGGTTCGGTGGTAGGTGTCAATCTCATTCTCTCTCAAAGGTAGCAGGTTATCAAGAACCGTGTTTATTGTATCCCGATCAAACTTCACAACTTTTCCCAAAACCAAAGTCTTTCACGCAAATTCCTCACCATCATCCGTGAACGCATTCGCGTAGAATTCCCGGATCATCTCAACATTATAATTGTCCACTAAAGTTATAAACTTCCCCCATTTCTTACTTTCAAGGAGTGCCGCTACCGCCCGGTAGGCTCCTTGTGGGTTCAAGTTGAATCGCTTCTCAGGCATGATACTCCTTCTTTCGAATGTTAAGTAACGGGCAGCCTGCTTTGCCCCTCAAAAATGGTTATTATCAAAACTGGATAGGAACTGGTCGCAAAGAGCTTCTAGTTTTTCTTTTCTTTGAAGGAATAACTTTTGGAGCCATCTGCAAAACCATCAGTAAAACAAACAACCAGCCAACAAACAGTTTCATTAGCAAAGGAACAAAATAGTAAAACCAAAATCCTAAATAAACAGCAAAAAATTTTGAGAATTCTGTTCTGTTCCCCCAGAAGTTCGCAAGGCGAAGCCCTGGCGAACATTTTCCCCAGATTCGCTAGGCGAAGTTCTGGCGAATGTTCGCCCCAGGTTCGTAAAGCGAACTAGTGGCGAACCCTGCGAATTTCTAATTTAGCAGGTTCTGCCTACCTAAACAAAATCAGTCAATCTTTCCCAACACAGACTCTATTCTTAATGTTTGATAAAAATCAACATGCAACAACAAAGAAACATTAAAAACAGAGGTGCATTGGTACATTTCTACCTAGAATGAAATTGCTCTCTAAGTTCAACCTAACTCTAACCACGTGTTATATCAAGAATCAAAAGAGAGAAAGAGAGTCAAACCTGAACTTGCTGAGAAAAACTTGGAAAAATTTCGTGAGAAGATGCAGGAATTCAGAGAGGTCATGAGAGAGAGTGCAAAGTGTATATGTGTTTGTTTTAGAGTGAGAGTGGCAAGGGAAGAGTAGGGTTTCCTTACCCAAGTCAGAAATCAAAATGGGTCCTGGTCCCAGGTATCTGGCCCACAAACTTTTTAACCTCCTTTTTTAAGTGATGTGGTAGCAGACACTTTATGTCTATCTCGCTACATTCGCAGTGCAAACTAGCCAGCGAACATTCGCTCCAGGTTCGCAAAGCGAACTTCCTAGTGAACATGACAGCATTTTGAAAAATTTGTTACATGCTGCTACCGCATTTCATACATACTCAAAACTTAATACACAAAAACAGTAAGAAATACACAAATACTTATAATGTTGAGGTGCCTCCCAACTAGCGCTTTGTTTAACGTCGTTTGAGCTCGACGGTCCAAGATAACCTCAATGATCATCTAGAAAAACAACGCAATTTTCATGATCAATCTCGCCTCCAAGATAGATTTTAAGTCTTTGGCCATTCACAGTCCAACTCTCCTTTTTCTGCAAGTCTTCTATCACAATAGCACTGTAGTGCTTCACGTCTTTAATAAAAAAACGGTCCAGACCACTTAGACTTCAATTTTCCTGGAAAAAGCTTCAAACGAGAATTGAATAGAAGAACTATTTGGCCTACTCGAAATTCTTTCTGACAAACTTTCTTGTCATGATACCCCTTAACTTTTTCATTATAGAGCTTTCTAGAATGATAAGCATTTTTCCTCAATTCTTTCAACTCTTGTAATTGGACCTTTCTTTTCTCGCCGGCCAAGTTAGGATCAAAGTTTAACAATTTTAACGCCCAAAGAGCTTTGTGCTCCAATTCAACTGGTAAATGACATGTCTTGCCATAAACCATTTGGAAAGGAGTTAAAGCTATTGGAGCCTTGTAAGCGGTGCGATACGCCCACAAAGCTTCATCAAGCTTTTGCGACCAATCCTTATGAGAACTTGACATGGTTTTTTCAAGGATCCTTTTTATCTCCCTATATGAAACTCCGGCTTGACCATTTGTTTGCGGGTGGTAAGGGGTTGCAATCTTATGCTTTACACCATAGTTTTCTAAAATCTTTTCAAGCGGTGTATTGCAAAAGTGCGACCCGCCATCACTAATCAACACACGAGGGGTGCTAAAACGAGAAAATATATTTTCTTTAGAAATTTGATCACCGTTTTGCCATCATACCTCGGTGATGCAATTGCTTCCACCCACTTAGAAACATAGTCAACCGCAACCAAAATGTACTCATTTGAAAAAGATGAGGGAAATGGTCCAACAAAATCAATACCCCAACAATCAAAAACTTCAACTTCCAACATGGTTTGTAAGGGAATTTCATCCCGTTTTCCAATCCCGCCACTTCTTTGGCATATGTCACAACTTTTCGCATGGAGGTTTGCATCTTTAAACAACGAAGGCCAATAAAATCCCGATTGGAGGACTTTTGTTCCCGTTCTCAAACCATTGTAATGCCCTCCATATGGCAAATTGAAACAAAGCCAAAGGATACTTTTAGCTTCATCACTAGTTACACACCTTCTCAACAAAATATCACCACCTAACTTAAAAAGATACGATTCATCCCAAACATAAAAATTGGCATCCGATAAGAATTTCCTTCTTTGGTTCCAAGTTAGATCTTCCGGTATAAATCCGGTTGCTTTGTGGTTAGCAAAATCTGCAAACCAAGGTCTAACTTGTACCCTAAATAGTTTTTCATCCGGAAACTCTTCTCGGACCTCACTTTCTTGGTGTGTTACTTCTACATTGACCAAACGGGATAAATGATCTGCTACCAAGTTTTCAGACCCCCTTCTTGTCAAGAATTTCCAAATCAAATTCTTGTAACAAAAGGATCCACCGGATTAGCCTTTTCTTTGAATCCGGCTTGGTAAGAAGATACTTAATGGCCGAATCGTCAGTGTAGACTACAACTTTTGAACCAATCAGGTAAGAATGAAATTTCTCGAGAGCATACACTATAGGGAGTAATTATTTTTCAGTGGTAGCATAATTCACTTGTCCTTCATTTAAAACTTTACTCGCGTAATGTATGGCATGAAAAATTTTGGTCTTCCTTTGACCAAGCACCGCACCAACTGCATAATCGCTTGCATCACACATTAATTCAAAATTCAAAGTCCAATTAGGAGCAATGATTATGGGTGCGGTGATCAATTTTTCTTTTAAAATTTGAAAGGCATTTTAACATTAATCATCAAAGAGGAAAGGCTTATCTTTGTTGAGAAAATTGCACAAGGGTCTTGCAACTTTGGAGAAGTCTTTGATGAATCGTCTGTAAAATCCCGCATGGCCTAGAAAACTCCTGATTCCTTTAACATTTGTTGGTGGTGGCAACTTCTCGATCACTTCAATTTTTGCTTGATCAACTTCAAGGCCTTTAGAGGAGACTTTGTGGCCAAGCATAATTCCCTCATTTACCATGAAGTTACACTTCTCCCAATTTAGCACCAAGTTTTTTTCCACACACCTATCGAGAAGGGTTTCCAAAATTTTCAAACATAGATCAAAGGAAACTCCGAACACAGAGAAGTCGTCCATGAACAATTCCATTGTTTTCTCAATAAGGTCGGAAAAAATGGCTTGCACACACCGTTGAAAAGTTGTCGGTGCATTGCACAAGCCAAAAGGCATCTTCTGGTATGTAAAAATTCCAAAGGGACAAGTGAACGTCGTCTTCTCATGGTCTTCCGGATCAACCGAGATTTGGTTATACCCGGAATAGCCGTCTAGGAAGCTATAAAACTCTTGACCCGACAATCTCTCAAGCAGTTGATCCATAAATGGTAGTGGAAAGTGATCTTTTCGAGTAGCGTAATTAAGCCTCCTATAATCGATACACATTTCTTATAACGGTCATTCCACCCTTCTTGGGCATAACTTGCACCGGACTCACCCACGGACTATCGGATATCGGATAAATCATTCCGGCATCCAATAGCTTCACAAATTTCTTTCTCACCACTTCCTTCATTGTAGGAGTCAAACGGCGTTGAGGTTGAGCTACTACTTTGACGTCCTCTTCCATTAAGATTTTGTGCATGCAATAGGCCGGACTAATTCCTTTCAAATCGGAAAGAACCTAACCTATAGCTAGTTGATGTTTCTTCAAAACTTGAATCAAACGGTCTTCCTCTTTGTCGGACAAAATGTAACTAATGATAACCAGTTTGTTACAAACTTCATCAAAGAACACATACTTCAAATTAGAAGGAAACACCTTCAATTCAAGTTGAGATTTTTCATCATTCGCCTCTTTCTTCAACACTTCTATTTCACTTTCCTATGGTTGTAATTCTTTTAAAGATTCAAGTTCCTTCAAGCATTCTTCAAGTTCCCTTTCTTCCTCATTGGTAAGTATTTCAAATGAGTCACCAAGAGCTCTTTCCAAGGGAGATGCTATGTGAACTTGCTTTGAGACTTCCATTATGGCTTCTTCCGTTGCATCAATACGGAAACTATTATGCTTATCTTTGTAATGCTTCATTGCTTCAAAAAGATTAAAGCACACCACTTCATTTTGAACTCTTACTTTCATAAGGTCGTCGTCAACATCAATCATCATTCGAGTGGTCTTCATAAAAGGGCGTCCAAGAATAAATGGAGCATCCTCATCTTCCTCCATATCAATTACAACAAAGTCTACCGGAAAGAAAAATTTATCTACCTTTACCAACACATCTTGAGCTAATCCATGAGTATGAGTTGTAGATTTGTCGGCCAATTGTAATGTCATTCGAATTGCTTTAATTTCAATGTTCCCAAGTCTCTTCATAATAGACAATGGAATTAAGTTGATGCTTGAGCCCAAATCAATTAAGCCTTTATTCACATAAACATCACCAATTGTTACCGACAAAGTAACACGCCCCATATCGACTTCTTTCTTTGGTAGAGTTCTTTGAATTATTGCACTATAACTTGCATCAAGGATAATTGTTTCCGGCTCCGAATATCTCTGCATTTTTGTAAGAATATCTTTCATGAACTTAGCGTATTTGGGCATTTGCTCAAGCACTTCGTAAAATGGAATGTTGATTTGCAATTGTCGGAATATGTCCATGAAATGAGTGTAATACCTAGCATTGTCTTTCTCGGTGGGTACATGAGGGTAAGGTAGATTTTGAATAGGAATAGGATTCACTTTCTTCTTCCCCTTTTTGACTCTTCTCCTTTTTTCTTCTATCTTTTCTTTCTTAAGGTTCTCATTTTCAACTAACTTCTCATTTTCATTTTCAACTTCTTCCTCATCATTCTTTTCAACTTCTACCTCATTATTTTTTTCTTCCTCCACAATCTCATCACTTCTCACATCAACATTTTTCTCATATTTTCTCCTTCACCCAACTCTCATCCACTCCTAGTCATAATGGCTTTGCAATGTTCCTTCGGGTTGGTTTGAGTATTTGCTGAAAAAGATGGCCCCGGTTGGTTGATCGGCTAATTGTTTTGCAAGTTGGCCAACTTGGTTTTCAAGATTTTTGATTGATGCCTCATTAGTCTTTTGGTTGGCCATTGACATTTGAATGAATTGGTTGAGAGTTACTTCTAACTTTGAACTTCCACCTTGAGGTTGTGTCGATTGATAAGGATTTTGACGGTATCCTTGTTGATTTTGATAATTCCCTCTTTGTTGGTATCCTTGAGGGTTTTGATAAGGTTGTTGAGAATTATTTTGATAAGGTTGTTTTTTCCTTTGATAACCTTCTAGTTCATTTGATTTGACATGTAATTTTCTTCTTCATTCTCTGGAGGACAATAGCCGGTGGGGTGATCTCCTTTGCACAATTCACATACGGCTATTTGCACATTCTTGCTCGGAATATCTTGCATCTCTTTAAGTTGTTGAGGCAGCTTTAACATTTGTTGTGTTAACAACTCCACTTGTTGAGATATCAATTTATTTTGGGCAAGAATAACATCATTATCCCCCAATTCAAGCATTCTCGGTTTCTTTTGAGTAGTGTCATGGTTATGATTCCCTTGATGGTCATTGAGTGCCATTTTATCAATGATAGTAATTGCTTCCTCGGCGCTTTTCGACATTAAAGAACCGCCCGAAGTAGCATCCAACAAGGTCTTGTGAACCGGTTGAAGACCATTTCTGAAAATATGAACTTGTGTAAGTTCATCAAAACCGTATCCTTTGCATTTTCTTAGCATAGATTTGAATCTCTCTCAAGTTTCGTTGAGGGATTCATTTCCATCTTGTGAGAAAACCGCGATCACCGTTTTTGCTTCCATAAAACGATTATGTGGAAAAATCATTCTAGGAATTTCTCTTCCAACATATTCCAATCCGTCATAATTGCAGTCGACTGATCAAGATACAATTCCTTCGCCTTCTCTATTAAGGAATAAGGAAACAATCTCTTAAACAAAGACTCCTCTTCAGCTTCAAGCGCTCCAGTTGCACCTGCAATTTCGTAAAATTTGGTAAGATGAGTGAAGGGGTCCTCATGATCCATACCGATGAATGGATTTTGGTATAGAAGAGCAAGGATGTCTGTCTTCATCTCAGAGTGCCTACCGTTGTGGACATTGCGTGCAAACTGAGATGTGTGCCTTGGACTGTTAGTACATGGAACTGAAGCAGGTGGTGGTGGAGGTGGTGCTGCCATGGTTGGCGTTAACTGTGGGATTGGTGTAGAAATAGAACTTTCTCTTCTTTCTTTAGCAAGTTGCCTCCTCCGTCTAGTTTTGCTATTCAACTTACGCACAGTTCTCTCAATCTTAGGATCGAAAACAAGTTGATCTACAGGTAACTTTCCTCGCAAAAACAGAGTCTGCACAACTTAAGAAAACAAATTAACAAGTACAAGAAAATTTTTATACAAGCTTAAAACTTTACAACTATTGCAATGCTTGCAATATCAAACAACAATCCCCGGCAACGGCACCATTTTGTTGAAAAGTAATTCAGTGGGGGTTTTTGTTATCGTATCCACAGGGATTGTATAGATATTATCGGCGTTCTATAGTTGGAATTGTATTAAACTTAAAGTAACAAAGAGTTTAGTTGATTTGTAACGGATCGTTTGCATAAGAATTTAATAACAACGGTAAAGAAATTAGTTTTAAAGTGTTTGGTAAAACCATGCCAAGATTAGGGTTCGATAATCCGTTTCATACGTATTTACTCGATATAGTATGTGAACTTGTTAACAATGAATATAATCACATATCCTCTCAACAAGTTTATCTCTAACACTTGTTCTGGGATTTATCATATTGATCCTTAGATGATCTCTCACTCTAACTATCAATATGATAACCTTAAAAGATCAATATTTATGAACATCAACTCTCAAACACTACTACGCAAAACCCATTTAACAACGGTTGGAAATGACATATAATGACGCGAGTGAGGGCGTTGTTATATAGATTGTCGTTGTATATATGATACTTACAACCACAGACTAGTAGGCGTTGTAATAAACTAGATTGCGCGCTAACTATCACAACGGATTTTACAATACACCGTTGTAATAAAAATAATTGTCCTCGGTTCGATTCCCTGCAGTGCAGTTTTGATATTTATTTTTTCCTGGACAGCGCGCGAGATATTATAACGGTTATGAAATATAACCGTCGCTAAATTTTCTACAAAATTAACAAATATGATCCTGCTTTTATAATTAATCCCATTTTTTACCTGTATTATTGTTCTCCATATCACAACACAGCAGAAAAATACAATTCACATTTTGTGATAAAGTTTTCATAATAATATTAATCGTATCATATTCATAATATCACATACCACATTACAGTTTATCAGAACAAACAACCTACATAAATAAAATATTACATACACCATATTACAGTTTACACATATTACTTAACTTCACATAATTGTAACTTGGTGTATTGCTATATTGTCTCTTGGTGTCTTGTCTCTTGGCCTGGTGTCTGGACTCAAAATACTTATGGTTTCAAATAATTATACTTGTTAGTAAAAATACTTCTAAACAATAGCATACAATTAATATATTATGAATAAATAATAAATTACGTACTTGTTAATTTTCCCATATGCCTTCTTCATGATCGAGTCATATAGCATGCACGTCATCTCCATCAACTTCATCATATGAGGTAGGAACTTGTGTTGTGTAAGAAGGTGTGGACGCAATATCAAGACTTTCATCACTAAGAGGAATGTATTTTCCTTGGAGAACGATTGACCATTTCCCTGATATGTCCGATGAATCGGTAACATAGAAAACTTGTTTTGCTTGAGAAGCCATGATGAATGGTTCTGTATTAAATGATGCCTTGACAAGGTCGACCCGGATGAATCTTAAGTCATCAATGTCTACACCATTACTATTATTGGGAACCCACTTGCATTTAAATAAAGCCACTTTGAAAATAACATAATCAATCTCCCAAATCTCATCAATGACACCATAAAATGCAGTAGTTGCCAATACCAGATTCTTATCTTTCGAACTAGAGAAATACATCGATTCGGCTTCAACCATAACCCCACTATTTTGCATTGTACTACGATCATCTTTTGATTTTGTATAAAAGGTATAATGACCAATGTCATATGCACTCCAGGTAATGACACAAAAATTTGGCTCGTACGACAACCATTTAAGTATCTCGGATGCACTACGATCATTAGATACACTTTTATTAAACCAATTCATGAATCTATTGTTATGCTCTATCAACAACAACTTGTCACTCATTCAGGGATATTTTTTTCTTCAAAAGTCTTTTGTGAGTATCTATGTAAGGTTGAACCTCATCTATATTATTCAATATATAGAAATGTGATTGAATAACTACATCCCGAGACATTGACCTAACATTTTGACCTTGAATACCTCTTTTGTCTGTGTCAGCATGACGAGACTTTGGAATTCCTATAGAATCTGCATCCGACAAATAGTTTGTACAAAACTCAACAGCTTCTTCTGTGATGTACCTTTCAACAATCGAAGTTTCCGATCGGTAATGATTCTTCGTATATCCTTTAAAGATCTTCATATATCGCTCTATTGGATACATCCACCTTAAATAAACTGGACCACAAATTCTGATTTGTCTTACGAGATGAACAAGTAAGTGAACCATAATGTCAAAAAATGATGGCAGAAAATACATCTCCAATTGACACAAGATTATGGCAGCCTCATCTTCTAATTCATCCAATTTTTTGAAATCAAGAACTTTATTACATATGTCATTGAAGAATAAACACAGTCTCGTTATAGTTACTCTCAAATTTTTTGGAAGGATCCCACGGATAGCCACTGGTAGAAGTTGTTGCATCAATACATGACAATCATGAGATTTTAAACCAATTAACTTGATATCTTTCATTGATACAAGTTTCTTGATGTTTGATGAGTAACCTTGCGGAACTTTAATACCTTGCAAACACTCGCAGAACATCTTCTTTTCCTTTTTAGATAGAGTGTGACATGCTGGAGGCAGATAAGTTCTTTTTCCTTTCTCTATTGGAGCCAACTATTTTCGTATACCCATCTTCTCCATATCAAGACGGGAAGTCTTACTATCTTTAGTCTTGCCCGAAATGTTTAGAAGTGTACCAATCAAACTATCACACACATTTTTCTCCACGTGCATCACATCAAGACAATGTCTAACATCAAGACTTGACCAATATGGAAGATCAAAGAAGATTGACCTCTTTTTCCATATATTTTTCGCAACTGCCCCTTTTTCTTTTCCTCTCTTCCCACCTTTTTCTTTTTCTCTCTTCCCACCTTTTTCTTTTTCTCTCTTCCCAAAGACAACATTAATGTGTTTCAGCCGCTGATAAACTTCATCCCCGGTTAAAGGTTTAAGAGCCTCACCAAACTCTTGCTCTCCATTAAAAGCTTTTCGCAATCTACGATAAGGATGACCCGGTTTTAGAAATTTTTGATGCCCAAGGTAAACGGTCTTTTTTCCAAACTCAAGTTGGTGATAAAAAGTATCATCTTCACATATAGGACACGCTTTATGTCCTTTGACACTGTATCCAGCCAAATTACCGTAAGTCGGAAAGTCGTTAATTGTGCAAAATAACATTGCACGCATATTAAACTTTTCCCCAGAATATGCATCATCAACTTCAACGCCTTCATCCCACAAGAGTTGTAAATCATCAGTTAATGGACTTAGATAAACATCTATGTCGTTACCAGGTTTTCGTGGTCCAGAAATCATCATACTTAACAATATATACTTGCACTTCATGCACAACCAAGGAGATAGGTTGTAAATAGTGAGAAGAACATGCCACGAAGTATGATTAGTGCTCAGATTACCAAAGGGGTTCATTTCATCGGTGGCAAGCCCAAGCCTAAGGTTTCTTGGCTTGTCTCCAAAATCCAGAAACAACAAATTAATTTTCTTTCATTGCAACGAATCAGCTACATGGCGAATGTTTCCATCACGAATCCTTTCATCTGCAAGCCATCTAAGATTCTTTGCGTCATTCGAATTAGCAAAAAGTCTCTTTAACCGTGAAACTATTGGCAAGTACCATAACACTTTAGCAGGAGGATGCTTCCTACTAACATTGTCATAGTGATCATTGTCATCACCATTGTTAGCCTTCAACTTGTAACGCGACACACCACATTTCGGACATTGAAACAAGTCTTCATACTCTTTCCGGCATAATATGCAATCATTAGGGAAAGCATCTATCTTGATATACTCCATACCCAGTGGACACAACATCTTCTTGGCCTCATAGCAATGATCCGGAAATTTATTATCTTCTGGTAACATTTGCGGTAGCAATTCAAGTAATTCCGCGAAACTTTTATCCGGCCATCCATTTTTTGCATTCAGATAAAACAACTTTAACACCACCGACAATCGTCTGAACTTTGTGCATCCCTTATATAAAGGGGTGTCTTTATCACTACATAAATTATCATAAATACGAGCATTCATAAAAGAAGATTCCCCACTATCATGAAACATATCCTCTAGTTGATCTTCCATATATTCATCTTCCTCCACTCTTTAACTTTGTGACGCCCGACTTTCCTTATTATCCACCTCACCATGCCACGTCCATATTATATAATTTTGACATATACCATCACAACAAATGTGATTGTGTATTTCTTTCTTTGTACCTTACTTCGAAGCTGAAGAAGCAAATGAATGAAGACGGTCAATATTTGAGCATAAACCAAGAAAAAAGGAATGAAGATGTTGAAGAGTACCTTACTTCGAAGCAGAAGAAACAAATGAATGAAGACGGTCAATATTTGAGCATAAACCAAGAAAAAAGGAATGAAGATGTTGAAGAGTACCTTACTTCGAAGCTGAAGAAGCAAATGAATGAAGACGGTCAATATTTGAGCTCCAAATGAATGGATACGAAGAGGGTAAAGGTTAGGGCGCCTCTGGCTCACTTGTTCGATTAGGGCGTCTTATGAAAGAAATACATAATAAGTTTTGTTTTAATTTATCAGTAAAGCTTTTAATCTCGGTTGGAGAAACAAACCGTAGTGGAATCTTAAGTGACACATGTAACGCCCGTTTATTTAATTAAGTATTTAATTAAATATAATTGTAGTATGTTGTGTTGATTCACGTTAATTTGAGTATTTGTGTCGATTTAAGTTGATTTCGGAATGTCGGAATATTATGTTGATGATTCTAAGTTGGTTCGAGTTGAATTGATTTAATAAGTTGATTGAAGTTGTGGAAATTAATATTGAATATTTTCCGTTTATGGTTGAATATGTTGATTTGGTGGTTTGGACGATTTAATTGATAGTCGGTAATTAGTCGATTTAGTCGAGAGAAATAATATTAGAATTAATATTATGGAATATAAGCGTATTTTATTTAAGTGGGCTTAGTCGTTGCGTTGGTGGTAGTGATTGGTGAGGTGTGATTAGTAGGCCCAAATTGAGATTATAATTATAATAATAATTATAATAAAAAGAAGGGTTAATACCCCTTTTGCCCCCTGCCATATGGGTAAAATCCCAAAAACAACCCTGTAAAAAAAAACACAGATTCCCCCCTTGTCATTTGAAGATTCTACTGTTTTGACCCCTCTTGAAATCCAGTCAACAATTTCTATGACGTGGCAATGTTTTTTTATTTTTTATTATTATTTTTAATTACGTGGACGAATTATGTGGCATTTTTTATTTTTTAAATTTCATGTGGCATTTTTTTTCATATTATTTTTTTTTATTTTTTATTTTTTTTCGTATTATTTTTTATTTTTAAGTTAATTCAATTTTTTTTCAAATTAATAATTTAAAAATTATTTTATTTGGGCCAAGTACATATTCCAAATTTATTAGCCCAAGTATTTTCCAATTTAATATACATTACACAAGTTTGTTATATAAAACATATATTTTTTCCCACATCAAACGATGTGGGACATCAGTTCTCTTCATCATCAATTTGCATCACACTTGCTGCATTTTCCTCAATTGTTGAACTCCTTTTGGACTCTTGCTTTGCTGCATTTTCCTCACATGGGCCTGCATAATGTATATACTTCCCAAGTTCAACAAATCTAATGCAGAATTTTTAACACATATCTAATGCAGAATTTTTAACACATTTAATGCAGAATTTTAGCAAACTTATGCAGAATTTTTAACACCCATTTTTCTTAAAATAATTTGCATTATTTACACACTTTAGATATGCTGTAACAAACTTAACGCTAATCATCATTCAAACATTTTCTCATACACAGTTACTAAACACATTAAAAATATACACACACCAACTAATATTCAATACATTAGAAAAAAAACACCTGCAAATATTGAAAGAACTCAACAATCTAAAAGAATAGAACAACAACAACCATGTAAAGAAGTAAAAGCAGAACATCAACATACAAGTCTGTCAATGAAACATGGTATAAAATACATTATGCAGGCTCATGTATTTTATACGAGAGCTCCTTGAAGTGTTAAACATTCTGCATTAGACATGTGTTAAAAATTCTGCATTAAATATGTATAAAAAATCCTGCATATAGAGAACTGGGCCTGCGTAATGTATGTTGTTCATACGGGAGCTCCCTGAAGTGTTTCCAAACTCCTTTTTGAAAGCTAGCTCCAGCTGCAGAGTGGAATGCAGGATTAGATCAATCTTGATTGATGTTAAATGAATTTCTAAACATCTCCCTCATCACTATTAAAAACCAAACATTACACTCATCCATCCATAAAACCCTCAACAAATATGACAACAACCCACTTTTGTTTCCATGGTTCTTCATAAATACTCCCTCCTTCACATGGTGAACGGGTCCTACTAATAATCTTCACCACTTTCCATTTTCTACAGAACAACACCAACAATCATATTTTCACAAAACCGCTATCGCTGGACCACCCTCACAAACTGCACCACGTCCCGCCACCACCAAAACGTGACCCCACCGCCTTCAAACAAACCGAAGCACCACCCTCCCACCATGTCTGGACATCTCGTGCTTCCTTCACCCACCGCCGCGGTTTTGTTTGCTCCGACTGGTATTTCCTTCATTCTACTTTATGATGTGTTATTTCTTTCCATTGGATTTCAGATCTGAAAAAAATGCATATATGATTTGATCTGTGTATGAGTTTGTTTTGTTTATTGTGTTCGTAGAAAAGGAAGAGGAGAATGAGATGAGAGAGATACAAAAAAGATGTTGAAGAAAAAAATTATTTCTCTGTTTCTTGTTTCTGGAAACACCAACAAGAAGAAGTCACTTTTCTTTTAAAAAATTTCTCACATCGTTTGGGAGTTTAGGAGGGGATGTTTTCATTTGGGAGGAAGGCACAGGTGATGGTGTTGTCCAAAAGGAGTTCAACAATTGAGGAAAATGCAGCAAAGCAAGAGTCCAAAAGGAGTTCAACAATTGAGGAAAATGCAGCAAGTGTGATGCAAATTGATGATGAAGAGAACTGTTGTCCCACATCGTTTGATGTGGGAAAAAATATATGCTTTATATAACAAACTTGTGTAATGTATATTAAATTGAAAAATACTTGGGCTAATAAATTTGGAATATGTACTTGGCCCAAATAAAATAATTTTTAAATTATTAATTTGAAAAAAAATAGAATTAAATTAAAAATAAAAAATAATACGAAAAAAAATAAAAAATAAAAAAAATAATATGAAAAAAAATGCCACATGAAATTTAAAAAATAAAAAATAATAAAAAATGCCACATAATTCGTCCACGTAATTAAAAATAATAATAAAAAATAAAAAAACATTGCCACGTCATAGAAATTGTTGACTGGATTTCAAGAGGGGTCAAAACAGTAGAATCTTCAAATGACAAGGGGGGAATCTGTGTTTTTTTTTTTACAGGGTTGTTTTTGGGATTTCGCCCATATGGTAGGGGGCAAAAGGGGTATTAACCCTAAAAAGAAAAGTGGAGGAGGCAGTAAAGGAAGTTAAAGAAAAATAAGGAGAGGAAGTTAGGTTTTGGTATCAGTAGAGGAGAACGTGAGAAAAGAAGAACGAGGAAAAGTTGGAGAAAGAGGGATACTGGTGAATTGTCGTCGGAGCCAAGTCGGAAAAGTCGATCGGAAATTCGAGCGGCCATCAATTTAAGGTAAGGGTGGGGTTCGAATTTTATAACTGGGAATAAGATGATTGATACGTGGGATTGGGATTTATATAATTTTCTACTGAATGTGTTGAAGTGTATTGATGAATTGGTTTTGTTTTTGTGGAATTTGATGTTTGCTAGATTGTTTGGTTGTTGTTCTATAGTGTTAAACTTAGGTTGGATTTTGGTTAAATCGATAGAAACCGATGTTTTCGCGGACGAAAGTCGGAATAGATTGCGTAGTTGTGCCGAGAAATTTTAGGCCGTGTTCGAGTATGCTTGTTTTATCGAATTTGGTTGATTTTGTAAGTTTTTGCATTTTTGGAGATTTGGGGGTTTAAGATTCGGATTGAAATCGAAAGTCGTAGAATTCACGTTTGATGGTTCCAAATCACTACTATATGTTTGGTATGAATGAGTATGTGTTTGTTTCGAAGAAAATAATTGAATCGTTCGGATTTTCGGACGAAAATGCAAAATCCCGTAGGGCTGTTATGCAGAAAAATTCTGGTTTCAGAAAGTTTGGAAAATTCATATCTTTTAATCCGTACGTCGGTTTTGACCCCCGTTCGAAGCGTTGGAAAGCTAACGAGATATTATTTCTAGGAAAGATGGTTTTGAGGTCTGTATCTGGTTCAATTATAGCAGAAAATTGAAACCGTATCGTTGTGTTGATTTTTACCGTCGCGAATGCGTGCGATTGAGGTGTTATCGTGCAATATGCCTCAACAATGTTAACCGATTAATAATGCAGAGGAATAGCCATAATATTGGGAATTAGAAATAACAGTAGCAGGTTTTGTATCAGAGTTGAATTTAATAACAGTAACATGATTTAGTAGCATTCGAGATTTGATATCAGGGAATCAAATAAATAGAAACAGTGGGAATTAGTAGCAATAATAAAGGTTGATGAAAATAGTACCGAATAGTAATATTAGTAGTTTTAACCGATATAATTGTTTAACCGAAATTAGTTGAAATTTTGCAGAAATAATTCGTAAGTGGTTGTAGTTATTTTTGGTTGGCCGATGTATGAAATTAGTCGAATAAGTAGAATTAAGCGGTAAGATTAGTTGTCCGGTATTAGTTGAAAATTGTCGGAGTAAGTCGTGTATACGAGTAGGTATTCTTGGTTGGATTATTTTGTTGAAATTATGTCGAATAAGTTGATTTGCAGGTGAAGTTGAATTGTGTTGAATTGTCCCGATTTATGGACATTATTAAGTTGCAGGTCTTATGGCCAACGTCGTTAAGTTGTTTTGCTGTTGCAGGTCTTGTGACCAATGTTTATTAAGTTGTTGCAGTTGTTGCATTTTTGTCATTGTTGTGTTGTGTTGAATAAGTTGATGTTGTGGTTGTTGTCGCATGCATAGCATAGCATTACTAAGTTGGCCTGGATTGACAATTTTTAAGTTAGAGCTGATGCTCACCACGTTGGCCTGGATTGGCAAGATTATTAAGTTGAAGGCTTATGCCTTGCAGATACCTCGATAACCTGATATATTTTAAGTTGGGAGTTCTGCTCCGTTTCTAAGTTGGGAGTTTTGCTCCAATGGTACCACATGCATATGCATAGTCGAGTCGCATCCTGTGTCGCATTATTTATGTTGTTTATGTTGATTGTGTTTTGTTGAAGTTGAGTAAGTTGTTTATGTTGTCTAAGTTGATAAAGTTGTTCATGTTGCTTAAGTTGATAAAGTTGTTCATGTTGCTTAAGTTGATAAAGTTGTTCATGTTGCTTAAGTTGATAAAGTTGTTCATGTTGCTTAAGTTGATAAAGTTGTTCATGTTGTTGAAGTTGAGTAAGTTGTTTATGTTGCTTAAGTTGATAAAGTTGTTCATGTTGCTTAAGTTGATAAAGTTGTTCGTGTTGCTTAAGTTGATAAAGTTGTTCATGTTGCTTAAGTTGATCAAGTTGTTTGCGTTGTTTAAGTTGATGAAGTCGATTATGTTGATGTTGAATAAGTTGAATATGTTGGGTATATTTGTTGAAGTTGATGAAGGTGTTTACGTTGATTTTAGCGTTGAAGTTGGTTATGTTGATTAGGTTGATTTTAGTGATTATGTCGTAAATGTTGATATGTGTAATAGGTTAATAAAGTACGTTGGTAAGTTGTGGGTGATTTGTAAGTTGTTGTTGTTGTTGGATAGTAGTGAAATTGTATGATCCTATCTAACGTATTGATTATCATATTCTTGTTTATATTTTTCGATATCTCACCCCTTCTGTTTGAATTTTACCCCTATGTTGGTAACGTGCAGGTTAGCAGAGATGAAGGTCGTTTATCTTCACTAGTTGAGTCGGTGATGTCGCTCTGATACGTAACACTCGGGGGGATGAACGCTTAGTTACTCTGTTGTTGTTTTAAGTTGTTTCCATGAAAATATGTTGTTACTAAGTTGTTTAAGTTGAACAAATGTTATATCATGTATAGTTGAATATTTGAGAATCCGCTGCGTAGTGGTGAAAATTGTTTTGGGTTCCAAGAATGAATAAAAGTTTTTATTATAGTTCATCCGAATTAAAAGTGTTATGTATCGATGTACTATTTGATTTAAATGAATAAGTTTTTAAAGTTGTAAAATGTGGCATCCTATTTGTGTACTTGTTGATTGAATTTTACTACTCTGATTTTTACTATTATCTGCCGGGTAGAAATGGGGTGTTACAACACACGGTAAATGTATCCTAAAAAATGGAAAAAAATGTGTTGTAGGGAATCAAAGTTTGTTACATTTCATTTATTACTACGGTTGTTCATATTAACCGTTGTAAAATCATTTACAATTTATTTTTTAAATAATGAACTTAAGTGACACACGCTAAATGTACTCTAAAAAATGGAAAAAATGTAGTTGCAGGGAATCGAAGTTTGCTACATTTTATTTATTACTATGGTGATTTAAGTCAACCGTCATTAAATGACCCAGCTTTTTCCTGGGCGCGAAATTTTTAACTTATTACAACGGCATAAAAGGATGCGTTGTAAGCATGGCGTTGTAGTTTTAGCATTTTGTAGTAGTGAAAACTATCTCTAGCCTCATGATTGTTGATGGATTAAGACTTAGGTCAAGTCATAGAACATATTTCTCAATCATGAACCAAAACAAATTATAAATCATAAAAACAAAGTTTTTCACCATATTTTAATCATCAACAAGGTTCACAAACTAGTTATCAAGATCAATACATACAAAAGAAAGGATTACCTACCACTAATCTTGACAAAAAGGTGTTTAGCTACACATTGTCATGGTAGCTTGCTTCATAAGTATCGGGAGGAGATGAAAAAGCATCTGCGTCGAATAATCAAGATCGGATGCAAATCCAGCTTCTCCATGTGAAAATTCACTCTTAGATGAAGAAAACTCGAAAACTTAGGTTTTGGTGTGTGAAAAAAGGTTATGATCCCAAGAAATAACAAAAAGTGCTTTTATACATCACTTGAAATCTGCCAAGTTCGCACTGCGAACGTTTTATTCGCCTAGCGAACTACCAAATAGGCACCTGATGTGCCTCTGTACAGTTAAACCACCTCTGATATTCTGCATAAGTTTGCACTGCAAATAATTATTCGCAAAGCAAACTATTCGCCTACAAGTTCGCACAACAAACTTAGGTGCCTTTAGCCACTGCCTCTTTCATGATGTCCTTCGCCAGGCCTTCGCTGGGGCGTTGAAACAGCGAACATTCACTGGAAGTTCACACTGTGAATTTAGGTGCCTTTTCTTACTGCCTCAAGTCTGGGAGTGTTCGCTGGAGCTTCGCCAGATGTTCACCCAGCGAACATTCGCTGGCAAGTTCGCAAAGCGAATTTACTGAAGTTTCCTCACTTTCTTTGGCAACTTGGATAACTTTTCTTATGTCTTACTTCTTTGATGACTTAATGCCTTTTTCTGCATAATAATACACAAATTACAAGTACCAAAGGTATTTTCACAATATTTGAAGAATGACAACATTCATGAATAAAATCCAACAATTCAACATAAAAGAGTTGAAAAATGCCAAGTATAAATGAGAAATATAAGGTATGTTTGACATCTAACAATACACATTGCCTGAGAAATAGCCACTGATGCAGGTAACTTGCAATTGAAGCAAACTCTTGATGGTTTGACCAAGATTATGTCAAACTTCCGTCTGATCTTGATCGTAACTGAATAACCACACTTGACACCAAGTCATGCTCTTGCTTTTGACAACTCTGTAAAACCTTAAACACACAGAAAAAAAAATAGGAAAACTACAATATATTTTTGGTATTTTGGATAGAGGTTGGTAAGAAGAAGAAAACATAAATCAAGTAAGAATAAAACACAGATGCTTCGTGATCTCTCTCAGAAGTAAACCCACAAAGGAGGGAAGGAGGAACAAAGTTTGTGATCTTGTTTGTATGCAAAGATGCAAATGATATGTGGGATCTTAAGGGTAAAAATTAGGGTATTACAGCTACTATCAGAAAAATGCTCAAAATATGAGGAAGTCTGTTAAGACTAACAAGAGAGAACCCATAATAGTATGGGTACATAAATCCTAAATTGTTTTTGCTGCAAATTTGCTTAAGAGGAGAAACAAAGCAGAAAGCTTGGTACCTGGACAATAGTTTCTCGCGTGATATGACGGGATAAAAGCTTATGTTCCAAACCCTAATTCTGAAGGAGGAAGGCAATGTGGGGTTTGGAGTAGGACAAAAAGGGAAGATTATCGGTACAAGACCACATTGTTTTCCACCAATGTTAATTTGCAGAGGCGTGACGTTGACTATGAGCTCAACGCAATGCGCCAAAAGATGGCTTCCCTTTGCAAGGACCTTACTAACTTACTTTGCAGATGGAGGTATCAGATGCTACACATACAACGGAGAAAGATATCCTTTACCAGGAGATCTATAGTCTTCGACGCCAGCTTGCAGAGGCCCAAACATCCTATCCATATCAAAACCAGGACGACCGACGCAAATCTCTTTAGAGGAGACACTGGACGCATTAAGAACACTACTCACATTCAGTGTGGGAGAGGATTTTATTATTTGATTCACCACTATTAGACTCATTTAATTTTCTTTGCTATTAGACACATTTATTCTTGCATTTATATATTAGAATGTGTTAGGAGCATATGCTAAATTATTTACTTATTAATTTAACATGGGTTTGCATATCATGCTCTATTTTGATAAGTTGGAGTATTTACTTCTCTCAAAAGCTAAATAATATATTTAAAAAAGCGTAGTAAGAATACCTGTGTAACTATGTTATTGTTGTGATTTGTGAAGTATCAATCAACTTTGTCAATGAGTGTTTTTAAGAATACTTGTTGTTTTTATTCCATGATTTGTCTTGTGCTCTTTTTGGACCCTGTCTTTTTCTTTGTTCCAAACGTGTTCTATTTTTCGTGTCTTGATTTGTGTCTCGTGTCAATGTATAATAATGTATGTTTCACTTTGATCAAGTCGTCCTCATAACCTCATAGCATTGTCATGTCACATTTTGACTCACACCTACCATGCTTTCGTATTTGTTTGATCAATTGACTTGACTTGTAAAGTTATGTTGATCATTTTATGTTGTGCTAGGTATGTGAATGAGTTGACAAATTAAGAAGGGAAAAGGTGTCTTGAAGAAAGACGATTGGAAGCATATCAATTTACTCATTCCATTCTTGAAGTTGTTTTATGATGCTACAGTACACATATCAGGGTCATCTTATTTTACATGCAATATTTATATGTTTGAGGTCTTAGGTATTGGAAAGAGCATTGTGGATATGTGTGCGTCTGAAGATGAACATCTACGTCCAGCAACTCAAAAGATGAAGAAGAAGTATGATAAGTATTGGGGACCTCATGAGAAACTTAATATGATGTTGTTGATTGCTCTAGTTTTCGAACCTAGGCGCAAGATTAGATTGGTTGATTGGATGGTAAGGCGGTACTACAAAAAGGATGATGCTGATGCCTTGAAAGCAAACTTAGATTCTTCCTTGAAATCTATATATGAGGAATATTGTGCTGGATTTATGCCTCCTCAAGGTAATTCAGATGAGCCGCAAGTTTTTGGTAGTGTTAGTCATCCTTATGGAACTGCTAAGTTCTATCTTTCAGAAGGGCGTGACACTGCAGATAATAAATTAAATACTTATCTTGGAGAGAAGTTGGAACATAACATGGAGATAAATGTTTTAGAGTGGTGGAAACTTAACTCTGGCCGATATCCCATCCTTGCAAACATTGCAAGAGACGTTCTGGCTATACCTATAAGCACAGTGGCGTCTGAATCTGCATTCAGTATAGGAGAAAGAGTGTTTGATCCATATTGTAGCTCGTTAACACCTACAACAGCCGAAGCACTGATTTGCACCCAATATTAGCTCAAAGGAACATCTTCATCCTTGATTACAAATGAAGATTTTGATATTCTTGAGAGATTTTAGCATGGTATGATAACTAACTATATTGCCTATTGTATTATTATTTATTATACTTGAGGCATAATGAAATGTCTTTATATGTTTTGTAGAATTACATTATATCAAAGATGGTGCTAGCTGTTCAACTTCTGCAACCTTTGTTGCATTCGAAGATGACTTAACAGTATTGTTGATTGAGTTTTCCCCTTTCAAAGCACTAATTATTGATTAAATTTTTGTTAATAGCCTTTCTCACATGATCTAGAGGATTAAAATGCCCATTGAACAATTTGGAGTTGGATCTTGTGCATTTATTCATCATTGTCATATTTTTCTCCAACATAGAAAGAAACTCTTCTTTCAAGTAGTATATTCCTGTTTTGAACCGTGGAAAACTTTTACGCATGAAATTTACTCATGAATTGTATTCCCATTGATAAGTCTGAGAAGATATTTTATGAACTAAGCTATTTGGAAACAAAAGGAAGAGTAAAGAAAGGACATAAAGTTTGGCAAATTGAGTTTGAAAGTGGGTTATTCAAGTGTAACAGTGCAGTGTGGAAGTGCCTTTCTGATATTGATCCAAATGTAAAGAGTGCATGGTCTGATAGAATACATTTGTATCCAATTGAGATACCTGTGTTTGACTGTTGAAGTTATTGTAGGTTCAAGAAGTATTAGCAAGGCCAACAAAGATGAAAATTAGGCACTTTATGATTTATTATTTTTCTTGTTTATACCTTATTGTCTTTCCATCCTAATCAGTATTTGTTATAAGTTAATTTTTCTGTCAACAATATTAAACAGCAGGAATTGCAAAAACATTATACATTAGGTATGTTGATTCAAAATCTTAAGGTATTGCACATGTTGATCATCTCTTATATAATTCATTTAGTCCACTTCTTGTCGAAGTAGAACTAACCACATACATTTGGATTTTAACTTAAGCATTTGAAGTGAGGTTTCACTTTGTAAACTAAGACAGATTATTGACCAGAACTCAGAAAAGTAAATGATTTATTTGACATGATACAGTTACATCTGTTTATGTACAATCAACGTTTTGCAACATTAGAATTTAAAAAGGATAAGGGAAAAAATGAGTGCGACATTGTATTGTGCAACTGTATGTCCTTTCTTTACTCTTTATTTTGTTTTCAAATTCATGAGGTTGATGATGAAGTTTTGTCTTTGTTAACTCTTGAAGTAAATCATTGCTGTTGTGTTAAATATGTTTTATACTGTGATGATTCTGTTTATAGAGTTGAGAAACTCTACTTGTTTACTTAATATGATTGAGTGTTGACTATGCATATCATATGTGCTGATCAATTCCTGGTTATTATGGTGATTCTCCTTTTGCTACACATTATATCATATTTGTAGCTAGAGAATTAAAGAGATTCATGAATTGCTTTGGTGATTTTACTAATGACTTCTTTTATGTGTTTCTAGTTCAGCATAGCGACAATCTAGTGTTATATGATATTTTAACTTGGTTAGGTTTCTTAATTCACCTTAATTGATCTTCCACTTTATTTATTCTATTTACTTTATTTGTAGATGTGATGGTTGGTGCAAAGAGATGTTGGAAACTTAGATGATGCAAAGAGATTTTGGAAGGTTAGATAGTTTTCTTCGTGAGTTATTTATGTTAGGATCAATTATGATTTATAGAGACATATTTCATACTTACTTTTTTGTGATCCTTTTTAGGTAACACATCATACTTTATGGTATTGTTTTTAATTGAGATATTGTTTGTGGAGACATACTTTGTAATCCATTTTATGTAACACTAAGTTTATAAATTTGATTTTTTAAAAAATTAGTTTTAATACTGATTTTTTTTTTATAAAATTGATTTTAAAACTAGTTGTTTTAAAGAAAATAAAAAACTGGTTTTGAGAGAAAGCGGTTTAAAAATGATTTTAAAAAAATTGGTTTTTTGTGAGAAACCGGTTTAGAACTGAACTGATCTACTTGTAAACCGGTTTTAAAAAATAAACTGGTTTTATATAAACCGTTCTAAAATCTAAACCAAACTATACATATAGTTTAATTTGATTTGATTTATGATCCATGCACACCCTTATGTATTGCACTGCTCATGTATATGATTGGGCTTTTAGCCCAACCGATTCCTTTTTAAAATTTGTATTATTATCTAAATAAATTTTAAAATTAGCTTAATTGAAATTACTAACTATATTAATTAATCATATATATTAATTACTCAATATATAATAATTATTTAATATAATTTTATAAAAAATATTGATTAATATTTTTTATCCATGTCAGCAATGCCTCCTCAGTAAAAATAAATAATTTATCCTACTCATATTTGCCACATATGCAAAATTGGAAAGGGACAAAAAAAATCTCAAAAATAAATAAATTTGAGGGATAAAAAATCTGAATTTTTTTAAAGGGGAACTAAAAGTTTAAAAATATGTAAATAAGGGGACCACAAATGCATTTAAACCTAGTTTTTTTAGTTGTTGTATAATGCTAGTTGTTGTTTATATTTAGATAATGTTAATGTTGTTATTTATTGTTTTTTTGAGTTGTTGATTTTATTGTTGTTGTTTTGTTGGTCTCCGGTTGTTATACTTAGCAATGTTTTGAAATCTATATTTTAGTGTTTAATTGTTGTTATGGAGTTTGAGTTTGAGACTAAAAGGACATTATAGTGACATAAAATACTGTTGAATTTATTATATCGAATGTCGATTGTTTGTTTCCCTAACTCCTCTTTAAACATATAATCTATTAAATTATTTTTAGAAATAGTAAACTGAAAAATTATGTTTTATTAGAAAAACCTCTAACACTAATATATTGTCCTCTTACCCATCATCTTCCATTGCAACATGCTGGGGAGTCCAAGAAGCGTCCTAAATGTTTTAATTATAAGCAACATAAATTTTTGACATTAAAGAGGACAAAGAGTACTCGTCCCAAAATACAAAAGAGATCATATCACCTACAAGTGATTACTTAACTAAGCCCAAACAAATATAACATCGGGTATGAGCACCAATCATCTCACCTAATGCACACCTGACCTTTGATCTTAGCCATGATCCACTCCTAAGACAACACGTTACTCAAAGTAGAAATTGCTTCCACTTCTAAGACTCTCCCTTAATTAAGATGTTATTTCTACAAAGTCATATGGCCCTGCACACAACTACCTACAATAAAGAAATAAACTCCACTTAAATCTACTTTTGAGCCTTGAACAAAATAGACTCATATGCATAGCAACCGAAGTCATTTCCTCCATTTCTTCCATTCCAAACCATACATCCAACTATTTCCAAACATGGGAACTAATTATACAGTTGAAAAACATACGTATGCATCTCGCTTTCTTCTACAACAAAACACAAAGGAAAAACCATGTTATATCTTTCTATGATCACGCCTCTCTCCTAGCCATTTCAATTTTTGTAGTTAGTCAGTTAAAAAGCATCCTCCAACCAAAAACTTGAACTTTGCTAAGAGCAACTAATTTCCATAAAACAACCAAAACTTTCAAAACTTCTTCAGACACAATTTTCCATGCATTAATTCATTCAGACACAAGTAACTAGTTTTCACTACCACGATTATTTCATTTTATGACAACACTTTAACCTCACCCAACAAACAACTGAGGTAAACGTCTTACACACACTACATATTATTTTTTCTAAAACAAAATCTAATCCCTCGGTTATTTAATAAAACTGAGTTCCAGTAACTGTAGTTTATTTTATTTTATTTCTGTTGTGAAACGATGCCCAAGAAAACATAGTATGATCAATTTCTTGATTAATAAGAAAACCATAAAGTAAAAGAAAAGAGAGGAGAGAAAATAAAGACAATTCAAAGTGGTTAAAAACTAAATTCTTGATTCAATTACACATTAGGGAACAATGTTTACAATTTAATCTCAACCACACAACTTTCTCTCTCTGATTAGGATTATTAAGGATGCATGGAGAAGTGAGAACTAGTATGCTATTTATAATAAAATTAAACCCTAGCTTTCAACTAACATACTAAACAATTGGCCCAACAAAATGACTTGATTCGACATGCTAACTTAAACAATAGGCTAACATAATTCTGCATGCAAGAATGAACTTCGACTACAACATGCACATATTCAACTGGTGTCAAACCATGAAGCTAACCTTGTCGAGGTTAAAGTTCGATCTTAGTCACATAATTCCACAAAACTTATTTTTTTGGAGTTATGTGCTAAGTACACCCTGAATCCATAATTCACTCCTTGCAAGATTCATTGCTTGAAACCACTGGGACATCAGATGATTCATAATCATCTTACACAATGCTTGTATTACCATTATCCTTTCCACCATGATTATTCATTCGATTAGGGAAAACCTTTCTTGTATGTACCTCCTTCTTACAATGATAACACCTAATTGCAGGAGCATTACCACCATACAAATTCTATAGAACATTACCCTTCTTCTTCTAAAACCGACAATCTTTGTTCAAGAATTTCCCCTTAATAGACAAACCTTCACCAATAGAAGATTGCTTGTGCTCATTTCATTCGTTCAAATCCTTAGAGTACAAGGCTAATTAAACTTCTTCAAAGTTCAATGAATCTCTTCCATACAAGAGAGTTTCTTTGAAGTGAGCGTGAGATCTTGGTAAAGAAGAACACAATAGTAACGCTTGATCTTCATCATCAATCTTGACCTCGACATTTTCAAGATCAACAATCAACATGTTAAACATATCCAGCTGCTCAGCCAATACTTTGCCTTCACTAATCATGAATGAGTATAAAGCTTCCTTTAAGTAGAGACAATTGACCAAGGATTTGGTCATATACAACCCTCGAGTTTGCTCCATACACGAGTTGTAGTTTTCTCCTTCGAGACCTGCTAGAGAACCTTATCACCAAGGCTCAATATGATGGAACTGTGGGCTTTCTCTATCATTTTCATCTTCTCCTTCTCCGTTAGAGAAACATCCATCTTTTCTGATCCTTCCAATGCTTCTAACAAACACTGCTGAACCATTACGACTTGCAACTTCAAGCGCTAAAAACCGAAATCATTCAGACCGATGAATCTCCCAATCTCATACTTTGTGGAAGGCATTTTATTCTCTATGATCACTGCAACAATTTATTTTGAAAAGTTGCCCAAGAAAACAGAGTATGATCGGTTTCTTGATTAACAAGAAAATCATAAAGTAAAAGAAAAGAGAGAAGAGAAAAGAAAGACAATTCAACGTAGCTAAAAACTGGATTATTGATTTAATTACATATTAGGGAACAATGTTTACAATTGAATCTTAACCACACCACTTTCTCCTTCTTATTAGGATTACAGGGGATTCATTGAGAAGTGAGAACTAATATGTTATTTATAAGAAAACTAAACTCTAGCTTTCACATAACATACTAAATAATTGGCCCAACAGACTGACCAAATTCGACATTCTAACTTAAACAACAAGTAACATATTTTTGCATGCAAGAACGGACTTCAACTATGACATGCACATCTTCGACTACTGTTGAACCATGAAGCTTTACTTGTTAAGGCTACAATTCAATTCAAATACCACAATTTCTTTAAAACTGACGCCTTTCTTTTTTGTTTAGTTTTTATTTAATTATTGAATAATCTATTCCATCAGTTCCTCTAATAACCGATGGGTATGATACCTAGAATTTACTATAAAAAGACTCGTTCACTAAGGTTTACCATAAAACTAACTCAAATATACATCTGCTCCATACTCGTAAACATCATACTTTGGGATGGATTGATAGACACAAAAATTCTTTAGTTCTATGTTTTTGTTCTTATAACACCAATCTTTAACAAATAATGTTTCTGTTCTTGCAATATATCTCATATAATGTTGTCGTTATTGTTGTTGCTGTTGTCGTTGTGTTGTTGTTGTTTTAAAATAACTCCCCAATGATGTAAATCAAAGAAAAAATTCTATAATCACTACGCCAAAGAAGACCTTTAGCAGTGCTTTTTTTTGCCTTTAACAGCGCTTAAAAGCGATGCCAAAGGTGGCGCTGCTGTAGGTAAAGGCAGCGCTTTTTTTCCTTTGAAAAGCGCTGCCTTAGGTCCCCTTTAGGCTGCGTTTTTCCACTAAAAGCGTTGTCTTTTGTTCCCCTTTAGGCAGTGTAACGCCCCGGTTTCGTCTTATTTAATTAATCGAGTTGATTTAATTATTTTTATTATTATATTATTTTATTCTTGACTTTTATTTGAGAATATATTATTTTTCATCTTGATTATGTTTTATCGAGTTTTGAGAGCGTTTGCGAGATATTTGAGTGTAGGGGTATTTTGGTCTTTTTGTTGGGTTAGATATTCGTTTTTATATAAATAGAAAGAAAGAGAGAAAAGATAGTAAGAAAAGAAAAAGAAAGAAGAGAAAGAGAAGAGAAAGAGAAAAGAAGAGGAAGAAGAGAGAAAAGAGGAGAAAGTGGGAAAAATCGGGAAAAGCTCCGTTTCACTCGCGATTAATCGGGTAAGGGTGTGAAATATTGTTATCCTAACTTTGTGTATGATTATGTATGTGTTTTGTGTGGATGTTTTAGTTGCTTTTCCATATGTTTCCGTTTAGGTCGAATTGGACATAATCGATAGAAACCGATGTTTTCGCAGATGAATTTCGAAATAAATTGCGTAGATTAGTCGTATGAGGTTAGGCCGAGATTATAGAAACTCGTTTGGTTGAAATCGGTTGATATTGTGAGTTTTGACATTTTTGGGGTTTTGAGAATGTGAGATTTTGGTGAAAATCGAATGTTGTGGAATCGGTGTTTTTTTTATCCTAACATGTTGGTATGTATTTATGGAGGATTACCATGTATTTATTCGGAAGAAAGTAATTGAATCGGTCGGGTTTCCGGAGGGTTTTGTGTTAGGGCAGCAGCTTGTTTTTCTGATTTTTAACAGGTACAATCGATTGCAGCAGGATGCAAATGGATTGCACATATGTAAAAGGGCGAAAAATGTGATTTCTGGGGCCGTGCAATCGATTGCACACAGGTGTAAATCGATTGCACTCTGCTGTTCTTTTTCAAAAATTTGGTTTTTTAAAAGTTGCATAACTTTTTCGTCGTTTATCCGTTTTAGCTGTTCTTTATATCGATCTGAAGCTAAAAATATGTTCTATCATTTGGTGAAAAGAAATATTATTTTTAGCCGACTTTTGGCCGACTTTACCGATTAATCGTGAATAGTTGTTTTTGATGAAATGAATGTGTGGTTATGAATGTGTTGTGGATATGCTTGTGGAGTGAACCCTTGGTTGGGGAATTCTTTGTGAATTGTGGCTCTTTGGTGAATATATGCATTGTTTGAGTTAAATGATAATGCATGTTGATTGTGAATATATGATGAGATGTTGTGATGATGGATTGTTGTGGTTTGTGATGATATACATTGTTTATATGAGATTCAATGTATGTTGTGTGGTGACCTTTATGGTTTGAAATGCATTGTTTGAATTGATTTGCAATGCATGAGTGTGATGATGTGGATTAATTCATATGGTTGAATTGTGAATGTATGGAATTCATGAGTTGAAATATATGCATGATTATGGTTGCATATATGTGTGAAGATGCATTTGATTGTCATGAGTTCTTGTGTGTCAAGCATCATGATATGCATCTTGTGATCGTGTGCCCATGTGGGGTGTGAGCGATCGGATCGTGTGCCCGTGTGGTGTGTGAGCGATCCAGAAACGTCGTGTGCCCATGTGGGGTGTGAGCGACGGATTGGTTCCAGAGGGAATCTGCTATAACGTCGTGTGCCCATGTGGGGTGTGAGCGATGGTTATAGACGATCGTGTGCCTATGTGAGGACCTAAAGCGATCGGATTGTGTGCCCATGTGGGGACCTAAAGCAATCCATAAACGTCGTGTGCCCATGTGGGGACCTAAAGCGACGGGTGAACATCGTATGCCCGACGGGGAGTTACACTAAGTAACGAGCGATGGTTCCAGCAGAGTTCTTCAATTGAACTTGAGATGATGAGTCGGTACCGCATTGCATTTGCATAGAGTCGTGAGTCGGTCTCTATGATTTGCATTTCTCATCTTTAAATGATGCATTGGTGAATAAACATATATGTGTATGTTTATGTGGAATAATAAGAATTGTGAAAGTAAGCATTATGAGAAATATGCTTGGTTTTATATATATATGCCTTGCGATGTATATTGAGTGAGATGTGATGATTGTGACATAGTAAACATTGATATATGTATGTTTATGGGAAATGATATAAACTGTATCTTATAATGATGCATTATTGAATGAACAAGTATGTGTGTGTTCATGTGGAATGATGATAATGGTGAATGTATGCATAATGAATATGCTTGATGATATATCTATATTGTGATATATGAGGAGTTGTGGTGAGAATATGTGTTATATGTTTATGATGTAGTACATAATTATATGCATTGTTATTATGATAATATTTCTCACCCTTCTGCTATTTTATGATGCTCTATGAGGCATTGTAGATTAGGTATCTGGTGGTCTTTTGTGAAGTGTGTCTTCATACCTTGTTGGTCGGTTGGCTCTGATATGTAGCACTGGGTAGCTAGGACGTTTTGATCTTTTTGTGATACATTTGCATATGTATTTTGCTGATGAATTTGTTTATATAAACATGATGTATATATATACGTTGATGTATATATGTGGTTGTTATTCAATATTTTAGATGGTTCCGCTTTTATTCTAAATATTGAGATGTGGGTATAAGGACAGAGATCCTTTGTTGTTTGAAAGTTACCCCACTGTTGCATATCATTTGTTGAGCAGGTGTTGTATGTGTTTAATTTCATGCATAATGTGACATTCTCTTTTTATGCCGTAGTTACAATTATACTCTGATGAAATTTTCAATACGTGCCTAAATGATTTAATTGATTATTTGGGGGTATAGAAAGCGGTGTTACATTAAGTGGTATCAGAGCCAGTGTTGAGTCGGTTGTTGAGTCTGTTGGTGTGACAGTTGAATACTGTCGTTGTTGTTTGTCCCTTAGTACGTGATATGTGTGTGAAACACTGTCAGTGCTTTCTGGTTTTCTAATCCTTTGTTTTCAGGAGTTAGAATGAGATAAGTGGGGGAGAAGCTGGTACTTCTCCATGTTGCTTCAGGTGTGGAGCGCTGGCTCAGTGTGTTGTGAATTGCAAGATTGTAAGTGTTGTTTGGACAGTGTTGTTCCCGATTCCGTAAGAAATGCGGAGGTAAGGTTTATGTCAACTAAGGATTTGTGCCTTAGGTAGTTTTGTGTATGGGATGCAAGAAAGGCTATTATAGTTTGGTAAAGACGGTTTATGCCCCATCATGATTGTCGACTGTCTATTGGCAAATTGAGGAACTGATCACCCTTAATCTCTTGTTGATAGTAGATGGAAATTATGTTGGATGGAATAGGCGGGTCTTTCCGGCTTTGATAGTGTGCGAAATGAATTGTTTGGAATTTAAGGAGATGATTACAGATTGTTTTGATGAGTCGATGAAGATGCTAATATCGGAAGATGAAATGGATTAGAGGTTTTGGTATGTTAGTCCAGTTGGGAAGTCATTGAGAGAGAATGATTGGGTTTTATTTAAGGACTGCTTCACAGATAGTAGAGATTGAACTTAATTGGACGAAGGTGAAAAGTTGAGGTTTATATCTGCTAAGTAAGTAGGAAACTCTTAGTAGATGGGAATAAGATGTTTGTTTTGTCTGTGATGGTAGTGTTCTGGGAATTGGCAGGAAGTCGCAGTGATGGGCCGTCAGTTGGGCATAGTTTTCAGATGTGTTTTTGGATGGAACATTAAGGTTTTGTCTTAGAGAGCTCCAGTATTGTTGGTAACAATAGGAAGGATGATGGAATGGAATAACAAGTATAATGGTATTGAGACTATGGACAGCAAACTTAGAGTTCTGGTGGGTTTGGAGTCTTTGGAGTTTTAAGGCATTAATGGAAATTGTGAGGAAACCCTTGTGGGTGGATGTAACATTGTGTTTGAGAATTCATTTTGGTTAGTTGTTGATACATGTTGGAATTGCGGAATTGGACGGTCAGGAGAAGAAATTGGGTATGGATTACTAACAGTTGAATAAGGTAATGATTGAGAATAAGTATCCACTTTCATGAACAGATGACTAGAATGGTTTGGTTGAGATTGAGTGAGTTACAATCGTTTGGAATGTTTGATAAGAGTGGTGAATTATGTGAGTTGAGGTTTTGATCGATTTAATGTGACTGGTTAGGTTTGTTATCCTCGGAATAGGTTGTTATTTACTCGGTTAAGCTTGTATGTGAGTAACCTGTTACCCAGTGAAAAGTTTTGCAAAAGCTTTAAGGATTTATATCTTTTAGATTTTGGTTGGGAATTGCAACGTACAGTGATGGTATTTGGTGTTAGTAACGCGTCTCTAATGTTTATGGAGTAGAGGAATCGTATCTTCCATATTTAATTGGATAAGTTCATAGTGGTTTCGATTAAGGATATTTGGATTTGTTATAAACTCAGAGGAAGAATGAGTAAAGTGTTTGAGATTTGAATTACAAGTGTTGAAAAGAGACGAAGTTTTATGCTAAGTTATTCGAGTGAGAATTTTGGTTGAAAAGGGTTAGTTTCTTGGAAATGTTATTTCAGATGAGAGTATGGTTAATGGATCCATCGAAAGTAGATGTAGTTCTACATGAGAGGCTCCGAAGTTAGTTAAGGAGATTAGAAACTTTTGGACTCAGTTGGTTGTTATTACAGGTTATGGAAGACTTTGTTAAGTTCGTACTTCTGGTATCTCAGTTGACTTACAAAGGGTGAGTCGTTTGTTTGGATGTTCGTTGTGAGTAAGTTTTGGTGAGCTGGAGTAGAAATTGTCTACGGTTTCAGCTTTGATTTTGTGTAATCCTAATAAACCGGTTGTGGGGTATTGTGATGTGTCTTTGATGAGTTTAGTCAACGTGGTAATGCAAGAGGGTAAAGTCGTGGCTTATGCTTTACGACAATTGAGGATTTATAACAGGATCTGTATTATTATGGATTTGGAAATTGGTTGCGGTGGTATTGTGTTGGAATATTTGGAGGTATTATCTTTATGGTTCTAGGTTCGAAGTGTTTGGTAATCGCAAGGATATTGAGTACTTGTTTGGTCTAAAGGAATAGAGTATGAGACAACAAGGATGGTTAGAGTTCGTGATGAGTTATGAATTTGGCTTGGATTATCCTTCGGGGAAAAGCTGTTGTTGTGCCTGAAAAGTTAAGTCGGAAGTTTCTATGCATGTCTGTTTTGATGGTCAGGGAGTTAGAATTATTTGAGCAATTCCGAGACTTGTGTATGGTGTATGAGATAACACAGGAGAGTGTGAGGTTGGTAATATTAAAGTGAACAGTGATTTTTGGCGAATATGAGAAAAAGTTAGACTTTGGACGTGAAATTGATAGTTTTGAGGGTTGCGAGTAATCAGAGTGCTCAGCGGAAGCGTGAGGTGGCACGTTTTGTATTTACGTGTGGGACTTGTAAGAGTTCATAGGTTGAACATTGAGAACATGTAGGAATGATGAGACCATTGGACGTTTCAGAATGGAAGTGTTAGGTGAAAGGTTTAAATATTATTCATGGGCTACTATGTAGATGGATGTTTTGGTTGTATGTTCGATTGGGAATCGTAGCATTGTTGTAATTAGGTTGTGTGACAAGGATGTTGGTATTCTAGTTTTGTAGAGGTTGTGGAATCGATGTTGTGTCATGGAACTTGTGTTCTTGTTTGTGTTGTTGCCTCGTTTCCATCGTGATGGTTCGAGTGTGTGTGGCTAATTCCTATGATGGGGAATTAGGGGAGTGTTATCTGTGGTGATGGTAACGATCTTGTTGTGTTTCGGTTCTAGAGTGAACATGTGTGTTGGTATCGTGGTTTTCCTTGAGTTGTGAGTTGGTCGTCAAGTGCATTGTATGGGCTTTGCATCTTGTCGTTGTTGTTGTCGTCGTTGTCGTGCCGTTGTTGTATCTGCTGTTAGCACGGTGGTTTGTCAGTTGTGTTATTTGTGGTGTGCCTTTTGTTGGCAAGTTGGTTTGTTAGTCGGATGCGAGAGTCGTGTCCGGAGTTGTTCGTCTCAGTATATTTTCGAGGATGAAAATGTCTAAGTGGGGGAGAGTTGTAACGCCCCGGTGTAATACCCCAAATTTTGACCACTTAGATTTCCCATCATTGTGAAAATAATCATCACAATATGGATGTACCTTTATGCTTCATTAGTCTCCCCAAAGATGGGTGAGCATCCAATACAATCAAAATTAGGGTTTCAAGCCCTCTCTGAGTGCTTAGACAAAGGATCAATCAAGAAATGACCTGATCTTCAACTTTTCTAATCTCTCAAACATCCACAATGGATCAAAAAGGACTCCCACTTCAAGGATTAAGCACAAGGCTGCTTCCTTCTAGGTGGATCAAGTCTCAAGATCGACAGTGTCACCAAATTAGGGTTTTGGTCGACCAGGGTCTCCAGATGGAAATTTTCATCTGGGCACAAGGCAATGATCCAAAACATAACCTAATATGCTTCATGGAACCTCATGAACCCATGCATCAAGTCAATTTTGCCTCAGGGGATGCATTCATCAAAAATCAGGAATTAGGGTTTCTTGACCTAATTCACCCCTAAGTTGACTTTTGGGACAAACCATGAGCCAAGACCTCAAGAGATGATTTGAGGGTCTCTAATACACCATATTGATCCATTTGGAACAATGGATTGATCCAAGAAGCTTGAGCAACAAGTCTCATTTTCATCTGCACCACAATTAGGGTTTTAAGGGAAAAGTCAACTGTAACTTTGACTTTTGACCAAGACATGCTCCCAAACCCTAATACATGATTGAATATACCCTATGACACCCATGGAACATGTCCATCAAGTTTGATTTAGGTCAAGGATATGATTTCCTGAAGAATTGCACAGTTTGGAATTCATCTGATAAAAAGTCAACTGTGCACAAAAGTCAACTTTGACTTTTTGAGATTTTTCACCAAAATGGATTTTTAACCCTAAAATGATGTTAATGTATGATTTGAATCATCATTCATCAAGAAAAATCAAGAAAAGTGAGATAACTTGTAAAAGGGGTAACCATAAAACTTAGAAATTTTTCTAAGTTAAAAATAAAGTGGCAAAGGTACCATCTTTGGAGGACCATAACTCCTAAACCAGAAGGCCATTTTTTCTCATCCAAAGATGGATTTGTATCCCTCATTATCACCTACAAAAACTTCAACTACAAGTCATTCCAATTCATTAAGGATTTTGAGTTATGGAGTGATCAAAGTGGCTGAAAAGTGAAAATGTCACTTTTTCCAACACTTAGTGAAATTTTCACTAAGTCAGATTCTGCCTCACTTTTTGCCAAATGTAGGGGGATTTTTCACTTGGAATCAAAAGAGATCAAAACCAAACTTGTTCAAACAGTTGTTGTATCATGTAAGAGCTTTCCAAAATGGCCAAGAACATTGCCAAATTCAACCTACACCATGAGATACAACATTGCCAAGTTGCCTTGCTGAAATCTGTCAAGGCAAGGCAGAATTTGCAACTTTGGTCGATTTGCCAAAATCAGCCAAATTCAATTGCTCCAATCCACTTGGACACCTCAGAGGATTAAATCTAAAGGGGACAATCACTGAGCCAAGCCTCCAAGGTCCAAGGAACAAGGAATAGCATGTTGAACCTAGAGTTGCCAAAATAGGGACAAGACTTCAAATTTGGAATGAGGCATTCAATGGAACCATCAAGGTGGCATGGACTGAGCCATTCTCATCTGAAATCAGTCAAGACTTATCCAAGACCAAGGGGACCAAAGCTCTGTGCCCTAACCTCTAGTCAATGGCTAGAGGAGACTTGGATTTTCATTTGCCAACATTGGCCAAACCTACTTACCAGCTGCCATGCACTATTCCTTGCAAAACAAACTTGCTCTACTATAAATAGAGCTCAATTGTGGTCAGTTTAAGTACACCAAAGCCATCTAACAGATGCTTTCCTCAAAATCTCTTTCTCTTGGCAAAAATGCCTTTCTTAGCAAGGTAGCTATCGGGTTTTGAGTTTGAGAGCAATTCTGCACAAACCAATCACTCACACACCTCACATACATCACATATGAGCTGATCAAACACTCACATAACTTCTGAAACATCAATTTCATGAAATCACCAGCTGGTTGCTCAAATTTTCAAACAAGGTGCAGCTGAGGTACCACAAAATGATCCAGCCAATTTCAATCAAGTCCAACCATCCAAACACAATCCATAGGGTGTAGGGAAGCTGTTCAGATCATCACCACTCATCTGTAACACCTCCAAATCAAAAATCACTCTGAACTTGCTGTCACGACTTGGAGGTAAGCCTAAACTTGGTCATCTCTCAATCTATGCATATTTCCTCGCACAATAATTTGGCCATATGTTCATAATCATGCATGGAATGTTTTCCCTCAATTAATTGCATTGTTTGAATCGTGTATCAAAAATCCTAGCCTTCATGCAGAAATTAGGGTTCTTGAGGTTTCTTCGTGATTTCTTGTTGTATGTTTAATTTAAATGAAATTAAAGTACATAGACATGATCGTGAGGTTGAGGCGAGCATAATGATATGTGGATTGCATGATATGATTACGTATTCATGGAGATTGGATAGAAAATGCAAATCTGAGAAACCCAGAAAAACGCGCGTGTTCTTGCTTGTGTTCTTGGCGCCTTTTTTTTCAAATTCAAATATTTGAATTTTGTGATTTTGTTTAATTGATTCAAAAATTAATTTCTCTCTGAGTTTTAATGATTTTGAGTTGATTCTTTTTTTAATAATTCACAAAAATGTTAAAATATTTTATTTTATCAAAAAATCCCATAAATATTATTTATTTCATATAATTGATATTTTTGTAAAGAATTAATATTTTGATTGTTTTTGGCATTTTAAATATTTTTTCTACATTGATTTTGCAACTTTTAATGCTTTCTAATTATTTTGTAGGTTAATACTTAATTTTTGAAGCATTAATCCAAGATCACAATTTGTTTTCCATGTGTTAAACAATTTTTGATCATTTTAATTGAATTTTTATTCAATTAAATACATTTTGAAAACAAATTAGGGTTTTGGATTAATTCAACCCTCATTTCTTTTTCTTTAAAACCTTTTTGGGCCTCTTGAGAGAGTGTAAGACCCATCCCCCCTTGTACAAAAACTTTTTTGGGCCTCACTCATTGTATAAGTCCCTCTGTACAAGTAAACGGCGCGATCGTCGCCCGTTTAAAAATAAAAATCATCTGGGCCTCTCCTTGAGCTATAAGACCCATTCAAAACACTTTGGGCCTCTATTAGAGTGTAAGACCCAATCCCCCTTTTAACCAAAACATTTTGGGCCTCACTTATTGTATAAGTCCCTCTGCGTTAAAAGAAAATCTCGGCGCGATCGCCATTTTTAAACGAAAAATCATTTGGGCCTACCCTCGTGTTATAAGCCCCTCTCTTTTCTTTAAACCTTTTTGGGCCTCTTGAGAGAGTGTAAGACCCATCCCTTTGTACAGAAAACCTTTTTGGGCCCCAGTCACTTGTATAAGTCCCTCTGTACAAATTCAACAGTGCGCTCACTGATAAAACCCTGGGCCTCTCCTTGAGCTGTAAGCCCCAAACCTTTCTTTTTCAAAGCACTTTCTCCTTTGATTTTGAATATACTGTTGTTTTCAATCTTTCTTTGTTGAACAACTAACCAAACAGCATGGAAGCACTACAACCGAGTAAGTGGTTATCGCTTTCATTTACTGCTTTCATATTATAAACTGTATTGTGGGGCTGCTCACTGTAAGTCTCCTTTCATAAACTCATATCTACTATGTAATAATAGTATAGATATTTCGAGTTTCCCCGGCAACTACGTCTAGAACTAGGTGACGCCGTTTCACTTATTCGTAGAAATAGACGCCTAGATCCCCAATAGGAGCACCAGATACAGTCTTTTCTTCGGTTGTCCTCCTTAGGAATCGTCAAGAAGCTCTACTCCCCAAGATGAATGTATTCTCCGTGAATGGCATCTTTGAGTTTCTTCCCAATTCTCGAACTTTCCTGACTTGATATATTCCTTGTGGATAGCTTGCCTTGAATGTCTCGGGGTTTGGGTACCCACTACGGTCATAATCTTGGACCTTAACTAAGGAACCCTCTTTAAAAGTTAAAAGTCGCTGGATAGTAAACCTCGCACGTTTACCAGTGGTTTTCATATTTAAAAGAGTTATCTCTCCTAATGGAAAGGAGATGATAGACCCACGGGCTTCTTAAAAGCATCGGCCTCCTCTTGGGCATTATTCAAGGACCCTACGGCTTCTTAGAAGTATTCACAGCCTCCTCTTAGGCTTCGTATAATGATCTCTTCCTCCGGGAATGATAGCCTCCTCTTGGGCTTCGTACAAGGACCCGTCGGCTTCTTAAAAGTTCCCAGCCTCCTCTTGGGCTTCGTACAAATTGTCCCGACGACCTCCTAGAGGTATAGGAACAGAACCTAGTCATCCTCATAGAACAGTCCTTTCATAGAGTCTACTACTGTTTCTCGAAGCATAGTACAAAAGATAAAACTCTAGACACGGATAGTCTAACTTCCTTGAGTTTCAAAGACATTCTCAAGCATCCTTCGTTAAATAGGAAGGAAACCCGCAGACTCAGATAGTCTCGATACCCTTTGGATTTCCCGTTTCCTCAAAGAGAAGGAAATATCCCTGATCCTCAAATTAAATCCCTGTGTACAGTGTTACTCATATAAGAACTGATTTTCTCTTTTAAATCAGTATATTGGATCTGTCACTCAACTGAAACAAACTTTTTGCCTCTATCTCGGGCTTCGTACGAGTCACAAAGACTCTATCGTCGGGTCAAAAACTTTTAGCCTCTCTCTCGGGCTTTGTACGAGACACAAATTAGCCTCCTCTTAGGCTTTGTATAACGATATGCCCCACTGGGTCAAAACCTTTTAGCCTCTCTCTCGGGCTTTGTACGAGACACAAATTAGCCTCCTCTTAGGCTTTGTATAATGATTTTCCTAGCAGAAATTAGCCTCCTCTTAGGCTTTGCATAAGAAAACCACTAGTTGATCCAATCGACCTTTTAGCATCAAAGTTGTGCCTCGTTCACAGTACACAAACATCAACAACTCCTCTCCCTTCATCTAATCGCTGTAAGCGGCAAGCCTCTGGATCATCTACATCCATGCCACTGTCCCTCTTTTAGCATGAGAAATTCCTAAGGAAAGATGGCATTGCTCTATACTAAGTTAAAGTCTTCTCCTTCAGGTTAAAACCCTTTCTTCGGAAATTATGGCATTGCTCGGATCCGCGTATCCCAGTTAAAGTAATTCTCCTTCCCCCTCTTTAGAGATGACAAATTCTCTCTAAAGTAGAGGTCTTTCAGCTTCACGTCTTGGGCTTTGAACAAGACACAAATAGACCTTTTAGCTTCACCTCTTGGGCTTTGAACAAGATACAAATCACCTTTCGCTTCATGTCTTGGGCTTTGAACAAGACACCAAAACACCCATTTCCTCCCATAGAATAGGAGGAACTACGAACGCTCTGATTTCCCTGTTTCGGTAAACGGGAATACGTAGGCATAAGATCGAAAGAAAAGATCTTAGCGAGCGCAATCAACAAAAAACCCAAATCCCATATCTTCGTCAATCAAAAGCAGTAATTCAAAAGCACCAGTCCTAAATCCTAATCCTTATTCCCCGCCAGAAACATTAAGCCCTAGAAAGAAAGAAACCTGTATTGGCGAAATACGAATAACCAGTACAAAGGCCCCCCCACATTGATAGCATCCGTAACCTAACAGACCACTGTTTAAACTCAGTATGCAAGCAGGGTTAATTGGAGACATCTATTTCCCTTCCTTATTCAGCTCACAATAGGATAAAAAATGAATCGACCTGTAGTTTAAGCTCAAACCGCAGAGAGCAACCATCGCTTAAGAACCGCGTCCAAAATCGCTCGTTACAGAAATGTGGCGCCCACCGTGGGGCCGATCTTTCTTTATTTCTGTTTTCCTTGTAAAATGGCGACTCTGCTGGGGAGTCATTGCCAAGATCTTTCTGCCTTAGGGCATCATCCCCGTTTTCTATGGAAAATGGGAACTCTACCGAAGAGAAAGATTGACCTATGCTGGTCCATCTCTTAGGCAGGGAACCACAGATTGGGGCTTCCGCCGGGGAACCCATTTCTGTCATGAACTTAAGATTCATAGCTTTATAAGTCTAGGATGATTAGGACAAATATATATACTGCATTTCCTAATTGCTATACGTGTTTATTTTTCTGCTACTGGGAATGCGTGTGATGCCGCATGTGGTGAGATTGAGTATACACTTAAGATAAGTGATGGCGACGGGGTCGACCATCAACCTCAGTGGAGGCTGACCAACGCAACCCATTCACTCTTATAGCCAATGGGTCGGTTGTTAAGTCTGAGAAGCTGAGGAGCCAAACTCTTTCGTAGTGCGGAAACTATCAGAAATAGTTGTTACGCGATACTACCCTCATTTGAGGCTGGTGATCTATTCTCGGTGAATGGCACTTACTCTAAGATTGCTCTACAACTCGCTGGCGATCCGCTTGTTGTTTTGCTTTCCTGGGAGGAGCTGATGATAATGAGTACAGGTACAAAAATCACCCTAGTATAAACCTTTGGGGATGGGTAGAGCCTTGACTTCATGACAACGACCCTTTGACCCCATGTTTTTTCTATGTTTTTGTGTGCTGCATTCATGCATTCATTTAATAAAACATTAAAACATTCAAAAAATTTCTCTTCTAGTCTCTCTGTTTTTCAAATAAAACTAAGATTGTGATTGCAAATATCAAAGAAAAAGATTGCATTAATGGATTTCGGTAGAAGGAGAACTCGCCAGTATACCTTCAAGGTTCCAAAACTAGGGGATTTGAGAAGGTTAGCAAGGATGGTCTTTAACCCAGAGGCTTTTAGAGCCAAGCACGGTGGTTTGCTACCACTGTTAAGAGTCCATGTGATTGAGGGGATCATGGACGCGCTCATTCAGTTCTACGATCCGGTTTATCATTATTTCACATTCCTGGATTACCAGCTATCACCAACGCTGGAGGAGTATTCTCATCTGACCGATTTACATTTCACTGATCGAGCTCCATTTTCTGGACTGGAAGAAATTCCAAAGAATCAGACCATTGCAAGAGCAATTTATTTGGACGAGTTTGAGGTCGAGACTCACCTGATTACTAAGGGTGGCACCCAAGGTTTGCCAGCCCAGTTCCTGACCAAGAAAGCTCTGTACTTTGCTAGTATAGGGAACATGACTGCTTTTGAAAGCATCTTTGTCTTGCTCACCTACGAATTATTTTTGTTTCCCAACATCAATAACTTCGTCGATATCAACGCTATTAAGGTTTTTCTCATTGGAAACCCTGTGCCGACTTTGCTCGCAGATGCGTATCATTCTGTACACTTGGGAAATTTGTACAGCGGAGGGGAGATCACATACTGTGTACCTTTGCTCTACAAATGGTTTATCTCTCACTTGCCTAAGTCTGCCGCTTTTTGGTATTTCAAGAGTGTCTTACGTTGGTCGCAGAAGATCATGTCTCTCACCAACTCTGATATAGATTGGTGTAATAGGATTTATGAGGGAATCAGAATCATTGACCGTTGTGGAAACTTCCCCAGCGTACCCCTCATAGGAACTAAAGGAGGAATCAACTATCATCCGATATTAGTTCTTCGTCAATTTGGATACCCGATGAGACACATCCCACTGGGTGTTCATCTGGAAGGTCTTTTCTTCAAAGAAGGAGAAAGTGACAGAGCACTAAAGATGGAAATAGTGCAAGCTTGGAAACATGTTCATAAGAAAGGACGAGAGTCTCTGGGAAAACCGGACTGTGTCTCGGTGGAGCCTTATCTCCATTGGGTACAAACTAGAGCTCTCAAGCTAAAGATACCTTATCCTCGTTACGGAATTCTTCCGCCGAGGGAAATTGTCATGTACTTCATGACGGAAACTGAAAGGCTTCAGGTTACTCTCAACAAAGTTCAAAAGGAAAGAAGATCTTGGAAGAACAAGTACCGCACCCTCGACGTAGAGTGTATCCAAATACAGCAATTACTGAAAGAGAAAGATGCTCTGATTGAAATTTTGGAGCAGCATGCTGTAGAGAATCAAGATGACCAAAGGAATTTGCTCGCTCCTTTCACTTGGCAAAGGAATGACAACCCGACAACGGCCCAAGAGCCCCGGTCGAAGAAACGGGAGATATCAGAATCAGCACCCGGTTTCTCCTCAGAGAGGACTCGGGACCCATTAGTTTAGGTTTTTGTTTCTGCACTTTGTAATCTACTGTATTTCCATTTCTGTAATCCTTTGGAATTCAATAAAAAGGGGTTTCCCCACTGTTTGATATTTACAATCTAATTGTCGAAGTTTATTTTAATTAAACCTAAAAACAATTAATATAATCATTGCATTCATCATTCTCACATCGTGTATTCTCCTTACCTACGAATCTCACGTTTGTGTCTCGATTCTAGAGTCAAACTGTCTCATTCGTATAATACTCGGGCCAATCGTCAGAAAAAGATGGATGATCTTGAGGAAGAAAACAGAGAGTTGAAAGAAGAGATCGGCGCTCTGAGAGAGGATATGAGAAAGCTTCGTAACGACATGCAAGCCATGGCAGAAGCTCAGCTACAAAGAACTGTGATCTCGGAGATCACCTCAACGCCCATCATAGAAAAGTATGATCCTAGGTATCAGATGCCGAAAGATCGTCCTTGGGGCATGCCTGTTAACTATATCCCGGAAGGATATGTTCCGCCGATCACTGAAGATCAGGGAATCGCAACAGAAGCCGCTGGGCCTGAAGGTTACAAACTTCGGGAAAGCGAAGATGCCAGGGGCATACTCAAGACTCCTGAAGGTTACAAACTTCGGGAGGCGCCAAGACTTACTGCTGTAGTCACGGTACCACCCCCTGTGGTGCACACTGTCCCGGAAGGACAGATTCCATGGACACCTTCTGATAAGAAGGAAACTATGTTTGACATAATGGATGAATTCCAGGAGCGGTTCCTGGAAATGCAGAAGGAGCTGCAAGCCATTCGCGGTCAGGATCTATTTGGAAAGGACGCCGTAGACCTCTGCTTGGTCCTAAATATGAAAGTCCCGCACAAGTTCCAAGTGCCCGACTTTGAAAAATACAAGGGTAACTCTTGCCCTCAGAGCCATCTGGTGATGTACGCTCGGCGGATGTCAGCTCAGACGGAGAATCAGGACCGACTGATTCACTACTTCCAGGATAGTTTAACCGGTGCCGCACTCAAATGGTACATGGGTTTAAACCGTACTACGATCAGTACATTCACAGATCTTGGTACTGCCTTCGTCCAACAATACAAGTACAATTTGGACATGGCACCCGACAGAGATCAACTCAGATCAATGTCGCAAAAGGAAAAAGAAACCTTTAAGGAGTGTGCTCAAAGGTGGCGTGAAATTGCCGCTCAAATTTGTCCACCTCTTGAGGAAAAAGAGATGACAAAGATCTTCTTAAAGACCTTAAGCTCATTTTACTACGGCCGAATGGTCGCTAGTGCACCCAGTGATTTCACCGAAATGGTCGGCATGGGTGTACGTCTTGAGGAAGCCGTCCGAGAAGGACGTTTGGTAAAAGACACTGGATCAGCGAGCGGTACTAAAAAATACGGTAGTGCTCTCCCTAAGAAAAAAGAGCAAGATATTGGGAATATCTCTCTCGGAAAGCAAAGGCGACGTTATCAGCCAGAAGCAGCTGTTACTCCTGCTATCGGCCCCGCGCCTGTTCCTATGTATCAACCTCAGGTTGCGCAGAACCAACCTGACCAACAAAGGACACAACAGCCTCTTCAGCAGGCTCGTCCTCCATATAACAACAACCATACAACACGGCCACCAGGATTTGATCCTATACCTGTAACGTACGCAGAACTGTTTCCGTTACTGCTAGCCAAGGGGCACATTCAGACTAAGTCTCCCCTTTCAGTTCCGAAAAATCCGCCTTTCTGGTTTAAGGTGGATCAAACATGCCCTTATCATCAAGGAGGTTCAGGGCATAACATTGAGACTTGTCTCAATTTCAAATCCGACGTACAAAAGCTTGTTAGGAGCGGGCTCTTATCTTTCAAAGATACGAACCCTAACGTTCTCACGAACCCGCTGCCTCAACACGAGAAAGCTGCAGTCAATCTGATTGAGAAAGAGACTAACAATGTCTATCAAATTCACGATGTACTCTTATTGGGGACCAATCTGGTCAAGATGCATTGTAGACAGAGTGGATATGGCCATGTGCCACCTCATAACTATCACCAGTGTGATATCTGCTCTAAAGATAACCAAGGATGTTCTGTAGTGCAAGTAGCTCTACAGGAACAAATGGATCTCGGATGGATCCAGGAGCACCGAGTTCGTGGAGTTAACATGGTCTCTACGAATTCTAACGTCATTCAAAACCACGACATCCGTGTGATGAATGTCAACTTGGTGGCGATGCACTCAAGGCAAAGCCAGTATCATAATCTGCCGCGGCACGATTACAGTTCCTGTCTGATTTGCTCGGTAAACAAATAGGGATGCTCTTTCATACAAGAGGCCCTCCAGCGTCAGATGGATCTTGGATGGATCCAAGACTACCATGATAGGAACTCCTATCAAATCAACATGGTTCAGATCTTCGACATCCGCGTAATGGATACCAATCTGGTAGAGTTACATGCTGAGCAGGTCCGACTCGGATTCTTAATATCACATGACTATCAAAATTGTAAAGCGGGTTGCAAAAACGATCGGGGTTGTACCCTTGTCTAGGAGGCACTTCAGCACTTGTTAAATCACTGGTGGATGCCAATTTATATGGACAAAGATACTCAGCAGATTAGTATCAATAACAGGAATCCTACTCATCGTCAAAGTCAGGATGTCCGATCAATGGAAGGTAACCTAGTGAGGTTACATTGTATTCAAACTGGGCGTGGCCAGGTGCCACCACACAACTATGACAGTTGTAGCGTCTGTTCGGAAAGTAACCAAGGGTGTTACCTTGTGAGAGCCGCTCTTCAGGGTCAGATCGATCATGGAGAAATTCATCCATATCCAGGTTCAGGACCCATCATTTGGTCGCCGAACTACCTTGCCGAGCAAGTTGAGGATATTGTCACGATCTCTGGTCATCACAGGACCAGGGATGTTTTTGCCATCATCCCTCTACTTGATGAATCTAGAGTTCCTAACCGGGAACGGACCGAGGTTACTTATGATGGTCAGAAAAATCAGAAGGTTCCCATAGTCATCTATCTACCGGGACCACTACCGTATGAATCAGCTAAGGCAATCCCTTACAAATACGGTGCAACAACAATCGAGAATGGAAAGGAAATTCCATTACCCTCCGTCGTGAATATTGCAGACATCAGTCGTGTAACACGGAGCGGTCGAGTCTTCAACCGAAGGGTTGGAGAATCCAACAAAGAAAAGGAACTTCAGGCGGAAATTCCTGATCCACCAGTCGGTCAATCTAGTAATCCCGACTTTTCAAAAGACAAAAATGAGATGCTAAAGCTCATCCAAAGGAGTGAATATAACATTGTTGATCAACTGTTACAGACTCCTTCAAAGATCTCAGTATTATCACTATTACTCAGTTCAGAAGCCCACATGGAGGCTTTACAGAAAGTCTTGGAGCAAGCCTTTGTGGAACAGGATGTAACAATCAGACAATTCGATAGCATTGTCTCTAACATCACTTCCTGCAATAATTTGGGATTTAGTGATGAGGAATTACCTGAAGTGGTCGCCGTCATAACATGGCGCTCAATATCACAGTTAACTGCTAGGACGATGCTTTAGCCTGTGTACTGGTAGACACAGGGTCAGCCCTGAATGTTATGCCGAAGTCCACTTTGATGCAATTATCATTTAAGGGCCCTCCGATGAGAGTCAGCGAGGTCGTCGTCAAAGCATTCGACGGATCCAGAAAAACAGTTATCGGCGAAGTGGATCTTCCCATAACTATTGGTCCTCACACTTTCCAAATCACTTTCCAGGTCATGGACATCTGGGCAACATACAGTTGTTTATTAGGAAGACCTTGGATACATCAGGCTGGAGCGGTTACTTCAACCCTCCACCAAAAGCTAAAGTTCGTCAAGAACGATCAACTTGTCACAGTTTGTGGGGAACAAGCTTTGCTTGTAAGCAACTTATCATCATCTACTTGTGTGGAACCCGAGGAGGTTATTGGAACTCAGTTCCAAGCACTATCGGTGAGCAAGAACGATCAATCCGAAGAAGGAACTTCAATTTCTTCATACAAAGATGCTATCAAAGCGGTCGAGAGTACCGATACGACAGGATGGGGACGGCTTGTCATTCCTATTGACAATAAAACAAAGAAGGGTCTTGGTTTTTCTGCAACCTGTACGCAGACAGCCGCCAACGATGAAAGTCTTCATCCCCTTCAAAACTTCTTCCACAGTGGAGGTTTTCTTCACCCAGTGTCTCAGACAGTTCATGCTATCAATGAGGAAGATCCCTCTGACACAGATGAAGAATAGAAGTCCTACCTTAACAAGGATGGCTATATGTCACAGGAAGAGGTGCCTATGCCTTTTTGCTTTCCTACAGAAAGTCCGAGATTTATACCAAGATCAGATGTCGAAATGATCTACGGAGATTGTGATCCGGAAGGATGTTGTGCTCCGCCAAATTCATTAGAGGAAGACACTCTGATGAAAGAAAACTTTGATTACAATTACTATGTCCCGATGGATGGTCTGCCAATGTGGCAGCCTTACCCAGGAAACTTGGGGCAAGAAAGTCAGCCGAGTAATGAAACTCAGCTAAGCGTCATTGAACAAAATACCTGTGTCCCCGCTATGTCATGGGATCAACACTCAGGTCATTCAGAAACTACTCAACATGAAGATGAATTCGCAACGTTTGCAGGACTAGAATTCATCAACTATGCTTTTCCTGAGGTCAACGTCATCGAGAGGGATGACTTCTCCAGTTCCAAAGAAGTTTGGGACACTTTGGGACAACCAAGTGGAAAATACGACTTTATGGTCAAGTACACCGCTCCCGAAAGCTCTCGTATCAGGCTCGAAGATATCCAGTCAACTGGATGGGGAGATACAGCTGAGAGCACCAATGCTATGCAAAATACAACAGAGGAATCCTCCTACGACAATTCTTCTTGGGAGACAGATTCCAATGATCCTGCTCCACCAGAAATCAGCGTCATTTCTGAAGACAAATCAAGGAAGGTGCCAGACTTTGTGATTCACCGAGGAGTTTGCCGCCAATGGGTTACCGTCGAGGTTCCAAAGGTCGTTCGTCAGTCAAAGTAATTGCCATCTTTAACCTTTCACCCTGCCCAGGTGAAACAGATGTTTTGATAGGGCTCGCTTTTTGTAAATTTCCCTCTTCGCTTTGCCCAGAGCGAGTGAGTTTTGTTTTATAGGGCTGTAGTTTCAAGATTCGACTTGGTCATTAATAAAATAACGTCGTTATGTAATTTCCGCATTAATTGCTGTTTTCTCTTTTGCTTTTTCAGAAAATGGTAATCCTAAAAAACAATTCAAAAATAAAAACAAGCAGTAAAATAAATACACTGCACACACTTACATTTTCTCTATCTCTTCTAAACACGAATCATCACGTCATGCAGATTGCTTGTTTTATACCCCGTTGAAACATACGATCCGATGCCTTCTCCCAACTTTGAGTTCCCGGTATTCGAGGCTGAAGAAGAAAATGACAACGAAATTCCAGAAGAGATTTCCCGACTACTCAGACAAGAGGAAAGGTCCATTCAACTTCACAAAGAGCCGTTGGAAACGGTAAACTTGGGTTCAGAAAAAGAGAGAAAAGAAATCAGGATCGGAGCACTGCTCAGTCCAACTGCCAGAGAGGGTTTGATAAAGCTTCTCAAAGAATTCCCCAATGTGTTCGCTTGGTCCTATCAGGATATGCCAGGGTTGGATACCAGCATCGTGGAACATCTCTTACCGTTGAGATCGGAATGTCCACCAGTAAAGCAAAGGTTGAGACGCACTCACCCGGACATGGCCATCAAAATCAAAGAGGAGGTACAGAAACAGATCGACGCGGGTTTCCTCGCTACATCTGAATATCCTCAATGGTTAGCCAACATCGTACCCGTTCCCAAAAAGGATGGAAAGGTCAGAATGTGTGTTGATTACAGAGATTTGAACAAGGCAAGTCCAAAGGACGACTTTCCTTTACCACACATTGACATGCTGGTAGACAGCACAGCAAAGTTCAAAGTTTTCTCCTTCATGGATGGATTCTCGGGCTATAATCAGATCAAAATGGCGCCAAAAGACATGGAGAAAACTTCGTTCATTAACCCATGGGGTACCTTTTGTTACAAGGTAATGTCGTTCGGTTTGAAGAATGCCGGGGCAACCTATCAAAGGGCCATGACTACTCTGTTTCATGACATGATACACAAAGAAATCGAGGTATATGTCGATGATTTGATTGCAAAATCAAGAACAGAGGATGAGCACGTTGAACATCTGTCAAAATTGTTCGAACGTCTAAGAAAATTCAAGCTCCGCTTGAATCCCAACAAGTGCACCTTCGGTGTCCGTTCAGGGAAACTACTAGGGTTCATCGTCAGCCAGAAAGGGATTGAGGTTGATCCTGACAAGGTCAAGGCCATTCAAGAAATGCCTTCTCCGAAAACTGAAAAACAAGTCAGAGGATTCCTGGGACGTTTGAACTACATCTCCAGATTTATATTCCTTATGACCGCGACTTGTGCGCCGATTTTCAAGTTATTGAAAAAGAACCAGGATTGCGTTTGGTCAGAAGACTGCCAAACTTCCTTCGACAGTATCAAGGAATATTTGTTGAATCCTCCGATTCTATCACCTCCAGTGGAAGGAAGACCACTAATCATTTACCTCACAGTCCTAGAGGACTCAATGGGATGTGTACTTGGCCAACAAGATGAAACTAAAAGGAAAGAGTCTGCCATTTACTATCTAAGCAAGAAATTCACCGACTACGAGGCTCGGTACACAATGCTTGGGAAAACTTGTTGCGCTTTGGCTTGGGCAGCCAAACGTCTTCGCCAATACATGATTTGTCATACTACTTGGTTGGTCTCCGAAATGGATCCAATCAAGTACGTCTTCGAAAAGCCTGCTCTCACGGGAAGGATTGCCCTTTGGCAGATGTTACTATCAGAATATGACATAGAGTACCACGCTCAGAAAGCCGTTAAGGGAAGTATTTTAGCCGATCATTTGGCTCATCAACCGATTGAAAATCAAGAATCAATCGGGTTTGACTTCCCAGACGAAGATGTCATGTATCTAAAAATGAAAGATTGCGATGAACCGCTACCCAGTGAAGGGCCAGAACCAGGTTCCCAGTGGGGACTCATCTTTGACGGAGCAGTTAATCATTATGGAAACGGAATTGGGGCAATCATTGTTACCCCTTAGGGTTCCCACATTCCTTTCACTGCCAGACTTACGTTTAAATGTACGAACAACAAGGCCGAATACAAAGCTTGTATTATGGGTCTCGAAGAAGCAATTGATTTAAGGATCAAAAACTTGGACGTATACGGCGACTCAGCTCTGGTTATTAACTAGATAAAAGGAGATTGGAACACATACCAATCAGGATTGATTCCTTACAAGGACTATGCAAGAAGGTTGTTACCCTTCTTCAACAGAGTCGACTTTCATCACATCCCTCGTGATGAGAATCACATGGCTGATGCATTAGCCACTCTCTCTTCCATGATTAGTGTAGGTCGATGGAACGACATACCTAAGATCGACATAATGCGCCTTGAACGGCCCGCTTACATCTTCGCGATTGAAGCAGTCATAGACGACAGACCTTGGTATCATGATATCAAATGCTTCCTTCAGAAACAAGAGTACCCATCTGGGGCACTCAGAAAAGATAGGAAACCCCTCAGAAGATTGGCTGGAAACTTCTTCCTGAGCGGTGACACTCTTTATAAGAGAAATTTTGACATGGTCTTGCTCCGATGCGTCGACAGACCAGAAGCAGACGTGCTCATGAAAGAAATTCATGAAGGATCCTTTGGCACTCATGCCAACGGACACACAATGGCGAGAAAAATTCTCAGGGCCGGGTATTATTGGTTGACCATGGAATCCGACTGCTACAAGTACATGAGGAGGTGTCACAAGTGTTAGATATACTCCGACAAAATTCATGTACCGCCATCACATCTTAAAATTCTTTCTTCCCCGTGGCCATTTTCCATATGGGGAATCGACATGATTGGCATGATTGAGCCCAAGGCTTCAAACGGACATCGGTTCATCCTGGTAGCCATTGGCTATTTCACCAAGTGGGTCGAAGCAGCGTCATTCGCCAATGTAACCCGACAAGTGGTGGTTCGATTTATCAAAAACAATATCATCTGCCGTTATGGTGTTCCAAGCGAGATCATTACTGATAATGGATCTAACTTGAACAATAAGATGATGAAAGAGTTGTGTGCTGAGTTCAAGATTAAACACCATAACTCATCTCCCTACCGACCCAAGATGAACAGAGCGGTAGAAGCGGCTAACAAGAACATCAAGAAGATCGTTCAAAAGATGGTTGTAACCTATAAAGATTGGCACGAAATGCTACCTTTTGCTCTTCATGGTTATCGCACATCTGTCCGCACTTCAACAAGGGCTACCCCTTTCTCTCTAGTATATGGCATGGAGGCAGTGCTTCCCATAGAAGTAGAGATCCTGTCAATCAGGGTATTGATGGAAGCTCAGCTCACCGAAGCTGAATGGTGTCAAAGTCAACACGATGAACTGAACCTGATCGAAGAAAAGAGAATCACGACACTATGCCATGGTCAGTTGTATCAGCAAAGAATGAAGAGGGCGTTTGACAAAAAGGTCCGACCTCGTGTCTTCAGAAAAGGAGACCTTGTGCTCAAGAAGATACAATCATTTCTCACTGATTCTCGGGGCAAATGGACCCCAAATTATGATGGCCCCTATGTGGTCACGAAAGCTTTCTCAGGCGGTGCCTTGAGACTTGCAACCATGGACGGAGAGGAATTTGCCTACCCCACGAATGTTGATGTAGTCAAGAAATACTTCGCCTAAACTAAAAAAAAAAACGTCCCGGTGGATTGAAAACCCGAAAGGGCGGTCCAGGCAAAAGTTAGAGACATGAAAAAAAAGAATCATCCCGATGGATTGGAAATCTCATAGTACAATCCAAGCAAAAGTTAGGGATAATGGCAAGTAACTATGTTCAACAGAGGCAAGTCCCTCAGCAGCAGTTGCAACATCATCTATCGGAGGAAATCTCCAGTCAAAGGTCATCTTCGACAGAAGCTCAGGATGCCCCGAATTCAAAGTTGGTAGAAGGATAGTGGTCGTTATGTTTCAACGTAGCCCTTTTCCCTGTAAATTACCGTTTTCTAACTTTGTATATACTCTTTGGAATCACGCGTTTGGCTGATCTCCATCTTATCAATAAAATTTGAGCCCTTGTGCTTTTGTTTGTAATTCTTAACTTGTTTTAGCTTTACAGAACGACGTTGTTTAAACTTAATCAGTGATTCTTGAAATAAAACAAAAATGAATTTACTTGTTAAAACTTTTTCTGCTTTTAAAATAAAGATGGCAATTTCTTTTGACTGTTGAACATCAGAAGAACATCGATCGCTTCTCCCGAAGTAAGCAAACTTCAAAGTGCAGAATCAAAGTACTCCTTCTAAGCCAGTATGCCTGAATGAAGGGATCAACTGTGTCAGAGACCTTGTTTCGTCTGACATCCTCGGCCGAGTTCTCATCTCTTAAGCCTGATCAACATAGCTCCCAACGGGACTATCTCTCCTAAGCAAGGTGGAATTGCTATTTTGAATCAACGGTACTTCTTCGCCCCGCGATGGCCGAGTATCCAATTGTGTTCATCCATTAGTCTATATGTCGCGTCTGTTTTGTCAGCATATACATATATACTTCATGCATTTTATTTGCGTTCGCATTTCGTATTGCATCACTATCACTTGAGTCGGTCTTGTCCCCTAGTGATAAACAGTTTTCTCAATCGAGTTTGTCAGTTCTTTCCTCGTCAGGAAGTGTTGCGTCTGCACAATCTCGCCACCAGTGTATCTTTAGATCAGAGTCGGCACTTGGCCACTTTGATAACTTGAACCTCTGAAAAGCCAGAGAAAACTCTCAATAAACATCATTCTTCGCCATAGAAGATGATATCCTTGCTTTCCCGAATTAAGGAAAATCCATAGAGAAAGCCTCGTGATCAGAGATTCGGCAGCATGCCAGTTTTGCTCCGAAAGGACCGCTGATGAAAAGGTCATCGGCCCCACAAAATTGGACCCCATCATATGGCATTTCTCTGGGAAGATCCCGAGAAAAGTATGATGAAAGATCCCAAATGAAAACAGTCTCTCAAGAGAATCGTTTTCCCCAATAGAAACAAATGGCGTCTCCAACAGAGAAGTTTGTACACCTCTACAACTCAGACGAATGGGTTCCCCAGCAAGTCTGACATCAAAACTTTTTCCACTCAAATGGCATCTCCCCGGGAAAATTCGGCGAGAAGTTTGAGGAAAGCCGCTATGAATAGCGTCCCTTGTCAAGAAAGTTTATTGACAAAAGAAACTAAGACCAGTTCTTGGTAGGAAACCAGGATCGAGGGGAAGTTTAAATCAGAAACTAAGACCAGTTCTTGGTAGGAAACCAGGATCGAGGGGAAGTTTAAATCAGAAACTGAGACCAGTTCCTTGGCTGAAGACCAGGATCGAGGGGAAGTTTACCTTTTCTAAGCATCATTGCTTAGCTAAAGAAGATGAATGCGTAAGCTATCATTCATAACCACCATCAAAATTTCGGGTATTCCGATATTTAATCCTCTTGCACCCCGAATGCCCGAATCCCTTCGTCATTCGCACCTTCGGGTCCAAGAAGATTAAATAGGGGCATCTGTAATACCCCAAATTTTGACCGCTTAGATTTCCCATCATTGTGAAAATCATCAACACAATATGGATGTGCCTTTTTGCTTCATTAGTCTCCCCAAAGATGGGTGAGCATCCAATACAATCAAAATTAGGGTTTCAAGCCCTCTCTGAGTGCTTAGACAAAGGATCAATCAAGAAATGACCTGATCTTCAACTTTTCTAATCTCTCAAACATCCACAATGGATCAAAAAGGACTCCCACTTCAAGGATTAAGCACAAGGCCGCTCCCTTCTAGGTGGATCAAGTCTCAAGATCGACAGTGTCACCAAATTAGGGTTTTGGTCGACCAGGGTCTCCAGATGGAAATTTTCATCTGGGAACAAGGCAATGATCCAAAACATAACCTAATATGCTTCATGGAACCTCATGAACCCATGCATCAAGTCAATTTTGCCTTAGGGGATGCATTCATCAAAAATCAGGAATTAGGGTTTCTTGACCTAATTCACCCCTAAGTTGACTTTTGGGACAAACCATGAGCCAAGACCTCAAGAGATGATTTGAGGGTATCTAATACACCATATTGATCCATTTGGAACAATGGATTGATCCAAGAAGCTTGAGCAACAAGTCTCATTTTCATCTGCACCACAATTAGGGTTTTAAGGGAAAAGTCAACTGTAACTTTGACTTTTGACCAAGACATGCTCCCAAACCCTAATACATGATTGAATATACCCTATGACACCCATGGAACATGTCCATCAAGTTTGATTTAGGTCAAGGACATGATTTCCTGAAGAATTGCACAGTTTGGAATTCTTCTGATAAAAAGTCAACTGTGCACAAAAGTCAACTTTGACTTTTTGAGATTTTTCACCAAAATGGATTTTTAACCCTAAAATGATGTTAATGTATGATTTGAATCATCATTCATCAAGAAAAATCAAGAAAAGTGAGATAACTTGTAAAAGGGGTAACCATAAAACTTAGAAATTTTTCTAAGTTAAAAATAAAGTGGCAAAGGTACCAACTTTGGAGGACCATAACTCCTAAACCACAAGGCCATTTTTTCTCATCCAAAGATGGATTAGTAGCCCTCATTATCACCTACAAAAACTTCAACTACAAGTCATTCCAATTCATTAAGGATTTTGAGTTATGGAGTGATCAAAGTGGCTGAAAAGTGAAAATGTCACTTTTTCCAACACTTAGTGAAATTTTCACTAAGTCAGATTCTGCCTCACTTTTTGCCAAATGTAGGGGGATTTTTCACTTGGAATCAAAAGATATCAAAACCAAACTTGTTCAAACAGTTGTTGTATCATGTAAGAGCTTTCCAAAATGGCCAAGAACATTGCCAAATTCAACCTACACCATGAGATACAACATTGCCAAGTTGCCTTGCTGAAATCTGTCAAGGCAAGGCAGAATTTGCAACTTTGGTCGATTTGCCAAAATCAACCAAATTCAATTGCTCTAATCCACTTGGACACCTCGGAGGATTGAATCTAAAGGGGACAATCACTGAGCCAAGCCTCCAAGGTCCAAGGAACAAGGAATAGCATGTTGAACCTAGAGTTGCCAAAATAGGGACAAGACTTCAAATTTGGAATGAGGCATTCAATGGAACCATCAAGGTGGCATGGACTGAGCCATTCTCATCTGAAATCAGTCAAGACTTATCCAAGACCAAGGGGACCAAAGCTCTGTGCCCTAACCTCTAGTCAATGGCTAGAGGAGACTTGGATTTTCATTTGCCAACATTGGCCAAACCTACTTACCAGCTGCCATGCACTATTCCTTGCAAAACAAACTTGCTCTACTATAAATAGAGCTCAATTGTGGTCAGTTTAAGTACACCAAAGCCATCTAACAGATGCTTTCCTCAAAATCTCTTTCTCTTGGCAAAAATGCCTTTCTTAGCAAGGTAGCTATCGGGTTTTGAGTTTGAGAGCAATTCTGCACAAACCAATCACTCACACACCTCACATACATCACATATGAGCTGATCAAACACTCACATAACTTCTGAAACATCAATTTCATGAAATCACCAGCTGGTTGCTCAAATTTTCAAACAAGGTGCAGCTGAGGTACCAAAAAATGATCCAGCCAATTTCAATCAAGTCCAACTATCCAAACACAATCCATAGGGTGTAGGGAAGCTGTTCAGATCATCACCACTCATCTGTAACACCTCCAAATCAAAAATCACTCTGAACTTGCTGTCACGACTTGGAGGTAAGCCTAAACTTGGTCATCTCTCAATCTATGCATATTTACTCGCACAATAATTTGGCCATATGTTCATAATCATGCATGGAATGTTTTCCCTCAATTAATTGCATTGTTTGAATCGTGTATAAAAAATCCTAGCCTTCATGCAGAAATTAGGGTTCTTGAGGTTTCTTCGTGATTTCTTGTTGTATGTTTAATTTAAATGAAATTAAAGTACATAGACATGATCGTGAGGTTGAGGCGAGCATAATGATATGTGGATTGCATGATATGATTACGTATTCATGGAGATTGGATAGAAAACGCAAATCTGAGAAACCCAGAAAAACGCGCGTGTTCTTGCTTGTGTTCTTGGCGCCTTTTTTTTCAAATTCAAATATTTGAATTTTGTGATTTTGTTTAATTGATTCAAAAATTAATTTCTCTCTTAGTTTTAATGATTTTGAGTTGATTCTTTTTTTAATAATTCACAAAAATGTTAAAATATTTTATTTTATCAAAAAATCCCAAAAATATTATTTATTTCATATAATTGATATTTTTGTAAAGAATTAATATTTTGATTGTTTTTGGCATTTTAAATATTTTTTCTACATTGATTTTGCAACTTTTAATGCTTTCTAATTATTTTGTAGGTCAATACTTAATTTTTGAAGCATTAATCCAAGATCACAATTTGTTTTCCATGTGTTAAACAATTTTTGATCATTTTAATTGAATTTTTATTCAATTAAATACATTTTGAAAACAAATTAGGGTTTTGGATTAATTCAACCCTCATTTCTTTTTCTTTAAAACCTTTTTGGGCCTCTTGAGAGAGTGTAAGACCCATCCCCCCTTGTACAAAAACTTTTTTGGGCCTCACTCATTGTATAAGTCCCTCTGTACAAGTAAACGGCGCGATCGTCGCCCGTTTAAAAATAAAAATCATCTGGGCCTCTCCTTGAGCTATAAGACCCATTCAAAACACTTTGGGCCTCTATTAGAGTGTAAGACCCAATCCCCCTTTTAACCAAAACATTTTGGGCCTCACTTATTGTATAAGTCCCTCTGCGTTAAAAGAAAACCTCGGCGCGATCGCCATTTTTAAACGAAAAATCATTTGGGCCTACCCTCGTGTTATAAGCCCCTCTCTTTTCTTTAAACCTTTTTGGGCCTCTTGAGAGAGTGTAAGACCAATCCCTTTGTACAGAAAACCTTTTTGGGCCCCAGTCACTTGTATAAGTCCCTCTGTACAAATTCAACAGTGCGCTCACTGATAAAACCCTGGGCCTCTCCTTGAGCTGTAAGCCCCAAACCTTTCTTTTTCAAAGCACTTTCTCCTTTGATTTTGAATATACTATTGTTTTCAATCTTTCTTTGTTGAACAACTAACCAAACAGCATGGAAGCACTACAACCGAGTAAGTGGTTATCGCTTTCATTTACTGCTTTCATATTATAAACTGTATTGTGGGGCTGCTCACTGTAAGTCTCCTTTCATAAACTCATATCTACTGTGTAATAATAGTATAGATATTTCGAGTTTCCCCGGCAACTACGTCTAGAACTAGGTGACGCCGTTTCACTTATTCGTAGAAATAGACGCCTAGATCCCCAATAGGAGCACCAGATACAGTCTTCTCTTCGGCTGTCCTCCTTAGGAATCGTCAAGAAGCTCTACTCCCCAAGATGAATGTATTCTCCGTGAATGGCATCTTTGAGTTTCTTCCCAATTCTCGAACTTTCCTGACTTGATATATTCCTTGTGGATAGCTTGCCTTGAATGTCTCGGGGTTTGGGTACCCACTACGGTCATAATCTTGGACCTTAACTAAGGAACCCTCTTTAAAAGTTAAAAGTCGCTGGATAGTAAACCTCGCACATTTACCAGTGGTTTTCATATTTAAAAGAGTTATCTCTCCTAATGGAAAGGAGATGATAGACCCACGGGCTTCTTAAAAGCATCGGCATCCTCTTGGGCATTATTCAAGGACCCTACGGCTTCTTAGAAGTATTCACAGCCTCCTCTTAGGCTTCGTATAATGATCTCTTCCTCCGGGAATGATAGCCTCCTCTTGGGCTTCGTACAAGGACCCGTCGGCTTCTTAAAAGTTCCCAGCCTCCTCTTGGGCTTCGTACAAATTATCCCGACGACCTCCTAGAGGTATAGGAACAGAACCTAGTCATCCACATAGAACAGTCCTTTCATAGAGTCTACTACTGTTTCTCGAAGCATAGTGCAAAAGACAAAACTCTAGACACAGACAGTCTAACTTCCTTGAGTTTCAAAGACATTCTCAAGCACCCTTCGTTAAATAGGAAGGAAACCCGCAGACTCAGATAGTCTCGATGCCCTTTGGATTTCCCGTTTCCTCAAAGAGAAAGAAATATCCCTGATCCTCAAATTAAATCCCTGTGTATAGTGTTATTTATATAAGAACTGATTTTCTCTTTTAAATCAGTATATTGGATCTGTCACTCAACTGAAACAAACTTTTAGCCTCTATCTCGGGCTTCGTACGAGACACAAAGACTCTATCGTCGGGTCAAAAAATTTTAGCCTCTCTCTCGGGCTTTGTACGAGACACAAATTAGCCTCCTCTTAGGCTTTGTATAACGATATGCCCCACTGGGTCAAAAACTTTTAGCCTCTCTCTCGGGCTTTGTACGAGACACAAATTAGCCTCCTCTTAGGCTTTGTATAATGATTTTCCTAGCGGAAATTAGCCTCCTCTTAGGCTTTGTATAAGAAAACCACTGGTTGATCCAATCGACCTTTTAGCATCAAAGTTGTGCCTCGTTCACAGTACACAAACATCAACAACTCCTCTCCCTTCATCTAATCGCTGTAAGCGGCAAGCCTCTGGATCATCTACATCCATGCCACTGTCCCTCTTTTAGCATGAGAAATTCCTAAGGAAAGATGGCATTGCTCTACACTGAGTTAAAGTCATCTCCTTCAGGTTAAAACCCTTTCTTCGGAAATTATGGCATTGCTCGGATCCGCGTATCCCAGTTAAAGTAATTCTCCTTCCCCCTCTTTAGAGATGACAAATTCTCTCTAAAGTAGAGGTCTTTCAGCTTCACGTCTTGGGCTTTGAACAAGACACAAATAGACCTTTTAGCTTCACCTCTTGGGCTTTGAACAAGATACAAATCACCTTTCGCTTCATGTCTTGGGCTTTGAACAAGACACCAAAACACCCATTTCCTCCCATAGAATAGGAGGAACTACGAACGCTCTGATTTCCCTGTTTCGGTAAACGGGAATACGTAGGCATAAGATCGAAAGAAAAGATCTTAGCGAGCGCAATCAACAAAAAACCCAAATCCCATATCTTCGTCAATCAAAAGCAGTAATTCAAAAGCACCAGTCCTAACATCCTAATCCTTATTCCCCGCCAGAAACATTAAGCCCTAGAAAGAAAGAAACCTATATTGGCGAAATACGAATAACCAGTACAAAGGCCCCCCCACATTGATAGCATCCTTAACCTAACAGACCACTGTTTAAACTCAGTATGCAAGCAGGGTTAATTGGAGACATCTATTTCCCTTCCTTATTCAGCTCACAATAGGATAAAAAATGAATCGACCTGTAGTTTAAGCTCAAACCGCAGAGAGCGACCAGCGCTTAAGAACCGCGTCCAAAATCGCTCGCTACACCCGGTTTCGTCTTATTTAATTAATCGAGTCGATTTAATTATTTTTATTATTATATTATTTTATCCTTGACTTTTATTTGAGAATATATTATTTTTCATCTTGATTATGTTTTATCGAGTTTTGAGAGCGTTTGCGCGATATTTGAGTGTAGGGGTATTTTGGTCTTTTTGTTGGGTTAGATATTTGTTTTTATATAAATAGAAAGAAAGAGAGAAAAGATAGTAAGAAAAGAAAAAGAAAGAAGAGAAAGAGAAGAGAAAGAGAAAAGAAGAGGAAGAAGAGAGAAAAGTGGAGAAAGTGGGAAAAATCGGGAAAAGCTCCGTTTCACTCGCGATTAATCGGGTAAGGGTGTGAAATATTGTTATCCTAACTTTGTGTATGATTATGTATGTGTTTTGTGTGGATGTTTTAGTTGGTTTTCCATATGTTTCCGTTTAGGTCGAATTGGACATAATCGATAGAAACCGATGTTTTCGCAGATGAATTTCGAAATAAATTGCGTAGATTAGTCGTATGAGGTTAGGCCGAGATTACAGAAACTCGTTTGGTTGAAATCGGTTGATATTGTGAGTTTTGACATTTTTGGGGTTTTGAGAATGTGAGATTTTGGTGAAAATCGAATGTTGTGGAATCGGTGTTTTTTTTATCCTAACATGTTGGTATGTATTTATGGAGGATTACCATGTATTTATTCGGAAGAAAGTAATTGAATCGGTCGGGTTTCCGGAGGGTTTTGTGTTGGGGCAGCAGCTTGTTTTTCTGATTTTTAACAGGTACAATCGATTGCAGCAGGATGCAAATCGATTGCACATATGTAAAAGGACGAAAAATGTGATTTCTGGGGCCGTGCAATCGATTGCACACAGGTGTAAATCGATTGCACTCTGCTGTTCTTTTTCAAAAATTTGGTTTTTTAAAAGTTGCATAACTTTTTCGTCGTTTATCCGTTTTAGCTGTTCTTTATATCGATCTGAAGCTAAAAATATGTTCTATCATTTGGTGAAAAGAAATATTATTTTTAGCCGACTTTTGGCCGACTTTACCGATTAATCGTGAATAGTTGTTTTTGATGAAATGAATGTGTGGTTATGAATGTGTTGTGGATATGCTTGTGGAGTGAACCCTTGGTTGGGGAATTCTTTGTGAATTGTGGCTCTTTGGTGAATATATGCATTGTTTGAGTTAAATGATAATGCATGTTGATTGTGCATATATGATGAGATGTTGTGATAATGGATTGTTGTGGTTTGTGATGATATACATTGTTTATATGAGATTCAATGTATGTTGTGTGGTGACCTTTATGGTTTGAAATGCATTATTTGAATTGATTTGTAATGCATGAGTGTGATGATGTGGATTAATTCATATGGTTGAATTGTGAATGTATGGAATTCATGAGTTGAAATATATGCATGATTATGGTTGCATATATGTGTGAAGATGCATTTGATTGTCATGAGTTCTTATGTGTCAAGCATCATGATATGCATCTTGTGATCGTGTGCCCATGTGGGGTGTGAGCGACGGATTGGTTCCAGAGGGAATCCGCTATAACGTCGTGTGCCAATGTGGGGTGTGAGTGATGGTTATAGACCATCGTGTGCCTATGTGAGGACCTAAAGCGATCGGATTGTGTGCCCATGTGGGGACCTAAAGCGACGGGTGAACATCGTATGCCCGACGGGGAGTTACACTAAGTAACGAGCGATGGTTCCAGCAGAGTTCTTCAATTGAACTTGAGATGATGAGTCGGTACCGTATTGCATTTGCATAGAGTCGTGAGTCGGTCTCTATGATTTGCATTTCTCATCTTTAAATGATGCATTGGTGAATAAACATATATGTATATGTTTATGTGGAATAATAAGAATTGTGAAAGTAAGCATTATGAGAAATATGCTTGGTTTTATATATATATGCCTTGCGATGTATATTGAGTGAGATGTGATGATTGTGACATAGTAAACATTGATATATGTATGTTTATGGGAAATGATATAAACTGTATCTTATAATGATGCATTGTTGAATGAACAAGTATGTGTGTGTTCATGTGGAATGATGATAATGGTGAATGTATGCATAATGAATATGCTTGATGATATATCTATATTGTGATATATGAGGAGTTGTGGTGAGAATATGTGTTATATGTTTATGATGTAGTACATAATTATATGCATTGTTATTATGATAATATTTCTCACCCTTCTGCTGTTTTATGATGCTCTATGAGGCATTGCAGATTAAGTATCTGGTGGTCTTTTGTGAAGTGTGTCTTCATACCTTGTTGGTCGGTTGGCTCTGATATGTAGCACCGGGTAGCTAGGACGTTTTGATCTTTTTGTGATACATTTGCATATGTATCTTGCTGATGAATTTGTGTATATAAACATGATGTATATATATACGTTGATGTATATATGTGGTTGTTATTCAATATTTTAGATGGTTCCGCTTTTATTCTAAATATTGAGATGTGGGTATAATGACAGAGATCCTTTGTTGTTTGAAAGTTACCCCACTGTTGCATATCATTTGTTGAGCAGGTGATGTATGTGTTTAATTTCATGCATAATGTGACATTCTCTTTTTATGCCGTAGTTACAATTATACTCTGATGAAATTTTCAATACGTGCCTAAATGATTTAATTGATTATTTGGGGGTATAGAAAGGGGTGTTACAGGCAGCGCTTTTTAAAGCGCTGCCTAATGTGTATTATTTTCCTACTTTAGGCAGCGCTTTTTTTGGAAAAAGCGTTGTCCCCCCCCCCCCCTTAGGCAGCGCTTTTTAAAGCGCTTTCTAACGTGTCTCTGCTTAATATTTTACACAGCGCTTTTTTTGGAAAAGCGCTTTCTTTAGTTCCACTTTTGGCAGCGCTTTTTCAGTAAAAGCACTGTCTTTTGTACACGTAAATTGTTTTAAAATTTATTTGTTTTGGATGCGTTTTTTTGTCAAAAGTGCTGCTAAAATTCCTTTTTTTAAGAAAGTTTTTTTTTTAAAAAATCTTATAATAGACCTGTATATTAACAAACCTGTATAACATAATTTTTTTATCAAAACTTATCATAATTATATACTTCAATTCACAAGCCTTTATTCAACATAGGCCTTATATACTTCAATTCACAATACTATATAATTATATACTTCTATCACCATATATAGGCCTTATAGTTCATAATTATACACAAGACTTTATGAATTAACCATTCTAATATTCAACTTATGGTCGGCAACTTCCAAATTAATTAACCATTCTAATAACAACTATTCATACACCAAATAACCATTCTAATAACCACCCCACTTCCAAAATAAAATAACCATTCTATACAACAACTTCCAAAACTATACAAAGTATATACAACAACTTCCAACTTCCATACCTTATATAATTCTCTGCTCAATAAGGTATTGACACCAATCCTCCTTAATTTCTTCCAATTGTACTTTGGAGTAAGAAGCACACTTGAATTCATCAAAATACTACATAATATAACATAATATGCATGATTTAGTGTAATTGTGAAAATATACCTCCACTCAGATCCATGTAATGTTGGTTGACTTACTCTTTGATAGTTGGCCTCCTCTTTGTGATCGAAATATTTGTATAGCTCTAACATAATATAAACGAATATTTAGAACAATCTCATTTAAATAAATTAATAAACAATTACACAAGAATATTTAGAACAATTTCACTTACGTATCAATCATCGTCTTCGTATCCGGGTATTTATCTACATCACCATCTAACGAATCCACATAATACACTATTTCTCTTATCGAATTTATCGCAACCAACAACCAGTGTCCACTGTAAAATAAAACAAAAGTATCGATATAGTAATTTTATACGCAACATCAAAAAATGAAAAATGAAAATAAATGAAGTAAGAATGCAAATCTAACCCGTTGCCAGTATTATATGGTAAAAGATACAACTTTTCTGTATCTATGCTGGCCATAAATCTTTCGACTAAGTGAGATTGTACTGAAGTTGGATTCATCGCAATTAACGGTGCATTGATACAGTTAGCAGATAAGAAACCGAATCTTTCTGACAATTGATGCAGGCGCACAAATTTCTCATACAAGAACCTTAAATAAAAACATAATAAACATTAGATTATTCATTGAAATGAGTAAATAAATTGTTTCAATAATTAAAGAGAGTTAATCGGAATACCTGATGTATGTATGCATAACACCGATGCCTAATTCAGAATGATTAAAAATCTGAACCAAATCCTCTTTAGAAATTGTTTCTGAATAAGAATAACCGAAAATACCTTCCTCCATAGGTATTTCACGAATACCACCAGCCATCAAATTCGATGTTCCTACAAGTGTTTCAAGAGACGACCTAAATCGAAATACAATTGCTTTTTTTGTCCCGGTCCTTGCAAGAATCTTTTTTTGGTTGGACGTGTTGCCTAATTCTGGCTTCCTATTCCGACTTCCTGTTCTTTGCAACTCTTGGGCATGAATCTAAAAATCATATAAGTTAGTAAAACACTTGAATATAGAATTAACACTTTTAATGTGTATATATTGAAAAATTTGTGCTAAATTTATTTCATAATAAGCATATATAATTACCTCGGGAAGTTTCTGTTGACAATTGATACTACTTTTGTCAGTAGTATCATTAAACTCTGAACCACGCCTTTCTGACATATATTTTTCATTATCCTTTTGTAATTCACGGACTTGAGCTCTTAATTCTTCCATGGCTTCCATAACTTGTTTATTTCTAGGATTTTGGCTCTTTGGACACTTATAAAAGGATGATGGAGTGACCCCAAATCCCTTACCCCTCACACGACCGGAATACTCAGGAACATTTAATACTCGACTAACTATGCTTCTGCAATCCTGGTCTTCACCTAGAGTTACGGACTGAGACATAGTCTCCTGGAATTCATATGCATGAATATCGAAAAATATTAGCGGGGATTAAAAAGCATAAATATTATAGTATATATGTTAATAAGTGGGGTATAAAACGCATAATGCTATACTTACGCATTGCTCAAAAACTTGTTGAACAATTTCCGTAACAACTTCATCCTTTCCCCCACGAGCAGCCTTCCACAAAACATGTTCCGGAACACATGTTTCTTCACTTTTCTCTTCTTATAACTACACATTAAGACAAATAATAAAATCAATTATAACACATGGGAAACAAGTAAATCAAAACATTTATATATACTTACTATTTTTTACTGTAAGCGTGCATATCCCAAACTCCCCTTTCTGTATGGATACGTGGGTTTTGATGCTCTTTGGCGATTTACGCCACTCAACTCCTGGAATGCTTCGGTTCTTCTTTTGGCTACAAAAGTTTCTCATTCTTCAGGTGAAATCAAGTCCACATACTTCATCGGACGTTCTTCTTCAATAAACTTTTCTTCGGCATCCTTAAGATACTTGTTTGATAGAAATGCTCGAAACCCTCTAAGTCTTTTTTCGACTAATTGAATACAATACTTCTTTTGGTCATCACTAATATTAAAAGACCTCTACAAAAACAAGTAACATAATTAGTAATTTAAAGACATAATCGGCAACAAAAACAAATAACATCACATATGGTACCTGTATCTCACTCCATATCTTTTCTTTAGCGGATTTCAACGATGGATTTCTCCAATTATCAAAAGTAATTGGAATATGCGAACGAACAAGTGTACCAATGTAACTTGTCAACATTGCTCCGTTAGGCTCAACAAGTTGGTTCGTATCATTTCAATGAACGTCATATTTTATTCCTTTATCTCTAGCACGAATGATGTTCTTCATAATAGTTACTCCTCGTGTAATATCTCCTTCTGCTTCTTGAATTGTTCCATGTCCATCATTTTTTGAAGTATCATGTGAATTTTCCTCGTTACTAGCCATTTCACTTGTAATAAAGAAAAACATCAATATAAAATGACACAATTATATTAAAAAACTTATAAAGCTAAACAAACTTATAGGGCTTAGTATTTCGAAAAGAAGAATATAAAAAATTATAATATTTTAAAAATTATTAAAAAAAAATTTTATAAAGCTAAACAAACAGACACTATTACTAAATTGAAATGTTTATTTAAATTCTCTAAAGTTTTCTAAAAGTATTCTTCAATATGATGTAAAGGTTCCTTATTTTAAATGGACTTTGTACTATGAAGAGCAATAAACAAATTCTCTCATTTAAATTGGTAGACTAATAATTCTTCCATTTCTTTTTCTTATTCCATTTACTCAAAGCCATTTCATACCCCCCAACATGCAAATAGAACTTCAAGAAAAAGGAGGGATTAAGTTCAAAGTCACTTTAGACACAATTATAAATAATGAACCTGATATGCTCTCGGTTTCAACATCAATCTTAAGGGAATGAATTAAATGGTAATCTTTCTTAATTCTATAGCATGGATTGTAGCAGCATCAAAACACTAACTACCAATAACTTATAAATTCACAAAGCTGTGAGTGAAATCGATACAGATACACAAATGGATAGGCAATCAACAATCTAAATCAAACAAACCAATATTTACAATATTCAACACAATGTTCACAATAGCAGTAAGCAAACCGACAAAGACGCAATGAACAACTTAAGCAAACCACCATGAGAGGAAAATGAAATTCTGAAAAATGAAATTATGAAAAAGTAAAACCTTACTCACTGTTTCAGAAGGCTTTTCTTCTCCACCTTGTTCAAAACGACAGTGTATTGCGGCAACGGCGGAGGGAGTAACGGTGGAGGATGCAGAGAGAGACGGAGCTTCGTCACAGTACGGTGGAGGGAGTTACGGCGGAGGGAGCAGAGAGAGAGAGAGAGGAAGCTTCGTCAAAAGCTAGTTTACAAAAGGGAGGGAGTTCACGAGCGAGAAGTGTTTGAAATGCTTAGGGTTTTTGAGAAAAATCTGTTTTATTTTTTTTAACTAAAAGACTTATAGCAGCGCTTTTGCCTTTAGCAGCGCTTTCTGTTTTAAAAGCGCTGGCTCATGTGTGGTGTACGAATGGCCTTTAAAAGCGTTTTTATAAAGCGCTGGCTAAATGTTATCCTATAGCAGCGCTTTTCCAAAGGCTTTGTAATGTTATCTTATAGCAGTGCTTTCCTTAAATCGCTTTCTAAAGTGTACCCTACATCTGGCCTATAGCAGCGCTTTTCTAAAGCGCTTTCTAAAGTCCCCCTTTAGCAGCGCTTTATTTCAGCGTTATTTTTTTTTTTTTGGTTTTTTTATAACTTATAGCAGCGCTTTTGGGAAAAAGCGCTGTCTATGTAGTGCTTGCCAAACCTCATTTCTGACGTAATGAATATATTGACAATATTGAGAAATTTATTCCTAATAACCCTCATTTGTTTGATTAATACAACACAAAAAGAAAATTTTTAAATGGTAAAAAAATTGAAAAAGAAAAACAATTCTTTTTTTTTTTTTTCCATTCAAATTTTTTTTAATGTAATCTGTTATCTTGGCTGGTTCCGAAATTTAGGAGAAAACGTCCCTATTTTGATTTTTTTTTTTTATAAAGAACTAACATTTTCCCTCGTTTTTAGGCAAAACTTGAGGGTAAAAGTAAGTCAATTTTGTTTCAAAATATCTTTGTCATCCATTTATATAGTAACAATGTTCAAGATATTGACAACACATCAATTCACACGAAATCCTCTACATCCAAACGGAACGTGAAGATCACCACTAAAGATATATCTATGACGCTTCATTGTTAAACTAAAACATTGATAATGAAAGAATTTGTCATGATAAGAACGCAACTTAAAGAAACCTGAAAAAGTTTTCTATGATAGATTACAGGGAGAAGAAAAATATGTTGGTTCAAGGTTTGTTTTCTAACATAATCTTTTATCCAATTACTAAATTTTTATTTTATTTATTTAACCCTTTTTTTATATAAAAAAACAAATGCATATAATATCCAACATTTTTCTTCTTCCCTATATATTCAATGAAACAATGATCCATAATTTGATCTTCACTGACATTGATGATGATGAATCCGATTCAAATTTTTTTATATATTTATTTACAATGTAGATTGAAACAAAAAACAATATAAAATAAGAAACTTTGTACATTAATAAAACAAGAAATATATATATATATATATATATAATATATATATATATATATATATATATATATATATATATATATATATATATATATTATATATATATATATATATATATATCCTCGGTTATTCTAATAACCGAGAGTAAAGTAATGCCTTTAAATAAAATGAATTAGCCGTTGATGGGGATCGAACCTACTACAAGTGCAATATTTTTTCATTGGCGGAGTTAAAACTGAGATGTAAAGTGACACATTTTTTATGACGCCCTTCATTGTTTCGAGAAAAGTTAAATGTGTTTTTTTCTAATAGTGTTTTACTAAAAAACCATTGCTTCTCCACCACACAAAGTCGTATTCTTCGTCGGGCCTAGAAGGAATGCCCTGTAATATTTCTAACAACTCTATTATTTTGCCAACATCTTCCTCAGACAAATCATGCATATTTAGGGCTGCATTCCTCACCCAACTATTCTCGTTCCATTTACCCATTTTCAACACTTTAGATTTCTGAGCATAAGATCTCGCAAACAGAGAAGGGAAACAAAGACATTAGAGGTGTAGCCTTTTTCCATTTATGCTTCCAAAATTTGATTTATTTACCAGTCCGTAGTTTACACCAAATGGATTCTCAAAACCAATCCTGCTCAACATCACTTAAAACCCCCTAAGAGCTCACATCCATCCACCATATGGAGTCCTTTCTTACCATTATTGACCAAGACAAAGTGGTTTTCTCCTTCAAAATCCTCCGATTCCATTTTCTTAAAAAAGCCAAGTTAAAACGTTTACAATACTATACAACACAGTGCTATACCTGTTGGATTTTTCTACACAGATATTCATAGAAATTAGAAAGAAATTAATCCAATGCCACATGATAGAAGTCTACATGTAGAATACATGAACTCTTCCTTTCACTATGATTCCATGAAGCTTACTCTTAAAAAGATTCACCCGAAGTCCAGACGCCATTTAAAATCCCATGAGAATTGAATTTAGACTCCATAAATGCTTCCAAGAACCATCGCATATTATCATTGTATCTGAAACAAATGGTAACAACTCAAACTTAATACCTTCATTTAATAAAAAAACCTTGAAATTTTTCTTATAGCAGTTGCGTTATTCATTAATCAAATTTTCAATTTGCACTATTAGAAACTTTTGCTTACCATATTGTCTAACTCACTGAGTCTCTTTCATTGCCCTTTCCACCTCTAAATCCAAAAACTTAAACATTTCTCTATTCCATATTCTAAGGTTCTCCATAAGAATTTTTTAATTATGTTTTTAACACAAACGCAGCCCTATCTTGAATCAATGTAGAATTAAAATATTCTTCACAAAAGGCGCAAAATCCGGATGCTCCATCTAACAAATGAAGACCTATAAAAGGTTTTGGACCCCATTTGAAAAGAATTCCCTTAGATCCATATAAGGAAATGGTCTGAGAGAGGTCTCTGCTTCCTACAACTTGGTCCCCCCACTTTCTACTCGTCAACAATACACCATTCACCTCTATTGAATCTGCTTATCAATTATCATCTCACTCAATTTATTCCAAAGTCTCATCTTATTTTTAATGAAACACGAGGAATATATATTCACAATAATTTAGAGAGATACCACACTAGATAACATTTATCCCTACAAGTCCTTCACCTACAAAGCTGAAACTAAGGTCAAAAATATATAATTTTTTCTCAACATAATTAACAGGCAATCTTATCTTCCATGTGCCCCTTTATATGTCCATTACACATCATTTCCACCCCATAATGAGTAAGCTCCTTCCTCCTTCACACTTTGAAATAGGGTGTTCAAAACTGAACCAACCCAATAAAAAACCGCAAACCAAACCAAACCAACCCGAAACTGCAAAAAACCGCATTTGGTTCGGGATTTTTTTTGGGTCATCTTTTGACAAAACCGCACGGTTTGGTTTGGTTTGCGGTTTGTATTTTGAAAAACCGAACTAAACCAAACCAAACCGCATTATGTTGTAACTCAAACTTCACTTATCTCACATCTAACCAAAAACTCAAACCCATTATGCCCTAACCTTATAATTACGAAATATTTTCTCTTAATCACACTTAGCTTTTCAGTTTTAATCTTCTCAAATCTCTCTTAATAGTATTGTGCATTCTTCTCATCTTCTTTGCCATGTACGTCTCACATCTTCTACACTACTCTCTCATCTTACATGTTCTTTCTTTTTCATCTTCTCATTTTTATGTTACTATTTTCTCTTCTAATTATGTTTGTATCGCGCCTTTCTTCTCCAATCTCTCATCTCTTATGTTCTTTCTTTTTCATCTTCTCTAATCTCCATTCTCCCCTATTTTTTTCTATTTTATTATAATATTTTTTATATTGTTTTATGCTACTATTTTTTTTCCACTTTTGTTTAAATTGATTTTTGTATATTGAATGAGAAGTTTTTGTCTAAATATGATGAGTTTTGTTGTTTGCTAATGTATGAATGACTAAACACAAAGTTATGTTGTTCTCTATATATGTATATATAACTCAATAAAAATCTTGTAAAAAACCGAACCAATCGAACCAACCCCAAACCGCATTGGTTTGGTTTGGTTTTGGTTCGGATTTTTTTTAAAAGCCAACCGAACCAAACCGAACCGCATGCTTTTTTTTCTTGCGGTTCGGATGATTTTTAGCGTCAAAACCGCCCAAACCGTACCGCGAACACCCCTACTTTGAAACTTCATTTCCTACAATAGACAAACTTCAAAAAACCCTTTTTGATTTATTGAATAAGGTTTCCCCTCTTAATAGGATTACCACACCCACAAAAATTATAGGATACAATATTCATGATGCACCATTTATATTCGGTTCGTTCGTAAGTTTTCCTTCTTGATCTCCAGATTCCGGACCTTTGATTGTTTCCACGTGCAAGGAAACCTATTCAACTCCTTTAAGCACGGTCTCTATCACCTTAGCCTATATTTTTGATGCAACAACTTCGCTATCTTTTGCCCAAAATATTTCATTACCCTGAGCAACATCGAAATACGTAGTTGATTAATAACTCAAGGCCAAACCGCCATAGAATCTTTCCTTTGCTGGATATGATTGTGACGACGATGATGATCTCTGGGACTTAAATTTCAATTTCTTCGATGGACTTAGAGATGAAAAGTATGAAGGCTTTAACATTTCACTCTCCCCTTTCGATTTTAGGGTATGTGATGAAAGGTTCCTTCTCACGGACTTTTAAGTGTTTCCTTCGATATTTTGGGCAGCCACACGAGATGGAGGTTTAGATAGCATTGGGTCAGAATTTTTAACCTAAAATTGAGAGATTCATCAACTCAAATTTTCTTCTAATCCTAGGACCACTTGTTGTAAAACTCTAAACCTCGGAACTTATATATAAAAGATTATTTTACAATTTAAGATGATATCAAGGACATATTAATAACTGAACGGAATGAAACCATATTAATAATTTAGTGCAGTTGTTACAAACCACCTTAATAAAAAATGGTTAATTTATTAAATTAGTTATAATTCACTTTAGAAACAGTTTAGAACTGGTTCATAGTTTAAAACTGATTTAATTTGTTTTAACTACTTTAAAACTAGTTATTTTTAAAGAACTGAATTATTTTTTTAACCAAAGTATAAACTGGTTTTTTTTATATGTTTAAAAAATCAGTTTTTTTGTTATTTTTAATAAAATTGGATTCAAATTTTTTTTTTTTTTAAAAATTAGTCTTAATAGCAGTTTCAAGAAAAAAAATTAGTTTAAATAATAATTTTTTTTAAAAACATTGATTTGCTTTAAAAAGAATTAAGTTGTTACAAATTGGATTTGTTTTAAAAAGTCTTTATTAATGATTTTAAATTTAATTAAAAGCAACAATTATCTACAAAAATCAACTTATCTATTATCAATAAATTATCTATAAAGACCAAGTAATTAAAATGAGTATATATATATATATATATATATATATATATATATATATATATATATATATATATATATATATATATTAGCTAGAACTATACAATAAGTATATGATAAACAATTTATTTCAGATCAATATTTTATATGTTAGTTTGCATAGCTTCTCAAAAAACACTTATAGGAAAAGAAAAAACAAGAGTTTGGTTTTGATACTTTCAGTCACAGTCAATAACACCAATCATATATAGAACTTTAAAAGTAATTAATAAAATCATACTTTTATGATTGAAACTTTGAAAGTGTAAAAACCTCGCACAAGGTTTTAAAAAATGGTTCGCAACAGCAAAAACGACAACGACAAAATGGGACCGACCTAAATTGCGAAGCTCCACAACCTTTTTCTAAAAGCTTTTTATGCATTTAATGTGTATGTGAATTAAATCGAAATAATATATGTAAAAAAAATTTGCAATAATTATGACATTTCTAAGCAACAACTTTGATAAGTTGAAATTAGCTTATGCATGATGCAGGTTCATATTTTCACAAGCTCTCATAGTTTACTTCTTTAGGGTATGATTAACATCAGTGAAATGGAAGGAGTTGAAATTGGGATAAAAACCTGAAGAAGTAACCTAAAAAATAATTAATTTATATAATTAAACCAATTTATAATGAAATTTAGTTTTGAACCAGTTTTTAATTGAATTTGAATTGTTTTAATTAAATGGTTCAGTTCATTAACCATTTAAGTGGTTCGGTTTTTTTATAGTGCAATGCAGTTCAATTCAAGTATACGATTCAATTAACCATATTTTTGAACACCCATACCTTCAACAAAACATAGATATTTTGAAAACATGTAGCGACAAAGTAAACAATATAGAACACTTGTTATCGCATGCTCACCTTCACTTAGAGTATCATCACAGCATAATCACATTAATCGCGATAATAAAACAAATTAACTTCAATTTAGGTCTTATAAAGATTTAACTTTCACAAAATGATTCAAAATACATTTCAATATCCAACTCTCAACAACTTCAAGACAACTTAACAGAATAGTTATTAAACTTCTTGTAAACAAGTAAGTCAATATCAAACATAATGAAAGAAAATATTGTTTGCCCATAGTGTTACAGAATCAAGGATAGCAATTAAAATGTGACAACTAATTAAAATTACTTGAAGAGATACTTCTCACTCACAACAAAAAATATACTCCTGAGTATGGGCAACATGTCCATGGTGGACAACATCAAAGCAAAGGGGTGAGTAATTTTACGGCATAAGCTACTAGGTGAAGGTGACGAGAAACACAAGAAAAGGGTGTTGAATCGGGTTTGTAAAAATCAAAGCTTTTTCTCAAACAAATTTAATAAACAAGAACAAGAATAATAAAAAAATAATAAGTTATTTTTATCCTGGTTCGCTGTTAGTAAAACTACCTCCAGTCCACCCACCAAGGTGATTTCGCCTTCTCAAAAGGACTTAATCCACTATAATCAAACGGATTAAAGACACCACAAAGATCATTGTCCTTCTTTCTCGAGTATACAGACTAAACCTAGTCACTCAAGGTAATCACTCACGCAAACTTCAGATTTACAATTGTGTTTACAAGATTGCTTCTAGAAAGCAGATTAACACAAAGTTTAATTACAATGACTCAATCACATAGACGAACACATGTTCTAAGTTTGTTTACAATATTCACAATAATTTAAGAGAAATAAAGTAGCTTAACAGCGTTGAATAGTGTGTGAACATTGAGCAGATTAACAGCTTGATCCATTCTTCCAAGTCTTCCTTTTATAGCCAAAGAAAGATCCGTTGGAGGGTAGAATGAGAATCTTCATGTGTGAGTTGGCACCTTGAATAACCATCTTCAATGATGAGAGCCAAAGATCGTACAACATAAATGTCCTTGCTGCACGAAATCCGCATAGTGGAAGGAATGTTTTGAATCTGGAAAGGTAGGGATTGGGTGCTACTTTCTGATTTCTTATTTATCCTGTGAAGTTGGAAAGGAAAAGGAAGCTTTCTCAAACTAACCTTGCACGCAAATGTTTAACTGAACAAATGCTTTAAGGAGATCGGGGAGTTCGAGGCCAGGTTATACAATGAGGAGTTGTCAATTACCCATCCTATATGTGGTTATCCACAGTTTGTTAGCAATTTTCCTTACTGCTTTCTACTTACTGGTGTTTGTCTATTATGGGTTGGGAAAGTTTCTCCTTTGGGAGTGTTTGAGAGAGAGAGTGAGTTTTTGATGATTTCGGTGAGGTATTGGACCTAAGGTTTTGATTAGTGTGTGAAGGTACTATACGTAATGTTTTTGATTGGTGTGCTCGCTAAGATTTCGCAATCTTATGCTTACGTATTCCCGTTAAAGAAAACAGGGAAATCAGAACAATTGTAGTTCCTCCTATTCTATCGGAAGAAAGATATTTGGTGTCTTGCTCAAAGCCCAAGATTAAAGCTAAATGAGTATTTGTGTCTTAATCAAAGCCCAAGATTGAAGCTAAAGTTTTGACTGAGAGAGAATTTGTATCTCTAAGAGAGATATCTCGTCTGTTTATCACAACTGTTGGGTGACTGATTATAAAGGAGAATTACTTTAACTGGGATGTATGAATCCAGCAATGCCATAATTTCCTTTATGAGGGATTTGTTCTGAAGGAGAAAACTTTTAACTCAATGTTGAGCAATGCCATTTTTCCTTAAGAATCTTTTATGCTAAGAGAGGGGCAGTAGCGTGGATGTTTGTAATCCAGAAGCTTGCCGCTTACAGCAATTAGATGAAAGAGAAGATTTACCAGGATAAAAGATGGACGACAGCTTGGATTTCTGAATCAACAAATGTGCCACTTATAACAATTATTTGGGATTAAGGTTTGTTTTGATTTGTTTGTTTTTGGTGTGTGATAACACAGAGAAATGTCTTCCTACAGAGAGTTTTTGATTTTCTCTTAGGGGATTTTGTTTTTTGTATGTGCCTTGATCAAAGCCCAAGGTTGAAGCTAAGAGATTGATTGACTTCACAGGAGAGGTCCTTATACAAAGCCTAAGAGGAGGCTGGAAAAGGTTGACTCAACAAGAGAGTGTTTATCTCTCTTGTAAAAAGCCCAAGATTAAGGCTAAAAGAGAATTGACTATTTTGGGGATATCATTATACAAAGCCTAAGAGGAGGCTGAAAGGGGCTAACTGTAACGCCCCAGTTTTTGTCAGTTTTATTTAATCGAGTCTATTTGATTATTTTATTATTATATTATTTTATTCTTGACTTTTATTTGGCAATATATTATTTTTCATCGTTGTTTATGTTTTATCGCATTTTGAGAGCGTTTGGGAGATATTTGAGTTGAGGGGTAAAATGGTCTTTTTAGGGGATTAGATATTTTGAATAAAAAGAAAGTGGAAAGAAAAAGAGAGAAAAGAAAAGGAAAAGAGAAAGAAAGAGAAGAGAAGAGAAAAGAGAGGAAAGAAAGGGAGAAGAGGAAAAAAAGAAGAAAATCAGGAATTCATCCGTTTAAAGCGCGAATAATCGGGTAAGGGTGAGAAGTTTCGATTATATCATGCTTGTATATGTATATGTATGTTTTGTTTGAATGTTTGGGTGAAAAATATATGTTTTCTATTTGGTTGAATTTGTGAGCAATTGATAGAAATCGATGTTTTAACGGTTAGAATGCGGAATAGTTCGCGTAGAATAGTCGGGAAATGATAGGATTTAGTCGGGAATACTTGTTGGTATGATCGGGGGATTTAAGGATGAGTTTGGAGGGATTTTAGGTCATAAAATTCTGGTTTTTCTGATATTTCGCGACGGTTAATCGATTAACCATATGAGTTAACCGATTAACAGTGTCAGTTTCAGAAAAAATATTATTTTCAAAAAATTCATAACTTTTGAACCGTAAGTCGGTTTTGTTCCCCGTTTGAAGCGTTGGAAAGATAACGAAAAGTTCTTTCTATTAAAAATGGTTTGGATGGTAAAAGATGATTTAATTAATTCTTGTTTTTGGAAAATAGTCGGGTTGTCGGGTTTTTATCGCGTACAGTGTGTGCGATTGATGTGTTATCATGCTATATGCTTTTAATATGTAATGTATAGCTTGTGTGCTGCTATATGATGTGAATACATGTGATGAGATGTTGTGATAAGGTGTTGTGATAATGTTGTTGTTATGCGGTAAATACATTGTTTGATTGAATATCAATGTATGTGGTTATGATGTTGTGTTGGTTCGTGGTTTGTTGTTGTGGTTTGTGAAATGCATTGCTTATGTGAAATGCATTGCTTATGTGAAATTCAATGTGTGTTATTTGGTAGCCTTATGGCAAATATGTGCATTGTTTGGGTTAAACTTCGATGCATGATTAAGGATGTTGTTATGATGTGTTGTGAATAGTGTAGCGAGCGATTTTGGACGCGGTTCTTAAGCGCTGGTCGCTCTCTGCGGTTTGAGCTTTAAACTACAGGTCGATTCATTTTTTATCCTATTGTGAGCTGAATAAGGAAGGGAAATAGATGTCTCCAATTAACCCTGCTTGCATACTGAGTTTAAACAGCGGTCTGTTAGGTTACGGATGTTATCAATGTGGGGGGGCTTTTGTACTGGTTATTCGTATTTCGCCAATACGGTTCTTTCTTTCTTTTTTCTAGGCAAAGGGTTTCTGATGGGGAATAAGGATTAGGATGTTAGGACTCATGCTTTTGAATTACTGCTTTTAATTGACTGAGATATGGGATTTGGGTTTTTTGTTGATTGCGCTCGCTAAGATCTTTTCTTTCGATCTTATGCCTACGTATTCCCGTTTACCGAAACAGGGAAATCAGAGCGTTCGTAGTTCCTCCTATTCTATGGGAGGAAATTGGTTTTTGGTGTCTTGTTCAAAGCCCAAGACGTGAAGCGAAAGATGATTTGTATCTTGTTCAAAGCCCAAGATGTGAAGCTGAAAGGTCTATTTGTGTCTTGTTCAAAGCCCAAGACGTGAAGCGAAAGGATCTCGACTTTAGAGAGAATTTGTCATCTCTAAAGAGGGGAGAAGGAGAATTACTTTAACTGGGATACGCGGATCCGAGCAATGCCATAATTTTCGAAGAAAGGGTTTTAACCTGAAGGAGAAGACTTTAACTCAGTGTAGAGAATGCCATCTTTCCTTAGGAATTTCTCATGCTAAAAGAGGGACAGTGGCATGGATATAGATGATCCAGAGGCTTGCCGCTTACAGCGATTAGATGAAGGGAAAGGAGTTGTTGATGTTTGTGTACTGTGAACGAGGCACAGCTTTGATGCTAAAAGGTTGATTGGATCAACCAGTGGTTTTCTTATACAAAGCCTAAGAGGAGGCTAATTTCCGCTAGGAAAATCATTATACAAAGCCTAAGAGGAGGCTATTTTGTGTCTCGTACAAAGCCCGAGAGAGAGGCTAAAAGTTTTTGACCCAGTGGGGCATATCGTTATACAAAGCCTAAGAGGAAGCTAGCAAAGAGTTCGACTCTTGCTTAAGGAATTTGTATCTCGTACGAGGCCCGAGATGGAGGCAAAAAGGGGTGATTGACTCAACGAGGGAATCTTTTGTGTTTAATACAAAGCCTGAGAGAGAGGCTAAAAGGTTGTTTTGACTCCACTGGGGAGAATTTTGGTATCTCGTACGAAGCCCGAGATGGAGGCTATTGTAACTGTTTCAGTTGAGTGACAGATCCAATATACTGATTTAAAAGAGAAAATTAGTTCTTATATGAGTAACACTGTACTCAGGGATTTAATTTGAGGATCAGGGATATTTCCTTCTCTTTGAGGAAACGGGAAATCCAAAGGGTATTGAGACTATCCGAGTCTGCGGGTTTCCTTCCTATTTAACGAAGGGTGCTTGAGAATGTCTTTGAGACTCAAGGAAGTTAGATTGTCCAAGTCTAGAGTTTTATCTTTTGTACTATGCTTCGAGAAACAGTAGTAGACTCTATGAAAGGACTGTTCTATGAGGATGACTAGGTTCTGTTCCTATACCTCTAGGAGGTCGTCGGGACAATTTGTACGAAGCCCAAGAGGAGGCTGGGAACTTTTAAGAAGCCGACGGGTCCTTGTACTAAGCCCAAGAGGAGGCTATCATTCCCGGAGGAAGAGATCATTATACGAAGCCTAAGAGGAGGCTGTGAATACTTCTAAGAAGCCGTAGGGTCCTTGAATAATGCCCAAGAGGAGGCCGATGCTTTTAAGAAGCCCGTGGGTCTATCATCTCCTTTCCTTTAGGAGAGATAACTCTTTTAAAGATAAAAACCACTGGTAAACGTGCGAGGTTTACTATCCAGCGACTTTTAGCTTTTAAAGAGGGTTCCTTAGTTAAGGTCCAAGATTATGACCGTAGTGGGTACCCAAACCCCGAGACATTCAAGGCAAGCTATCCACAAGGAATAGATCAAGTCAGGAAAGTTCGAGAATATGGAAGAAACTCAAAGATGCCATTCACAGAGAATACATTCATCTTGGGGAGTAGAGCTTCTTGACGATTCCTAAGGAGGACAGCCGAAGAGAAGACTGTGTCTGGTGCTCCTATTGGGGATCTAGGCGTCTATTTCTATGAATAAATGAAACGGCGTCACTTAGTTCTAGACGTAGTTGCCGGGGAAACTCGAAATATCTATACTATTATTACACAGTAGATATGAGTTTATGAAAGGAGACTTACAGTGAGCAGCCCCACAATACAATTTATAATATGAAAGCAGTAAATGAAAGCGATAACCACTTACTCGGTTGTAGTGCTTCCATGCTGTTTGGTTAGTTGTTCAACAAAGAAAGATTGAAAACAACAATATATTCAAAATCAAAGGAGAAAGTGCTTTGAAAAAGAAATATTTGGGGCTTACAGCTCAAGGAGAGGCCCAGGGTTTTATCAGTGAGCGCACTGTTTGAATTTGTACAGAGGGACTTATACAAGTGACTGGGGCCCAAAAATGGTTTTCTGTACAAAGGGATGGGTCTTACATTCTCTCAAGAGGCCCAAAAAGGTTTAAAGAAAAAGAGTGGGGCTTATAACACGAGGGTAGACCCAAATGATTTTTCGTTTAAAATGGCGATCGCGCCGAGGTTTTCTTTTAACGCAGAGGGACTTATACAATAAGTGAAGCCCAAAATGTTTTGGTTAAAAGGGGGATTGAGTCTTACACTCTAATAGAGGCCCAAAGTGTTTTAAAGAAAAAGAAATGGGTCTTACTACTCGAGGGTAGGCCCAGATGATTTTTGAAAAGGCGACGATCGGGTCGTTTGTTTTTTGACGGTATCGGGATTTATACAATAAGTGAGGCCCAAAGATGATTTGGTCAAAAAAAAGGGTTGGGTCTTACACTCTAATAGAGGCCCAAAGTGTTTTGAAAATAATTTATGAGGGTTGAATTAATCCAAAACCCTAATTTGTTTTCAAAATGTATTTAATTGAATAAAAATTCAATTAAAATGATCAAAAATTGTTTAACATGTGAAAAACAAATTATGATATTGGATTAATGCTTCAAAAATTAAGTATTAACCTACAAAATAATTAGAAAGCATTAAAAGTTGCAAAATCAATGTAGAAAAAATATTTAATATGTCAAAAACAATTAAAATATTAATTCTTTACAAAAATATCAATTATATGAAATAAATAATATTTTTGGGATTTTTTGGGAAAATAAAATATTTTAACATTTTTGTGAATTATTAAAAAAAGAATCAACTCAAAATCATTAAAACTCAGAGAGAAATTAATTTTTGAATCAATTAAACAAAATCACAAAATTCAAATATTTGAAAATCTGAAAATGGCGCCAAGAACAACACCAAGAACACGCGTGTTTTCTGGGTTTGGCTGATTTGCGTTTTCTATCCAATCTCACTGAATACGTAATAATAACATGCAATCCACATATCATTATGCTCGCCTCAACCTCACGATCATGTCTATGTACTTTAATTTCATTTAAATTAAACATACAACAAGAAATCACGAAGAAACCTCAAGAACCCTAATTTCTGCATGAAGGCTAGGATTTTTGATACACGATTCAAACAATGCAATTAATTGAGGGAAAATATTCCATGCATGATTATGAACATATGGCCAAATTATTGTGCGAGGAAATATGCATAGATTGAGAGATGACCAAGTATGTGCTTACCTCCAAGTCGTGACAGCAAGTGCAGATGTGATTTTGGGTTGGAGGTGTTACAGACAAGTTGTGATGATTTGGACAGCTTCCCTACACCATATGGAGTGTGTTTGAACACTTGGATGGAATTGAAATGGACTGGATCAGTTTATGGCACCTCAGCTGCACCTTGTTTGAAATTTTGAGCAACCAGCTGGTGATTTCATGAAATTGATGTTTCAGAAGTTATGTGAGTGTTTGATCAGCTCATATGTGATGTATGTGAGGTGTGTGAGTGATTGGTTTGTGCAGAATTGCTCTCAAACTCAAAACCCGATAGCTACCTTGCTAAGAAAGGCATTTTTGCCAAGAGAAAGAGATTTTGAGGAAAGCATCTGTTAGATGGCTTTGGTGTCCTCAAACTGACCACAATTGAGCTCTATTTATAGTAGAGCAAGTTTGTTTTGCAAGGAATAGTGCATGGCAGCTGGTAAGTAGGTTTCCTCAATGTTGGCCAATGGAAATGAAAGTCTCCTCTAGCCATTGACTAGAGGTTAGGGCACAGAGCTTTGGTCCCCTTGGTCTTGGATAAGTCTTGACTGATTTCAGATGAGAATGGCTCAGTCCATGCCACCTTGATGGTTCCATTGAATGCCTCATTCCAAATTTGAAGTCTTGTCCCTATTTTGGCAACTCTAGGTTCAACATGCTATTCTTTATTCCTTGGACCTTGGAGGCTTGGCTCAATGATTGTCCCCTTTGGATTCAATACTCTGAGGTGTCCAAGTGGATTGGAGCAATTGCAATTGGCTGATTTTGGCAAATCGAGCCAAATTGCAAATTCTGCCTTGCTTTGACAGATTTCAGCAAGGCAACTTGCCAATGTTGTATCTCATGATGTAGGTTGAATTTGACAATGTTCTTGGCCATTTTGGAAAGCTCTAACATGATACAACAACTGTTTGAACAAGTTTGGTTTTGATCTCTTTTGATTCCAAGTGAAAAATCCCCCTACATTTGGCAAAAAGTGAAGCAGAATTCTGACTTAGTGAAAATTTCACTAAGTGTTGGAAAAAGTGACATTTTCACTTTTCAGCCACTTTGATCACTCCATAACTCAAAATCCTTAATGAATTGGAATGACTTGTAGTTGAAGTTTTTGTAGGTGATAGTGAGGGCTACAAATCCATCTTTGGATGAGAAAAAATGGTCTTGTGGTTTAGGAGTTATGGTCCTCCAAAGTTGGTACCTTTGCCACTTTATTTTTAACTTAGAAAAATTTCTAAGTTTTATGGTTCCCCCTTTTACAAGTTATCTCACTTTTCTTGATTTTTCTTGATGAATGATGATTCAAATCATACATTAACATCATTTTAGGGTTAAAAATCCATTTTGGTGAAAAATCTCAAAAAGTCAAAGCTGACTTTTGTGCACAGTTGACTTTTTATCAGATGAATTCCAAACTGTGCAATTCTTCAGGAAATCATGTCCTTGACCTAAATCAAACTTGATGGACATGTTCCATGGGTGTCATAGGGTATATTCAATCATGTATTAGGGTTTGGGAGCATGTCCAGGTCAAAAGTCAAAGTTACAGTTGACTTTTCCCTTAAAACCCTAATTGTGGTGCAGATGAAAATGAGACTTGTTGCTCAAGCTTCTTGGATCAATCCATTGTTCCAAATGGATCAATATGGTGTATTAGAGACCCTCAAATCATGTCTTGAGGTCTTAGCTCATGGTTTGTCCCAAAAGTCAACTTAGGGGTGAATTAGGTCAAGAAACCCTAATTCCTGATTTTTGATGAATGCATCCCCTGAGGCAAAATTGACTTGATGCATGGGTCCATGAGGTTTCATGAAGTATATTAGGTCATGTTTTGGATCATTGTCTTATGCCCAGATGAAAATTTCCATCTGGAGGCCCTGGTCGACCAAAACCCTAATTTGGTGACACTGTCGATCTTGAGACTTGATCCACCTAGAAGGGAACAGCCTTGTTCTTAATCCTTGAAGTGGGAGTCCTTTTTGATCCATTGTGGATGTTTAAGAGATTAGACAAGTTGAATATCATGTCATTTCTTGATTGATCCTTTGTCTAAGCACTCAGAGAGGGCTTGAAACCCTAATTTTGATTGTATTGGATGCTCACCCATCTTTGGGGAGACTGATGAAGCATGATGGTTCATCCATATTGTGATGATGATTTTCACAATGATGGGAAATCTAAGTGGTCCAAATTTGGGGTATTACAAATGCCCCTATTTAATCTTCTTGGACCCGAAGGTGTGAATGACGAAGGGATTCGAGCATTCGGGGTGCAAGAGGATTAAATATCGGAATATCCGAAATTTTGATGGTGGTTATGAATGGTAGCTTGCGCATTCATCTTCTTTAACTAAGCAATGATGCTTAGAAAAGGTAAACTTCCCCTCGATCCTGGCCTTCAGCCAAGGAACTGGTCTCAGTTTTCTTTTGAAATAAACCTCCCCTCGTTCTTGGTTTCCTACCAAGGAACTGGTCTCAGTTTCTGATTTAAACTTCCCCTCGATCCTGGTTTCCTACCGAGGAACTGGTCTTAGTTTCTGATTTAAACTTCCCCTCGATCCTGGTTTCCTACCAAGGAGCTGGTCTTAGTTTCTGATTTAAACTTCCCCTCGATCCTGGTTTCCTACCAAGGAACTGGTCTTAGTTTCTTTTGTCAATAAACTTTACTGACAAGGGACGCTATTCGTAGCGGCTTTCCTTCAAACTTCTCGCCGAATTTTTCCTGGGGAGATGCCATTTGAGTGGAAAAAGTTTTGGTGTCAGACTTGCTGGGGAACCCAGTCGTCTGAGTTATAGAGTTGTACAAACTTCTCTGTTGGAGACGTCATCTGTCGATTCTACTGGGGAAAGCGAGTCTCTTGAGAGACTGTTTTCGTTTGGGATCTTTCATCATACTTTTCTCGGGATCTTCCTGGAGAAACGCCATATGATGGGGTCCAATTTTGTGGGTCCGATGACCTTTTCATCAGCGGTCCTTTCGGAGCAAAACTGGCATGCTGCCGAATCTCTGATCACGAGGCTTTCTCTGTGGATTTTCCTTAATCCGGGAAAGCAAGGATATCATCTTCAATGGCGAAGAGTGATGTTTATTGAGAGTTTTCTCTGGCTTTTCAGAGGTTCAAGTTATCAAAGTGGCCAAGTGCCGACTCTGATCTAAAGATACACTGGTGGCGAGATTGTGCAGACGCAACACTTCCTGACGAGGAAAGAACTGACAAACTCGATTGAGAAAACTGTTTATCACTAGGGGACAAGACCGACTCAAGTGATAGTGATGCAATATGAAATGTAAATGCAAATAAAAAATGCATGAAGTATGTATGTATATGCTGACAAAACAGACGCGACATACAGACTAATGGATGAACACAATTGGATACTCGGCCATCGCGGGGCGAAGAAGTACCGTTGATTCAAAATAGCAATTCTACCTTGCTTAGGAGAAATAGTCCACGCGGGGAGCTATGTCGATCGGGCTTAGGAGATGAGAACTCGGCCGAGGTGTGTCAGACGAAACAAGGTCTCTGACACAGTTGATCCCTTCATTCAGGAGTATTGGTTTAGAAGGAGTACTTTGATTCTGCACTTTGAAATTCGCTTACTTCGGGAGAAGCAATCGATGTTCTTCTGATGTTCAACAGTCAAAAGAAATGCCATCTTTAATTTAAAAGCAGAGAAAGTTTTAACAAGTAAATTCATTTTTGTTTTATTTCAAGAATCGCTGATTAAGTTTAAACAACATCGTTCTGTAAAGCTAAAACAAGCAAGAATTACAAACAAAAGCACAAGGGCTCAAATTTTATTGATAAGATGGAGATCAGCCAAACGCGTGATTCCAAAGAGTATATACAAAGTTAGAAAATGGTAATTTACAGGGAAAAGGGCTACGTTGAAACATAACGACCACTATCCTTCTACTAACTTTGAATTCGGGGCATCCTGAGCTTCTGTCGAAGATGACCTTTGACTGGAGATTTCCTCCGATAGATGATGTAACTACTGCTGAGGATCTTGCCTCTGTTGAACATAGTTACTTGCCATTATCCCTAATTTTTGCCTGGATTGTACTATGAGATTTCCAATCCATCGGGATGATTCTTTTTTTTTTTTTCATGTCCCTAACTTTTGCCTGGACCGCCCTTTCGGGTTTTCAATCCACCGAGACGTTTTTTTTTTTTTAGTTTAGGCGAAGTATTTCTTGACTACATCAACATTCGTGGGGTAGGCAAATTCCTCTCCGTCCATGGTTGCAAGTCTCAAGGCGCCGCCTGAGAAAGCTTTCGTGACCACATACGGGCCATCATAATTCGGGGTCCATTTGCCCCGGGAATCAGTGAGAAATGATTGTATCTTCTTGAGCACGAGGTCTCCTTTCCTGAAGACACAAGGCTGAACCTTTTTGTCGAACGCCCTCTTGATTCTTTGTTGATACAACTGACCGTGGCATAGTGCCGTGATTCTCTTTTCTTCGATCAGGTTCAGTTCCTCGTGTCGACTTTGACACCATTCAGCTTCGGTGAGCTGAGCTTCCATCAATACCCTGATTGACGGGATCTCTACTTCTATGGGAAGCACTGCTTCCATGCCATATACTAGAGAGAAAGGGGTTGCCCCTGTTGAAGTACGGACAGATGTGCGATAACCATGAAGAGCAAAGGGTAGCATTTCGTGCCAATCTTTATAGGTTACAACCATCTTTTGAACGATCTTCTTGATGTTCTTGTTAGCCGCTTCTACCTCTCCGTTCATCTTGGGTCGGTAGGGAGATGAGTTATGGTGTTCAATCTTGAACTCTGCACACAACTCTTTCATCATCTTATTGTTCAAGTTAGATCCATTATCAGTAATGATCTCGCTTGGAACACCATAACGGCAGATGATATTGTTTTTGATAAATCGGACCACCACTTGTCGGGTTACATTGGCGAATGACGTTGCTTCGACCCACTTGGTGAAATAGTCAATGGCTACCAGGATGAACCGATGTCCGTTTGAAGCCTTGGGCTCAATCATGCCAATCATGTCGATTCCCCATATGGAAAATGGCCACGGGGAAGAAAGAACTTTGAGATGTGATGGCGGTACATGAATTTTGTCGGAGTATATCTGACACTTGTGACATCTCCTCATGTACTTGTAGCAGTCGGATTCCATTGTCAACCAATAATACCCGGCCCTGAGAATTTTTCTCGCCATTGTGTGTCCATTGGCATGAGTGCCAATGGATCCTTCATGAATTTCTTTCATGAGCATGTCTGCTTCTGGTCTGTCGACACATCGGAGCAAGACCATGTCAAAATTCCTCTTATAAAGAGTGTCACCGCTCAGGAAGAAGTTTCCAGCCAATCTTCTGAGGGTTTTCCTGTCTTTTCTGAGTTCCCCAGATGGGTACTCTTGTTTCTGAAGGAAGCATTTGATATCGTGATACCAAGGTCTGTCGCCTATGACTGCTTCAATCGCGAAGATGTAAGCGGGTCGTTCAAGGCGCATTATGTCGATCTTAGGTATGTCATTCCATCGACCTACACTAATCATGGAAGAGAGAGTGGCTAATGCATCAGCCATGTGATTCTCATCACGAGGGATGTGATGAAAGTCGACTCTGTTGAAGAAAGGTAACAACCTTCTTGCATAGTCTTTGTAAGGAATCAATCCTGATTGGTATGTGTTCCAATCTCCTTTTATCTGGTTAATAACCAGGGCTGAGTCGCCGTATACGTCCAAATTTTTTATCCTTAAATCAATCGTTTCTTCGAGACCCATGATACATGCTTCGTATTCGGCCTCGTTGTTCGTACATTTGAACGTAAGTCTAGCAGTGAAAGGAATGTGGGAACCCTGAGGGGTAACAATGATTGCCCCAATTCCGTTTCCATAATGATTAACTGCTCCATCAAAGATGGGTCCCCACTGGGAACCTGGTTCTGGCCCTTCACTGGGTAACGGTTCATCGCAATCTTTCATTTTTAGATACATGACATCTTCGTCTGGGAAGTCAAACCCGATTGATTCTTGATCGTCAATCGGTTGATGAGCCAAATGATCGGCTAGAATACTTCCTTTAACGGCTTTCTGAGCATGGTACTCTATGTCATATTCTGATAGTAACATCTGCCAACGGGCAATCCTTCCTGTGAGAGCAGGTTTTCGAAAACGTACTTGATTGGATCCATTTCGGAGACCAACCTAGTAGTATGACGAATCATGTACTGGCGAAGACGTTTGGCTACCCAAGCCAAAGCGTAACAAGTTTTCTCAAGCATTGTGTACCGAGTTTCGCAGTCGGTGAATTTCTTGCTTAGATAGTAAATGGCAGACTCTTTCCTTTTGGTTTCATCTTGTTGGCCAAGTACACATCCCATTGAGTCCTCTAGGACTGTGAGGTAAATAATCAGTGGTCTTCCTTCCACTGGAGGTGATAGAATCGGAGGATTCAACAGATATTCCTTAATACTGTCGAAGGCGGTTTGGCAATCTTCTGACCAAACGCAATCCTGGTTCTTTTTCAATAACTTGAAAATCGGCGCACAAGTGGCGGTCATAAGGAATATGAATCTGGAGATGTAGTTCAAACGTCCCAGGAATCCTCTGACTTGTTTTTCAGTTTTCGGAGAAGGCATTTCTTGAATGGCCTTGACCTTGTCAGGATCAACCTCAATCCCTTTATGGCTGACGATGAACCCTAGTAGTTTCCCTGAACGGACACCGAAGGTGCACTTGTTAGGATTCAAGCGGAGCTTGAATTTTCTTAGACGTTCGAACAATTTTGACAGATGTTCAACGTGCTCATCCTCTGTTCTTGATTTTGCAATCAAATCATCGACATATACCTCGATTTCTTTGTGTATCATGTCATGAAATAGAGTAGTCATGGCCCTTTGATAGGTTGCCCCGACGTTCTTCAAACCAAACGGCATTACCTTGTAACAAAAGGTACCCCATGGGGTAATGAACGAAGTTTTCTCCATGTCTTTCGGCGCCATTTTGATTTGGTTATAGCCCGAGAATCCATCCATGAAGGAGAATACTTTGAATTTTGCGGTGCTGTCAACCAGCATGTCAATGTGTGGTAAAGGAAAGTCGTCCTTTGGACTTGCCTTGTTCAGATCTCTGTAATCAACACACATTCTGACCCTTCCGTCCTTTTTGGGAACGGGTACGATGTTGGCTAACCATTGAGGATATTCAGATGTAGCGAGGAAACCCGCGTCGATCTGTTTCTGTACCTCCTCTTTGATTTTGATGGCCATGTCCGGGTGAGTCCGTCTCAACCTTTGCTTTACTGGCGGACATTCCGATCTTAGCGGTAAGTGATGTTCCACGATGCGGGTATCCAACCCTGGCATATCCTGATAGGACCAAGCGAATACATCGGGGAATTCTTTGAGAAGTTTTATCAAACCCTCTCTGGCAGTTGGATTGAGCAGTGCTCCGATCCTGATTTCTTTTCTCTCTTTTTCTGAACCCAAGTTTACCGTTTCCAACAGTTCTTTGTGAGGTTCAATGGACCTTTCCTCTTGTCTGAGTAGTCGGGAGATCTCTTCTGGAATTTCGTTGTCATTTTCTTCTTCAGCCTCGAATACCGGGAACTCAAAGTTGGAAGAAGGCATCGGATCGTATGTTTCAACGGGGTACAAAACAAGCAATCTGCATGACGTGATGATTCGTGTTTAGAAGAGATAGAGAAAATGCAAGTGTGTGCAGTGTTTTGATTTTACTGCTTGTTTTTATTATTGAATGTTTTTTTTTTAGGATTACCATTTTCTGAAAAAGCAAAAAGAGAAAACAGCAATTAATGCGGAAATTACAGAACGACGTTATTTTATTAATGAACAAGTCGACTCTTGAAACTACAGCCCTATAAAACAAAACTCACTCACTTTGGGCAAAGCGAAGAGGGAAATTTACAAAAAGCGAGCCCTATCAAAACATCCGTTTCACCTGGGCAGGGTGAAAGGTTAAAGATGGCAATTACTTTGACTGATGAACGACCTTCGGAACCTCAACGGCAACCCATTGGCGGCGAACTCCTCGGTGAATCACAAAGTCTGGCACCTTCCTTGATTTGTCTTCAGAAATGACGCTGATTTCTGGTGGAGCAGGATCATTGGAATCTGTCTCCCAAGCAGAATTGTCGTAGGAGAATTCCTCTGTTGCATTTTGCATAGAATTTGTGCTCTCAGCTGTATCTCCCCATCCAGTTGGCTGGATATCTTCGAGCCTGATACGAGAGCTTTCGGGAGCAGTGTACTTGACCATAAAGTCGTATTTTCCACTTGGTTGTCCCAAAGTGTCCCAAACTTCTTTGGAACTGGAGAAGTCATCCCTCTCGATGACGTTGACCTTAGGAAAAGCATAGTTGATGAATTCAAGTCCTGCGAACGTTGCGAATTCATCTTCATGTTGAGTAGTTTCAGGATGACCTGAGTGTTGATCCCATGACATGGCGGGGACACAGGTATTATGTTCAATGACGCTCAGCTAAGTTTCATTACTCGGCTGACTTTCTTGCCCCAAGTTTCCTGGGTAAGGCTGCCACATTGGCAGACCATCCATCGGGCCATAGTAATTGTGATCAAAGTTTTCTTTCATCAGAGTGTCTTCCTCTAATGAATTTGGCAGAGCACAGCATCATTCCGGATCACAATTTCCGTAGATCATTTCGACATCTGATCTTGGTATAAATCTCGGACTTTCTGTAGGAAAGCAAAAAGGCATAGGCACCTCTTCTTGAGACATATAGCCGTCCTTGTTAAGGTAGGACTTCCATTCTTCATCTGTGTCAGAGGGATCTTCCTCATTGATAGCATGAACTGTCTGAGACACTGGGTGAAGAAAACCTCCACTGTGGAAGAAGTTTTGAAGGGGATGAAGACTTTCATCGTTGGCGGCTGTCTGAGAACAGGTTGCAGAAAAACCAAGACCCTTCTTTGTTTTATTGTCAATAGGAATGACAAGCCATCCCCATCCTGTCGTATCGGTACTCTCGACCGCTTTGATAGCATCTTTGTATGAAGAAATTGAAGTTCCTTCTTCGGATTGATCGTCCTTGCTCACCGATAGTGCTTGGAACTGAGTTCCAATAACCTCCTCGGGTTCTACACAAGTAGATGATGATAAGTTACTCACGAGCAAGGCTTGTTCCCCACAAACCGTGACAAGTTGATCGTTCTTGACGAACTTTAGCTTTTGGTGGAGGGTCGAAGTGACCGCTCCAGCCTGATGTATCCAAGGTCTTCCTAATAAACAACTGTATGTTGCCCTGATGTCCATGACCTGGAAAATGATTTGGAAAGTGTGAGGACCAATAGTTATGGGAAGATCAACTTCGCCGATAACTATTTTTCTGGATCCGTTGAATGCTTTGATGACGACCTCGCTGACCCTCATCGGAGGTCCCTTAAATGATAATTGCGTCAAAGTGGACTTCGGCATAACATTCAGGGCTGACCCTGTGTCTACCAGTACATTGGCTAAAGCATCGCCCTGGCAGTTAATTGTAATGTTGAGCGCCATGTTATGACGACGACCCTCTTCAGGTAATTCCTCATCACTAAATCCCAAATTATTGCAGGAAGTGATGTTAGAGACAATACTATCGAACTGTCTGATTGTTACATCCTGTTCCACAAAGGCTTGCTCCAAGACTTTCTGTAGAGCCTCTCTGTGCGCTTCTGAACTGAGTAAAAGTGATAACACCGAGATCTTTGAAGGAGTCTGTAACAGTTGATCAAAAATTTTGTATTCACTCCTTTGGATGAGCTTTAGCATCTCATCCTTGTCTTTTGAACAGTCGGGATTACCAGATTGACCGACTGGTGGATCAGGAATTTTCGCCTGAAGTTCCTTTTCTTTGTTGGATTCTCCAACCCCTCGGTTGAAGATTCGACCGCTCCGTGTTACACGAATGATGTCTGCAATATTCACGACGGAGGGTAATGGAATTTCCTTTCCATTCTCGATTATTGTTGCACCGTATTTGTAAGGGATTGCCTTAGCTGATTCATATGGTAGTGGCCCTGGTAGATAGATGACTATGGGGACTTTCTGATTTTTCTGACCATCATAAGTAACCTTGATCCGTTCCCGGTTGGGAACTCTAGATTTGTCAAGTAGAGGGATGATGGCAAAAACATCCCTGGTCCTGTGATGACCAAAGATCGTGACAACATCCTCAACTTGATCGGCAAGGTAGTTCGGCGACCAAATGATGGGTCCTGAACCCGGATATGGACGAATTTCTCCATGATCGATCTGACCCTGAAGAGCTGCTCTCACAAGGTAACACCCTTGGTTATTTTCCGAACAGACGCTACAACTGTCATAGTTGTGTGGTGGCACCTGGCCACGCCCACTTTGAATGCAATGCAACCTCACTAGGTTATCTTCCATTGATCGGACATCCTGACTTTGACGACGAGTAGGATTCCTGTTATTGATACTAATCTGCTGAGTATCTTCGTCCATATAGATTGGCATCCACCAGTGATTTAACAAGTGCTGAAGTACCTCCTGGACAAGGGTACAACCTCGATCGTTTTCGCAACCTGCTTTACAGTTTTGATAATCATGTGATATTAAGAATCCGAGTCGGACCTGCTCAGCATGTAACTCTACCAGATTGGTATTCATCACGCGAATATCAAAAATCTGAACCATATTGATTTGATAGGAGTTCCTATCATGGTAGTCTTGGATCCATCCAAGATCCATCTGACGCTGGAGGGCCTCTTGTATGAAAGAGCATCCCTATTTGTTTACCGAGCAAATCAGACAGGAACTGTAATCGTGTCGCGGCAGATTATGATATTGGCTTTGCCTTGAGTGCATCGCCACCAAGTTGACATTCATCACACAGATGCCGTGGTTTTGAATGACGTTGGAATTCGTGTAAACCATGTTAACTCCATGAACTCGGTGCTCTTGGATCCATCCGAGATCCATTTGTTCCTGTAGAGCTGATTGCACTACCGAACCTCCTTGGTTATCTTTAGAGCAGATATCACACTAGTGATAGTTATGAGGTGGCACATGGCCATATCCACTCTGTCTACAATGCATCTTGACCAGATTGGTCCCCAATAAGAGTACATCGTGAATTTGATAGACATTGTTAGTCTCTTTATCAATCAGATTGACTGCAGCTTTCTCGTGCTGAGGCAGCGGGTTCGTGAGAACATTGGGGTTCGTATCTTTGAAAGATAAGAGCCTGCTCCTAACAAGCTTTTGCACGTCGGATTTAAAATTGAGGCAAGTCTCAATGTTATGCCCTGAACCTCCTTGATGATAAGGGCATGTTTGATCCGCTTTAAACCAAAAAGGCGGATTTTCCGGTACTGTAAGAGGAGACTTAGTCTGGATGTGCCCCTTAGCCAGTAGTAACGGAAACAGTTCTGCGTACGTTACGGGTATAAGATCAAATCCTGGTGGCCGTGTTGTACGGTTGTTGTTGTATGGAGGACGAGCCTGCTGAAGAGGCTGTTGTGTCCTTTGTTGATCAGGCTGGCTCTGCGCAACCTGAGGTTGATACATAGGAACGGGCGCGGGGCCGATAGCAGGAGTAACAGCTGCTACTGGCTGATAACGACGCTTTTGCTTTCCGAGAGAGATATTCCCAATATCTTGCTCTTTTTTCTTAGGGAGAGCACTACCGTATTTTTTAGTACCACTCGTTGATCCAGTGTCTTTTACCAAACGTCCTTCTCGGACGGCTTCCTCAAGACGTACACCCATACCGACCATTTCAGTGAAATCACTGGGTGCACTGGCGACCATTCGGCCGTAGTAAAATGAGCTTAAGGTCTTTAAGAAGATTTTTGTCATCTCTTTTTCCTCAAGAGGTGGACAAATTTGAGCGGCAATTTCACGCCACCTTTGAGCATACTCCTTAAAGGTTTCCTTGTCCTTTTGCGACATTGATCTGAGTTGATCTCTGTCGGGTGCCATGTCCAAATTGTATTTGTATTGTTGGATGAAGGCAGCGCCAAGATCTCTGAAAGTACTGATCGTGGCATGGTTTAAACCCATGTACCATTTGAGTGCGGCACCGGTTAAACTATCCTGGAAGTAGTGAATCAGCAGGTCCTGATTCTCCGTCTGAGCTGACATCCGCCGAGCATACATCACCAGATGGCCTTGAGGGCAAGAGTTACCCTTGTATTTTTCAAAGTCGGGCACTTGGAATTTGTTCGGGACTTTCACATTTGGGACCAAGCAGAGGTCTACGGCATCCTTTCCAAATAGATCCTGACCGCGAATGGCTTGCAGCTCTTTCTGCATTTCCAGGAACTGTTCCTGGAATTCCTCTATTCTGTCAAACATAGTTTCCTTCTTACCAGAAGGTGTTGGTGGAATCTGTCCTTCCGGGACAGTGTGCACCACAGGGGGTGGTACCGTGACTACGGCAGTAAGTCTTGGCGCCTCCCAAAGTTTGTAACCTTCAGGAGTCTTCAGTATGCCCCTGGCATCTTCGCTTTCCCGAAGTTTGTAACCTTCAGGCCCAGCGGCTTCTGTTGCGATTCCCTGATCTTCAGTGATCGGCGGAACATATCCTTCCGGGATATAGTTAACAGGCATGCCCCAAGGACGATCTTTCGGTATCTGATACCTAGGATCATACTTTTCTATGATGGGCGTTGAGGTGATCTCTGCGATCACAGTTCTTTGTAGCTGAGCTTCTGCCATGGCTTGCATGTCGTTACGAAGCTTTCTCATATCCTCTCTCAGAGCGTCGATCTCTTCTTTCAACTCTCTGTTTTCTTCCTCAAGATCATCCATCTTTTTCTGACGATTGGCCCGAGTATTATACGAATGAGACAGTTTGACTCTAGAATCGAGACACAAACGTGAGATTCGTAGGTAAGGAGAATACGCGATGTGAGAATGATGAATGCAATGATTATATTAATTGTTTTTAGGTTTAATTAAAATAAACTTCGACAATTAGATTGCAAATATCAAACAGTGGGGAAACCCCTTTTTATTGAATTCCAAAGGATTACTGAAATGGAAATACAGTAGATTACAAAGTGCAGCAACAGAAACCTAAACTAATGGGTCCCGAGTCCTCTCTGAGGAGAAACCGGGTGCTGACTATGGTACTTTCCTTTTCTTTGACCGGGGCGCTTGGGCCGTTGTCGGGTTGTCATTCCTTTGCCAAGTGAAAGGAGTGAGCAAATTCCTTTGGTCATCTTGATTCTCTACAGCATGCTGCTCCAAAATTTCAATCAGAGCATCTTTCTCTTTTAGTAATTGCTGTATTTGGGTACACTCTACGTCGAGGGTGCGGTACTTGTTCTTCCAAGACCTTCTTTCCTTTTGAAGTTTGTTGAGAGTAACCTGAAGCCTTTCAGTTTCCGTCATGAAGTACATGACAATTTCCCTCGGCGGAAGAATTCCGTAACGAGGATAAGGCATCTTTAGCTTGAGAGCTCTAGTTTGTACCCAATAGACACAGTCCGGTTTTCCCAGAGACTCTCGTCTTTTCTTATGAACCTGTTTCCAAGCTTGCACTATTTCCATCTTTAGTGCTCTGTCATTTTCTCCTTCTTTGAAGAAAAGACCTTCCAGATGAACACCCAGTGGGATGTGTCTCATCGGGTATCCAAATTGACGAAGAACTAATATCGAATGATAGTTGATTCCTCCTTTAGTTCCTATGAGGGGTACGCTGGGGAAGTTTCCACAACGGTCAATGATTCTGATTCCCTCATAAATCCTATTACACCAATCTATATCAGAGTTGGTGAGGGACATGATCTTCTGCGACCAACGTAAGACACTCCTGCAATCCCAAAAAGCAGCAGACTTGGGCAAGTGAGAGATAAACCATTTATAAAGCAAAGGTACACACCATGTGATCTCCCCTCCGCTGTACAAATTTCCTAAGTGTACAGAATGATACGCATCTGCGAGCAAAGTCGGCACAGGGTTTCCAATGATAAAAACCTTAATAGCGTTGATATCGACGAAGTTATTGATGTTGGGAAACAAAAATAACCCGTAGGTGAGCAAGACAAAGATGCTTTCAAAAGCACTCCCGTTCCCTATACTAGCAAAGTACAGAGCTTTCTTTGTCAAGAACTGGGCTGCCAAACCTTGGATGCCACCCATAGTAATCATGTGAGTCCGGACCTCAGACTCGTCCAAATGAATTGCTCTTGCAATAGTCTGATTCTTTGGAATTTCTTCCAGTCCAGAAAATGGAGCTCGATCAGTGATATGTAAATCAGTCAGATGAGAATACTCCTCCAGTGTTGGTGCCAGCTGGTAATCCGGGAATGTGAAACAATGATAAATCGGATCGTAGAACTGAATGAGCGCGTCCATGATCCCCTTAATCACATGGACTCTTAACAGTGGTAGCAAACCACCGTGCTTGGCTCTAAAAGCCTCTGGGTTAACGACCATCCTCGCTAACTTTCTCAAATCCCCAAGTTTTGGAACTTTGAAGGTATACTGGTGAGTTTTCCTTCTACCGAAATCCATTAACGCAATCTTTTTCTCTGATATTTGCAATCACAGTCTTAGTTCAATTTGAAAAACAGAGAGACTAGAAGAGAAAGTTTTTTGAATGTTTTAATGTTTTATTAAATGAATGCATGAATACAGCACACAAAAACATAGAAAAAACATGGGGTCAGAGGGTCGTTGTCATGAAGTCAAGGCTCTACCCATCCCCAAAGGTTTATACTAGGGTGATTTTTGTACCTGTACTCATTATCATCAGCTCCTCCCAGGAAAGCAAAACAACAAGCGGATCGCCAGCAAGTTGTGTGCAATCTTAGAGTAAGTGCTATTCACCGAGAATAGATCACCAGCCTCAAATGAGGGTAGTATCGCGTAACAGCTATTTCCGATAACTTCCGCACTACGAAAAAGGTTGGCTTTTCTTAAGTGTATACTCAATCTCGCCATATGCGGCATCACACGCATTCCCAGTAGCAGAAAAATAAACACGTATATCAATTAGGAAAAGCAGTATATATATTTGTCCTAATCATCCTAGACTTATAAAGCTATGAATCTTAAGTTCCTGACAGAAATGGGTTCCCCAGCGGAAGCCCCAATCTGTGGTTCCCTGCCTAAGAGATGGACTAGCATAGGTCAATCTTTCTCTTCGGTAGAGTTCCCATTTTCCGTAGAAAACGGGGATGATGCCCTAAGGCAGAAAAGGAGACTCCCTAGTAGAGTCGCCATTTTACAAGGAAAACAGATAGAAATAAAAACTGGCCCCATGGTGGGCGCCACTTTTTTGGGAAAAATGGGGACGACCGTGCCTAGATCTAACTTTGAATGGCCCCACGGTGGGCGCCACTTTTCTGTAGCGAGCGATTTTGGACGCGGTTCTTAAGCGCTGGTCGCTCTCTGCGGTTTGAGCTTTAAACTACAAGTCAATTCATTTGTTATCCTATTGTGAGCTGAATAAGGAAGGGAAATAGATGTCTCCAATTAACCTTGCTTGCATACTGAGTTTAAACAGCGGTCTGTTAGGTTACGGATGCTATCAATGTGGGGGGCTTTTCTACTGGTTATTCGTATTTCGCCAATACGGTTCTTTCTTTCTTTTTTCTAGGCAAAGGGCTTCTGATGGGGAATAAGGATTAGGATGTTAGGACTGATGCTTTCGAATTACTGCTTTTAATTGACTGAGATATGGGATTTGGTTTTTTTGTTGATTGCGCTCGCTAAGATCTTTTCTTTCGATCTTATGCCTACGTATTCCCGTTTACCGAAACAGGGAAATCAGAGCGTTCGTAGTTCCTCCTATTCTATGGGAGGAAATTGGTTTTTGGTGTCTTGTTCAAAGCCCAAGACGTGAAGAGAAAGGTGATTTGTATCTTGTTCAAAGCCCAAGATGTGAAGCTGAAAGGTCTATTTGTGTCTTGTTCAAAGCCCAAGACGTGAAGCGAAAGGATCTCGACTTTAGAGAGAATTTGTCATCTCTAAAGAGGGGAGAAGGAGAATTACTTTAACTGGGATACGCGGATCCGAGCAATGCCATAATTTCTGAAGAAAGGGTTTTAACCTGAAGGAGAAGACTTTAACTCAGTGTAGAGCAATGCCATCTTTCCTTAGGAATTTCTCATGCTAAAAGAGGGACATTGGCATGGATATAGATGATCCAGAGGCTTGCCGCTTACAGCGATTAGATGAAGGGAAAGGAGTTGTTGATGTTTGTGTACTGTGAACGAGGCACAGCTTTGATGCTAAAAGGTTGATTGGATCAACCAGTGGTTTTCTTATACAAAGCCTAAGAGGAGGCTAATTTCCGCTAGGAAAATCATTATACAAAGCCTAAGAGGAGGCTATTTTGTGTCTCGTACAAAGCCCGAGAGAGAGGCTAAAAGTTTTTGACCCAGTGGGGCATATCGTTATACAAAGCCTAAGAGGAGGCTAGCAAAGAGTTCGACTCTTGCTTAAGGAATTTGTATCTCGTATGAGGTCCGAGATGGAGGCAAAAAGGGGTGATTGACTCAACGAGGGAATCTTTTATGTCTCATACAAAGCCTGAGAGAGAGAGGCTAAAAGGTTGTTTTGATTCCACTGGGGAGAATTTTGGTATCTCGTATGAAGCCCGAGATGGAGGCTATTGTAACTGTTTCAGTTGAGTGACAGATCCAATATACTGATTTAAAAGAGAAAATCAGTTCTTATATGAGTAACACTGTACTCAGGGATTTAATTTGAGGATCAGGGATATTTCCTTCTCTTTGAGGAAACGGGAAATCCAAAGGGTATTGAGACTATCCGAGTCTGCGGGTTTCCTTCCTATTTAACAAAGGGTGCTTGAGAATGTCTTTGAGACTCAAGGAAGTTAGACTGTCCAAGTCTAGAGTTTTATCTTTTGTACTATGCTTCGAGAAACAGTAGTAGACTCTATGAAAGGACTGTTCTATGAGGATGACTAGGTTCTGTTCCTATACCTCTAGGAGGTCGTCGGGACAATTTGTACGAAGCCCAAGAGGAGGCTGGGAACTTTTAAGAAGCCGACGGGTCCTTGTACTAAGCCCAAGAGGAGGCTATCATTCCCGGAGGAAGAGATCATTATACGAAGCCTAAGAGGAGGCTGTGAATACTTCTAAGAAGCCGTAGGGTCCTTGAATAATGCCCAAGAGGAGGCCGATGCTTTTAAGAAGCCCGTGGGTCTATCATCTCCTTTCCTTTAGGAGAGATAACTCTTTTAAATATAAAAACCACTGGTAAACGTGCGAGGTTTACTATCCAGCGACTTTTAGCTTTTAAAGAGGGTTCCTTAGTTAAGGTTCAAGATTATGACCGTAGTGGGTACCCAAACCCCGAGACATTCAAGGCAAGCTATCCACAAGGAATAGATCAAGTCAGGAAAGTTCGAGAATTTGGAAGAAACTCAAAGATGCCATTCACAGAGAATACATTCATCTTGGGGAGTAGAGCTTCTTGACGATTCCTAAGGAGGACAGCCGAAGAGAAGACTGTGTCTGGTGCTCCTATTGGGGATCTAGGCGTCTATTTCTACAAATAAATGAAACGGCGTCACTTAGTTCTAGACGTAGTTGCCGGGGAAACTCGAAATATCTATACTATTATTACACAGTAGATATGAGTTTATGAAAGAAGACTTACAGTGAGCAGCCCCACAATACAGTTTATAATATGAAAGCAGTAAATGAAAGCGATAACCACTTACTCGGTTGTAGTGCTTCCATGCTGTTTGGTTAGTTGTTCAACAAAGAAAGATTGAAAACAACAATATATTCAAAATCAAAGGAGAAAGTGCTTTGAAAAAGAAAGATTTCGGGCTTACAGCTCAAGGAGAGGCCCAGGGTTTTATCAGTGAGCGCACTGTTTGAATTTGTACAGAGGGACTTATACAAGTGACTGGGGCCCAAAAATGGTTTTCTGTACAAAGGGATGGGTCTTACACTCTCTCAAGAGGCCCAAAAAGGTTTAAAGAAAAAGAGTGGGGCTTATAACACGAGGGTAGGCCCAAATGATTTTTTGTTTAAAATGGCGATCGCGCCGAGGTTTTCTTTTAATGCAGAGGGACTTATACAATAAGTGAAGCCCAAAATGTTTTGGTTAAAAGGGGGATTGGGCCTTACACTCTAATAGAGGCCCATAGTGTTTTAAAGAAAAAGAAATGGGTCTTACTACTCGAGGGTAGGCCCAGATGATTTTTGAAAAGGCGACGATCGCGCCGTTTGTTTTTTGACGGTATCGGGACTTATACAATAAGTGAGGCCCAAAGATGATTTGGTCAAAAAAAAAGGGTTGGGCCTTACACTCTAATAGAGGCCCAAAGTGTTTTGAAAATAATTTATGAGGGTTGAATTAATCCAAAACCCTAATTTGTTTTCAAAATATATTTAATTGAATAAGAATTCAATTAAAATGATCAAAAATTGTTTAACATGTGAAAAACAAATTATGATATTGGATTAATGCTTCAAAAATTAAGTATTGACCTACAAAATAATTAGAAAGCATTAAAAGTTGCAAAATCAATGTAGAAAAAATATTTAATATGTCAAAAACAATTAAAATATTAATTCTTTACAAAAATATCAATTATATGAAATAAATAATATTTTTGGGATTTTTTGGGAAAATAAAATATTTTAACATTTTTGTGAAGTATTAAAAAAAGAATCAACTCAAAATCATTAAAACTCAGAGAGAAATTAATTTTTGAATCAATTAAACAAAATCACAAAATTCAAATATTTGAAAATCTGAAAATGGCGCCAAGAACAACACCAAGAACACGCGCGTTTTCTGGGTTTGGCTGATTTGCGTTTTCTATCCAATCTCACTGAATACGTAATAATAACATGCAATCCACATATCATTATGCTCGCCTCAACCTCACGATCATGTCTATGTACTTTAATTTCATTTAAATTAAACATACAACAAGAAATCACGAAGAAACCTCAAGAACCCTAATTTCTGCATGAAGGCTAGGTTTTTGATACACGATTCAAACAATGCAATTAATTGAGGGAAAACATTCCATGCATGATTATGAACATATGGCCAAATTATTGTGCGAGGAAATATGCATAGATTGAGAGATGACCAAGTATGTGCTTACCTCCAAGTCGTGACAGCAAGTGCAGATGTGATTTTGGGTTGGAGGTGTTACAGACAAGTTGTGATTATCTGGACAGCTTCCCTACACCATATGGAGTGTGTTTGAACACTTGGATGGAATTGAAATGGACTGGATCAGTTTATGGCACCTCAGCTGCACCTTGTTTGAAATTTTGAGCAACCAGCTGGTGATTTCATGAAATTGATGTTTCAGAAGTTATGTGAGTGTTTGATCAGCTCATATTTGATGTATGTGAGGTGTGTGAGTGATTGGTTTATGCAGAATTGCTCTCAAACTCAAAACCCGATAGCTACCTTGCTAAGAAAGGCATTTTTGCCAAGAGAAAGAGATTTTGAGGAAAGCATCTGTTAGAAAGGCATTTTGAAGTGGCATATGAAGGTCATGCAAGAGTTGGCATACACAATTCATCCAAGAAAGGCAAGTTAAGATGTATTAGTTCACACAACATTCTATGATCAAACAAGTGTACACCAATCATGCAAGTATGAACCGAGAAGGACCTATAATGCAAAATGAAGGACCTCTAATATGTATATATCATGATGTCAAAACATCTCACCACACATCACAAAGGAACTTGTTCAAAGCAAACAAAAACCCTAATAGAAGTCATCTAACAAACACACATTCATTGATGTCATTAGAATGAATCAAAAGCATAGTTAAAGGCTCAAATAAATTGTGAGATTCAAGACATTTGAAGTGCAACCAATGGGTGATCATGTCACAAATAGATAGCTCAAAAACCATTAAGAAACATGCACAAATATTTTTCATAATGTCACACAAAGTAGACAAACAATTAGCCCAAAGGCCTCACTCAAAAGTCATCAAGAAAGGACTTAGAAAATTCAAAAAAAAAGTATAACATGCCTCAACATATCACAAATGTACATACCTATTATCATACCAAGATTCAAAGCACAACTATGTCAAATAAAATAAAAAAGTGGCATAGGTCATGATGAAATGAGCAAACAAAAGAAAATAAATGGAAATTCAAGAAATTATATCAATATATAATAAAAACAGAAACAAAAATAACCAAAAATTATTTAAATGTTTTCTTATGCTCTATGAATTTTTGTTGAATTTTCTGATGCCTAAAAATAATTTTAAAAATTAAAAACCAACCATGTATGTAAAGAAAATAAAAGAAACAAAGTAAATGTGCCAGGGGGTGTAACGTAAGTAAAAACCAAGTTCAAAAGCTCTTGGGCCCAAAACAAGTGTGTGCGAAAAGAAAAATAGGTCCAATCCATTACACGCATTTAGATAAGGTCTATAGCATGGAAAGCAGTCAACAATTTGACTCAATAACAACCACACGATCAGGTCAACAAGGATGATTAGGAAAGGTACGCAAATCAAATGATCATGATGCACACACATGTTAAGTAATGATGCAACAACCACACAAGATCAAATGAATTCAAACATTCAAAAAAATGAAACACGTGCTAGGGAGCACGTCTCATTAATGTGTTGGCGTGATGAGAAGCGTTAGATCCAATCCATCCAACAGTCATGTTATAAACTGAGAAATGCTAGGGTTTAAGGATGGTGGCCGGACTGGTCTCTCCGGTCACCTTCTCCGGTGACTCCTCCACCGTGCTCAAATATCAAACATCACAGAAATTAGCAAGCCATACATCAAAATGTTCCTTAAGTCATGTGGATCACAAATCCAAGGTCACAATTCACAAACAAGTCACACACAGAGAGAATCGAAGGAGAGAAGTTTTGCCCTAGAAATTGAAGCTATGCTCTTATGGAGCCTATCATCTAGCTGTATGTCAAATTGCTCCTAGTGAGCTTAAACATGCATAAAACAATGTGAAATCAACTAAAATAATGCAACAAAAATTAAGAGGGAACGTGAACTGTAGTGGAAATTTGAATCAAGGAAAACCAGAGATGAGATTCCTAGCTTTGCTTGAGCTTTGAATTAGCCAAATAAAGGCACTAGGAACTTGAAATTTCTTGGATCTTAGTTGATGAAGATGAAGCAGATAATAGTGTGATGTTGAACCAGATCCAATTCTACTCCATTGATGCTTGCTGATGAAGAATAGAGGAGTAACTTGCAAGATGAATTGATGAAGCTTCGAGAGAAAGAGAGAGCAACTTGAGAGTGTGAGGATTTTCAGAGCAAGAAGAGTGTAGAATGAGCAACCTCCCCCAAATTCTGTTAGAAGAGAGTTTATATACCTCTGGTTAGTTTCTAACTGTCCTAGTTGACAGTTAGAACTAAGGTTAATTGAGTCAATTAAATGAGTTGGTGAGTTAACAAAATGAGTGAAGGTGGTTATAGCACGAGTTGGAAGGTTTTGCTTAAGTGTGGAGGGCAGCATGAGTTTATGGTGGTGCTGAAGTGAATGAACGATGATGATGCTATTCTCTGAACTTGCAGCAGCTTGCTATGCAAGTTTTTGGATGATTGGACATTTGAGGCAAGGGATGCACATGTCATGGCAAGTGATGTAATGGTTCGTTTGATTAAAAGAGGCAATGTTATTGGCATGTCATGGCTGATATAACTGGAGCATGCGCATGAACCAATAACTTGGCTAGTTTTAGTTAACTTGGTAATAAAGAAAAATAACCAGCATGATGTGATCTTTGGAACATAGAATCTCAACACTCCATGGATAGAATTGCAAGCTTTTGAGTCCTTTGAAAAGAGATCATAGAGGACAACAACATTGATGTTCAATAGGAATGGAAATAAATCCTCTAATGTGCCTAAAAATGTCCATGAAAATATGTAGTCATGACTGCCTTGCCATGCCACTCTGACCTACTCGTGCCTACCCCATGCGTGTGAAATGAATCAGTGTGAGTTCATCACTTTGGGCCACCATAACTCTCAAATGGTTGATCAGCTGAAAAAACTTCCAACACCAATATTGTAGAGGAGATTGAGAGGAATAAGTTTGATGTTGAGCACTTTTTGATTTGGAGCCTCCATCATGGAGAAATTTTCCTTGGAACATTGATATGTCATGCACACCAGGTGTTTGTGAATATTACTCCGAGCCAGCACGCGCGTGACCTGCCTGCCTTGCCTAAAATGCCTTACAAGCCTCCAACTTTGAACAATCATAACTCCCTCAATTTTAATCCAATGGAGGAGTTCTATGTATGGTTTTGAAGCTCTTGAGATGAACTTTCAATAGGCCTCCATAACCTTTCAGTTTGAAGCTTGGAATATGGAGAAAGAGAGCTCCCAAGATGGGTGTTCACCTTGCCAAAACTTACTAAATTTAGAAACCCTAGTTTTTATTTTTAGCACCTTTCCACATCTCTTGATTTTTGGTGAATCTCTTGATATTTCTTGATCCAATCTCCATCATTGATCATATTTGACATGAGGAACATGAACTTGACCTCAAAAAGTCAAGAGTTGACTTTTTCCTCTGCATAGTTGACTTTTCTCCAATTCTTTTGATTCTCAATCAATTGGTCAATTGAACCCCTTCCAAATCAAATTGTTGGACAATTCTTCATTCCTAGACCCTTGAGGACATGTAGAATACCATAGAATAAAGTCTTGCCCAAAAAATCAGAAATAAACTGATTTGATGGAAAACCCTAATTTTGACCCCTCAGTATAGGAGAAATCAGCACATCCTCCAAATCCAAATTCCTCTGAATATGATGTGTATCCTCTCCAACAAAGATAAGATATGCCATTTGGAGATGATAAAAGCTCCAAAATCCTACCCATTGGGGTATTATGCTTCAGAATACCAAAACCCTAGTTTGCACTGGTTAAGAGAGTATGTAACTTCCTTCACTCTTCTATTGAATTCCCAGCTTGTGATACCTTGAGGGCTCAAATGAGATGAATTGATATATGAAAAGCCCTTGTGCCTTATTTGGAAAACTGTTCTCTTGTCCTTTGACCTTGAGCTGTTTATGCCTTGAAACACCTGATCCCATGCCTTGCAACCAATGATGTGTATGATTTGATATGACCTATTTTGAAATGCACATGAGTGAAACATAAGCCAATTATTGAGAAAAATAGGAGGACAAATTTTGGGGTATTACAGCTGCCCCTATTCAATCAACTGTGGACCTGAAGGGATGAGAGCAACGACTGTCAGAAATTCGAGGTACATAGGGATTGAATACAAAAATAACTAGAAAAATTTGCACTCTGTGGATAAAAAGGAAGAGATATACGACAAACAAAGCAGCTGTTGTTGGCTGTTGGTGAAAAAGAGTCCAGAACAAATGGAATTTTAAGGTCGCTTGTCGAGAACGGCTAAGGTTAAAGCTTAAGGTTACCTATCGGGAATGGTAAACGGATCTGTCAGGAACGGTAAACAACCTGTCGAGAACGGTAAACAGCCTGTCGGGAACAGCTGAGCTTGGACCTTGGTCACCTATCGGGAATGGTAAATGTGCCTGTCGGGAACGGTACAGTCTAAACTCAAAGGGTGCCTATCAGGAATGGCTCAAGTTAAAAACCTATGGGTTACCTATCAGGAATGTTAACTGGGTCAGTCGGGAACGACTAGGTTTAAAACTCAAAGGATGCCTATCAGGAATGGCTAAAGTTGAAAACCTATGGCTTACCTATCAGAAATGGTAACTGGGTCAGTCGGGAATGACTAGGTTTAAAACTCAAAGGTTACCTATCGGGGATGGTAAACAACCGGTCGGGAACGGCTAAAGTTGAAAACCTATGGGTTACCTATCGGGAATGGTAAATGGGCCAGTCGGGAATAGCTAGGTCTAAAACTCAAAGGTTGCCTGTCGGGAATGGCTAAAGGAATCCTATCGGGAATGGTTCCTGAAAAACACGGTTAAGATGTAAGATCAAAAGATTTACCAACCGAGGAATATGACTCTGTGGGGAGCAAAGTGGTGAAACCCTTATACTGCTTTTGAAATATTTGCTGGGAGGAAATGAGCGAGGCATTCTCTTTGGTTTTGTCAATCTGATCAAGGGAACCAATTTTGGGCTCTCACACGAGGTACCAAAACTGGTTTATGCTTCACATGCATATGTTTGAATTTTTCCATGGCGTAATGCTCCACCTCGATGGAAATGCTACGCGTTTTTGAGGATGCAATGATTACTATATGCAAAATGCAAAGAGGTTCCTCAGCAAAATAAATGCTGGGGAAAAGAAGGTAACTCCGCTAGGGATAACAACTGGATTGGCTTCGTGGTCGTAAACCGTACTGGGGAAGACAAATCGACTCGATCTCCTGATCTAGGCTCTGACCTGACAAACCTATTGAGGTTGCTGTAGGGAATGATGACCTTGCTGGGGAGGTATCATCTGAACCAATCCGCTTGGGGATGAACTATAACCATAGAACTCCGTTGGAGAAATCAAAATCCTCCGACCTGGTTACTGGGGATTTAGGAGCAACTTCACTCTTGCGGAGGAAGGAAATATCTGCTGGGGGACTGAAATCAACCATATTTCTTGCTAAGGGGAAACACTTGCTAGGGGACTGAAATCAACCAAAACTCCTGCTGGGGATAACCTCCAAACTTTGTATTGATCGTGAGATATAAAGATAAATTTGGATTGCCAATAACCACTGGACTTTAATTGCAGGCAATATCATTGATCTGACATGCTGGAGGAGGAGAATATTCTGACTTTCCTCCACCTTCACAACTGCTTGGGCACACTCCATCATTTCACATTGCTCGGAATGAGGAATCCTTCTATACTGCTGGGGAAGACAACCTCAAGGAAGAACTTTCCTGTTGAGTGACCCGCTTCTGCTTGGGGAGAACTATTACTTAAGTCCTTATGGAAAAGACACTGAAGACAACACGTGTTCTTGATGAGCTATCCAGCGAAATTAACATTTGCAAACAAAAGAGTGAGCGCACATGCCCCAGGGTATGACTGAATTTTGAATCCACCACCCAAGAACACCTGGCATTTAAATCAATTTTAACTGTTTTCTTTTCCACGCATGTCATTGTATAACCTTTATGTTTTCAAATGCAATGTTTATAAAAAATTTGGACGTTTTTTGTAAACAAAACAAACTGTAAAGGAAATCAAAAGAGACAGATATTCTGAATAACGAAAATTTTATTGATTGAAAAGCCCGAAAATAGGCATTTACATCAGGAGGCAATTCCTGGAAAGAGGTAATTGCTTGAAAGAGAAAAGAAACTATCCTAATGGCAATGTGGGAAACAGAAATCCATTGAGTTTCAATCCTGTTATGGTTTATATGTCTTCATGACACTCCAAGTGCTTCGCTTTCCAAGAGGGATGATTGGACCGATTCATATCCTTCGGAATGCCTCTTGTTGAAATGAGACGGGATACAGGTTAATCAGATCGCAACCTTTCGCTTAATCCCTCTTTTTCCTGGATCGCCCTTTGCGGGTTTTCAATCCACCGGGATACCCATTTTTGCCTAAGTTGCCCTTTCGGGTTTTCAACTTGGCAGGTGTACTCATTTTTTTATTTTATCCCTAATTTTTGCCCGAACATTTTTCTCTATTTTTTTTATGGTTCGCTGGGATGCCCTTTTTTTCCTGGACTCTCTTTTTACTGTCCAGTGGTTCCATTTATGCGAAGTATTTTTTAACTGCGTCTGAGTTCACAGGCGATGGAAAATCCTCACCATCCATAGGTGTAAGCATCAAGACTCTGCCCGAGAAAACCTTCTTGACAACATATGGACCTTCATAATTCGGAGTCCATTTGCCCCTGTGATCTGTATTAGGAGGAAGAATCCTTTTCAACACCAAGACACCTGTCTAATAACTCCGAGGACGCACTTTCTGATCGAATGCTCGTTTCATCCTTCTCTGATATAGTTGCCCATGGCACACAGCTGCCAATCTTCTCTCTTCTATGAGACTCAACTCGTTGAACCTCGTTCGAACCCATTCAGCCTCATCAAGCTTGACATCCATCATGACCCTCAGAGAAGGAATCTCAACTTTAACTGGTAAGACCGCTTCTATACCATACACAAGAGAAAACGGGGTTGCCTCAGTAGACGTGCGTACTGATGTACGGTACCCATGTAAAATTAAAGGCAACATCTCATGCCAATCCTTGTATGTCACGGCCATCTTTTGTACAATCTTCTTGATATTTTTATTGGCTGCCTCGACGGCACCATTCATCTTTGGGCGGTACGGAGAAGAATTATGATGTTCAATCTTAAAGCTCTTGCACAACTCTTGCATCATTTTATTGTTAAGATTAGAACCGTTATCAGTGATGATTCTTACGGGCACCCCGTATCGACAAATAATCTCTTTCTTGATGAACTGGGCAACCACCTGCTCGGTGACATTTGCAAATGAAGCAGCTTCCACCCACTTGGTGAAGTAATAATAGCCACCAGAATTAAACGATGTCCATTAGAGGTGGTGGGCTTAATCTTCCCAATCATATCAATGCCCCACATGGCAAAGGGCTAAGGGGAAGTCATCAAATTTAAAGGATTCGGTGGCACATGCACTTTATCAGCATAAATATGGCACTTGTGGCATTTTCGAGCATATTTGAAACAATCAGCCTCCATGGTCATCAAGTAATAACGAGCTCGCAACAATTTCTTTGCCATGGCATGTCCGCCAGCATGGGTACCAAAAGAAACTTCGTGCACTTCTTGCATTAACATGTCTGCTTCGTGTCTATCCACGCATCTGAGCAAGACCATGTCAAAATTTCTTTTGTATAATACACCATCTTCATTCAAGAAGAAACTACCCGCTAACCTCCTCGGAGTCTTCTTATCGTTTTTGGATGCCCCAGCCGGATACTCTTGACTCTTCAAGAACTGCTTGATATCATAGTACCAAGGTATATCGTCGGTCCCTGTATCGGTTGCAAACACATGAGCAGGTCTATCAAGCCGCATCACATCAATTTTGGTTATATGATTCCACCAGTTCACTTGAATCATAGAAGATAACGTTGCCAAAGCGTGTGCCATTTGATTCTCATCACGAGGTACATGATACAGCTTTACTGTCTTGAAGAAAGTCAACAGTCTTCTCGCGTAGTCCCTGTAAGGGATCAAGTGGGGTTGATTGGTATGCCAATCTCCATTGATCTGATTGACCACTAGAGCGGAGTCCCCAAATATATCAAGAGTCTTGATCCTTAAATCAATGGGTTCTTTAATACCCATAATGCAGGCTTCATATTAGGCTTCATTGTTGGTGACATCAAAAGTCAATTTGGCAGTGAAAGGTATATGGGAACCCTTAGGAGTTATTTTTAGCACCTTTCCACATCTCTTGATTTTTGGTGAATCTCTAGATATTTCTTGATCCAATCTCCATCATTGGTCATATTTGACATGAGGAACATGAAATTAACCTCAAAAAGTCAAGAGTTGATTTTTTCCTCTGCATAGTTGACTTTTCCCTAATTCTTTTGATTCTCAATCAATTGGTCAATTGAACCCCTTCCAAATCATATTGACGGACAATTCTTCATTCTTATACCCTTGAGGACATGTAGAATACCATAGAATCAAGTCTTGCCCAAAAAATCAGAAATAAACTGATTTGATGGCAAACCCTAATTTTGACCCCTAAGTCTAGGAGAAATCAGCACATCCGCCAAATCCAAATTCCTCCGAATATGATGTGTATCCTCTCCAACAAAGATAAGATATTCCATTTGGAGATGATAAAAGCTCCAAAATCCTACCCATTAGGGTATTATGCTTCAGAATACCAAAACCCTAGTTTGCACTGGTTAAGAGAGTATGTAACTTCATTCACTCTTCTATTGAATTCCCACCTTGTGATACCTTGAGGGCTTAAATGAGATGAATTGAGATATGAAAAGCCCTTGTGCCTTATTTGGAAAACCTTTTCCCTTGTCCTTTGACCTTGAGTTGTTTATGCCTTAAAACACCTGATCTCATGCCTTGCAACCAATGATGTGTATGATTTGATATGACCTATTATGAAATGCACATGAGTGAAACATAAGCCAATTATTGAGAAAAATTGGAGGGCAAATTTTGGGGTATTATAGAGTGAAAAGTAAATTAAGGTTCGGGCCAATAGTGAGTGTGAGAGGGTTGGACCGGATAGTGGGAACTGGGCATCGATCCTAAATACAGTGAGAGCGCTTTAGGTATCGATTAGGATTTAATTATTTTTCAAAATACGCTTCTTAATCAAAATGGGTGAGCGAGAGAAAAATATCATGGTTAGGGAGTGTGGCTTTAGTCAATAGCGCAAGAGTGTGAGATGGAGTCTTTAAATTGATATGTTCTACAAAACACAATTTAACTATAATTTAATGCCTATAATTTACAGAGTCCCTAAGGAACACGAAATCCCTATTCCGGCCTCTCTTTATTCATATATATATTTTTAAATCATCTGCAATTTATGTTTTATTTTCGTCCAAACCTTTTAATCACTAGCCTTAGCTTTACATAACATCAATTTATAACATTAGTTTGATTATTAGTCTTTGTGGGTTCGATATATTATTAAACGACGCGAAAGATTGTATACTTGCAGTTAGATCGTCCGATAGACACGTAAGGTCGCGATCACATTCTATGCAGAACATGGTATTGATCATGAGATAACTGCTCCTTATACTCCTCAACATAATGGAATAGTAGAAAGAAGAAACTGGGCCATATTAGACATGGCGAGATGCATGCTAAAGCAAAAGAATTTTCCAAAATCCTTATGGGGTGAAGATGTTTCAACTGCTGTTTATATTTTGAACAGATGCTCAACCAAGAAGCTTAAGAACAAGGTTCCTGAAGAAGTGTGGAGTGGCAAATGACCATCAGTGAGTAATTTGAAGGTGTTTGGCTCAATTTTCTACAAGCATGTTCCTAATGCAAGAAGATGGAAGTTTTATGACAAGAGTGAACCCATGATTCTGGTAGGATATCATAAGACTGAAGCATATAGGCTATTCAATCCAATGACCAATAAGATCGTGATGAGTCGAGACATTGTGATTGATGAACATTCTGTCCGGGACTAGAATTCTATTAATGTAATTGACAAGCCATTGATGAGTTATGATTTCGACGATGCAAGTAATGATGTCGAGGTCTAAGATATTGTTGATATTCCAGTTGAAGTCGAAGCTGTTGTTGACATACCCCACACAATTGAAGTCGAAGAGGATATGGCTCAAACAAGCCAGAGACCTCAAAGAACTAGAGCTCGTCTAGCAAGACATCAAGCTATGAAGTGGTTAGTGATGATGAAGTCACAACAGATGGAGAATTAGTTCATTTTGCTTTACTTGCAGGTGATGAACCAATCAACTATAACAAAGCCTTCAAAGATAAACAATGGAAGTCTTCTATGGTCGAATTGTTACAAGCAATCTAAATAAATAATACATGGGAGTTGGCCGAATTGCCAGCACATACAAAAGTTATCAAAGTGAAGTGGGTGTTCAAGTTAAAGCACAATATACTGATGGGTCGATAGCAAGACATAAGGCGAGATTGGTAGCTCGAGGATTTCTTCAGAGAGCAGGACTCAACTACTCTGAAGTATTTGTACCTATGGCAAGATTGGAAACTGTTCGACTTGTGGTAGCCTTGGCATGCAATCAAGGTTGGTCGACATTTCACTTAGATGTGAAATCGGCATTTTTGAATGGACCTTTAGATGAAGAGGTGTACGTCACACAACCTCCTGGATTTGTGATTCAGGAGGAAGAAAGTAAAATATACAAGTTGCACAAAGCGCTATATGGTCTCAAGCAGGCACCTAGGGCATGTAACAAGAAGATCGACCCATACTTGGTCGAATTGGCACTGCAACGAAAAACCCATTTAACAACGGTTGGAAATGACATATAATGACGCGGACGAAGGCGTTGTTATGTAGATTGTCATTGTAAGTTAGCTGTTTCTACAACCGGCTGGAAACCGTTATTGAAAGGTAGGGCGCGAGCCATATATCACAACGGTTTTGATAATAAACCGTTGTGATACATACACTTAGGTTCTGGGTTCGAAACCCATCAGCAGCGAAATTATATAAAACATAAATTACTTATGATATCGGTTACAATAGATAACCGTTGTTGTAAGTACCCTAAGTTTATTATATTAAATGTAGATAGCTTATTTTCCAAACACCTCACTAAATAAATATACATGGATTCAATTTGATGAAGATGTCTATAATCTGCAAATTAAACTGTTCTTGAAAACCAACTTAAACAAACCAATGTTGTTTTCTGATTGCATTCGTCTCATCGTGCATTTCACGCTCTTTTACATATATTGTGGTTTATTGATCTAACTCCTTCGATATATCGCTATATTCGATTATAGTTAAATTTCCATAAGATCAACAAGACATTGGATAATCTGCCTCATCTTTGATTTAACTATAATGGAAGATGGCGATGCATCTAAGGAGCCAGATCATTATACCATAATCTATATATAAAAGAACGTGAGATAAATGATGAGAGGCATGCAATCAGAAAACAACAATGGTTTGTTTAAGTTGGTTTTCAAATACAACATAATTTGCAGATTATAAGTATCTATGTCAAATTAACTAAATGTATTTTAAGTGAGGGTTAGTGAAACAAACAATCTACATAGAATATAATAAACTCAAACAACATTCTATACCAGATCCAAATATTATAAACTCATATAATATGCTTGTTACCACCAGCAAACTTTAAGTGAGGGTTAGTTAAACCAACAATGTAAATAGAATATGATAAACTCAAATAACATTCTATACCAGATCCAGAAATTATAAACTGATATAATACGCTTGCTTCCACCAGCATCATCACCCTGTATCATCCCCTTATCCTGAAAGGAAACAAAGCAAACTTCAAAAATGAGCATCCTCAGTTGAAAACAAACCCTAAAACCATAATCCAGTGACGAGTAAAGAGAGGAACAAGAATAACGCACCTTTTAATGAAACTAATCGCGGAACAGGAATCAATTATGATGTTGAACTAGTTTGGGAAGCTATGAAAAAGAAATATAAGGAGGAAGAAGCTTACACAAAAGCTTCATAATTCTTATACTTCTTTTCATTGCTTCTAAAACTAGATAAAGTTTGCTTACACTATTGTTTCTTCATTTACTAACATCTTGTTCGTGATGCTATGAAAAAAAAGTATAAGGTGGATGAAGTTTCCATCATAGCTTCATGCTTCTTATACATTTTCCATAGCAACACAAACATTATGAAGTTTCCAAAGTATGGTCTTTATTAAGGTAGTGAAATCGAATCTAAAAAAATGAGAACAATCAACAAAAACAACATGCAACAAACGAGATAATGGGAAATATCTAACAATAGATGGAAGAAGAAGAATACCTTAATGTATGATTCACGGCTAATGGTGAAAACGAAGAGAAAAAATGGGTTCTAGGGTTTCACTTTGAAGGCAACGTCGTTACAGTCAATTAAGTGAAAGTTATTTTGCTTATATATGGGTAAATTAGTTCACAACCGTTAGTAATAACAACCGTATAGATAGGCATTTATTTATTATAAATATATCACTACGGTTAACTAGAATAACCGTAGTGATAACCCTTTTACCTGTGAATTTTAAAATAAATAAAAACCCTATAGATAGGTATTTATTTATTATAAATATATCACTACGGTTGACCAGGTGAACCGTAGTGATAACCCTTTTATTTGAGAATTTTAAAATAAATAAAAAAGAAAAGGTGCGCCTTAACTTCTCACTTAATGCATCTGCAGTTTAAACATCAACAATGTAATTCACAATGGATCTACAGTTTAAACATCAACAATGTAATTCAAATCCTAATTCAACTATTACATTTCATAACAAAGTAAACATTAAACATAAAGGAGACAAGAAAACATAACATCTTGATATTTCCAGAAAATATCTCTGATTTCAGTTTGTTGTTCAAATTCTTGTTCTTTTTCTTTAAATCCTCATACATAACCTTCAGATAGCCCACAACTTCCAACTTTGACTTCATAATGCTCTCATCGTCATTTCCATCTCTCTCTCCCACGTCTTCATCCCATATGAACAAATTACATGTTTCATCGCTCCTCCAAAATGGACATCTCCAAAAAAGCCTTCCTTTATTTTGTCCCTTCTTGCATTGATACGAAACCATACGACGATCACAACCACAAAAATTTCCAGATCGATATTTTACACTGGAAGAAGACGTAGAAACACCTTTGGATGATTTTGTCTTTAAATGTGACATTGCAACACCTTAAAGTAGAACACTTTCTTGTTGTCGTTGTCTTCTTCCCGACAATGATGACGGTGTTAGTGTTAGGGTTGTTTCGCCTTGTTTCTTTTTTCAATGGATACATTGATATATACTTGGTGTTTAAAATACATAACAGTTTGTAACAACGATTTAAAGAAAAAGCCTTCGTGATATCATTATTATTTTTTAGTTAAATATTAATAAAACTTAAAAAGGGAGCATTTACGTCAAAGGGATAAACTATTTGAGGGCGATGAGGTTCGAACCAATGATAGCTAGATTGTATCACCACAGTTTCCATAACAACCGTTATTATACCCTTGAGATTTCTAATTAAAATAATGTGCGCGCATCCAGTATGCACTATAAGAACGGTGTATAGGATGCCGTTGTAAACCTCGCGTTGTTGTTTGGGCATTTTGTAATGGTGTGGGTTTCGTTAAATGAAAATCTGAGTATGGTGTCTATGTTCAGGTTATGGCACAAGATATAACAATCATCTACTTATATGTCGACGACTTATTAGTAACTGGACGTAGCTTGGAGAACTTGTTAAAGTTCAAAGAGCTGATGAAAAAAGGAATTTGAAATGCCGGATCTGGGAAAGTTGTCGTACTTCCTAGGCATGGAATTTCAGATGTCGAAGATAGGTATGGTGCTACATAAAAAAAAGTATGTCAAAGAGATACTCAAGAGATTCAGAATGGATGATTCGATTCCTACATCTTCGCCTATCAAACCAAATTTGAAGTTGGAGAAGCATGGAGAGGAAGACAAAGTCGATGCGAATTTGTTTAAATCATTTGTCAGATCTTTGAGATATGTGTGCAACAGTCGACCTGATATATGTTTCTCAGTCGGATTAGGGAGTAGATATATGAGTGAACCAAGGGTGTCACTGTTAACCCTCATTTTCGACGCTAGAAGGAATCAAAGCCATTTTAAGTTAAAAAATTATTCTTAACGTAAAGAAGGCTTCGACCCAGTTTTGGTGAAGCCTGAGTCGAATAGGGGTTTTGGAAACCTCAAAAAATGGCTAAGTGTTGGGAGATGCTTCGACCGTGAGAATGCTGAAACGCGCGTTGCAGTTATCACATTAAGGCTGGAGGGAAAATCTCAAATGTTTGAATTTCAAAAGGATCAGTTGCTGAACGTGGGAACAGTTGAAATGGAGAAAGGCGCCAAGAGGACACGTTTGGAAGCATAACCACCACTTAGTAGTTATTTCTTAGCATTATAAATAGGAGTTATTTCTATAGAATAGGGGTGTTCATATTTTTGTACAAGTTACTCAAAGAAACTCAAAGTACCCGCGTGTAGAGAAACGAGTTCGTGAGAATGTACATAATGTAACACCACTTTCTTTCATCAATGCAATTTATCTTCATCATGTTTATGTTTCAGCACTTTACGTTTTCCTGAACTTTACCTTTCATGTCTTAACTTTTCCTTGAATCTTTATTTTCAGTCAAGTTTATTTTAAACCTTGTCTTTACTTTCATTTAAAAGCTTTCGACATTTATCTTCTTGCATCTTTACATTCAAACATTTAATCTTCAAGCATTTACTTTCAAAGTCTTTTATCTTCAAGTCATTTGTCTTCTTGCACTTTTATCAATTCCAGTCTTTATTTTCAAGAACGTGAAGTTCATTGCATTTTTTATTCAAAAGCTTTTACATCATTGCATTTACTTTTAAAGTCATTTATTTCCTCGTTATTTACTTTCGACAGTCATTTATTTTTCTGCATCTTTTACATTCAAGAACGTGGAGTTCAAGCACTTTTACATTTTTTGTCATTTACCTTTGACAGTAATTTATCTTCCTGCATGTTTTATCAATTCAAGTCTTTATCTTTAAGCCTTATTTTCAAAGCTTTTTACTTCTTGTCTTTTACTTTCGACGCCTTTAAATTCCGCATTGTTTATTTACAGCCTTTTAACTTCCAAGCTTTTACTTTACTGCAAGTAGTCGAACGTGGAGTTCACTTAGGTTTCTTTTTTTTTAGCATTGTCGAACGTGGAGTTCAGTTTACATTTCTTTTATTTCAAGTTATATTCACTCTCTCTTAAAATTTAGCACATGTCCTAGGATTTGTGTGGTCGATCCTGCAAGTTAGTCAGTATTATTTAAAATTCATAGACCAGAGGTTGTTTTCCAAAATTCACAGTAAACAAATTGGCACGCCCAATGGGACCTAGTGCTAAGTTTTATACTTTTGTTAACCTTATCTTTCTTGGTGAAGAAATACTTTCGTTGTATGTTATTGAGAAGTGGGAAGTTAGCCACAACAAACGAAGGAATACCAAAAAGAAGATACACTAAGATAATGGCAACTAATGCCATCCAACAAGTTGATCCTCAAGGGAGTATTTCAAACACTCAGTCAAGTAGCAGTATGGGGTCTCAAAGCACACCATCACCAGTGTCTTCGACAGGAGGACAGACGTCACCTTCATTAGTAGTGTCTCAACCAGGATCAACATGCACAAAATCATATACTCAACCTGTGATAGAATACATAGGACCACAAAGTCCTAATTCACCAACACCCCCAGGAGGAAATTCAATGTACCGACATTTCCCTCCTCCAGGTTTTCCACATCCAGGGTCAAGGAGTCAACCCTATGTTATGCCTACATCAATGATGCAAAATCTACATAATGCTCCACCTGTATTTTCAGAGAATGTAATGTCCTCGTAATTACAAGGATCAGGATCAGGGGGTCGAAATAATCAGAGTATAGGTGTTGGTTATTCCGTTCAAGCGCCTAGTCTTACAAATACATCCATAAATTGTTTGAGACAGCAGATGGATGAAAGTAACATGCAAATGGTGCATACGTTGTCTCAAACAACGGGAGAAGTTTTTCAACCCTTGATTCAGAATACAACTCAAACTAACCAACAATTGGCTGCACAATTGGCACGCATGGCTGATTTCATGGGAGTACCAGCGGTGGATCGAAGAGCAACTGTTGTCGAAGATATCCCAAGACGTCATCCACGTCATGTACCTGAGGTGAACGTGGAAGATCAAGAGATGATTGATCATTTTAGAGTCGAACTACCAAGATACCAGATGCCCATCCAGATAGAGGAAGAGCCAGTAGTGATGGTGAACCGGAACCAAAATGCTGATCAGTTCCTTAGACAGGTTCGACATCAAAATCAAGCAGAAGAAAATAATCTTACAGCCATGGTTGAAAGGATAATGACCAGAAATGGTGTGAATCTTGGCTTCACAAGGCCAAATTATACTTCTCCTATAGTGGATTATATTCTCCAAGCAGAATTACCCCCTAGGACGAAGGTTCCAAAGTTCAGCAAGTTTTCAGAAGATACTACTGAATCTACTGTCGAACATGTGGCTAGGTATTTGATTGAAGCAAGCGAAATTGCAGCTGACGAAAGCCTTAGGGTCAAATACTTCCCAAGTTCCCTTACCAATACTGCATTCACATGGTTCACTACTTTGCCTCCAAATTCCATATACAATTGGATGCAGTTAGAGCGTTTGTTTCATGAACAGTTCTACATGGGGCAAACTAAGATTAGTTTGAAAGAATTGGCTAACATCAAACGCAAAGTTACTGAGCCAATTGATGATTACCTGAATAGGTTTCGACTTCTTAAAGCCAGGTGCTTTACACAAGTACCAGAACATGAGTTGGTTGAAATGGCTGCTGGGGGTCTTGATTATTCCATTAGGAAGAAATTAGATACCTAATATCTTAGATATATGGCCCAGTTAGCTGATAGAGTCCGACAACTAGAAAGGCTAAAAGAGGAAAAGGCTAAATTCAGCAGGGGTAAAAAAGTAGCCTTTGTCGAATGTAATGAAGATGTGGAGAATTTGTATGATGAAACATCTTATTTCGACAGAAATGAGGTTGACATTGTTGAGTTAAAGCAAGGTCCACCTTATGCCTGCAAATTATTAGCTCCTTCAAATGGAAAAATTCCTGTCGAATCTAACGATAAATTTCCGAAGAAAACATACACTTTCGACGTCACTAAATGTGACGAAATTTTTGATTTGTTACTTAAAGATGGGCAAATGATAGTGCCTGCTGGTGCTAAGATGCCACCTTTAGAACAAAGAAAGAAAAGAGGTTTTTGTAAGTACCATAGTTTTTTGGGTCATATAACTTCTCAATGTTTTCTTTTCTGGGATTTGGTACAAAATGCTATTCAAGAAGGGAGGCTGAAGTTTGGTGACAAAGGCAAAGCTCAGATGAAAATTGACTATGATCCATTGCAAGTTGCAGAGGCTAACTATACAGAGCCTCATGAGGTTCAGATGGTCGAAGCCACAGAAGGATTCGGTCAGTCAGTCAACATGGTGGAAGTCACTGAGGACTTCGCCACCAATCCTATGGTAACTGAAGGTTTTAATAAGGCTGCGAATGGCTTGAATGCTGATGGTGCCAGTTTAATGTTGGTGACCAAAAAAGCTGCTGACAAGTTTGTTGAGATGGATAATGCTGCCAAGATATTGGATATGGCAGTAAGCAAATTGAAGATAAATGCCACTGAGGGCATTAACATGGTCGAATTGGTTGAAGAATCTGATGCTAGCTCAGGCAGTATCAGTACCAACGAGGCTACGGGCAGGAACGCCCCCAAAGTCCAAGTTGTTAAAGAGTTGGAAGATGACATGATATTGGTAGGAGAGATGATAGACATGGATGGTTGTTTGGTAGAAAACTGGATATGTATGGCTGCTGAACAGTTCTTCAAGACATCTCCTGATGTTGAAAGAGTCAATGCTGAGGAAATGGTCGAAGCTGAAAAGACTGCTTGGCAGAAGGCTTCCCAAAAAGCTGCAAGAGCAGCAGCAAGTGGTGGTTGTCTGGCGAAGACCACTGAAAGCCTTGAAGCTCATTTCTCCAAGTTGCGCTTAAAGGATAAAATTAATGTCAATATGGTCGAAATTACAGATCAAAAAGCTGAACAAGTGAGTAAGGCAGATGAACAAGAAGAGCGCAACAAAATAGCTTATCCTAAGCAAGAGGAAACAATTGTGGATTTTCTGCACCGTTGCCAGAAGAAAGGTTCTGGAGTAATGCTCTGTCCTAGATGCAGCGCCATTTTTGATGAGAAAGCTGCCCACAAGTTAGAAGGTGTCAAAAAAGCTGGTCGAAGCTGGGGACAGAAGGTAAATAAAGGTCCCATAAGTTTTGACCATAGACGGCTTTCGACAGGGTTGAAAAACTAAGTACCAGGAGTTAGGCCAGGTACATTCAAACCAGCTGCGATGTGCCAACAGGTTGTTGGATCATGCCTATCGAAGGAAGAGGATGGAAGAAGAAGTGGGAGAAATTTGATGTGGAAAGAGGTTCTTCATTTGAGTATAGAAAAGAGAACCATACCACCAACAAGTCAGCATACATTTCTCAAAATTACAAGGGTAAAAATCCCATGTCTAGATCACAATGGCGAAGAGAGCAACGTAGGCGAAATCCTATCAGGGAGACTCAGGTACAAGGAGAGTCAAGCACCAATATTGATAATCAAGCTAGGATAATCGAGAAGATGCCCATAAGGCGAAAGCTGTTCAATGTTCAGCCAGCGAAGAAAGTTGAAGATGATGAGAATATGACTGATAATTTCGACAGTGAGTCAGCAGCTTCTCTAGATATTATTGTGAATGAGGTATCAGTGATGCCAAAAGAATTTGGTCAAGTTTCAGAGGTCGAAGACTTGGATCAAACGGTTGAATTAGAAATGTTGGCACACAAGCCTGTGTGTTATTACATCATGAACAATGGGTGCGTCGAAGAACATAATGCTTTTTTTGAATGCCCCACAAAGGCAATGAAGGGTCATCTGAAGCCTCTCTACATTACTGGCAAAGTAAAAAATGTTCATGTTAACAAAATCTTGGTGGATTGTTGTTCAACTGTTAATTTAATGCCAAGATTTTTGCTGAGCAAGATTGGGAAGTTTGAGACTGATACCAAACCCCACAACATGGTTCTGTCGAACTATGAAGGAAAAGTTGGTTCCACTCTAGGAGTGATTCAAGTGGATATTACTGTGGGAACCATTACCAGACCAACAGTGTTTATGGTCGTTGAGACGAAGGCTAACTACAATCTACTCTTGGGTATGGAGTGGATTCATGGAATAGGTGATGTACCTTCATCTATGCATCAAAGAACCACCATTTGGAGACCAGATGGGATAGTTGAAAATATTGAAGCTGATCAAGGGTACTTTAAGGTGCCAATTAATCATGTGGATAGTAGACAGTTTGAGAAACATTTGGCGAACATTGCTCCATGTCCTCCAGCAGACTTTGAGTTTACGCCTGATGAAGAAACGTTTTATTCATTGTATTTTCACCCTGTCGAAGGTTTCATATAGAACAGGGAAGTACCAGGAGGAAGGTTGACATGCTTAGGCTCACCTCCAATAGAGCCCACATGATGGGGATATGAATTCAGTGATCATGACTGAGTTCGAAGCTTTTAAAAGAATTTCGGCCTATGTGGCTGAAACAAAACTACAAGAAGCTTTGGAAGCTGCCAATGACTATATGGCTGGCGAAGCCATTTTTGAATTTTATCAAGAAGGTCCGGGTAAGGACTTCGACCCAAAACCTCCAGATAAGGCTGAAACTGGAGAGCAAAGCCAGAGGCTCGATGCCATCTATGAAGATGAGCCTTTGGTATTTGAGAAGGATCCGTTGGCGAATAATATCAAAATGCTAGCACAAGATCCTTTAGAAGAAGTTGACCTCAGTGAGGGGACAACCAAAAGGCCTACCTACATCAGTGCCAACCTTGATCCCTAGTTGAAGGTTGAAGTGGTCAAGTTGTTGAAAGAGTTCAAGGACTGCTTCGCCTGGGATTATGATGAGATGCCAGGTTTGAGCAGGGAGTTGGTCGAACACAGATTACCTATGACACCTGGAAGAAAACCAGTCAAGCTGAATCCAAGACGGTTTGCACCAGAGATATTGTCAAAGATCAAAGAGGAAGTCGAAAGACTGCTTCGTTGCAAATTCATTCGCACGGCAAGGTATGTCGAATGGTTGGCTAATATAGTACCTGTTATTAAAAAGAATAGGTCTTTGAGAGTTTGCATTGATTTTAGAGATTTGAACTTTGCAACTCCTAAAGATGAATATTCAATGCCAATAGCAGAAATGTTAATAGATTCTGTAGCAGGACATGAATATCTTAGTATGCTGGATGGATATTCTGGCTACAACCAAATATTCATTGCTGAGGAAGATGTTCATAAAACTGCTTTTAGACGCCCTGGAGCCTTAGGCACCTATGAATGGGTAGTGATGCCATTTGGTCTCAAAAATGCTGGTGCCACTTATCAAAGGGCGATGAATTCAATCTTCCATGATTTTATAGACACATTCATGCAAATTTACATTGATGATATTGTGATAGAATCTATTTCTGGGAAGAGTCACATTGACCATCTTCGACAGTCCTTTGAAAGGATGAGAAAATATGGTCTTAAAATGAATCCTCTCAAATGTGCTTTTTGTGTGTAGGCAGGGGATTTCCTAGGCTTTGTGGTCCACAAGAAAGGGATCGAAATAAATCAGAATAAAACCAAAGCCATAATGGAGGCGAAAGCACCATCAACTAAAAAGGAGTTGCAGTCGTTGCTGGGCAAGATCAACTTCTTAAGAAGGTTTATATCCAATCTGAGTGGAAAACACAGGCCTTTTCGCCATTGCTTCGTTTCAACAAAGATGGTTTTGAGTGGGGGCAATTACAGCAGGAAGCCTTCGACAAAATCAAGGAGTACCTAAGCCACCCTCCAATTCTTTCACCACCTTGTAGAAACAAGAGTATGAGATTATATATAGCTGCATCAGATAAAACCCTAGGGGGCATGTTAGCCCGGGAGGATGAAAATGGAGTCGAAAGAGCCATTTATTACCTTAGTCGAGTTTTAAATGATGCAGAAACTAGGTATAGCATGATTGAAAAGTTATGTTTATGCTTGTATTTCTCTTGTACTAAATTGAAGCAATATATAAAGCCAGTTGATGTGTATGTTTCTTCTCACTTTGATGTTGTAAAACATATGTTATCTAAGCCTATTTTGCATAGTCGAATTGGCAAATGGGCATTAGCATTAACAGAATTTTCTCTAACATATCAACCTTTAAAAGTTGTGAAAGGGCAAATAGTTGCAGACTTTATAGTTGACCACTCCATAAATGAAAATTATTTGAATTATGTCGAATTAAAATCCTGGAAGTTATACTTTGATGGATCAAGTCATAAAAATGGAACAGGAGTGGGAATATACATTATTTCTCCTGAAAAAATTCCAACAAAATTCAAGTACAAGGTCGAAGGACCTTGCTCTAACAATGAGGCTGAATATGAAGCATTAATTGCTGGCCTTGAAATTTTGTTAGAATTGGGGGCAACTAGAGTCGAAATAATGGGAGACTCATAATTGGTTATAAAACAAATCACAAAGGAATATAAATGTGTTAAAGAAAATCTCATTATGTACTTTGTGATAGCCAATAGATTATTAATGAAATTTGAGGTAGTGGCCATCCAACACATACCTAGAATAGAGAATCAAGTTGCTAATGACTTGGCTCGAATTGCCTCTGGATACAAAGTTTCGAAGGAAAATCTTCAAGAAGTAATTGAAGCAAGAGGGAGAGTGGTGGCTATTGGATTGTGCCCATCAGACTTAGAAACAACTAAGCTTGGATGCATAGATGGCGAAAATTTTGAAATTTTTGCTATAGATAATTTGACAGATGAAGACTGGAGGAAGCCTATAGTTGAATATTTGCAAAATCCAATGGCTTCGACAGAGCGAAAAATCAGGTATCAAGCTTTAAGCTATGTACTTTTGGGTAATGAATTGTTTAAAAAGACCCCTGAGGGAGTCTTATTGAAATGCCTTAGTGAAGCAGAGGCATATTTGGCTCTTTCGACAGTACATAGTGGGGCATGTGGAGCACACCAAGTTGGCAAGAAGATGAAATGGCTGTTGTTTCGACAAGGCATGTATTGGCCTACTATGCTGAAAGATTGTATAGAATTTGCTAAGGGTTGCCAAGAATGTCAAATTCATGCTGGCATACAGCATATCCCTGCAAGTGAATTACATTCCATAGTGAAACCATGGCCTTTCAGACGATGGGCTTTGGATATAGTGGGAGAGATTCGACCAGCATCTTCAAAGAACCAAAGATATATTTTGGTGGGAATTGATTATTTCACCAAGTGGATTGAAGCAATACCACTGGCGAATATAGGTCAAGAAGATGTTATTGAATTCATTCAAAATCACATTATTTATAGATTTGGTATTCCTGAAACAATCACTACGGGTCAAGGATCAGTGTTTACTGGTCGAAAGATGCAGGAGTTTGCCAAAGAAATAGGTTTTAAGTTATTGACTTCTACACCTTATTATGCTCAGGCCAATGGGCAAGTCGAAGCTGCCAATAAGGTAGTGATTGGACTAATTAAGAAGCATGTGGGAAAGAGGCCTAGAAATTGGTTTAAGACATTAGACGAAGTTCTTTGGGCATGTCGAACATCCCCTAAAGAGGCTACTAATACTACCCCATTTCGACTTACTTTTGGTCATGATGCAGTATTGCCTGTTGAGATTTATTTACAGTCTATAAGAGTTCAAAGACATCATGAGATTCCCTCTGAGGATTATTGGGAAATGATGATGAATGAATTCGTGGATTTGGATGAAGAAAGGCTTAGAGCCTTGGAGTTGTTAAGAAGACAAAAGAGAAGGGTCGAAGAATCCGACAACAAAAAGGTTAAGTCTAAATCTTTGGCATGTGGGGATTTAGTTTGGAAAGTGATTTTGCCTATGGATCGAAAGGATAGAACATTAGGCAAATGGTCTCCTAAGTGGGAAGGTCCATTCCAAGTCATACAAGTTTTCTCTAATGGAGCTTATAAAGTGGAAGAGTTAGACAAAGATAAAAGAATCTTGAAAGTAAATGGCAAGTATTTGAAAAAATATAAGCCTATGTTGCAAGAGATTCATATTAAAACGTAAGTTTTATTTTAATAAAGGAAATCCAAAATAGGCCAACTCAGGCTAATATGGCATACAAAGCAAAGGAGAATCAACATAACATCTTTCAAAGATTGGAAAGATTATTCATAATCTCTCCAGTCAATAGAGTTGAGGAAGTCCATGTAGTCTGCGTCTGGCTCATTATCATCAAAGTCCTGGGTGTTGGAACGCCCTTTCTTAGAGATCCTCATGTTGGTTTCTCTCTTTTTTGCTTTGGAAGTTGCTCCAGTAGAGGCTTCAGGTTTCTTTGTTGCCTCCGTTTTCTTGGTTTCTTCAGTTTCTTTTGCCTTATCAGCTGTCTTCTTGGCTGATGACTTCTCTGAATTGTTCATAGTTACTTTGATGAATGAACATGGTTCAGATGAAAGAGAATTTATAGAGGCGAAGTATTGATTGGATTGGCCAGTCAAACAGTGAAACCATATGAATTATTCTTGGAAGTATGCCTGAGGGCTATGCTATAAATGTCAGTTTAAAGCTAGAGGCTTATGCCTTGGAGTTTTAAAGCTGAAAAGTTTGGCTTTCCAAGAAAAGGATAGAATGCCTTAATTGCAAATTTAACTTAGATGTGAGGCAATAAATAAAATGCATCATAATTTAATACGAGTCGAAAGCAGTTAATGGCGAAATACTAATGATTACTTAATCAGTGCCAAAGGCACAAAAACTGTCATTACATAAAGGCCTGAAAAGGCCAAGAAACAAATGATGGTTAAACAAACAAAGGTTTCGAAAGTATCAGAAGGAAAGCCTCGACGCCAACTGAGAAAAGGCTTCTATGTGATGTTTGAGGCGAGCATTGCACAAAGATTCATCAAGTTTGGCTGCTGCGAGCTCTTTTTCATATCTTTGGGCTGCCTCAATACGATCAATAGCATTCTTCGTTTCTTCATCCATCTTAGTGTCGTCGAAATGTTGCAATTCACGGTTGCGTTTTTCATCGTTTTCAATTTTGGCTTGTAGCTCCGTGATTTGTTGCTTCCAGGCTTCAATATTCTTCTGGTTGGAGGCTATCTCATCTTGTTTTTTCTTTTGATCAGCCTCCATACGTTCGACCTTTTCATACGACTCTTTTGCACTACACCAGGCTGAATTCTCACGACCAGATGTTTCTTCTATGGTATTCCTGATAGATGGAAGCAGCTTTATTTCTGCAGCTATTTGGTTCACCACAGCGGTTAAATCTATCAGAAAACCAGAAACGTCTGGATTAAGGGTGGTGAGCTCAAGCTTTTCAAGGGTGTCCTTCAAATAAGTGGTTGCAGTGGGGTCTGAGGCCAAAACTATGTGAATGTCCCCCTGAAGAATTTTTTCTTTATGGCTTGGAGGATTATTTTGGCAAAATCATTTGATGCTGGAGTCGAAGAGCCAGAAGAAGAAGAACCATACTTCTGCCCGAGTATTAATTTGGAATACTCACGTGGGTTCGACCACTTGAGTGCTGTCAGTGAGTCTCCAGAATTTGGAACGTTAGCCAGAGGTTGCTGGACCACGGGAAAAGAAGTATGGTGAGGGGTAGGATCTGGTTGGTCTTCTTCTTCTTCTTCTTCTTCTTCTTCTTCTTCTGATTCTTCTCCTTCATCTTTTTCGTCTTCAGTTTCGACTGCCGCTCCTCCATCATTTTCTTCAGGAGTTGGTTGGAGGTTGGCTTGGTCATTAGCTGGTTCAGGATGTGGTTCATGTGTTTCTTCAGGGGCAGCATGTCCAGGATTGTCGTTTTGGGGTTGAGCCTCAGGACCACCTTCTTCTTCGACAACCAGTTGATCAGTATCCATGAAGTTAGCCAGGTTGAAAAGTGGTGGACTTGAAGCATCATCCTCATCAGAGTTAGAGCCCTCAGCCTGTGCATCATGTGTAGTAGTTTGGGTAGGAGGATTCGTGGGTGCTGCAGCTAGAGGATTAGGTTGATTAATTTCACTTAAACCAGAGCCAAGATCAGATGATGGATGGTAAGTTGGTTCACCTTGGCTGTTAAGGAGTGTAGTGGTGAAACTTCCTGCAGCTTGTTGAGGGGTGGGATTGTTGATTATGTGGGTAGCGAAATTGCCTGAAGCTGGTTGAGGATCAGGATTATTGATTATGTTTGCCTAAAGAACATAAGTGAAGAAAATGAGATTGAAATAATATGGGCGAAAGACGTTAGTATAATGAAAAAATGGTGCACATACCTGAGCTTGTATAGTAGCAGGGCTTGAGTTACCACTTTCATGGTCGCCAGGAGGTGTTTAGGTAGCTACCATGGAAGGTTGTTTTTCGACACCACTTGTTGTGGGTGCCGTTTCAAGTATTTTGGCCACCTTTGAAACGAGGTGGGCCAGCAGGTCCAGATGCTTTGATTGGTTTTCTTCTTTTCTTTGTAAGAACCTCCTCAGGAGATTCATCTGAAGCATCTAAAGATATAACAACAGCTGGGGCATCCTTTTTACCTTTCTTTGAAGATGTAGGAGGTTTTCGACCAGTCTGAAAAGGTGATGCAAATATGAGAAGTGATTCACATAATAAGAACATAGGCAAAGGATGTGAAATGTACCTATTTGCCTTCTGGTTCTTTGCTACTTTGTGCAGCAGCAGCCCTGGCAGAAGGAGCTTTCCTAGGCACAGTTGAAAGACAGTGAAAATTGTTACAAGTTAATGATTAAATGGTTAGTTATAAAGCCATGGAATAAGGGCTTCAAACCTTCATATATTTCAGATTCGACACGGATATCCTGAATTCCTATATGAAGGTGTCCTTTGAAACTGTCTAGCGTATGCTTAGTCGGAACCACCCGTTGAGCTTTTGGCTGAGACTACTGTCGAAGAAGTTTTATATGGTCAGCACAGACAAACCAATCTGGAAATGGAGGGGCAAGTGCCACTCCAAAATCAGCATTAGGCAGTCGAGGGAACTTTGGAGGGAAAAGTTCAAAAGCTACCTCATAACGTGTCTCACGAGAGACGTCTGAAGGGATTTTTAGTTGATTAAACTGTTGTAGAAATTTTCTCTTTAAAGTAATAGCAACCTCGTGAATGGTTCGACCAAGATCATCTGGTCGATAGACAGTTTCAAAGTATTTTTGGAAAGCCTGTATTTCTTGGAGGTGAGTGAACTTACCCTTCTTCGTCTTGTCCTGCACATCAATAAAAACTTGTTCAAGCAATGAAGAAAATGTAGTCACGTCAAGAAAATGCTCATTGTAGTGCTTCGACCACCAGTGGTGGAATAATGAAGTGCATAAGAAAGAAGTCTTAAAAAACACGGGAGACAGAACTCCTCATCTCTCATTCCAGCTGTCGAGTGTACTGGTGACATCTTCTTCACCAAAGCTTGCAGTATGAAGGATTACTTGGCCTTTCCTCTCATATAAACATTGAGGAAAGCTCTGGGCCAACCCAAATTGTACAGAGACAAGGTTTGGTTGGTAAGCAATCAGTGCTGACAGGCCTCTCCCCAAGTTCAGCCTTTGGACAATGAATCTGGGAATTAAAAAGGCTTCCCAAATAGCAACAGATTCACTGTCAAGAGTCTTGTGAGGGTTTGGAAATGGCCTTGTAAACCACACAAGGCCATATCTTCTTTGACCAAAGGGTGCCATGCTGGGAGTAAACTCATAGAGCTTGGCAAACATCATGATATAGCTGGTGAAGGCCCCTTGAAGGCTTTCACCATCATCATTGGGCGTAAGTTTGACCAAACGGGTCCATTCGACGCTCCTCTCCCTTATCTCAGCGGAGGCTTCGTCAACTAGCCCTTTTCTGGGAAGGCTAGCTTCAAATGTTTCCTTGAGCCACAGTTGAAGCCGCCAAAGAGGTCCACTCAAGTGTACAGAACCTTGAGATTCCTTGTGCCTCAGTCGAGAGGCCCCTTCACTGATGGACTCATAAAGGTTCGCCAAGATGAGTTCACTTAAGCAGACTCCTCTGTTATTGTGAAGCTGGTTAGCAAGGGGCAAGTACTTCTTAGATCTTGCAAGGATTTCGTACAGAAAACATATCTCGACAGCCATACGGCGAGAAATGCAATGTGTTTTTTATCAGATACTTCATCATGGCCTGCGTCGAAGTAGTGTTTGATGAAGTTGGTGTAGGTGAGTTTGGAACTTGAAATGCCTATGACATCCTCAGCATCTTCTTCAGGGTTGTAAATAAGGCCATCTAGGCGAAGCCCTGTGATGGCAGCCAAGTCGAACAGTGTGGGGGGAACCATTCCACATGGCAGATGGAAGGTGTAGTGGGTGCTGTCCCAAAAATATAAGGACGCTGTCAGTATGTTCAAGCAGTATGGTAAGCTGGTCTTCGACAGCATGAGAAGGTTATAAATCCCTATGTTTTTCCAATGTTCAGACTTGACCTTTTCCATCTTCGCCATCCATTGGTCAAAATCCTTCAAGGGATTAACAGCTCTTACTAGCCTTGTGCCATCAGTGAGATAGCTAACATTGATCTTGGGCAGTGGAATTTCTTCAGGAGAGGTTTCATCAGAGACGTTAATTTTGGAAAAGCTTTTTTGCCCTAATGGCCTTATTTTCCGGTACGAGGGGAGAAACTCACTTAGTTTCTCATTAGAAATGTCAACATCAGCTAGAGGACCAGACAGTTCATAAGGTTTGTCAGAAACGACTAAAGGAATCATTACTTGAGACTTATATATGGCTCGTGCTTCTTTGGTGGTGGGTTCCGGCAGGCAACGACGATTATCCACTATTTGGGGGGCTGGGATGTTTGCGAATGGAGGAATGGCTTGTTTGAATTGAGTAGCCTTGCCTCTTTGGGTTTTCTTTGATTGAGGATTCACTTGGGAGGACGCCATTGTTAGAGAAAATGAAAAGAAGCGGTGCTTTTCTGGGTTTTGCATGAAGAAAACTGAAAGAGAAGGTTGCTTGAGAGTATGAAAGTGTGGAAAGTTCACCAAATGGTGAAAACAGATATTTATAGACGTTTGAAAATCCCAAGAGCCTTGGATCCACCGTTGAAGTTGAGAAGGTAGTGGGACACATGTCTTTCTCTTGAAAACGTGATGAGTAGTAGCAGTTATGTTCAGACTGCAAACATATATTTTCAAGAAAGGAGTTATGATGAGCGCGGCTGAAGAGATGTTTAAGGGTTTGTCATGATGGCATGATGTCATAAACGTGGGTTAAAGAAACTGAACAGTTGAGCCACTGAGTGATTAGTGGATTATTCAGTTGAAGCCAAACAAGCGTCGAAATGGTTGTTGAATCAAAAAATGACCTTCTTACCAATTCTGGCGAAAGGACATTTCTTGGGGGGCAATTTGTTAACCCTCTTTTTCGACGCTAGAAGGAATCAAAGCCATTTTAAGTTAAAATTTTATTCTTAACGTAAAGAAGGCTTCGACCCAGTTTTGGTGAAGCCTGGGTCGAATAGGGGTTTTGGAAACCTCAAAAAATGGCTAAGTGTTGGGAGATGCTTCGACCGTGAGAATGTTGAAACGCGCGTTGCAGTTATCACATTAAGGCTGAAGGGAAAATCTCAAGTGTTTGAATTTCAAAAGGATCAGTTGCTGAACGTGGGAACAGTTGAAATGGAGAAAGGCGCCAAGAGGACACGTTTGGAAGCATAACCACCACTTAGTAGTTATTTCTTAGCATTATAAATAGGAGTTATTTCTATAGAATAGGTGTGTTCATATTTTTGTACAAGTTACTCAAAGAAACTCAAAGTACCCGCGTGTAGAGAAACGAGTTCGTGAGAATGTACGTAATGTAACATCACTTTCTTTCATCAATGCAACTTATCTTCATCATGTTTATGTTTGAGCACTTTACGTTTTCCTGAACTTTACCTTTCGTGTCTTAACTTTTCCTTGAATCTTTATTTTCAGTCAAGTTTATTTTAAACCTTGTCTTTACTTTCATTTAAAAGCTTTCGACATTTATCTTCTTGCATCTTTACATTCGAGCATTCAATCTTCAAGCATTTACTTTCAAAGTCTTTTATCTTCAAGTCATTTATTTTTAAAGTCATTTATCTTTCCGCATTTACTTTCACCTGCACTTTTATCAATTCCAGTCTTTATTTTCAAGAACGTGGAGTTCATTGCATTTTTTCTTCAAAAGCTTTTACATCATTGCATTTACTTTTAAAGTCATTTATTTCCTCGTCATTTACTTTCGACAATCATTTATTTTTCTGCATCTTTTACATTCAAGAACGTGGAGTTCAAGCACTTTTAAATTTTTTGTCATTTACCTTCGACAGTAATTTATCTTCCTGCATGTATTATCAATTCAAGTCTTTATCTTTAAGCCTTATTTTCAAAGCTTTTTACATCTTGTCTTTTACTTTCGACGCCTTTAAATTCTGCATTCTTTATTTACAGCCTTTTAACTTCCAAGCTTTTACTTTACTGCAAGTAGTCGAACGTGGAGTTCACTTAGGTTTCTTTTTTTTTAGCATTGTCGAACGTGGAGTTCAGTTTACATTTCCTTTATTTCAAGTTATATTCACTCTCTCTTAAAATTTAGCACATGTCCTTGGATTTGTGTGGTCGATCCTGCAAGTTAGTCAGCTTTATTTAAAATTGATAGACCAGAGGTTGTTTACCAAAATTCACAGTAAACAGTCACACATGAGGGTTGCAAGAAGAATCCTAAGATACTTAAAAGGATCGACAAACTATAAAATTTTATTTCGACAAGACTCTGAAAGTAAAGAAGCTATGGTTACTTTCTATTCAGATGTTGATTGGTGTAGAGATAAAGAAGATCGAAGAAGCAGTACTAGATATTTCCTTCAAGTATGTGGTGCCCCAACCTCATGGTGCTCGAGAAAGCAACCTGTGGTGGCATTGTCATCGTGTGAAGCTGAATATATAGCAGGATCCTATGCTGCGTGTCAAGCAATTTGGATCAGATTTGTGCTTGATGAAATGGAGGTCGAAGTGAAGAAACCTATGGTACTGCAGATCGACAACAAGTTAGCCACAAATCTGGCAAAGAATCCAATTTTGCATGGAAGAAGTAAGCACATTGAAGCCAGATTTTACTTCTTACGGGAGAAGGTGAATCGAGGTGAACTTGAAATAAGGCATTGGTCAAGTGAAGCACAATTGGCTGACATTTTCACCAAAGGAATGAAGATCGTCAGGTTCCTAACTTTTGAGAAAGAAATTAGGAATAGTTCAGATCGACAATGATTAGTGTGTTTTGATAACTTGAATTATAGAGTGTATGTTGAGATATTAGATATAATCCAAGTTGAATTATGTGGCACAAACCCAAAGCTAATTAGGGTTTAAGGTTTGTTACTTAGTTTGTTATATTTATTGTTTAGTAGTCAACTCACTTAGGTCTATATAAATGAGACATTCTTATCTCCTTATTCTTTCTCTTTCTCTCCTCACTAAAAATGTCTCAGACACTAACATCAAAAACTAAAGACACATAGTCTTAATCTACTTTCAAGCTTCATTTCATATAAAGGTCATAAATAGTTCACAATAGTCTAATTGCTTAGTTGTAATTCCATTAAAACCCTAAAGGTCACAGTCATGCTAGTTGATCAGGTGTTTGCACGTTAACTGTAAGGAATCAAATAACTTTGAGTACGTGGTGTGGCAAGAGCTTTCTAGGTTGACTAAAATCCAAGAAATATGATAAATTTCGATTACAGCCTCAACAAGAACCAAGAAATATGATAAATTTCGATTACATGGTGTGTGTTTTATATTTTGTTATAAGATGATTGAGAATTTGTTAGAAATTTTTTTTTATAAAATGAATTTTTAATATTTTAAGTTAAACAAAAAGCTAGAAGATCAATTAAAAGAACAAATTATTTTCCCAAACTATGACAACGTTTTATTAAAGCGTTATTAGTTGCTAGCTAACAAAAAAAAACATGTTAAATATTTCACTTTTTTTTAACACGCTTTTCATTTCTTGCCTTTTAGAGCGCTTTTAAAAATGATATATTTATCTGAGATTTTTTAAAACGTCATATTCAAAATAGGTTTAGATCATGAAAAGATGCGTGAGTGACAAGATATTTACCACCTTTTAAATCTTCAAATATAGAATTTTTTTTTAATATAACTTGTTTTTTAAAAAAAATACTAAAAAAAACCATTTTTTCAAAATTTTTTCCAAAATGACATGGTTTGGAAGGGACCCATAAGGGTGGCGCCATATGGGATGGCTCCTGACCTCTAACTGAGGCGCCATCCCAAATGGCGCCTCAGGCCATTTAGAAATGAAAAAAAAATTCAGCTGAGAGTCGCCATCCCAGATGGTGCCTCAGTTCAAATCTTTTTTTTTTTTATTTTAAAATGTTTACTATTTATTCACATGCCTCTAGACTGATGAATTTGCAGCCCTATACTCTGCATATACTATTCATTCGCATGTCTCTACTCCATTATTTTTGTTTCAGGCCACTGTTGACATGACTACACAAGCAAGCCTACACATAACAGACTGCAAAGGCTAAGAAGCATGCAAGAGAACACATGCAAGATAAGTCATGTGACTCCCCCTTTACACCATTATAAAAACCCTCTCAGCATGTCACAATTTTCATCTCATCCCAAACTACTCTTCTTCTTCTCTTATTTTCTGTTCAAACCTTTGCATCCATTCTAAAAAAACCATCACCAGTTATGAAAATGGCTTTACTCATGATGGGAAGCAACCACCGAGGAACGTCGAAAACATTGAAGACTTCATAAGTTTTCCTGTATTATTATTTTTGTACAATATTAAACCCTGATGTCTTTTATGGTCTTAGTAATGTTGCTGGTTTTTTTTTTGTTCAGGAAGTTTCAAGGTTCCGTTGCCGTGGGCACGCATACTTCCCTCACGACCGTATCACTGAACCATATCTAACAACATGTGGATTTGGAGATGTGATTAAAATTCCATCATACCATGTAGACCCAAAGTTCATTCTGGCCTTGCTAGAAAGATGGAGGCCGGAGACCCACACATTTCATCTTCCTTTTGGTGAATGCACGGTCACCCTCCAAGACATGTATATGTTACTGGGCCTCCGCATAGATGGCATGGCCGTCAACGGCCCGTAAATATAAATAGCCAAGTATGCTTCGATTTGTTGGGCACCCCCTAGAGATTGAACAAGCTGAGCCTTCACCCGACAGTAAACCTAGGGGGCAAGGTATTAACTTAAAACGCCTTAGGGAATACCATGACTCCATCGTATAAGACGAGGATTCCCTCCCCTTACACATAATACAAAAAACTAGATGTTATTTGTTGCTATTGTTCGGTCGTTTTTTGTTTCCAGAGAGCACTGGAAACAGTGTAAATATTATGTATCTCCCGTTGTTGTTTAACATTAACAGTGTGCATGAATATAGTTGGGGTTCAGCTGTCTTGGCACATCTGTATAGTGCACTCTGCAAAAATGCCAAAAAAAATGCGTGTACATTTTATGGTTGCGCCTATCTCCTTCAGGCGTGGGGTTGGTCGAGAATGCCAACACTAGCTCCAATAAAACGGAACCCCTTCACATTCTCCTACGCATTACGGTAAGTCTATACACATCCCTGCGCCTATGGCCTATACTGATATGTTTAGGTGTAACTAATTCATTTTCTAACCCCTTCACATTTTCAGGTGGGAAGTTCTGAAAATGAACTACGATAGAAACCCCAGGAACGCCATAACAGTCTACCGCAACCGGCTATACCACATTGGCCCTGACGACGTATATTTTCCTACATCATTTGTAACATTTATTCCATAGATATTTCTAACATTTTGTATACTTACTCATTAAACAATTTTTCTTGTAGTTTATCTGGAGGCCTTACGACGATCTCGACCACCAGCCCAACGCAAATGATGCTGCTGTGTGGACTTCGAAAACACCAATAATTCGGTTCACAACTGTTGATATGCACCAAAGCGACCGAGTGAAACTACAATTCGGTATGCATCTGGACATTCCGGTAGATCCTACCAATTTGGGAAAGTGGCACCTGCGCAGAGTCGACACGCAGTGGAAGGATGGTGTGTGGACCAACTTTGCAGCAGCGTTGTGTCACCAGTGGGAGATGCGACACCAGCTCGTCTTAACAGACCCCGTTGTACAACTTGCTCGGCCAACGGAACTATATATGGGCTGGTTTAGGTCTGTTACCACACCACAACACTTCCTCTCTCAGCCGACGTATCTAGTTGACCCCTGCCATCGTGCGTCTTCCTCCCAGCAATATGCCCAACATCATTCACCAACCTCTCCCCCGCAACAACAAAACCCTTACTATAGCCCTGACGAGTCATTCGAACCTACCGAAGCACACCAAAGCCCCCCACAAATGAGCTCCCCACAAATGAACCCCCCACAAATGATGACCCCATCTTCCTACCACTCAGAACCACAATCATCATACACCGAACAAACCCTCCCTCTTTTCAACTATCAAACCCCACATCAACCACTGCATCAATACCAACACTCATCAATGCATCATTTTGGCCAACCATACCGTATGGAACCAACCCAACCCCCTCATACAAATTACATGAACATGGGCATGCTGTAACGCCCCGATTCCGATTAATCCATTTTGTTGAGTCTTTTATTTAATTGAGTGATAAATTATTTTATCTGTGAAATTGGTGTGTTAATATGCTATGTTGAAACGTTATGATATTTTACCGTTTTTGAGGGTTTTCGGGGAAAATTAGAATGGAGGGCATTTTGGACATTTCTCAATTAATAGTAAGTTAGAAATTTAATGGAAATAGAATTATGTGAGAAATTTAGTAAAATTGGTAGAAAAGTGATTAAATGTAGAATTATGTGAGAAAAGGAATTAATTGAATTTGTGTAGTAGAATAGAAAATAGGAGAGAAAGAAATAGAAAAGAAAAAGAGATAAGAAATAGAAAAGGAAATAGAGAGAAAAAGGAGAGAAAGAAAGAGGAAGAGGAGAAAAGAGAAGGAAAAGAGGAAAAGCTAGGAAAATCAAGAAATCAACTTCTAGGAATCGATTAATCCGGGTAAGGGTGTGAAATCTTATTATCTTATCAATGTGTATCATTATGTATGATTTTGTTTTTGTTGTTGTTGATTTTTATGAGTTTTGGTATAAACCCATTTGTGTAGAAAATGGTAGAAATCGGTTTAATCGTGTTGAAAATGATGTTTTCGTGTCCCTTGTTGTTGATACACGAATGATACATGTTGTTGGACATCAAATTGGTATTTTTATGAGTCTAGATGATGAATTTGGGTGTGGTTTGGGTGGAAAACGCAGAACAGAATTCTGCAGGAAAATCTGCATTTCGCCTGGCCATACGCGTATTGGGGTAGGCCATACACGTATTGACTTGGGCAATACGCGTATGGATGACGCATTTCAGGGCCAATACGCGTATGGGATGCATGTTTTCCCGGCCATCTGGTGATACGCGTATGATACGCGTACGTGTTTTGGGCCATACGCGTATGGAATTAGTCCATACGCGGATGGACAGGAGATGTGTAAAAATTTGATTTTTCAAATATCGTTTTTCGTTTTCTTTCGTAACTTTTGTTCCGTTTATCCGATTTTTACATTCTTGGTATCGTTGTGAAGCTATTGAGCTGTACTTTCTTGTTATGATGATTTGGAATTTGTTAGCTGATTTAATTATGTTGAAAAGTCGGGAATAGTGTTATTTAGCGACTTTTACCATTTTGAACGTGTGTTTGGATGTGAATCATACAATAGTGGATTGATGTGAATGTATATAGATTGTATGTGATAGTATGAGATGAATGCATGAATATATTGTGAATATGTATGCATTTCAAGAATGTCTTGAGTCGTTTTGCATGTGAAGCATAATGGTGTGCATTCTTGTGTTGTGTGATTCTAATGAGAATCCGTTGTAACGTCGTGTGCCCATGTGGGGTGTGAGCGACGGTTTGGTTCCAGAGGGAATCCGCTATAACGCCGTGTGCCCGTGTGGGGTGTGAGCTATGATTATAGACGATCGTGTGCCCGTGTGGGGTGTGAGCGATCGGGTCGTGTGCTCGTTGGGGTGTGAGCGATCCATAAACATTGTGTGCCCATGTGGGGTGTGAGCAATGGGTGAACATCGTATGCCCGACGGGGAGTTACATTGGTAATGAGCGATGGTTCCAATAAGTTCCTGAGTGAACTTGAGTTGATTGAGTCGGTACCGCATTGCATTTGCATAGAGTCGTGAGTCGGTCTCTATGATTTGCATTTATCATCTTTATATGGTGCATTGATGAATAAACATGAATATGAATGTTTATGCGGAATGATGAGAATTGTGAAAGTATGCATGATGAATATGCTTTGCCTTATACTTATATATATATATATATATACATTGTAATGTATATGGGTGAATTGTGATGAATTGTGGTGAGAATGTGGAATATGTGTATTTTTATGCTAAGGTATATAATTATATGCATTGTTATTATGATAATATTTCTCACCCTTCTGCTGTTTTATGATGCTCTATGAGGCATTGCAGAGTAGGTATGCTGGTGGTCTTTTTGTGAAGCGTTTCTTCATTCTTTTGGTCGGTCGGCTCTGATATGTAGCACCGGGTAGCTAGGATGTATATGATTCTTTTGTGATACATTGTACATGTATCTTGTTGATGAATGTTTATGTAAACATGAATTATGTTGGTGGATAATACTTGATGATGTATATATATGTTATATATTATTTAATGTTTAGATTTTCCACTTTTATTCTAAATATTGAGATGTGGGTGTAAGGACTAAGTTCCTCTGTTGCAAAGTTACCCCACTGTTGCATATCTATTGTTGAGCAGGTGTTGAATGTTTAATTTCATGTATAATGTGACATACCTCTTTTATACTATGTTTATAATTATACTCTGACGAAATTTTTAATATGTGCCTAAATGACTATGTGTTTTATTTGGGGGTAAAGGAATGGGGTGTTACATTAAGTGGTATCAGAGCCAGTGTTGAGTCAGTTGTGTCTGTCTTGTTGTTGTGATGGTTGAACTGTTGTTTAACCTTGTTGTCATTTTTGGGAATAATCAGAATATGGCTGGTAGAAATGACAATGTGATGGCTGCTGCTTTCGAAGCAATGGCTAGGGCGGTGCAAGGTGCGCCGAACGTGAATGCTAATGACGAGTTCAGGAAGAATCAACCACCGGTCTTCAAAGGAAGATTTGATCCCGATGGTGCTCAAATTTGGTTGAAAGAGATTGAAAGGGTCTTCAGAGTCATGGGCTGTGCGGATGAGAATAAGGTGAGGCTTGGGTCTCACATGCTGAAGGAAGAAGCCGACGATTGGTGGGTCGGTATGCGTCAAATTCTTGAGGTGGATGATGAAGAGATAACTTGGAATTTATTTCGTACCGAGTTCTTGAGGAAGTGTTACCCTGAAAGTGTGAAAGGGAAGAAGGAGATGGAGTTCCTTGAACTGAAACAAGGAAGTATGTCCGTGGTGGACTATACTGCTAAGTTTGTGGAGTTGGTTCAATTTCATCCTCACTATGCTGCAATTACTGCTGAGTTCTAAAAGTGTATTAAGTATGAGAATGGTTTGCGTCCCGAGATTAAACAAGCTGTGGGATATCAAAGGATAAAAAGGTTTACGGATTTGACCGAATGTTGTAGAATCTTCGAGGAAGATAGTAAGGCTCGTTCTACACATTACAAAAGTTTGAATGAGAGGAAGGGAAAGCAACAAGCTAGAGGTGGACCTTATGTGACACCCGCTGATAAGGGCAAGCATAGGGGAAAATTTGAGAAGAGATCTGGAGGAGGAGGTTCTGGTTCCGTTAAGTGTTACAAGTGTGGTGGAATGGGTCATAAATCATTTGAGTGTGGGAAGACTATGGTGAAATGTTCTAACTGTGGAGGCATTGGACATGCTACTACTGATTGTAGGAGGAATATAGTGAAATGCTATAATTGTGGAGAAGTGGGTCACATTAGTACTAAGTGTACTAAGCCGAAACAAGCTCAAGCGGGCGGAAAGGTATTTGCTTTAGCGGGGACGGACACTACTAGTGCAGACTGTTTGATTAAAGGTACATGCTTTATTAATAGTACGCCTTTAGTTGCTATTATTGATACGGGGGCAACTCATTCATTCATTTCTCGTGAGTGCGCTAAGCGTTTGAATTTGTTTATGACTTCTTGGGGTGGTGAGATGGTTATTGAGACTCCTGCTTCAGGGTCGGTAACTACGTCTTTGGTGTGTGTAAGTTGTCCTTTGACCATGTATGGTAAATACTTCCTTATGGATTTAGTGTGTTTGCCGTTGGAGGGATTGGACGTAATCTTGGGTATGAACTGGTTGCAATTTAATCGAGTTCATATAGATTGCTATCACAAGTTGGTGAGGTTTCCTTCTTTGGAAGATGATGAAGATGAGAGTTTCCTATCCACTAAAGAGTTGAAGAAACTTTTAGCGGACGAAGCTCAATTGTTCGGTTTGTTTTTGCATCATTGTCGGTGGAGAGAAAAGTTGAGCTCGATGTGTTCCCAGTGGTGTGTGATTTTCCAAAAGTGTTTCCGGAGGATATTACGGATGTACCGCCGGAAAGAGAAGTTGAGTTTTCTATTGATCTAGTTTTGGGTACTAGATCGGTTTCGATGGCACCGTATCGTATGTCGGCATCAGAGTTGGTAGAATTGAAGAAGCAATTGAATGACTTGTTGGACAAGAGATTTGTAAGACCAAGTGTTTCTCCTTGGGGTGCTCCAGTATTGTTGGTAAAGAAGAAGGATGGGAGTATGCGGTTATGCATTGATTATCGACAATTGAACAAAGTGACAATTAAGAACAAGTATCCGCTTCCAAGGATCGATGATTTGATGGACCAATTGGTTGATGCGCGTGTTTTTAGCAAGATTGATTTGAGATCGGGATATCACCAGATTCGTGTGAAAGGAGAGGATATTCAAAAGACGACCTTTAACACACTGTATGGCCATTACGAATATTCTGTGATGCCATTCGGGGTTTCTAATGCACCGGGTGTGTTTATGGAATACATGAATCGTATTTTTCATGATCAGTTAGATCGTTTTGTGGTTGTGTTCATTGACGATATTTTGATTTACTCTAAGTCTCAAGAGGAGCATGAAGAGCATTTGAGGATTGTGTTACAAATTTTGAAAGAGAAACAATTGTATGCTAAGTTGTCGAAATGTGAATTTTGGTTGTCGGAAGTAAGTTTTCTTGGACATGTTATTTCCGGTAGTGGTATTAGTGTTGATCCATCCAAGATTGATGCGGTGATGCAATGGGAGGCTCCTAGATCGGTTACGGAGATTCAAAGCTTTTTAGGCTTGGCGGGTTATTATCGGAGGTTTATTGAGGAATTTTCGAAGTTGGCACTTCCGGTAACGCAATTGACTTGTAAAGGAAAGGCTTTCATTTGGGATATTCATTGTGAAGAGAGTTTCAATGAGCTAAAATGAAGGTTGACAACGGCTCCGATCTTGATTTTGCCAAATCCGACGGAACCATTTGTTGTGTATTGTGATGCTTCATTGGCTGGTTTAGGTGGTGTTTTGATGCAAGATGGAAAAGTTGTGGCATATGCTTCAAGACAATTGAGAGTGCATGAAAAGAATTATCCTACACATGACTTAGAGTTAGCGGCCGTGGTGTTTGTTTTGTAAATTTGGAGGCACTATCTTTATGGTGCAAGATTTGAAGTTTTTAGTGATCACAAGAGCTTGAGATATTTATTTGATCAAAAAGAATTGAACATGACACAAAGAAGGTGGTTAGAGCTTTTGAAGGATTATGATTTTGGTTTGAATTACCATCCGGGTAAGGCAAACGTGGTGGCCGATGCTTTAAGTCGCAAGTCGTTACATATGTCCGCATTAATGATGAGAGAATGGGAACTTTTGGAGAATTTTAGAGACTTGAGTTTAGTTTGTGAAATGACGCCGAGAAGTGTGAGACTTGGTATGCTACATGTTACGAGTGATTTTCTTGCAACCGTATGTGAAAAGCAAAAGTTGGACTTGAAGTTCGTTGATTTGATGATGAATGAGAATGAGGATTTCAAGGTTGATAATTTTGGAGTTTTGAGATTCCGTGGTCCTATTTGTATTCCCGATGATGCGGAGTTGAAAAAGATGATATTGGAAGAAGGACACCGAAGTAATTTAAGTATTCATCCGGGAGCGAATAAAATGTATCAAGATTTGAAGAAAATCTTTTAGTGGTCCGGATTAAAGAGGGATGTGGCTCAATTTGTGTATGCGTGCTTAACTTGTCAAAAGTCTAAAGTGGAACATCAAAAACCTAGTGGATTGATGCAACCGTTGGACATTCCGGAGTGGAAATGGGATAGTATATCGATGGATTTTGTTACGGGATTGCCGAATACGCAAAGAGGTCATAATGCTATTTGGGTAATCGTTGATAGGCTTACTAAATCTGCTCACTTCATTCCAATTGATATTAGTTATCCTTTGGAGAAGTTAGTCGAGATTTATATTCTTGTGGTTGTGAAGTTACATGGAGTTCCTAAGAGTATTGTATCGGATAGAGATCCTAGATTTACATCGAGGTTTTGGGAGAGTTTACAAAAGGTTTTGGGTTCTAAGCTAAGATTGGGTTCGGCTTATCATCCACAAACGGATGGTCAAACCGAGAGAACAATCCAATCGTTGAAGGATTTATTGCGTGCTTGTGTGCTCGAGCAAGGTGGTGCTTGGGATAGTTATTTGGCGTTGATTGAGTTCACCTACAATAAAAGTTTTCATTCAAGTATAAGTATGGCACCATTTGAGGCTTTGTATGGTCGGAGATGTCGAACACCTTTGTGTTGGCATGAAACCGGTGAGAGGACGATAGTTGGACCGGAGATGGTACAACAAACGACGAAGAAAGTGAAGTTTATTCGTGAGAAGATGAAAGCTTCTCAAAGTAGACAAAAGAGCTATCATAACAAGAGAAGGAAAGATCTTGAGTTTCAAGAAGGCGACCATGTGTTTTTGAGAGTTACACCGGTTACGGGTGTGGGTCGTGCTTTGAAGTCGAAGAAGTTGACTTCTCGTTTTATTGGTCCCTATCAGATTTCTGCGCGAGTTGGTGCTGTGGCTTACCGTGTGGCGTTGCCTCCGAATCTTTCGAATTTGCATGATGTATTCCATGTTTCGCAACTTCGGAAGTATGTTCCGGATCCGTCACATGTTATTCCTATGTACGAGGTTGAAGTGAGAGATAACCTTACGGTTGAAGCTTTACCGATTAGGATTTTGGACCGTGAAGTTAAGAGGCTAAGAGGCAAGGATATTGCGCTTGTGAAAGTAGCGTGGGGAGGCGCTGCAGAAGGTAATATGACTTGGGAACTAGAGACTAGGATGCGAGAGTCGTATCCGGAGCTGTTTGAATCAGGTATTATTTTCGAGGACGAAAATTTCTAAAGTGGGGGAGAGTTGTAATGCCCCGATTCCGATTAATCCATTTTGTTGAGTCTTTTATTTAATTAAGTGATAAATTATTTTATCTGTGAAATTGGTGTGTTAATATGCTATGTTGAAACGTTATGATATTTTACCGTTTTTGAGGGTTTTCGGGGAAAATTAGAATGGAGGGCATTTTGTACATTTCTCAATTAATAGTAAGTTAGAAATTTAATGGAAATAGAATTATGTGGGAAATTTAGTAAAATTGGTAGAAAAGTGATTAAGTGTAGAATTATGTGAGAAAAGGAATTAATTGAATTTGTGTAGTAGAATAGAAAATAGGAGAGAAAGAAATAGAAAAGAAAAAGAGATAAGAAATAGAAAAGGAAATAGAGAGAAAAAGGAGAGAAAGAAAGAGGAAGAGGAGAAAAGAGAAGGAAAAGAGGAAAAGCTAGGAAAATCAAGAAATCAACTTCTAGGAATCGATTAATCCGGGTAAGGGTGTGAAATCTTATTATCTTATCAATGTGTATCATTATGTATGATTTTGTTGTTGTTGTTGTTGATTTTTATGAGTTTTGGTATAAACCCATTTGTGTAGAAAATGGTAGAAATCGATTTAATCGTGTTGAAAATGATGTTTTCGTGTCCCTTGTTGTTGATACACGAATGATACATGTTGTTGGACATCAAATTGGTATTTTTCTGAGTCTAGATGATGAATTTGGGTGTGGTTTGGGTGGAAAACGCAGAACAAAATTCTGCAGGAAAACTCTGCATTTCGCCTGGCCATACGCGTATTGGGGTAGGCCATACGCGTATAGGATGCATGTTTTCCCGGCCATCTGGTGATACGCGTATGATATGCGTACGTGTTTTGGGCCATACGCGTACGGAATTAGTCCATATGTGGATGGACAGGAGATGTGTAAAAATGTGATTTTTCAAATATCGTTTTTCGTTTTCTTTCGTAACTTTTGTTCCGTTTATCCGATTTTTACATTCTTGGTACCGTTGTGAAGCTATTAAGTTGTACTTTCTTGTTATGATGATTTGGAAATTGTTAGCCGATTTAATTATGTCGGAAAGTCGAGAATAGTGTTATTTAGCAACTTTTACCGTTTTGAATGTGTGTTTGGATGTGAATCATACAATAGTGCATTGATGTGAATGTATATAGATTGTATGTGATAGTATGAGATGAATGCATGAATATATTGTGAAAATGTATGCATTTCAAGAATGCCTTGAGTCGTTTTGCATGTGAAGCATAATGGTGTGCATTCTTGTGTTGTGTGATTCTAATGAGAATCTGTTGTAACGTCGTGTGCCCATGTGGGGTGTGAGCGACGGTTTGGTTCCAGAGGGAATCCGCTATAACGTCGTGTGCCTGTGTGGGGTGTGAGCGATGATTATAGACGATCGTGTGCCCGTGTGGGGTGTGAACGATCGGGTCGTGTGCCCGTGTGGGGTGTGAGCGATCCATAAACATTGTGTGCCCATGTGGGGTGTGAGCAATGGGTGAACATCGTATGCCCGACGGGGAGTTACATTGGTAACGAGCGATGGTTCCAATAAGTTCCTGAGTGAACTTGAGATGATTGAGTCGGTACCTCGCATTGCATTTGCATAGAGTCGTGAGTCGGTCTCTATGATTTGCATTTATCATCTTTATATGGTGCATTGATGAATAAACATGAATATGTATGTTTATGTGGAATGATGAGAATTGTGAAAGTATGCATGATGAATATGCTTGGCCTTATACATATATATATATACATTGTAATGTATATGGGTGAATTGTGATGAATTGTGGTGAGAATGTGGAATATGTGTATTTTTATGCTAAGGTATATAATTATATGCATTGTCATTATGATAATATTTCTCACCCTTCTGCTATTTTATGATGCTCTATGAGGCATTGCAAAGTAGGTATGCTGGTGGTCTTTTTGTGAAGCGTGTCTTCATTCTTTTGGTCGGTCGGCTCTGATATGTAGCACCGGGTAGCTAGGATGTATATGATTTTTTTGTGATACATTGTACATGTATCTTGTTGATGAATGTTTATGTAAACATGAATTATGTTGGTGGATAATACTTGATGATGTATATATATGTTATATATTATTCAATGTTTAGATTTTCGGCTTTTATTCTAAATATTGAGATGTGGGTGTAAGGACTAAGTTCATCTGTTGCAAAGTTACCCCCACTGTTGCATATCTATTGTTGAGCAGGTGTTGAATGTTTAATTTCATGTATAATGTGACATACCTCTTTTATACTATATTTATAATTATACTCTGACGAAAATTTTAATATGTTCCTAAATGACTATGTGTTTTATTTGGGGGTATAGGAATGGGGTGTTACACATGCAGCTGGATTATGGAAGTGCTGCCGGTGACAACCCCCCGGCTATTGGGGACAGATGCTGCATAATTTGTCTCATGCTCCGGAGCCATCGTCTAATGCGCCGGGGCCATCTGAACAAACACAGAGACCAGCCACGCCTCAACAACCCCGTGGTGCTAGACAGAGACGTCAAACAAGAGCCCCTGATTGTGGGACCGGTGGTCGATTAAATAGGCACAATCATTGATTTTTTTTTTATATCCAACTATTGTACTATTGTACTAAATGTTAAAAAAAATTAATGTTGTTTTTTTTTTATTTTCCCTTCTTAAAATAAAATAAATTAAAAAAAAAAGGAAGCACAACTAAGGTGCCATCTGGGATGGCGCCACCCTTAAAAAAATTTGAAAAAAATTAAGGCATTTTTAGTTGGCCTGAGGCGCCATATGAGATGACTCCTGGCCTCTTCCTTTCCAAACCATGCCATTTTGGAAATTTTTTTGAAAAAATGATTTTTTTAGTATTTTTTTTGAAAAAACAAATTATATTAAATAAAAATTCTCAAATATATTACTATTGCACAAATAGATTTTTACCAATGATTTTTTATTTAAAATTTTAACAACAACAACAACAATAATAATATTAATAATAATAATAATAATATTAATAATAATAATAATAATAATGATAATAATAATAATAATAATAATAATAATTGTTTAAATATTGAAAAAGCTAAGTTTTTTACTAAGAAATAACTTTATCTATTCTTATTGTCCTATTTTAAAATTGATGCACAACACCTTAAGATGTTAATAGTTTCAAACTCTTAAAAAAAACTCAAGGATTTATTAAAAAGAAAAAAGAAACTGAACTAATTTATGTGTTGGTCATATATTTATATAGTTTCACTTTCATTTACATTTCCATTTAGTGAAATTTCTACGCTTGAATTTAGTATTTTCTTTTGACCCGCATTCTCATAGACTTTTTTTTTTCTTGGATAGGAAAGTATAATATGAATATTCAAAAAGGTAGTTTCCCAGTCTTTTCCCGTTTTTAATATTCTACCCTCCTAATAAATACAAATTGATGATTTTCTAAAAATAATTTGTCTATAAATAGTCATATCTTTAATACAACACAATACAATACAAATAAGAGTGTAAGTTTGCACAAAGACAAGCACACAAGAAAGTAGCAATGGGGAAATCATGTTTTCTCTTGACAACTTTCATAACTTTCATGTTTCCGCAATTTCACAATCACCCATACAAAATTTTCTCGATTGTATATCTCATGATTCTCAAGCTTCTGAAATCATTTACACACCAAACAACACCTCATTCTCAGCCATCCTTGACATGAGGATACAAAATAAAAGATTTAAAACAACAACAACACCGAAGCCTTTGGCAATTATAACTGCAAAAGATGCTTCTCATGTCCAAGCAACAGTTAAATGTGCCAAGAGTAACAATATTCAGATTAGAATCCGAAGTGGCGGCCATGACTTTGACGGTTACTCATATGTATCAGATGTGCCTTTTGTTATACTTGACCTGTTTAATATCAATTCAGTTGATATTAATTTCCAAGAAGAAACGACGTGGGTTGGATCCGGTGCAACACTTGGTAAGATATATTATAACATTGCAAAGAAAAATAGTACTCTTGCTTTCCCATCTGGGGTCTGTTTTTCTTTAGGTGCTGGTGGTCATTTTTCTGGTGGTGGCTATGGAAATTTGTTGAGAAAATTTGGTCTTTCTGTTGATAATATTATTGATGCGAATATCGTTGATGCGAGTGGTAACATCCTTGATAGAAAATCAATGGGAGAAGATCTCTTTTGGGCTATAAGAGGTGGTGGCGGCGCTAGTTTTGGTGTTATTCTTTCATGGAAACTCAAATTGGTTCAAGTACCTCCACAAGTTACTGTTTTCAATGTGAAAAGGAATGTGGATGAAGGTGCAACTGATGTTGTTTACAGATGGCAAATAGTTGCACCAAAATTGCATAAAGATCTTTTCATTAGATTGCAACCAAATATTGCTGAAATTGGTAAAGAGGGTAAAAAGGTTGTGCAAGTTAGATTCATTGGTCAATTTTTGGGGACAATTGAAAGGCTATTACCTTTGATAAGCGAGAGTTTCCCTGAATTAGGATTGAAAGAAAGTGATTGTTTGTCAATGCCTTGGGTTAATACCACTCTTTTTTGGTATGATATGCCAATTGGTACTCCCCTTGAAGCATTGTTAGATGAACCAAAAGAACCTCAAGTAACTTATTTAAAAGGTCAATCAGATTATGTGAAGAGGCCTATTTCAAGGGAAGCTTTAGAATCTATATGGAATAAAATGATTGAAGGTGGAACTTTGTTTATGCAATGGAATCCTTATGGTGGAAGAATGGAAGAGATATTGCCGTCAGACACGCCGTTTCCTCATAGGGCTGGAAATTTGTTCAAGATTCAGTATCTTAATTATTGGACTGATGAATCTTCCGATTCTATTGAACGTCATGTGAATATTTCAAGGTCTTTTCATGAATTTATGACACCCTATGTTTCAAACTCTCCGAGGGAGGCGTTCCTCAACTATAGAGATGCTGATATTGGTGCCAATCATCCGAGTAATATAACGAAATTTGACATTGCTAGAACTTATGGAAGCAAGTTTTTCAAAGGAAATTTTGAAAGATTAGTTACCGTGAAAAACAAAATTGATCCTGAGAACTTTTTCAGATATGAACAAAGTATACCTACTAGGAGATATTGAAGTTATAAAGTGTTGTATTTTACCAAATAAAAGTCATAAAATATAGTTTGAATATTTAAGAATAAATTGTGAAACATATATCCTGTGAAATAAATGAAAAATAAAATTCCTACTAAACTCACATACCTTTTGTTTTCCTGTATTGTAACCAATAAAATTATTGTTTTAGTTTATTTATTTATTTATGTTTCTTTGTTTCAATTACTTTAAACTAAATTATATAGTAAAGATATTAATGTGTTATGTGGTACACTTAAAATACGAAAGAGCATCTTGAAACTTAAAATAGTGATACACTTAAAATATTATTTTTCATGACTATCTAACTCCAGTGATAAAGTAGTTACAGTGATTTTGTAATTCCGAGCATTTTTATTGAGTTTAAACAAAGAAAAAGACTTAGACTCAAACGGTGTAAAAAAAGATATACAATTTAATCTAATAAGGTAGTCGTAATAGGCTTAATTTCCAAGAATGTTTTTGCCTCATTATGTGAATATCAAGACAATTAACTATAAAGAAACTTATTAAATTCTAGAAAACTTCACTTATACATGGATACACTTAATATCTCGAAAAAAAAAAAAGTTTATAGTCAGGGCTGACCCAAACTCAAGGCGAGTGAGGATATCGCCTTAGGCCTCATATTTTGAAACATTTAAAATAGGTCCAATATCATAAATAATAGACCTCTAAATTTATATAATTAACATGAGTTTTCAATTAAATTTAACAAAACATGATTGGTCGAGTGTTAAAGAATCTGGTTCTATAGGCAATGTGAAGGTTTTTGGCTGGATCGATGTGAAGGTTGAAGATGAAGTTAAAGATCTTAATGACTTGGATGAAGAGGTTAGTAGAATTGGATTTTCAAACTTTATGGAGATGGTAAACAAGAAAACTCAGGCTAGTGATAAGGTTTGGAAGACAATGAATATATATGAAAGAGGATCTGATCAGAATGAAAGCAAGGGAATTGTGGCTGAGAGAAGGGGATTGCAACTCTAAATACTTTCATAACGTGGTTAGAAGGAGGAGAAGAAGAAAAAGCATTTGGTTTGTTTTTTCGGATAGGGGTATTTTAGAAGATGTGAAAGGTGTAAAGGAGGAGGTTAGAAGATTTTTTAAAGTGAACTTTAAAGAAGTCAGTCAGTCTCGTCCATGTCTTGAAGATATTGTGTAACACCCCTTTCTATACCCCCAAATAATCAATCAAATCATTTAGGCACGTATTGGAAATTTCATCAGAGTATAATTGTAAACACGGCATAAAAAGGTATGTCACATTATGCTTGAAATTAAACACATACAACACCTGCTCACCAAGATATGCAACAGTGGGGTAACTTTCAAACAACAAAGGATCTCAGTCCTTATACTCACATCTCAATATTTAGAATAAAAGCGGAAACATCTAAAATATTGAATAACAACCACATATATACATCAACATGTATATATATATACATCATGTTTATATACACAAATTCATCAGCAAGATACATATGCAAATGTATCACAATAAGATCAAAACGTCCTAGCTACCCGGTGCTACATATCAGAGCCAACCGACCAAAAAGGTATGAAGACACACTTCACAAAAGATCACCAGATACCTAATCTGCAATGCCTCGTAGAGCATCATAAAACAGCAGAAGGGTGAGAAATATTATCATAATAACAATGCATATAATCATATATCTCAACACAAAGGTATACACATAACACATTCTCGCCATTCTACCATTCCACATAAACATACATATTATATTCATTCTTCAATGCATCATTACCACGATACAATTCTTATCATAATTCATCACCTCTCATTCAATATACATCGCAAGGCATACATATATATATATATATATATATATATATATATATATATATATACATATACAAAACCAAGCATATTCATCACAATGCTTATCATTCAACATAAACACATATATTCATGTTCATTCACCCATGCACAAATACAAGGATGACCAATGCAAATCATAGAGACCGACTCACGACTCTATGCAAATGCAATGCGGTACCGACTCATTTCATCTCAAGTTCAATTGAAGAACTTATTGGAACCATCGCTCGTTACTTAGTGTAACTCCCCGTCGGGCATACGATGTTCACCCATTGCTACCACCTCTCAAAAGGCTTACAATGTTTATGGATTGCTCCCACCTCTCAAAAGGCTTACAATCCGATTGCTCCCACCTCTCAAAAGGCTTACAATCGTTTGTAATCATCGCCCCCACCTCTCAAAAGGCTTACGACGTTACAACGGATTCATCTTAGAATCCCACAATGCAAGAATGCAATCATGATGCTTCACATACAACATGACTCATGACACTCTTGACATGCATACATATTCACAATATAGTCATGCATTCATCACACACAATCCACATACATTCACATCAATTGTGCCAAACGGCAACCAAACGTTTTCACACATAACCAAACAATTCAATTTACGGTTTACCGGAAAAGTCGGTTAAAAGTCGGCTAAAAATAATATTTTCCATCATCATCAAAAATTACTCATCCACAGCTTCGATTCGATATAAATAACACTTAAATCCGATAAACAACGAAGAAGATATGTATATTTCAAAATAACGCGAAAACATAAACCGGAGGCCCGACACTACGAAACGGTTCGAAAATACTGTTCCAATTGGACCAGGTTTAGACCTCAAAACTATTTTTCCTAGAAAGAACATCTCGTTAGCTTCCCAACGCTTCGAACGGGGGTCAAAACCGACTTACGGTTCAAGAGATATGAATTTCCGAAGTTTCCCCGACAAACCAGAATTTTCTGGTTCAGCACAGTATGTATCGATACATAGGCTTTAAGTATCGATACAAAAAGACCTCATGTATCGATACATAGCACGCATGTGTCGACACATGCTGTAGTGAAAATGCTGTTTTTCCCAATTTTCACAGTATGTATCGATGCATAGGGGTTATGTATCGATACATAAACCATTTCGTATCGATACATAGCTGTTATGTATCGATTCATAGCCCTGTTTTTCACAAAAATCAGATTTCTCAATTTACACACTTGCTGTAACTTTTCCGAAATGCCCGAAACTCGACTAAATCGAATATTTTCACCGAAACAAACATATACGCACAACCACTAAATACATAAGAACAATTTAGAACGCATAAACAAAATTTCTACGACGTTCGATTTTTTCAATTAAATTTCCACCTTTCAAAAACCAGAATTTTCAAAAATCGCCAAATCGAATAAAAAGCACGCTATACGACGACCTAACCTTACTCGATACAACTACGTAATTTATTTCGAATTCTAACCGTGAAAACATCGGTTTCTATCGATTTCCTACGATTCGACCTAAACGGAAACAACAACGGAAACATACCGAAAACTAACCGAAACATAACCAAACTTCATGAAACTTTAAACAGCAGCTCACATACATATATCCAACCAACACATGTATTTATACGACTTTTCGACCGTAAAAAACATCGGTTTCTATCTATTCGTCAAATACGGCATAAACGGAAACATATGGAAAACCAACTCAAACATCGACACAAAACACATACATAATCATACACATAGTTAGGATAACAATATTTCACACCCTTACCCGATTAAATCGACTCCGAAAGATTGATCTTGGTGATTTTCCACACTTTTCTCTTTGCTCTTCTCTTTTCTCCTTTTTCTCTCAAAATTCTGTTTTTCTCCCTTTCTCACCTCTAACTTTCTATTTCTATTCTTTTTCTTTCTTATACTTTTCTTTCTTTCTATTTCTTTATATTTTCTCAAAATATCTACTAACTAACTAACTATCATTAAATGTGAAATATCTAAAATACCCTCCAATCTAATATTCCCCGCAAACTCTAAAAAACGGTAAAATCACATAATATGCAAACATAACATATTCACACACCAATATCACAAATAACATAATTATTGCCCAATTAAATAAAAGACTCCACCAAATAGAATCAATCAACACAAAAAATGGAAATATCAAAATCGGGCTGTTACAACTCTCCCCCACTTTGAAATTTTCGTCCTCGAAAATATTACCTGATTCAAACAACTCCGGATACGACTCTCGCACCCCACTCTCTAATTCCCAAGTCATATTGCCCTCTGAAGCGCCTCCCCACGCTACTTTCACAAGCGCAATATCCTTGCCTCTTAGCTTCTTAACTCCACGATCCAAAATCTTAATCGGTAAAACTTCAACCGTAAGATTATCTCTCACTTCTACCTCGTCCATAGGAATAATATGTGACGGATCCGGAACATACTTCCGAAGTTGCGAAACATGGAAAATGTCATGCAAATTCGAAAGATTCGGAGGCATCGCCACACGATAAGCCACAGCGCCAACACGTGCAGTAATCTGATACGGACCAATAAAACGAGAAGTCAACTTCTTCGAATTCAAAGCACGACCCACACCCGTAACCGGTGTAACTCTCAAAAACACATGGTCGCCTTCTTGAAACTCAAGATCTTTCCTTCTCTTATCATGATAGCTCTTTTGTCTACTTTGAGAAGCTTTCATCTTCTCCCGAATAAACTTCACTTTCTCCGTCGTTTCTTGTACCAATTCCGGTCCAACAATCGCCCTCTCACCAGTTTCATGCCAACACAAAGGTGTTCGACATCTCCGACCATACAAAGCCTCAAATGGTGCCATACCAATACTCGAATGAAAACTGTTATTATAGGTGAACTCAATCAACGCTAAATAACTATCCCAAGCACCACCTTGCTCTAGCACACAAGCACGCAACAAATCCTCCAACGATTGAATCGTCCTCTCGGTTTGACCATCTATTTGCGGATGGTAAGCCGAACTCAATCTTAGCTTAGAACCCAAAGCCTCTTGTAAACTCACCCAAAATCTCGATGTAAATCTCGGATCTCGATCCGATACAATACTCTTAGGAACACCATGTAACTTCACAATCACACGAACATAAATCTCGGCTAACTTCTCCAAAGGATAACTAATGTCAATTGGAATAAAGTGAGCAGATTTAGTAAGCCTATCAACAATCACCCAAATAGCATTATGACCTCTTTGCGTATTCGGCAATCCCGTAACAAAATCCATCGATATACTATCCCATTTCCATTTCGGAATATCCAAGGGTTGCAACAAACCACTAGGCTTCTGATGTTCCACCTTCGACTTTTGACAAGTCAAACACGCATACACAAATCGAGCCACATCCCTCTTTAAACCGGACCACCAAAAGATCTTCTTCAAATCTTGATACATCTTATTCGCACCCGGATGAATACTTAAATTACTTCGGTGTCCTTCCTCTAAAATCATCTTTTTCAACTCCGCGTCGTCGGGAATACAAATACGACCACGGAATCTCAAAACTCCAAAGTTATCAACCTTGAAATCCTCATTCTCATTCATCATTAAATCAACGAACTTCAAATCCAACTTTTGCTTTTCACTAACCGTTGCAAGAAAATCATTCGTAACATGTAACATACCAAGTCTCACACTTCGCGGCGTCATTTCACAAACCAAACTCAAATCTCTGAAATCCTCCAAAAGTTCCCATTCTGTCATCATTAATGAGGACATATGTAACAACTTTCGACTTAAGGCATCGGCTACCACATTCGCCTTACCCGGATGGTAATTCAAACTAAAATCAAAATCCTTCAAAAGCTCTAACCACCTTCGTTGTCTCATGTTCAATTCTTTCTGATCAAATAAATATCTTAAGCTTTTGTGATCACTAAAAACTTCAAATCTTGCACCATAAAGGTAATGCCTCTAAATTTTCAAAACAAACACCACCGCCGCTAACTCCAAGTCATGCGTAGGATAATTCTTTTCATGCACTCTCAATTGTCTTGAAGCATATGCCACAACTTTTCCATCTTGCATCAAAACACCACCTAAACCAATCAATGAAGCATCACAATATACAACAAATGGTTCATTAGGATTCGGCAAAATCAAGATCGGAGCCGTTGTCAACCTTCTTTTTAGCTCAATGAAACTCTTTTCACAATCTATATCCCAAATGAAAGCCTTTCCTTTACAAGTCAATTGCGTTAACGGAAGTGCCAACTTCGAAAATCCTTCAATAAACCTCCGATAATAACCCGCCAAGCCTAAAAAGCTTCGAATCTCCGAAACCGATCTAGGAGTCTCCCACTGCATCACCGCATCAATCTTGGATGGATCAACACTAATACCACTCCCGGAGATAACATGTCCAAGAAAACTTACTTTGGATAACCAAAAGTCACATTTTGACAACTTAGCATATAATTGTTTCTCTCTCAAAATTTGCAACACAATTCTCAAATGCTTTTCATGCTCTTCTTGAGACTTAGAATAAATCAAAATATCATCGATGAACACAACCACAAAACGATCCAATTGTTCATGAAAAATACGATTCATGTATTCCATAAACACCCCCGGCGCATTAGAAACCCCGAATGGCATCACGGAATATTCGTAATGACCATACCGTGTCCTAAATGCCGTCTTCTGAATATCCTCGCTTTTCACACGAATTTGGTGATATCCCGATCTCAAATAAATCTTGCTAAAGACACGCGCACCAACCAATTGGTCCATCAAATCATCAATCCTTGGAAGCGGATACTTGTTCTTAATTGTCACCTTGTTCAACTGTCGATAATCAATACATAACCGCATACTTCCATCCTTTTTCTTTACCAACAATACCGGAGCACCCCAAGGAGAAACACTTGGCCTTATAAATCTTTTGTCCAACAAGTCATTCAACTGCTTTTTCAAGTCTATCAACTCCGATGCCGACATACGATACGGTGCCATCGAAATCGGTCTAGTGCCAGGAACTAGATCAATAGAGAACTCAACTTCTCTTTCCGGCGGTACATCCGTAATATCCTCCGGAAACACTTCTGGAAAATCACACACCACTGGAAACACATCAATACCAATCTTACTCTCCACTGACCATAATGCAAACAAACCAAACAATTGAGCTTCATCCTCTAAAAGTTTCTTCAACTCTTTAGTAGATAGAAAACTCTCATCTTCATTATCTTCCAAAGAAGGAAACCTTACCAACTTATGATAGCAATCTATATGAACTCGATTAAATTGCAACCAGTTCATACCCAAGATTACATCCAATCCCTCCAACGGCAAACACACTAAATCCATAATGAAGTCTTTACCATAAATGGTCAAAGGACAACTTACACACACCAAAGACGTAGTTACCGACCCTGAAGCAGGAGTCTCAATAACCATCTCAATACCCATCAAAGACAACGCAACATTCAAACGCTTCGCGCACTCAGACGAAATAAATGAATGAGTCGCTCCCGTATCAATAACAGCAACTAAAGGTGTACTATTAATAAAGCATGTACCTTTAATCAAACGGTCTACACTAGTGGTCTGAGTCCCCGCCAATGCAAACACCTTTCCGCCCGCTTGAGCTTGTTTCGGCTTAGTACACTTAGTACTAATGTGACCCACTTCTCCACAGTTAAAACACTTCACCATATTCCTCCTACACTCAGCAGTAGAATGCCCAATACCTCCACAGTTAGAACATTTCCCAATGGCCTTCCTACACTCAGTTGCTTTATGACCCATTCCACCATAATTGAAACACTTAATGAACCCAGAACTTCTTCCTCCAGATCTCTTATCAAAGTTTCCCTTATATTTACCCTTATCAGCGGGGGTCACATAAGGTCCACTTCTAGCTTGCTGTTTCCCTCTCCTCTCATTCACACTCTTGTGATGTGTAGAACGAGCTTTGCTATCTTCCTCGAAGATTCTACAACATTCAGTCAAATCCAAAAACCTCCTAATCCTTTGATATCCCACAGCTTGCTTAATCTCAGGACGCAAACCATTCTCATATTTAATACACTTTGAGAACTCAGCAGTAATCGCAGCATAATGAGAATGAAATTGAACCAATTCCACAAACTTAGCAGTATAGTCCACCACTGACATACCACCTTGTTTCAATTCCAGGAATTCCATCTCTTTCTTCCCTTTCACACTTTCAGGGTAATACTTCAGCAAAAACTCGGTACAAAACAATTCCCAAGTTACCTCTTCATTATCCACCTCAAGAATTTCACGCATACCGACCCACCAATCGTCGGCTTCTTCCCTCAGCATGTGAGATCCAAGTCTCACCTTATTCTCTTCCGCACAGTCCATGACTCTGAAGATTCTTTCAATCTCTTTCAGCCAAAGTTGAGCACCATCGGGATCAAATCTTCCTTTGAAGACCGGTGGTTGATTCTTCCTAAACTCTTCATTAGCACTTACATTCGGCGCACCCTGCACCGCCCTAGCCAATGCTTCCATAGCAGCAACCATCGCATTATCGTTTCTACCAGCCATATTCTGATCACTCCCAAAAATAACAACAAAGGTTAAACAACAGTTCAACCAACACAACAACGAGACAGACACGACTGACTCAACCTTGGCTCTGATACCACTTAATGTAACACCCCTTTCTATACCCCCAAATAATCAATCAAATCATTTAGGCACGTATTGGAAATTTCATCAGAGTATAATTGTAAACACGGCATAAAAAGGTATGTCACATTATGCTTGAAATTAAACACATACAACACCTGCTCACCAAGATATGCAACAGTGGGGTAACTTTCAAACAACAAAGGATCTCAGTCCTTATACCCACATCTCAATATTTAGAATAAAAGCGGAAACATCTAAAATATTGAATAACAACCACATATATACATCAACATGTATATATATATACATCATGTTTATATACACAAATTCATCAGCAAGATACATATGCAAATGTATCACAATAAGATCAAAACGTCCTAGCTACCCGGTGCTACATATCAGAGCCAACCGACCAAAAAGGTATGAAGACACACTTCACAGAAGATCACCAGATACCTAATCTGCAATGCCTCGTAGAGCATCATAAAACAGCAGAAGGGTGAGAAATATTATCATAATAACAATGCATATAATCATATATCTCAACACAAAGGTATACACATAACACATTCTCGCCATTCTACCATTCCACATAAACATACATATTCTATTCATTCTTCAATGCATCATTACCACGATACAATTCTTATCATAATTCATCACCTCTCATTCAATATACATCGCAAGGCATACATATATATATATATATACATATACAAAACCAAGCATATTCATCACAATGCTTATCATTCAACATAAACACATATATTCATGTTCATTCACCCATGCACAAATACAAGGATGACCAATGCAAATCATAGAGACCGACTCACGACTCTATGCAAATGCAATGCGGGTACCGACTCATTTCATCTCAAGTTCAATTGAAGAACTTATTGGAACCATCGCTCGTTACTTAGTGTAACTCCCCGTCGGGCATACGATGTTCACCCATTGCTACCACCTCTCAAAAGGCTTACAATGTTTATGGATTGCTCCCACCTCTCAAAAGGCTTACAATCCGATTGCTCCCACCTCTCAAAAGGCTTACAATCGTTTGTAATCATCGCCCCCACCTCTCAAAAGGCTTACGACGTTACAACGGATTCATCTTAGAATCCCACAATGCAAGAATGCAATCATGATGCTTCACATACAACATGACTCATGACACTCTTGACATGCATACATATTCACAATATAGTCATGCATTCATCACACACAATCCACATACATTCACATCAATTGTGCCAAACGGCAACCAAACGTTTTCACACATAACCAAACAATTCAATTTACGGTTTACCGGAAAAGTCGGTTACAAGTCGGCTAAAAATAATATTTTCCATCATCATCAAAAAGTACTCATCCACAGCTTCGATTCAATATAAATAACACTTAAATCCGATAAACAACGAAGAAGATATGTATATTTCAAAATAACGCGAAAACATAAACCGGAGGCCCGACACTACGAAACGGTTCGAAAATACTGTTCCAATTGGACCAGGTTTAGACCTCAAAACTATATTTCCTAGAAAGAACATCTCGTTAGCTTCCCAACGCTTCGAACGGGGGTCAAAACCGACTTACGGTTCAAGAGATATGAATTTCCGAAGTTTCCCCGACAAACCAGAATTTTCTGGTTCAGCACAGTATGTATCGATACATAGGCTTTATGTATCGATACAAAAAGACCTCATGTATCGATACATAGCACGCATGTGTCGACACATGCTGTAGTGAAAATGCTATTTTTCCCAATTTTCACAGTATGTATCGATGCATAGGGGTTATGTATCGATACATAAACCATTCCGTATCGATACATAGCTGTTATGTATCGATTCATAGCCCTGTTTTTCACAAAAATCAGATTTCTCAATTTACACACTTGCTGTAACTTTTCTGAAATGCCCGAAACTCGACTAAATCGAACATTTTCACCGAAACAAACATATACGCACAACCACTAAATACATAAGAACAATTTAGAACGCATAAACGAAATTTCTACGACGTTCGATTTTTCGATTAAATTTCCACCTTTCAAAAACCAGAATTTTCAAACATCACCAAATCGAATAAAAAGCATGTTATACGACGACCTAACCTTACTCGATACAACTACGTAATTTATTTCGAATTCTAACCGTGAAAACATCGGTTTCTATCGATTTCCTACGATTCGACCTAAACGGAAACAACAACGGAAACATACCGAAAACTAACCGAAACATAACCAAACTTCATGAAACTTTAAACAGCAGCTCACATACATATATCCAACCAACACATGTATTTATACGACTTTTCGACCGTAAAAACATCGGTTTCTATCTATTCGTCAAATACGGCATAAACGGAAACATATGGAAAACCAACCCAAACATCGACACAAAACACATACATAATCATACACATAGTTAGGATAACAATATTTCACACCCTTACCCGATTAAATCGACTCCGAAAGATTGATCTTGGTGATTTTCCACACTTTTCTCTTTGCTCTTCTCTTTTCTCCTTTTTCTCTCAAAATTCTGTTTTTCTCCCTTTCTCACCTCTAACTTTCTATTTCTATTCTTTTTCTTTCTTATACTTTTCTTTCTTTCTATTTCTTTATATTTTCTCAAAATATCTACTAACTAACTAACTGTCATTAAATGTGAAATATCTAAAATACCCTCCAATCTAATATTCCCCGCAAACTCTCAAAAACGGTAAAATCACATAATATGCAAACATAACATATTCACACACCAATATCACAAATAACATAATTATTGCCCAATTAAATAAAAGACTCCACCAAATAGAATCAATCAACACAAAAAATGGAAATATCAAAATCGGGCTGTTACATATTGAGTCTAAGAGTTTGTCCGAAAGGGATATGAACTAGCTGGAGAGTGAGTTCTCCGAAGAAGAAATAAAGTTAGCAGTTTGGGGTTGTAATGGAGGTAACAACCCAGGGCCGGATGGATTCACTATTGCCTTTTTCCAAGAGTGTTGGGATATTGTGAAAGAAGATGTAGTCAGGTTTGTTATTGACTTCAATAGTAATACTACTCTGACTAGGGCAACTTCTGCTTCATTCTTGTCTTTAGTTGCCAAAATTAAGAATCCTCAAGGTCTTGGCAATTATAGGCCTATATGTTTAGTTAATTGTTATCAGAAGATACTGTCTAAGATTTTAACTGGTAGAATGAAGAAAGTTATTAACTCTTTAGTGTCTCCGGAGCAGACTGCCTTTCTCCCAAACAAATGCATTTTTGACGGTGTTTTGGTGGCGAGCGAGGTCTTAGATATTGCTAAACGGAGTAAGAGAAGTGTTATAGTTCTGAAAATAGACTTTGAGAGAGCCTATAACTGTGTGTCGTGGGACTTTCTTAAGTCATTGCTTTCTAAACTGAACTTTGGTGAGAGATGGTTGACATGGATCTCAACTCTAGTGTGTAACGGTAGGATGTCAGTGCTGGTTAATGGTAGTGCTACAGAGGAATTCAGGGTTTCTAAAGGTTTGAGGCAAGGGGATTCTTTATCCCCTTTCCTCTTCATTTTGGTTATGGAAGTGTTGACTCACATGATTAAGAAAGCAGAAGTTAAGGGATTGTATAGAGGGTTTAGAGTATGTGAAGTTAATAGTTTCAGTATAACTCAATTTGCAGATGATACTCTGCTGTTGGGTGAGGCTGACTGGATTAACATGTGGTACATTAAGGCAGTCTTGAGAGGCTTTGAATTGCTTACAGGTCTTAAGGTGAATTTTTATAAGAGTAGGATTGGAGGAGTTAATGTAAGCAATGACTTTTTGGAGAAAGCTTCTTCTTTTTTACATTGCGAAATAATGAAGTTACCTTCTGAATTCCTTGGAGTATTCATTGGAGAAAGCCATAGGAAGAAACATATGTGGAGAAATATTATGGAGAAAGTAAGGAGAAGACTGGCTGATTGGAAACGAAAACTCTTGTCAGTGGGAGGAAGGTTGGTCCTTTTAAAATTAGTTATCAATGCTCTGCCTCTGTTTGCTTTTTCTTTTTATAAAGTTCCAGCCGAGGTTGAGAAAATCTTGCAGGGCCTGCAAAGTAGATTTTTTGGGGGGAGCAGTGATAATAAGAGAAAGGTTCATTGGGTTGACTGGAAATCTATGTGCTTACCTTTGGAGAAAGGTGGGCTGGGTATTAAAGATTTGGTCAGCTTCAATAAAGCTTTGCTATTGAAACGGAAATGGAGGATGCTTAACTCTGAAAAAAAGTGTTTGGAAAAGCATTATTGAGACTTGGAGACGACTTATTAGTGGCTTTGAGAAGAATGTGGAAGATGACATTGCCGTCTAAAATATAAGTGTCTCTGTGGCGTCTTATTAGGGGCAGGATTGCAGCTAAGGAACTGTTGGTAAAGAGGAATATTCTTGTTGGTAATGGAGAATTGTTTTGTTCTTTGTGTGATCAAGTTGAGGAGACGAGAGACCATGTTTTTATTGAATGCATGAAAGATGCTAAAGTTTGGAAAGGAATTGAGATATGGCTAGGGATATCGTGTGACAGACAGGAAGACTGTATTACTTTCTTGAATGATTTTAAAGTTAAGGTGAAAATAGCATCAGGTTCTTCTGCTGGTAGGGTTGTTTGGGGCACTGTTGCTTGGTTCTCATGGTATGACAAAAATTGTAGAGCTTTTGATAATAAGAATAAGTCTGTTTTAGATATTCTGAATTCTATCAAATTTTTCAGTTGGAAATGGATATTTGAAAATAGAGTCTGTAATACGGTATCGTTCTATGACTGGTATACAACACCTCTATTGTGTTATAAGGGGTAGTGGTGCTGGTTTGTAAGGGTTTCTGTACCCCTTGTGCAGTTTGGTTGTTAATTCTATTGCTTTTAGAAAAACAAAAAAAAAAATAGGCAATGATACTTGTCTTCGACACTGATGTACCACAATTTGTTTTTTTTTTTTTACCATTTCTTACATAACTACATATTTCAGCTACATAATTTTGCGAAATCAATCAAATTTTAAAATTTTATCAAACAAAAATTAAAATAATTTAAAAATTTAATTTACTTTTAATTAAATATTATTTTCAAATATTGTTAACTAATTTCGTCTTAGGACTCAAAATGCGTTGGACTACCCCTATTTATAGTGATCATTTGACTTAAACCTTATTTGTTAGATTGATGAAATGTGAAAGATATTTGAGCTATATTTTCCTCTTTAGTCATTAAAGATCCCTCAATTTTTTTTGAGCTTCCATTTTTTTTAAAGATTCACATTTGGTATTTTGTTTCTTTCACAATCACACTTTTAATTATATTAGTAGTGTAAAGAATAGAAAAAATGTAAGAACATTAACATTTCAAAATTCAAACATTTTCATTAATAATAATAATAATAATAATAATTATTATTATTATTATTATTATTACAAATTTAGTGTTGTGAGTACTACTCCTCAGCACCACTATAAAAATAAAAAATAAAAATAAAAACTAAAAAAAGACATACAATTAAAAAAACAGCACCACTATAAAAGTAAAAAATAAAAATAAAAACTAAAAAAAGACATACAATTAAAAAAACAGAACCACAATAAAAATAAAAAATAAAAATAAAAACTAAAAAAAGACATACAATTAAAAAAACAATATAGTAAAGCAAAACCCACTAGTGCAGAAAATACTTTTTACATCGGGCGAAAATCACATTTTACATCGGGTCTGGGTCCGATGTAAAGCCAAGCGATGTAGTAAATCAAAGACATTTTACATCGGGCCATAGTCCGATGTGAAAAATACATCTACTACATCGGTTGACTAATAAGTCTGATGTGAAATATGGGTTTAAGTTTTTTCTATAAAAAATAAATGCACATTTTACATCGGTTGCCTTCTTGGCCCGATGTAAAATGTATGTTTTTACATCGGTTGCCTTCTTGGCCGATGTAAAATGTATGTTTTTACATCGGTTGCCTTCCTAGCCCGATGTAAAATGTATGTTTTTACATCGGTTGCCTTTCTGGCCCGATGTAAAATGTATGCTATCAAAATGTATGTTTTTACATTGGTTGTCTTTCTGACCCGATGTAAAATGGATGCTATCTTTATTAAAATGTATGTTTTTACATCGGTTGCAAGGCGCGCCCGATGTAATATGTATGTTATCTTTCTTAAAAAATTAGACTATTTTTTTAGCGGAATCGAGGTGGAATCCCTGTAATTTTTTTCGGTACTTAATCTTTCATATTTTTCCAACATCACACAGACCACATTTAAGTCGCTATTTGGTATCTAATTTTTCATATTTTTTCAACCAATCTGTTAATTTCATTGCACCAAATAGCTAGGATGCACATATTCTTCAAAATGAACAATTGATTTACAAAAGTACTAATCTAGGATACACACAAGTGTACAAAATTATAAGTATGTTTACACTGTGGACTACTACAACAACAAAACCAGTGAAAACATACAAAAATATCCAACCATTTAAAAGTCCTTTCCCACACTTGAATTACCAACATGCTATCCACAAGATGAGTTGTAGTTTCAGTAGACAACACCAAAATCACATTTGCTGACAATAAATAATAACACCAATTAACATCAGCAGACAACACCAAAGTCAAGAAACTCAAATCAGATATATATAGACAATTCTATATAACTCACCGATAAAGCTTAATTTTTATATAACTCAAATAAACATGTTGCCCAACGGAGTCGCAAATCATACAAATCATCTTGTGTTAATTCTGTTGGGTCATCAAATACCTACAATACGTAAATAACAATATAAAGTTATTATTTGAAAATTCACATTAAGTTGCAAAACGCAAAGTAAATAACAAAGTAAAGTTTTTTTTATTACCTGCATCCAAGACTCGGTTATATTGGCAAAGACAATATCCAACACTCCATGTTCGTACTCAGCACTTAATCGATTAGCTCTCATCCAACTACGATCCATACCTATGTTCCGAAATTAATGCATATAGAGTTAAATCATTGGGACGCCTACAATAGTCCCTCTTTTAGACACATTAGAGAGAACAAAAGTCTCTACGTGCAAACATGTGGCATTAAATTAAATCATAAAAAGTTTGTCTAACAAAATGGTATTATCATAAAAATTCTATTACTCAATTTTAACCCAAATAGAACCAAATTGACATCAAAATTATTTGGCATTTTTATCTTCAAGACTCACCCAAAATTCATTCAAACAAAATAGTTTCAACATCAAAATTCATCACAAATTGTCACGCAATTCAACAAATTTATTAGCAACAAAACAAACATGATATCATCCAATTTCATCTTCTAAAATGGCACACAAAAGAGACATTGAAATGATAATTTCTAACTCAAATTCAACACTAGTAACACTGTCATCGGAATTTCACAAACATCTCTAAGGAACAACACAATAGATTGAAATAAATAAAAAATGAAGAAAAATAGTACGCACCTTAATAGATTATGTCGAAAACAGAAGATGAACAAGAACAGTTGAAGGATTCGCGGAGGTGCGGAGGTAGCGGATTGAAGGATTCGTGGTTGAAGACGGAAGATGAACAGGAACGGTTGTTAGACGGAAGACAGAAGTTAAAGGTGAGGAGATGATGGATTCGCGGTTGAAAACGAAAGATGAACAGGAACGGTTGAAGACGGAAGTTGAAGGATTCACGGAGATCGCCGTAGTGACGAATGATGATTCTCTAAGACCCTAGTTCAAAACCAATATTTTCTATCCCTATCAACAGAACCTCCTTATTCACTTTATCAATGTCACTTTAACAACTTCCATGTAGCCTATGTGAACCTTAGATCATGTAGACTATTTTAACAACCTTTTCACAACATAAACGCCACTTACCACCTCAAATTTGTTTCCACAAATTCCATGTAGAGTATTGAAGTTAGATCATGTTAAATACCTATACGTAAATAACTTATGTAATTCCACGTCGTGGCATTTCCGTGCCGGTAGTCACATGATGTACCTAACTCCAATCTATGCACTTCACTAATTGTCATCACACTCCTCTGCCTGTCGTGGCTCTCCCTACACCTTACTAATATCACTGGTTGCTAATTTGTTTTATAAATAATTTTTTAAAATAATGAGAGGATGATTTGGCATTGTAAAACTTATTAATGATTCAGTAGTGATTTACGTTGAATTTGATAGAGAGAATCACTGTTCAATTCTCCGTAATTACAACCAATAAGAGACTGAACCATTTAATACAAGAACGGATTCCCGAACTGGATTAATCTGTCTACATGGTGAAAAAAAATTATTATTCGATATTCTAATTTTATTTTTTATTTTTCACTTTCTCTATTTTTTAAATAAAAATAAATAACCTTAAAAAAATAATAATATTATTTAGTCACTCGCGAAACGCTCGGTGCATATGGTTTATAATTGCTTATAAAAAAAAATGGTTTATAATTTACTATTACTACATTTAAAACAGCTTTTCTCGGTATAAGCTTTTATTACCTGACTATACAACACTGAAAAAAAAAACTCTTTCGAGTTTCGGTGTTCAAGAAGCTTTGTGAAGTTCTATCTATTCAATTTGGGGACTAAATAATTCCTCATTCATCTTCCTGCATACACTTCTCCAAATCACATTGTTAATTAAGCTTTACACTTATTCTTATTATTCAATTATATTGTCATGCATGTTTTCAAGGAAAATTCAAGAATTGTTTTTCATTATATTCATTATGTATTTATTTTTAACTACATTCATGATAGGAGTTTCAGTGACAAAATTAATATCAAAACCAAGTTTGTGAAGCTAGTGTAAGAATAAGTTGTAAGAATAATTGATTTGGATCTCTACAATAGAAGTTATGGGACTGTTGGATCTAGTTTTCTCTATGATACAAATTACAATAGATTTGTTTTTTTAGTCTAATAATCTAGTGGCTGGAATTTCACCTCTATGATACAATTTAATTGTTGAAGACTTTCATGTTTTATGTTTTAGGTAGTCATGGATTCATATGAAGTGAATAAGGAGATTCCAACTAAACACCTTTCACCTGGGGAAGTAGCAGTTGATGAAATTGATATGATTAGCACATTATACCAATACAAACAGAACACAGTAATGGAATCAAATCACAAGTTTACATCACCATGTGATAACAATAAAATTGCAACTAAGTCAAATCACAATCAATATTATAGAAATAACTCAAACAAGAGATAAACGGAAAAACAAATGCAAATACCTGAGATAAGGAGCCAAATAAACAAGCGAGTAAATAGCATAACGTCGATTTCCAGTATCAATCCACGCAAAAATCCGTTGAAGTGATAGCAGATTGCTGAGGCCAAAATAGAAAATTCCCTGCTTAAATGCATTAACAGCTTAATCAACTTGAAAATGACCAAACTGTGATTTCAATCTAACTCCACATCCCATTCCAACACCAGATCCTGGTTTACCTTGCCTTAAAGCTGGATTTCCTGAATTTTCAACAGATTAACAGCATGAGAGTGTATTTGAAATGGTTTTGGAATAAAGACTAAAAACTAACGCGTATCGAGCGCAATAAACATGACCATGTAGATCAACTTAAGAGAAAAAGTCGGAAGTTTCCAACACAGGATCTTACTCACCGGGTACAAGATAACCAGACCGCAAATCTGTTCCACAATCCATGAAAACCGCACCCTCCAACACCTTATTCTATAGTAAAGAAGACATTAGTTAATTTAGCACAACTAATTTTGTTTTACCAATGTTTGTCTACTTTCATTTCCAGAGGCTCGAAAGAAAGAGAAAAACTGAGCAGTTTAAATCATTCATACATATCATGTGCTAAACATCATCAAAACCAGACATGATCTCGCGTATCATGCAATTATTCATTATATGATTGTTGTTTATAAAACTATCATGTACCAAAGGGAGGGTCAGTTCGCTATTAGCCACCAGATATGATCTCCCAGATCCGGCAGCTCCTTCATCATACCCTCGAACACTCCCAAGCCCTCCAATGGAAAATGCTTGGTAAGGAGCCATGTCCCCAACGATCGAACCGCCTGTAAGTCTGACAGAACAAGAAAGGATATAATCACATAGTTTAATCTTTATAGAGCCGCAAGAAGAGGAAATGGAAATACGGTAACTCGATTTCAGGTCTCTAAACTATGTCAAATTGAAAAACATTATGTAGGTGAATTGTCAGAAATTGCCAACCTTGTCAAGAGAAGTGTTGGTCAAAGTTTGATTCCTTTCGAAGCAGCGAATTTGAATCGGTTGAAAATTATCATCTTTGAAAGAACTGGAATACCTTGTTCTATTTGAAGATTAAACTGAAAAAATCAGGCATTCAGTCAATGGAATTGATGCACGAAATGACTATTTATTTTGGTGATAAATTCATTCATATAAACTACATTGATTCTCAAAATTGAAACTCAAAAACTAACGGGAAATAAGAATATAATGCATTACATGAAAAAAGTTATGTTCGTTTGCCTTTGCAAAGCGAGATTCATGCTTTAACACTACCATACTATCATGTGGACTCCCACTGCAATAAGCAATGCATATCATATCATCAAAATCAGTTCGATATTTTGAAAACTGCAATATTAAAATCCTCGGTTACCTGTAAGTCAAAGCAAACCCATCACAGTCCCTACTTATACTGCGCCTCAAAAATCCGTTTCTCTGTAACCAATCAATCTAATTAATTTCAGCAAGAGAATGATTATACGAGAACGAGAAATTGCAAAAGGGAAATTACTTATGAGTCAATTGAAGTACGGAATGAACCTCATTATTCCCATAACTGCCAACCTAGTATCCGTTGAAGTGATAGCAGATTCTTCGTCTTCTTCGGTGGCAACAGGTATCGGAAAAACCAAAGAAGTGAGCATACAAGCGCCGATTGCGGCGGCGAAAGGAGCGTCGTCGCAGAACACCGCGTTGCAAGAACTTTTTCTATAATCGCTTTTGGATTTGAAGCTGCGTTTGAGTTCAAGAATTTGGAAGGAGGGATGTGAATTGTTAATGAAGGGTTCAAGGGCGTGAATGAAGAAGGATCGTAGTAGAAGAAGGAACAGTGTTCATTGTGAATTGCTTGTTGTATCTAGAAAGGTGCGTCTGCGACGTTCTCGCATCCCGTTCAATGTCGTGGCGGCCAGAAACGAGAGAAACGGTGGTGGTAAGGGATGAGGAGGAGAAATGCGGTGGCTGTTAGGATTGCGTAGAGGAAGAAGGAAGTATGTGTTAGGTCTGTTGGGAGAAAAATGAATATTCGCGGAAGATGAATTAGGGTTTTAGTGATATTGGAGTTTTTACATCGGTTGCAAAGAGGTATGATGTAAAGGCCCACTTTTTTACATCGGGTTTAAATTCAGGACCGATGTGAAATCCTTTATAACAAAACTTTATATTATTTACGAAACTGCCACCTTGTTATTTTTTCATCGGTGAACGTTTTACATCGGGTGCAAATCCAGATCCGATGTGAAATCCTTTATAACAAACTTTCATATTATTTACGAAATTGCCACCGCATTATTTTTCACATCAGTGGAAATAAATGTCTGGTGTAAAATCCATAAATCAAATATTTTTCACTTCATATTGTTATGAAATCTGATGTAAAATCCTTTGACAAATATTTTTCACATCATATATCTTGAAATCTGATGTAAAATCATTTAACTAAATGTCTTATTTTTAGTAGTGCCCTAAGAGAGAGAAAAATATTTCAGAGTGAGATGCTTGAATCAATTCTGGCTTTGAGGGTTGTTGATGGTGGGTTCCGCTGCTACCTAAATATTAGGGTTAACTAGAGAGAGGAGAGATAAAAAACTAAGAAAATAAACATGATTTAAATTCTGCCTCATCCAAAAAGTCACAAGCACTTAAATACATGATATCTTAATGGGCCTAAACTCTGAGTCAAAATCCACACTACTACAAAACGCGCAAACAACAATGTCAGGTTGGCAACAGATTCATATACACCGTTGTAATAAGTTAAAATTTTCGCGCCCAGTGAGTAGCTGGATTTATAAGCAGTAATTTAATGACGGTTGTCTTAAAACACCGTAGTAATAAATGATGTGTAGCAAGTTTCGATTCCCATCAACTACATTTTTTTTCATTTTTTAGAGTACATTAAGCGTGTGTCACTTAAGTCCATTATTTAAAAAATAAATTGTAAATGATTTTACAACGGTGAAGTAAACCAACCGTTGTTAGAGGACTTACAATTCCACTACGGTTGTGTTGTCCAACCGCGATTAAAGGCTTTATTGATAAATTAAAACAAAACTTATTATGTATTTCTTTCATAAGATGCCCTAGGAGAACAAGCAAGCCAGAGACGACAGCGGTGGCATAATCTTTACCCTCTTCGTATCCATTCATTTGGAGTTCAAATATTCACCCTCTTCGTTCATTTGATTCTTCAGCTTTGAAGTACGATACTACAATACAACCGGTTTATAAATAAATAAAAAATTGAAAGATATTTAACCACGGTTTTACAATACAAGCGTTGTAAAATTTGAAATTTGCATCACGGATTTTCTTTCTAACAGTGATGAAAAGTGATATTTTTTAGTATATAAGCGAAAGTATCTATTGTTCAGTACATAACAGTTGTTTCTCTCAAAAGAAAACCCTAACATATTTCCCTCTTCTCTCTCATAACATAACCCTAACATCCATGTCACTCTTTAAACATACTTCAACCTTCAGATACGTCTTCAGATTCGTCTTCACCAATCGCTAACTTGAGGTTCGTTCATTAAACTTATGCTTTGATTTCGTTTACGTTTCTTGTTAAAAATGGGTTCTCATTTTTTCAAATTCGTCTTCACCACCTTAACAAAACGCATACTTTGGCTATGGTACATATGGTTTGGGTAACTATGAAGAAAAATACAAGAAGTATGAAGCTATTGTGTAAACGTTATTCACCTTGTACTTCTTCTTCATAGCTTCATAAACTAGATGAACTTCATAATTTGTTCGAGAGCCACGATTAATTGAAAAAAAGGTGCATTCTTGAAACATTACATAATATCTTGTGTTATTGTCACAACTACGTAAAACCCATTTAACAACGATTGGGAAAGATGTATCATCACACGGGCGCAGGCGTTGTTATGTAGAATGTTGTTGTAAAATGGTACTTACTATGACGACCCATTAACCGTTGTAATAACCTGAAAAAAGTGCGCCCTATCACAGCGGTTTTTCAAACGAACCGTTGTGATAAATATAATGGACATTAGTTCGATTCCCAACTGGGCCGTTTTTATATTCTTCATCTTCCTCATTCATTTTTTATTATATTCTTATTTAAGATGAGGCATTGGAAATTAAAACATTAAATAAACTAAATTAGGCCCTAATGCTATTTACATAAGTGGTAATGTGTGTTTAAGGAATAATGAGCCCTAAGATGCCACACCATGGTGTTCCTATAAATTTTTGTTATGTATAAAAACATTACTAAAATAACCTGTACCAAAATATTAAATAATGACTATATAAAAACATGCATGGTTACGATGACAAAATTTAGATTAGAAGTTTTAGTACACAAACATCAAAATGGACCAGATTACGAATAAATTAAGTTTGAAGTAGAAGAAAATAGAACTGACATGCTTATTTCCAGGACTGCTACCCAAAAAACACGCATGGTCTGCTTTGATGTCATTGTTCCATTCAATCCCTGAATAACTTCCTCAGCATTCTTTCTGTTACAAAAACAACTTGTAGGCCTTAAAACATAGCGTATATGGTAAACAAGGCATAAATAACACATTACTGATGATACCTAACACTAACTTGAACATCAGGCCTACCAGATTTATTGCAAAACATTGTAGAACCATGATAAAAGGAATGAAGATGTTAAAGAATACCTGATAACCTTTGTAAAACTTTACAAAACTTTGGAGAACCCTGATAACCTAAAGCATATGAAACACGTACTCTCGTACTGACTTTAGAATATATAAAATAAACAAAGAAAAAAAGAATGAAGAAGTTGAAGAATACCGTACTCTCATACTTTGAAGAATGAAGATTTTACAACATATCTGAAAGAAGAATATTTGAGCATATACAACATAAACCAAGATAAAAAGGAATGAAGCTGTTGAATAGTACCGTACTGAGTAAGATGAAGATTTGAGCTCCAAATGAATGGATACAAAGAAAGTAAAGATTACGCAACCGCTGTCATCTCTGGATCGCTTGTTCTCCTAGGGCGTCTTATGAAAGAAATATAGATTAAGTCTTGTTTTAAATTTATCAGTAAACCATTAAATCTCGGTTGTGTTACTCAACTGTAGTGGAAATGTGAGTCCTCTAACAACGGTTGACTTTCTTCACCATTGTAAAATCATTTACAATTTAATTTTTAAATAATCGACTTAAGTGACACAAGAGTATAACAACGATTGTTTAAATTAACTGTTGTAAAATCATTTACATATTATTTTTTTAATAATTGACTTAAGTGACACAAGTGTATAACAACGGTTGTTTAAACTAACCATTGTAAAATAATTTAAAATTTATTTTTTAAATAAAGGACTTAAGTGACACACGCTTAATGTACTCTAAAAAATGGAAAAAAATGATGTTGTTGAGAATCGAAGCTTGTCACACATCATTTATTACTACGGTTTTTATAGACAACAATCATTAAATCACTGTTTATATATCCAGCTACTCACTGGGCGCGAAAATTTAATTTATTACAACGGTGTATATTTCTTCTGTTGTAAACCTGACGTTGTTGTTTGCACGTTTTGCAGTAGTGTATATATTGTTGTTGTTGATTATTATTCTCAGAACTTCATAATTTGTTGTTGTTTTAGTTTATTATATCTTCCGTTCTTGAACCCTTTTTTTTATTTTGTTGTATGTTGTTGCGTTGTCGATAAATGTTGTTGTATGTTGTTGTTGTTGATTAATGTTGTTGAATAAGAACAAGACATTGCTAAGTCACAAGAAAGAAGCAACCTTAATCTTTGGGGTTTGAAGGCAATCTTGCGTGGTTTTGAAATGGTTTCGGGTCTTAAAATAAACTTGTGGAAGAGCAACCTTACATGGGTGGGTGTGTAGCGTTGATTCTTGGAGGTAGCAACTCATTTTTTGGATTGTCGCATAGGTTCAATTCCTTTCAAGTTTCTGGGCCTTACGGTGGGTGGGAATCATAAAAGATACTCGTTTTAGAGACCGCTAATATACAGTTACAAAACAAAGCTCTCCTCTTGGAAAGGCAGGTTGATATCCGTTGGTGCGAGAGTGACACTTATTAATTTCGTTTTGATGAGTTTACCTATTCACTTCTTCTCTTTTTATCAAGCTCCTAAGTTGGTCTTAAAAGAAATCATGGCCATTCAGCGCAACTTCCTTTGGGTAGGATCGATGGATAAAAAATCAGTGGCTTGGATGAAATGGAGTGTTGTTTGTTGTCATAAAGATGGAGGGGGCCTTGGCATTAGGGACATCCGTTTGTTTAACAAAGATTTGATGGTTAAGTGGTTATGGAGACTCATAACGGATTTTGATGTTATTTGGTGTGGGATTATTGGGTATAAGTATGGGAATTTTGTGATGCGTATTCTCAATCATAAAGTTACTGTTGTTACCTCCTTGGACTCCTTGTGGTGGCGAGACCTTATGCAACTTGGTGATGTTTTGGATAAAGGGTCTTTCATAGAATCTTTAGCTTGCAAATTGGGAAAAGGAAACATGATATCTTTTTGGTATAATAAGTGGATTTCCTATGTTCCACTGTATTTGCTGTTTCCTGGTTTGTTTGATGCAGCAGGTATAAAAAATATCTTAGTTAGTGAGGTTGGGAACACTGATGATGGTAGCTGGTCTTGGAACCTTAAAGCTCTAGGTTTTGACTACAGCAAAGTCGTGGCTAGCAAGCTTGCAGAGTGCAGAGTTTTGCTGGGTGAAGTGCAGGTTTCTGGGGCTGAATCGGACAGGTTTTCTTGGCCTTGGAGCTGCTCTGGAGATTTTTTCAGTTCCATCGTTTTATGATAGATGGCAGTCAATTGTTGGGTTGGTAGTCTTGGAAGGAAATGTCTCAATGGCTTTGAAGATTTTTTGGGGAACTACAATGCCTTTTAAACTCAAGGTGTTTGGTTGGAAACTTTTATGGGATAGATTACCAACGAGGTCTAACTTGGCAGTCCATGGTATTTTACATAATCCTCACAATATCGTCTGCGTATTTTGTTTCTGTCATGGTGAGGTTATTGATCATATTCTGTGTCATTGTCGTATTACAAGATTGGTTTGGAAAACGGTTTTTTTATTGGTTAGGCATGTTGTCGTTTGGCGAAGAAGATGGCTTCAATTTTTGCTTGGAGTGGTTTGTTGGGCTTAGAAGCAGGTGTTTGAATCATTTATCCGGTTTGATTTGGTTTATGTCTTGTTGGTGCATTTGGTTTTCTATGAACCAAATCATTTTCAAAGGGGATGTTGGGGATCCGGAGGTGATCTTTCATCGTATTTTGTTGTTATCGTGGTGTTGGGTAGCTTTAGAAGATAAGGGTTGTAATATATGCAATTATTACGATTGGTATACGCATCTGATTGATTTTTAGTAACTCTCAGCTGTTGTATTTGGGTTGGAGTACCCTTAGTACTTCTATCTAACTAATATTTCTACTCATTTATCAAAAAAAAAAAGTCTAACACATTTATAAGGATACATATCATCATCTTCTCATTGAAATTATATGGATCCTAAAGGTACTTTTGCGCTTTCTATTTCATCTTTTTTTAATATGCAATTAAATTTATAAAGAGCACAAAGCGTGCTCATAACAATTACACTATCAATTCAACATGAGATATTCTACCGGATTTCTCCACTAATTGTAAAAGAATAAAACCGATTTACTTTTCGTACCTATAACTAACCAATTCCATGATGTAACTTTAATATGATTGCACGTTTCTTCTATATTCATCCCTGCATTATTAAAAATCACGTTATTTCTCCGGATCCACAGACACCAATAAGTGGCCAGCCACACCAACATCCTCTTCTTTTTTCCAACTTTATGTCTTAATAACAAACCGAATTTCTCCGCATGTTTAGAGATAGTTTCTTCATCAATATACTCCAAATCCAACCAACTACAAATAAGTTCCCAGATTTTAATGGCAAATGGACTGTAGGCAAATAAATGATACACATCTTCTGATCCATGAAAACACGAGCCACAAGCTGTTTCGACAGGACTATGGATCTGTAGCGAGCGATTTTGGACGCGGTTCTTAAGCGCTGGTCGCTCTCTGCAGTTGAGCTTACTACAGGTCGATTCATTTTTTATCCTATTAAAGCTGATGAAGGAAGGGAAATAAATGTCTCAAATTAACCCTGCTTTGCATACTGAGTTTAAACAACGATCTGTTAGGTTACGAATGCTATCAATGTGGGGGGGCCTTTGTACTGGTTATTTGTATTTTCGCCAATACGGTTTTCTTTTCTCTTTCTTGGATTTTTTGGCGGGGAACGAGGATTAGGATGTTAGGACTGATGCTTTTGATAGATACATGAGAGTATGGGATTTTGGGTTTTTGTTTAGTGTGCTCGCTAAGATTTTTCTTTCAATCTTATGCCTACGTATTCCCGTTTACCGAAACAGGGAAATCAGAGCGTTCGTAGTTCCTCCTATTCTATGGGAGGAAATGGGTGTTTTTGGTGTCTTGTTCAAAGCCCAAGACGTGAAGCGAAAGGTGGTTTGTATCTTGTTCAAAGCCCAAAATATGAAGCTAAAAGGTGTTTGTCTTTAGAGAGAATTTGTCATCTCTAAAGAGGGTCTGTTTGTCACAACTATTGGGTGACTGACTCTAAAGGAGGATTACTTTAACCGGGATACGTGGATCCTAGCAATGCCATAATTTCCTTTATAGGGGGGTTTTAACCTGAAGGAGAAGACTTTAACTCAGTGTAGAGCAATGCCATCTTTCCTTAGGAATTTCTCATGCTAAAAGAGGGACAGTGGCATGGATGTAGATGATCCAGAGGCTTGCCGCTTACAGCGATTAGATGAAGGGGAAAGAGTTGTTGATATTTGTGTACTGTGAACGAGGCACAACTTTGATTCTAAAAGGTTAATTGGATTAACCAGTGGTTTTCTTATACAAAGCCTAAGAGGAGGCTATTATGTGTCTCGTACAAAGCCCGAGAGAGAGGCTAAAGGGGTTTTGACTCGATGATGAAGTCTTTTGGTATCTCGTATAAAGCCCGAGATGGAGGCTAAAATTTGTTTGGCTCAATAAGAACCTTTTTGTATCTCGTATAAAGCCCGAGATGGAGGCTATTTGACTCAACAAGAGAGTTTTTTTTTATCTCGTACAAAGCCCGAGATGGAGGCGAAAGAGGTGATTGACTCAACGAGGGAGTCTCTTATGTGTCTCGTACAAAGCCCGAGAGAGAGGCTAAAAGTTGTTTGACTCCGCTGGGGAGGATCATTGTACAAAGTCCAAGAGGAGGCTAACTTCACTAGAGAAGGATCATTATACAAAGCCTAAGAGGAGGCTATGGTTACTGTTTCAGTTAAGTGACAGGTCCAGTATGTTGGTTCAGAGAAAATCAGTTCTTATATGAGTAACACTGTACTCATGGATTTGATTTGAGAATCGGGATTGTTTCTTGTTCTTTAAGGAAACGGGAAATCCAAAGGGTATTTGAGACTGTCCAAGTCTCAGGGTGTTCTTCCCATTCTTGAAAGGGGCTTGAGAATGTCTTCAAGACTCAAGGAAATTAGACTGTCCAAGTCTAGAGTTTTATCTTTTGTACTATGCTTTGAGAAATAGTAGTAGACTCTTGGAAAGACTGTTCTATTAAGATGACTGATTTCTGTTCCTATACCTCTAGGAGGTCGTCAGGACAATTTGTACGAAGCCTAAGAGGAGGCTGGAAACTTTTAAGAAGCCGATCGGTCCTTGTACGAAGCCCAAGAGAAGGCTATCATTCCCGGGGGAAGAGATCATTATACGAAGCCTAAGAGGGGGCTATGAATACTTATAAGAAGCCGTAGGGTCCTTGTACTAAGCCCAAGAGGAGACGGGGTTGCTTTTAGGAAGCCCGTGGGTTCTTGTACGATGTCCAAGAGGAGGCCGATGCTTTTAAGAAGCCGATGGGTCCCCAAATCCCGAGAAATTCAAGGCAAGCTATTCACAAGGAATAGATCAAGTCAGAAAAGTTCGAGAATTTGGAAGAAACTCAAGAGATGCCATTCACGGAGAAAAGATCATCTCTGGGGAGTAGAGTTTCTTTGACAAGTGCTTTTAAGAAGCCTGTGGGTCCCCAAACCCCGAGAAGTTCAAGACATGCCATTCACCGAGAATAGATCAAGCCAGGAAAGTTTGAGAATTTGGAAGAAACTCAAGAGATGCAATTCACGGAGAAGAGATCATCTCTGGGGAATAGAGTTTCTTGATAACTTCTATGAGTGACAATCTATGAAAGGGTTCACAGAGAATGTTGCCTTTCATATCTCCATATTGTTTAACCCCAAGAGGAGGAAAGACTGTGTCTGGTAATCCTATGGGGATCTCGTTTAGACTATTTCTAAGAGTGATCAACAGGCTTAATGCTAGACGTAGTTGCCGGGGAAACTCTAAATATCTATACTATTATTACACAGTTGATATGAGTTTATGAAAGAAGACTTACAGTGAAACATCCCCACAATACAGTTATATGTATATAAAAGTGGTAAATGAAAGCAATAACCACTTACTCGGTTGTAGAGCTTCCATGCAGTTTGGTTAGTTGTTCAACAAAGACAGATTGCAAACAACAGTATATTCAAAATCAAAGGAGAAAGTGCTTTGAAAAAGAAATATTTGGGGCTTACAGAACAAGGAGAGGCCCTGGGTTTTATCAGTGCTTGTACTGTTTTAATTTGTACAGAGGGACTTATACAAGTGACTGGGGCCCAAAAAAGGTTTTCTGTACAATGGGGTTGGGTCTTACACTCTAATAGAGGCCCAAAAAAGTTTAAAGAAAAAGAGATGGGTCTTACTACTCGAGGGTAGGCCCAGATGATTTTTTCGTTAAAAATGGCGATCGCGCCGAGGTTTTCTTTTAACGCAGAGGGACTTATACAATAAGTGAGGCCCAAAATGATTTTGTTTAAAAGGGGGTTGGGTCTTACACTCTATTAGAGGCCCAAAAGTTTTGAATGGGTCTTATAGCTCAAGGAAAGGCCCGGAGGGTTTTTTTTCAAAAGGCGACGATCGCGTCGTTTGTTTTTTACGGTATCGGGACTTATACAATACACTGAGGCCCAAAAATGATTTGGTCAACAAAAGGATTGGGTCTTACACTCTATTAGAGGCCCAAAAGTTTTGAAAATGATTTATGAGGGTTGAATTACTCCAAAAACCCTAATTTGTTTTCAAAAATGTATTTAATTGAATAAAAATTCAATTAAAATGATCAAAATTGTTTAACATATGAAAAACAAATTGTGATCTTGGATTAATGCTTCAAAAATTAAGTATTGACCTACAAAATAATTAGAAAGCATTAAAAGTTGCAAAATCATTGTAGAAAAAATATTTTAAATGTAAAAAACAAATAAAACATTAATTCTTTACAAAAATATCAATTATATGAAATAAATAATATTTTTGGGATTTTTTGGGAAAATAAAATATTTTAACATTTTTGTAAATTATTAAAAAAAGAATCAACTCAAAATCATTAAAACTCAGAGAGAAATTAATTTTTGAATCAATTAAATAAAATCACAAAATTCAAATATTCAAATTTTGAAAAAAGGCGCCAAGAACACGCGCGTGTTCTGGGCTTGGCAAGATTTGCATTTTCTCTCCAATCTCATTGAATACTTGATTATAACATGCAATCCACATATCATTATGCTCGTCTCAACCTCACGATCATGTCTATGTCAATTAATTTCATTTAAATTAAACATATGACAAGAAATCATGAAAAATCCTCAAGAACCCTAATTTCTGCATGAAGGCTAGGATTTTTGATACACGATTCAAACAATGCAATTAATTGAGGGGAAACATTCCATGCATGATTATGAACATATGGCCAAATTATTGTGCAGCAAAAATTGCATGGATCATAGAGTTAGAAGAGCTCATGCTTACCACTTGCAGTTGGTGATCGTGATTTTTGTTGGAGGTGTTACAGCTTGGTTCCAATGATGTGGATAGCTTCCCTAGGTGCCAAGTGATGTGTCTGAGTGCTTGGAATGGATTGAAATGGTTTGGAGTTGAAGATGGCACCTCAACTGCAAAACTGTCAAGAACTTGAGCAATTGGCTGGTGATTTTGTGAAATCTGTGTTCCAGATGTTATGTGAGTGTTTGGATCACTTCTATATCATGTATGTGAGGTGTGTGAGTGATTGGTTTGATTGGAAAAGCTCTCAAACTCAAAACCCGATAGTGACTTGCCTTAGAAGGAAAAATTAGAGTGAAAGAAGAGATTTTGAGGAAAGCATCTGTTTGATGGCTTTGGTGTACTCAAACTGATCACAATTGAGCTCTATTTATAGTAGAGCAAGTTTGTTTTGGGATCCACAGTGAATGGCAACTGCAGCAGGTGTTTGTTCAATGTTGGCCAATGGAAATCCAAGTCTCCTCTAGCCATTGACTAGAGGTTAGGGCACAGAGCTTTGGTTCCCTTGGTCTTGGATAAGTCTTGATTGATTTCAGATGAGAATGGCTCAGTTCATGCCACCTTGATGCTTCCATTGAATGCTTCAATCCAAATTTGGAGTCTTGTCCCTATTTTGGCCATTCTAGGTTCAACATGCTATTTCTTGTTCCAAAGACTTTGGAGGCTTGGCTCAGTGATTGTCCCCTTTAGATTCAATCCTCAGATGTGTCCAAGTGGATAGGAGCATTTGAATTTGGCTGATTTTGGCAAATCGAGCAAAATTGCAAATTCTGCCTTGCCTTTGACAGATTTCAGCAAGGCAACTTGCCAATGTCATATCTCATGGTGTAAGTTGAATTTGGTAATGTTCTTGACCATTTTGGAAAACCCTTACATGATACAACAACTGTTTAAACATGTTTGGTTTTGATCTCTTCTGAATCCAAGTGAAAAATCCCCCTACATTTGGTAAAAAGTAAGGCAAAATCTGACTTAGTGAAATTTTCACTAAGTGTTGGAACAAAGGGTTTTCTCTTGATTTTGATCACTCCATAACTCAAAATCCATGAGGAATTTGGACATAGGTCAGTATGGAGCTTTTGTAAAGGGTAATGAGATCTACAAATCAAGCTTTGAATGGGGCATAATGGCCTTGTGGTTTAGGAGTTATGGTCCTCCAAAGTTGGTGCATTAGGGGCACTTTTTCATGACTTAGAAAAATTTCTAAGTTTTATGGTTACCCCTTTTACAAGTTATCCAACTTTTCTTGATTTTTCTTGATGAATGATGATTCAAATCATACATTAACATCATTTTAGGGTTAAAAATCCATTTTGGTGAAAAATCTCAAAAAGTCAAAGTTGACTTTTGTGCACAGTTGACTTTTTATCAGATGAATTCAAAACTGTGCAATTCTTCATGAAATCATGTCCTTGATCTAAATCAAACTTGATGGAAATGTTCCATGGGTGTCATAGGGTATATTGACTCATGTCTTAGGGTTTGGGAGCATGTCCTGGTCAAAAGTCAAAGTTACAGTTGACTTTCCTCGCGAAACCCTAATTGGGGTGCAGATGAAATTGAGACTTGTTGATCAAGCTTCTTGGATTAATCCATTGTTCCAAATGGATCAATATAGTTTATTAGAGACCCTCAAACCCTCTCTTGAGGTCTTGGCTCATGATTTGCCCTAAAAGTCAACTTAGGGGTGAATTAGGTCAAGAAACCCTAATTCCTGATTTTTTATGAATGCATCCCCTGAGGCAAAATTGACTTGATGATTGGGTCCATGAGGTTCCATGCAGTATATTAGGTTATGTTTTGGATCATTGGCTTGTGCCCAGATGAAAAATTTCCATCTAGAGGCCCTGGTCGACCAAAACCCTAGTTTGGTGACACTGTCGATCTTGAGACTTGATCCACCTAGAAGGGAGCAGCCTTGTACTTAATCCTTGAAGTGGGAGTCCTTTTGATCCATTGTGGATGTTTGAGAGGTTAGACAAGTTGAAGATCAAGTCATTCCTTGATTGATCCTTTGTCTAAGCACTTAGAGAGGGCTTGAAACCCTAATTTTGATTGTAGTGGATGCTCACCCATCTTTGGGGAGACTTATGAAGTATGATGGTTCCTCCATATTATGATGATGATTTTCACAATGATGGGAATCTTAGTGGTCAAAATTTGGGGTATGACAGATGCCCCTATTTAATCTTCTTGGACCCAAAGGTGTGAATGACGAAGGTATTCGGGCATTCGGGGTGCAAGAGGATTAAATATCAGAATACCCGAAATTTTGATGGCTATGAATGGTAGCTTGCGCATTCATCTTCTTTTGCTAAGAAATGATGCTTAGAAAAGGTAAACTTCTCCTCGATCCTGGTCTTTAGCCAAGGAACAGGTCTCAGTTTCCTTTTGTCAACTTCCCCTCGTTCTTGGTTTCCTGCCATGGAACTGGTCTCAGTTGCTGAAACAAACTTCCCCTCGATCCTGGTTACCTACCAAGGAACTGGTCTTAGTTACTGATTCAAACTTCCCCTCGATCCTAGTTTCCTACCGAGGAACTGGTCTTAGTTTCTTTTGTCAATAAACTTAATTGACAAGGGACGCTAGGTGTAGCGGTTTTTCTCAAACTTCTCGCCGAATTTTCCTGAGGAGATTCCATTTGAAAAAAATAGTTTTGATGTCAGACTTGCTGGGGAACCCAACTGTCTGAGTTGTAGAGTTGCACAAACTTCTCTGTTGGAGACGCCATTTGTTGACTCTACTCGGGGAATGCGAGTCCCTTGAGAGACTGCATTCGTTTGGGATCTTACATCATACTTTTCTCGGGATCTTCCCGGAGAAATGCCATATGATGGGGTCCAATTTTGAGGTGCCGATGACCTTTTCATCAGCGGTCTCTTCGGAGCGGAACTGGCATGCTGCCGAATCTCTGATTACGAGGCTTTCTCTGTGGATTTTCCTTAATCCGGGAAAGCAAGGATATCATCTTCAATGGCGAATAGTGATGTTAACTGAGGGCTCTCTGGTCTTTCAGAGGTTCAAGTTATCAAAGTGGTAGAGGACCCAACTTCAATCCATAAATAAAACTGGAGGAGAGTGAATGTTCAGACGCAGCGTTTCCTGACGAGGCAAGAACTGCCGACTCGATTGAGAGAACTTCTATCACTAGGGGATAAGACTGACTAGAGTGATAGTGATGCAATATGAAATGTGAATGCAAATCAATAATGCATGATGTATGTATGTTTATGCTGACAAAACTGACACGACATACAAACTAACGGGTGAACATAACTGGATACTCGGCCATCGCGGGGCATGTGAAAATATCGCTGGTTCAAGATAGCAATTTCACCTTGCTTAGGAGAGATAGTCCCTAATGGGAGTTACCGTTGGTCGGGCTTAGGAGATGAGAACTCTTTCGTGGTGTGTCAGACAAAACAAGGTCTCTGACACAGTTGATCCTTCATTCAGGCGTACTGGGTTAGAAGGAGTACTTTGATTCTGCACTTTGAAGTTCGATTACTTCTGAAGAAGCGGTTGATGTTCCTTTGATGTTCAACAGTCAAAAGAAATTGTCGACTTTATTTTAAAAGCAGAAAAAGTTTTAACAGGTAAATTCATTTTTTGTTTTATTTCAAGAATCGTTAATCATGTTAACAACGTCGTTCTGTAAAGCTAAAACAAATGAGAATTACAAACAAAAGCACAAAGGCTCAAATGTTATTGATAAAATGGAGATCAGCCAAACGCGTGATTCCAAAGAGTATTTACAAAGTTAGAAAATGGTAATTTATAGGGAAAAGGGCTACGTTGAAACATAACGACCACTATTCTTCTGCCAACTTTGAATTCGGGGAATCCTGAGCTTCTGTCGAAGATGACCTTGACTGGAGTTTTCTGGCGGATGATGTAACTGCTGCTGCTGAGGGACTTGCCTCTGTTGGACATAGTTACTTGCCATTATCCCTAATTTTGCCTGGATTGTACTTTGATGTTTCTAATCCACCGGGATGATTTTTTTTATGTCTCTAACTTTTGCCTGGACCGCCCTTTCAGGTTTTCAATCCACCGAGACTTTTTTTTTTTTAGTTTAGGCGAAGTATTTCTTGACTACATCAACATTTGTGGGGTAGGCAAATTCCTCTCCGTCCATGGTTGCAAGTCTCAAGGCGCCGCCTGAGAAAGCTTTCGTGACCACATATGGGCCATCATAATTTGGAGTCCATTTACCTCGCGAATCAGTGAGAAATGATTGTATCTTTTTGAGCACAAGGTCTCGTTTTCTGAAGACATGAGGTCGGACCTTTTTGTCAAACGCCCTCTTCATTCTCTGCTGATACAACTGACCGTGGCATAGTGCCGTGATTCGTTTTTCTTCGATCAGATTCAGTTCGTCGTGTCGGCTTTGACACCATTCAGCTTCGGTGAGCTTAGCTTCCATCAATACTTGGATTGACGGGATCTCTACTTCTATGGGGAGCACTGCCTCCATGCCATATACTAGAGAGAAAGGGGTTGCCCCTGTTGAAGTACGGACAGATGTTCGATAACCATGAAGAGCAAAGGGTAATATCTCGTGCCAGTCTTTGTAGGTTACAACCATCTTTTGAACGATCTTCTTGATGTTCTTATTGGCCGCTTCTATCGCTCCGTTCATCTTGGGTCGGTAGGGAGATGAGTTATGGTGTTCGATCTTGAACTCTGCGCACAACTCTTTCATCATCTTGTTGTTCAAGTTAGATCCATTATCAGTAATGATCTGGCTCGGAACACCATAACGACAGATGATATTATTTTTGATAAATCGGACCACCACTTGTCGGGTTACATTAGCGTATGACGCTGCTTCGACCCACTTGGTGAAATAGTCAATGGCCACAAGGATGAACCGATGTCCGTTTAAAGCCTTGGGCTCAATCATGCCAATCATGTCGATTCCCCATATGGAAAAAGGCCATGGGGAAGAAAGAACTTTGAGATGTGATGGCGGTACATGAATTTTATCGGAGTATATCTGACACTTGTGACACCTCCTCATGTACTTGTAGCAGTCGGATTCCATGGTTAACCAATAGTACCCTGCTCTTAGAATTTTTCTCGCCATTGTGTGTCCGTTGGCATGAGTGCCAAAGGACCCTTCATGAATTTCTTTCATAAGCATGTCTGCTTCTGGTCTGTCGACGCATCGGAGCAAGACCATGTCAAAATTTCTCTTATAGAGAGTGTCACCGCTCAGGAAGAAGTTTCCAGCCAATCTTCTGAGGGTTTTTCTGTCTTTTCTGAGTGCCCCAGATGGGTACTCCTGTTTCTGAAGGAAGCATTTGATATCGTGATACCAAGGTTTTTCTCTATGACTGCTTCAATCGTGAAGATGTAAGCGGGCCATTCAAGGCGCATTATGTCGATCTTAGGTAGGTTATTCCATTGACCTACACTAATCATATAAGAGATAGTGGCTAATGCATCAGCCATGTGATTCTCATCACGAGGGACGTGATGAAACTCAACTTTGCTAAAGAAAGTTAACAACCTTCTTGCGTAGTCTTTGTAAGGAATCAATCCTGATTGGTATGTGTTTCAATCTCCTTTTATTTGATTGATAACCAAGGCTGAGTCGCCGTATAAGTCCAAGTTTTTGATCCTTAAATCAATTGCTTCCTCGAGACCCATAATACAAGCTTCGTATTCGGCCTCGTTGTTTGTACATTTGAACGTAAGTCTGGCAGTGAAAGGAATGTGGGTACCCTGAGGGGTAACAATTATTGCCCCAATTCCATTTCCATAATGATTAACTGCTCCGTCAAAGATAAGTCCCCATTGGGAACCTGGTTCTGGCCCTTCACTGGGTAACGGTTCATCGTAGTCTTTCATCTTTAGATACATGACATCTTCGTCTGGGAAGTCAAACCCGATTGATTCTTGATCGTCAATCGGTTGATGAGCCAAATGATCGGTTAAAATACTCCCTTTAACGGCTTTCTGAGTGTGGTACTCTATGTCATATTCTGATAGCAACATCTGCCAACGGGCAATCCTTCCCGTGAGAGAAGGTTTTTCAAATACATACTTGATTGGATCCATTTCGGAGATTAACCAAGTAGTATGACGAATCATGTATTGGCGAAGACGTTTGGCTGCCCAAGCCAAAGCACAACAAGTTTTCTCGAGCATCGTGTACCGAGTTTCGCAGTCGGTGAATTTCTTGCTCAGATAGTAAATGGTAGACTCTTTCCATTTAGTTTCGTCTTGTTGGCCAAGTACACATCCCATTGAGTCCTCTAGAACTGTGAGGTAAATGATCAGTGGTCTTCCTTCCACTGGAGGTGATAGAATCGGAGGATTCAACAGATATTCCTTGATACTGTCGAAGGCGGTTTGACAATCCTCTGTCCAAACGCAATCCTGGTTCTTTTTCAGTAATTTGAAAATCGGCGCACATGTGGCGGTCATGAGGAATATGAATCTGGAGATGTAGTTCAAACGTCCTAAGAATCCTCTGACTTGTTTTTCAGTTTTCGGAGAAGGCATTTCTTGAATGGCCTTGACATTGTCAGGATCAACCTCAATTCCTTTCTGGCTGACGATGAACCCTAATAGTTTCCCTGAACGGACACCGAAGGTGCACTTGATGGGATTCAAGCGGAGCTTGAATTTTCTTAAACGTTCGAACAATTTTGACAGATGTTCAACGTGCTCACTCTCTGTTTTTTATTTTGCAATCATATCATCGACATATACCTCGATTTCTTTGTGTATCATGTCATGGAACAGAGTAGTCATAGCCCTTTGATAGGTTGCTCCGACATTCTTCAAACCGAACGTCATTACCTTGTAACAAAAGGTGCCCCATGGGGTGATGAACGAAGTTTTCTCCATGTCTTTCGGCGCCATTTTGATCTGGTTATAGCCCGAGAATCCATCCATGAAGGAGAAGACTTTGAACTTTGCTGTGCTGTCAACCAGAATGTTAATGTGTGGTAAAGGAAAGTCGTCCTTTGGACTAGCCTTATTTAGATTTCTGTAATCGACACACATTCTGACCTTTCTGTCCTTTTTTGGAACGGGTACAATGTTGGCTAACCATTGAGGGTATTCAGATGTAGCGAGGAAACCTGCGTCGATCTGTTTCTGTACCTCCTCTTTGATTTTGAAGGCCATGTTCGGGTGAGTGCGTCTCAACCTTTGCTTTACTGGCGGACATTCCGATCTTAACGGTAAGTGATGTTCCACGATGCTAGTATCCAACCCTGGCATATCCTGATAGGACCAAGCAAATACATCGGGGAATTCTTTGAGAAGCTTTATCAAACTCTCTTTGGCAGTTGGACTGAGCAGTGCCCCAATCCTGATTTCTTTTCTCTCTTGCTCTGAACTCAAGTTTACCGTTTCGAACGGTTCTTTGTGAGGTTCAATGGACCTTTCCTCTTGTCTGATTAGTCAGGAGATCTCTTCTGGAATTTTGTTGTCATTTTCTTCTTCAGCCTCGAATACCGGGAACTCAAAGTTGGGAGAAGGCATCGGATCGTATGTTTCAACGGGGTTTAAAACAAGCAATCTGCATGACGTGATGATTCGTGTTTAGAAGAGATAGAGAAAATGCAAGTGTGTGCAGTGTTTTATTTACTACTTGTTTTTATTATTGATTTGTTTTTTAGGATTACCATTTTCTGAAAAACGAAAAGAGAAAACAGCAATAAATGCTGAAATTACAGAACGACGTTATTTTTTTAATGAACAAGTCGAATCTTGAAACTACAGCCCTATAAAACAAAACTCTGTCGCTTCGGGCAAAGCGAAGAGGGAAATTTACAGAAAGTGAGCCCTATCAAAACATCCATTTCACCTGGGCAGGGTGAAAGGTTAAAAGATAGCAATTACTTTGACTGACGAACGATCTTCGGAACCTCGACGGCAACCCATTGGCAGCGAACTCCTCGGTGAATCACAAAGTCTGGCACCTTCCTTGATTTGGCTTCAGAAATGACGTTGATTTTTGGTGGAGCAGGATCGTTGGAATCTGTCTCCCAGGCAGAGTTTTCGTAGGAGAATTCCTCAGTTGCATTTTGCATAGCATTTGTCCTCTCAGCTGTATCTCCCCATCCAGTTGGCTGGATATCTTCGAGCCTAATACGAGAGCTTTCGGGAGCGGTGTACTTGACCATATAGTCGTATTTTCCACTCGGTTGTCCCAGGGTGTCCCACACTTCTTTGGAATTGGAGGAGTCATCTCTCTCGATGACGTTGACCTCGGGAAAAGCATAGTTGATGAATTCAAGTCCTGCGAACGTTGCAAATTCATCTTCATGTTGAGTAGCTTCAGGATGACCTGAGTGTTGATCCCATAACATGGTGAGGACACATGTATTCTGTTCAATGATGGCCAACTGATTTTCATTGTTCGGCTGACTCTCTTGCCCCAAGTTTCCTGGGTAGGGCTGCCACATTGGCAGACCATCCATTGGGCCATAGTAGTTGTGATCAAAGTTGTCTTTCATCAGAGTATCCTCTTCTAATGATTTTGGCGGAGCACGGCATCCTTCCGGATCACAATCCCCGTATATCATTTCGACGTCTAACCGTGGTATAAATCTCGGACTCTATGCGGTGTAGCAAAATGGCGTAGGCACCTCTTCTTGAGACATATAACTGTCCTCGTTAAGGTAGGACTTCCATTCTTCATCTGTGTCAGAGGGATCTTCCTCATTGATAGCATGTACTGCTTGAGATAATGGGTGAAGGAAACCTCCACTGTGGAAGAAGTTTTGAAGGGGATGAAGACTTTCATCGTTGGCAGCTGTCTGGGTACAGGTTGCAGAAAAACCAAGACCCTTCTTTGTTGTATTGCTAGTAGGAATGACAAGCTGTCCCCATCCGGTTGTATCGGTACTCTCGACCGCTTTGATAGCATCGTTGTATGAAGAAATGGAAGTTCCTTCTTTGAATTGATTGTTCTTGCTTACCGACAGTGCTTGGAACTGAGTTCCAATAACCTCCTCGGGTTCTATGCCAGTAGATGATGACAAGTTGCTTACAAGCAAGGCTTGTTCCCCACAAACTATGACAAGCTGACCGTTCTGGACGAACCTTAGCATTTGGTGGAGGGTTGAAGTGACCGCTCCAGCCTGATGTATCCAAGGTCTTCCTAATAAACAACTGTACATTGCCCAGATGTTCATGACATGGAAAGTGACTTGAAAAGTGTGAGGACCAATAGTTATGGGAAGATCAACTTCGCCGATAACTATTTTTCTGGATCCGTCGAATGCTTTAACGACAACCTCGCTGATTCTCATCGGAGGGCCTTTGAATGATAATTGCATCAAAGTGGACTTCAGCATAACATTCAGGGCTGACCCTGTGTCTACCAGTACGCTGGCTAAAGCATCATCCTGGCAGTTGACTGTGATATTGAGCGCCATGTTATGACGACGACCCTCTTCGGGTAATTCCTCATCACTAAATCCCAAATTATTGCAGGAAGTGATGTTAGAGACAATGCTATCGAACTGTCTGATTGTTACATCCTGTTCCACAAAGGCTTGCTCCAAGACTTTCTGTAGAGCCTCCCTGTGGGCTTCTGAACTGAGTAACAATGATAATACCGAGATCTTTGAAGGAGTTTGTAACAGTTGATCAACAATGTTGTATTCACTCCTTTGGATGAGCTTCAGCATCTCATCATTATTCTTCGAAAGGTCAGGATTACTGGATTGACCGACTGATGGATCAGGAGTTTTCGTCTGAAGTTCCTTTTCTTTGTTGGACTCTCCAACTCCTCTGTTCAAGATTCGACCGCTCCGTGTTACTCTAGTGATGTCTGCAATATTCACGACGGAGGGTAATGGAATTTCCTTTCCATTTTCAATTGTTATTGCACCGTATTTGTAAGGGATTGCCTTAGTTGATTCATACGGTAGTGGTCCCGGCAGATAGATGACTATGGGAACCTTCTGATTTTTCTGACCATCATAAGTAATCTCGATTCGTTCCCGGTTGGGAACTTTAGATTCGTCCAATAGAGGGATAATGGCACAAACGTCCCTGGTCTGGTGATGACCAGAGATCGTGACAACATCCTCAACTTGCTCGGCAAGGTAGTTCGGCGTCCAGTTGATGGGTCTAGAACCCGGATATGGACGAATTTCTCCACGATCCACCTGGCCCTGAAGAGCTGCTCTCACAAGGTAACACCCTTGGTTACTTTCCGAACAGACGCCGCAACGTTCATAGTTGTGTGGTGGCACCTGGCCACGCCCACTTTGAATACAATGTAACCTCACTAGGTTAGCTTCCACTGATCGGACATCCTGACTCTGACGCCGAGTGGGGTTTCTATTATTGATACTAATTTGCTGAGTATCTTCATTCATATAGATTGGCATCCACCAGTGATTTAACAAGTGCTGAAGTGCCTCCTGGACAAGGGTACAACCTCGATCATTTTCGCAACCCGCTTTACAGCTTTGATAGTCATGTGATATTAAGAATCCGAGTCGGACCTGCTCAGCATGTAACTCTACCAGGTTGGTATTCATCACGCGAATATCGAAGATCTGAACCATGTTGATCTGATAAGGGTTCCTATCATGGTAGTCTTGGATCCATCCAAGATCCATCTGACGTTGGAGGGCCTCCTGTATGAAAGAGCATCCCTGTTTGTTTACCGAACAAGTCAGACAGGAACTGTAATCGTGCCGCGGCAGATTATGATACTGGCTTTGCCTTGAGTGCATCGCCACCAAGTTGATATTCATCACATGGATGTCGTGGTTCTGAATGACGTTAGAATTCCTGTAGACCATGTTAACTCCAGGAACTCGGTGCTCTTGGATCCATCCGAGATCCATTTGTTCCTGTAGAGCTGCTTACACCACAGAACATCCTTGATTGTTTTTAGAGCAGACATCACACCGATGATAATTATGAGGTGGCACATGGCTGTACCCACTCTGTCTACAATGCATCTTGACCAGATTGGTTTTCAACAAGAGTACATCATGAATTTGATAGACATTGTTAGTCTCTTTCTCAATCAGATTGATTGTAGCTTTCTCATGTTGAGGCAGCGGGTTCGTAAGAACATTAGGATTTGTATCCTTGAAGGATAAGACCCCGCTCCTAACAAGTTTTTGCACGTCAGATTTGAAATTGAGACAAGTCTCTATGTTATGCCCTGGTCCTCCTTGATGATAAGGGCAAGTCTGATCCACCTTAAACCAAAAAGGCGGATTTTTCGGTACTGTAAGAGGGGACTTAGTCTGAATGTGCCCCTTAGCTAGTAGTAATGGAAACAACTCTGCGTATGTTACGGGTATAGGATCAAATCCTGGTGGCCGTGTTGTATGATTGTTGTTATATGGAGGACGAGCCTGCTGAAGAGGCTGTTGTGTCCTTTGCTGATCAGGTTGGCTCTGCACGACCTGAGGTTGATACGTAGGAATAGACGCAGGGTTGATAGCAGGAGTTACAGTTGCTACTGGCTGATAACGTCGCCTTTGCTTTTCGAGAGAGATATTCCCAATATCTTGCTCTTTTTTCTTAGGGAGAGTACTACCGTATTTTTTAGTACCGCTCGTCGATCCAGTGTCTTTTACCAAACGTCCTTCTCGGACGGCTTCCTCAAGACATACGCCCATGCCCACCATCTCGGTGAAATCACTGGGAGCACTGGCAACCATTCGGTCATAGTAAAATGAGCTTAAGGTCTTTAAGAAGATCTTTGTCATCTCCTTTTCCTCCAAAGGTGGACAAATTTGAGCGGCAATCTCACGCCACCTTTAAGCATACTCCTTAAAGGTTTCCTTGTCCTTTTGCGACATTGATCTGAGTTAATCTCTGTCGGGTGCCATGTCCAAATTGTATTTGTATTGTTGGACGAAGGCAGTGCCAAGATCTCTGAATGTGCTAATCGTAGCACGGTTTAAACCCATGTACCATTTGAGTGCGGCACCGGTTAAACTATCCTGAAAGTAGTGAATCAGTAGGTCCTGATTTTCCGTTTGAGCTGACATTCGCCGAGCGTACATCACCAGATGGCTTTGAGGGCATGAGTTACCCTTGTACTTTTCAAAGTCGGGCACTTGGAACTTGTGCGGGACTTTCACATTTGGGACCAAGCAGAGATCTGCGGCGTCCTTTCCAAATAGATCCTGACCGCGAATGGCTTGCAGTTCCTTTTGCATTTCCAAGAACTGCTCCTGGAATTCCTCCATTCTATCGAACAAAGTTTCCTTCTTACCAGAAGGTATCTGTGGAATCTGTCCTTCCGGGACAGTGTGCACCACAGGGGGTGGTACCGTGACTACGGTAGTGAGTCTTGGCGTCTCCCAAAGTTTGTAACCTTCAGGAGTCTTCAGTATGCCTCTGGCATCTTTGCTTTCCCGAAGTTTGTAACCTTCAGGCCAAGCGGCTTCTGTTGTGATTCCCTGATCTTCAGTGATCGGCGGAACATATCCTTCCGGGATATAGTTAACAGGCATGCCCCAAGGGCGATCTTTCGACATTTGATACATGGGATCATACTTTTCCACTATGGGCGTCGAGGTGATCTCTGAGATCACAGTTCGTTGTAGCTGAGCTTCTGCCATGACTTGCATGTCGTTACGAAGCTTTCTCATATGCTCTCTTAGAGCGTTGATCTCTTCTTTTAACTCTCTATTCTCTTCCTCAAGATCATCCATCTTTTTCTGATGATTGGCCCGAGTATTATACGAATGAGACAGTTTGACTCTAGAACCGAGACACAAACGTGAGATTCGTAGGTAAGAAGAATACGCGATGTGAGAATGATGAATGCAATGATTATATTAATTTTTTTTTTTGTTTAATCAAAATAAACTTCGAAAATTAGATTGCAAATCTCAAATAGTGGGGAAACCCCTTTTTATTGAATTCAAAGGATTACAGAAATGGAAATACAGTAGATGACAAGGTGCCGAAACAGAAACCTAAACTAATGGGTCCCGAGTCCTCTCTAAAGAGAAATCGGGTGCTGACTCTGGTATCTTCCTTTTCTTTGATCGGGGCTCTTGAGCCATTGTCGGGTCGTCATTCCTTTTCCAGGTGAAAGGAGTGAGCAAATTCCTTTGGTCATCTTGATTCTCTACAGCATGTTGCTCCAAAATTTCAATCAGAGCATCTTTTTCTTTCAGTAATTGCTGTATTTTGATGCACTCTACGTCGAGGGTGCGGTACTTGTTCTTCTAAGACCTTCTCTCCTTTTGAACTTTGTTGAGAGTAACCTGAAGCTTTTCAGTTTCCGTCATGAAGTACATGACAGATTCCTTTGGCGGAAGAATTCCGTAACGAGGATAAGGCATTTTTAGCTTGAGAGCTCTAGTTTGTAACCAATGGAGATAAGGCTCCACCGAGACACAGTCTGGTTTTCCCAGAGACTCTCGTCCTTTCTTATGAACCTGTTTCCAAGCGTGCACTATTTCCATCTTTAGTGCTCTATCATTTTCTCCTTCCTTGAAGAAAAGACCTTCCAGATGAACACCCCGTGGGACGTGTCTCATCGGGTATCCAAATTGACGATGAACGAGAACTGGATGATAGTTGATTCCTCCATTAGTTCCTATAAGGGGTACGTTGGGGAAGTTTCCACAACGGTTAATGATCCTGATCCCATCATAGATCATGTTACACCAATCTATATTAGAGTTGGTAAGAGACATGATCTTCTGCGACCAACGTAAGGCACTCTTGCAATCCCAAAAAGCAGCAGACTTGGGCAAGTGAGAGGTAAACCATTTGTAAAGTAGAGGTACACAGCATGTGATCTCCCCTCCGCTGTACAAATTTCCCAAGTTTACAGAATGATACGCATCTGCGAGCAAAGTCGGCACAGGGTTTCCAATGAGAAAAACCTTAATGGAGTTAATATCGACGAAGCTATTGATGTTGGGAAACAAAAATAACCCGTAGGCGAGCAAGACAAAGACGCTTTCAAAAGCAGTCACGTTTCCTATACTGGCAAAATACAGGGCCTTCTTTGTCAAGAACTGGGCTGGCAAACCTTGGATGCCACCCTTAGCGGTCATGTGAGTCCTGACCTCAGACTCATCCAAATGAATTGCTCTTGCAATGATCTGATTCTTTGGAATTTCTTCCAGTCCAGAAAATGGAGCTTGATCTGTAATGTGTAGATCAATCAGGTGATAATACTCCTCCAACGTTGGTGCAAGCTGGTAATCCGAAAATGTGAAACAGTGATAAATCGGATCGTAGAACTGAATGAGCGCATCCATGATTCCCTCAATCACATGGACTCTTAACAGTGGTAGCAGACCTCCGTGCTTGGCTCTGAAAGCCTCTGGGTTTGTGATCATCCTCGCTAACCTTCTCAAATCCTCCAGCTTTGGAACCTTGAAGGTATAACTATGAGTTCTCCTTCTACCGAAATCCATTAGTGCAATCCTTTTCTCTGATATTTGCAATCATAGTCTTAGTTTAATTTGAAAAACAGAGAGACTAGAAGAGAAATTTTTTTTGAATGTTTTAATGTTTTTTAAATGAATGCATGAATGCAGCACACAAAAACATAGAAACACATTGGGTCAAAGGGTCGTTGTCATGAAGTCAAGGCTCTACCCATCCCCAAAGGTTTATACTAGGGTGGTTTTTGTACCTGTACTCATTATCATCAGATCCTCCCAGGAAAGCAAAACAACAAGCGGATTGCCAGCGAGTTGTAGAGCAATCTTAGAGTAAGTGCCATTCACCGAGAATAGATCACCAGCCTCAAATGAGGGTAGTATCGCGTAACAACTATTCCCGATAGTTTCCGCACTACGAAAGGGTTTGGCTCCTCAGCTTCTCAGACTTAACAATCGGCCCATTGTCTAGGTGAGAGAATGGGTTGCATTGGTCAGCCTCCACTGAAGTTGATGGTCGACCTCGTCGCCATCACTTATCTTAAGTGTATACTCAATCTTTCCACATGCGGCATCACACTCATTCCCATTAGCAGAAAAATAAACACGTATAGCAATTAGGAAAAGCAGTATATATATTTGTCCTAAACATCCTAGACCTTTAAAGCTATGAATCCTAAGTTCCTGACAGAAATTGGGTTCCCCGGCGGAAGCCCCAATCCGTGGTATTCACACAAGAAAAAAAAAAAAGAAGGAAAACAGAGACGAACATGGCCCCACGGTGGGCGCCATTTTTCTGTAGCGAGTGATTTTGGACGCGGTTCTTAAGCGCTGGTCGCTCTCTGCGGTTGAGCTTACTACAGGTCGATTCATTTTTTATCCTATTAAAGCTGATGAAGGAAGGGAAATAAATGTCTCCAATTAACCCTGCTTTGCATACTGAGTTTAAACAACGGTCTGTTAGGTTACGAATGCTATCAATGTGGGGGGGCCTTTGTACTGGTTATTTGTATTTTCGCCAATACGGTTTTCTTTTCTCTTTCTTGGATTTTCTGGCGGGGAACGAGGATTAGGATGTTAGGACTGATGCTTTTGATAGATACATGAGAGTATGGGATTTTTGGTTTTTGTTTAGTGTGCTCGCTAAGATTTTTCTTTCAATCTTATGTCTACGTATTCCCGTTAACCGAAACAGGGAAATCAGAGCGTTCGTAGTTCCTCCTATTCTATGGGAGGAAATGGGTGTTTTTGGTGTCTTGTTCAAAGCCCAAGACGTGAAGCGAAAGGTGGTTTGTATCTTGTTCAAAGCCCAAGATATGAAGCTAAAAGGTGTTTGTCTTTAGAGAGAATTTGTCATCTCTAAAGAGGGTCTGTTTGTCACAATTGTTGGGTGACTGACTGTAAAGGAGGATTACTTTAACCGGGATAAGCGAATCCTAGAAATGCCATAATTTTCTTTATAGGGGGGTTTTAACCTGAAGGAGAAGACTTTAACTCAGTGTAGAGCAATGCCATCTTTCCTTAGGAATTTCTCATGCTAAAAGAGGGACAGTGGCATGGATGTAGATGATCCAGAGGCTTGCCGCATACAACGATTAGATGAAGGGGAAAGAGCTGTTGATGTTTGTGTACTGTGAACGAGGCACAACTTTGATGCTAAAAGGTTAATTGGATTAATCAGTGGTTTTCTTATACAAAGCCTAAGATGAGGCTATTATGTGTCTCGTACAAAGCCCGAGAGAGAGGCTAAAGGGGTTTTGACTCGATGATGAAGTCTTTTGGTATCTCGTATAAAGCCCGACATGGAGGCTAAAATTTGTTTGGCTCAATAAGAACCTTTTTGTATCTCGTATAAAGCCCGAGATGGAGGCTATTTGACTCAACAAGAGAGTTTTTTGTATCTCGTACAAAGCCCGAGATGGAGGTGAAAGAGGTGATTGACTCAACGAGGGAGTCTCTTATGTGTCTCATACAAAGCCCGAGAGAGAGGCTAAAAGTTGTTTGACTCCGCTGGGGAGAATCATTGTACAAAGCCCAAGAGGTGGCTAACTTCACTGGAGAAGGATCATTATACAAAGCCTAAGAGGAGGCTATGGTTACTGTTTCAGTTAAGTGACAGGTCCAGTATGTTGGTTCAGAGAAAATCAGTTCTTATATGAGTAACACTGTACTCATGGATTTGATCTGAGAATCGGGATTGTTTCCTGTTCTTTAAGGAAACGGGAAATACAAAGGGTATTTGAGACTGTCCAAGTCTCAGGGTGTTCTTCCCATTCTTGAAAGGGGCTTGAGAATGTCTTCAAGACTCAAGGAAATTAGACTGTCCAAGTCTAGAGTTTTATCTTTTGTACTATGCTTTGAGAAATAGTAGTAGACTCTTGGAAAAACTGTTCTATTAAGATGACTGATTTCTGTTCCTATACCTCTAGGAGGTCGTCAGGACAATTTGTACGAAGCCCAAGAGGAGGCTGGAAACTTTTAAGAAGGCGATCGATCCTTGTACGAAGCCCAAGAGGAGGCTATCATTCTCGGGGGAAGAGATCATTATACGAAGCCTAAGAGGAGGTTGTGAATACTTCTAAGAAGCCATAGGGTCCTTGTACTAAGCCCAAGAGGAGGCGGGGTTGCTTTTAGGAAACCCGTGGGTCCTTGTACGATGCCCAAGAGAAGGCCTATGCTTTTAAGAAGCCGATGGGTCCCCAAATCCCGAGAAATTCAAGGCAAGTTATTCACAAGGAATAGATCAAGTCAGGAAAGTTCAAGAATTTGGAAGAAACTCAAGAGATGCCATTCACGGAGAAAAGATCATCTCTGGGGAGTAGAGTTTCTTTGACAAGTGCTTTTAAGAATCCTGTGGGTCCCCAAACCCCGAGAAGTTCAAGACATGCCATTCACCGAGAATAGATCAAGCCAGGAAAGTTCGAGAATTTGGAAGAAACTCAAGAGATGCAATTCACGGAGAAGAGATCATCTCTGGGAAATAGAGTTTCTTGACAACCTCTATGAGTGACAGTCTATGAAAGGGTTCACAGAGAATGCTGCCTTTCATATCTCCATATTGTTTAACCCCAAGAGGAGGGAAGACTGTGTCTGGTAATCCTATGGGGATCTAGTTTAGACTATTTCTAAGAGTGATCAACTGGCTTAATGCTAGACGTAGTTGCCGGGGAAACTCTAAATATATATACTATTATTACACAGTTGATATGAGTTTATGAAAGAAGACTTACAGTGAAACAGCCCCACAATACAGTTATATGTATATAAAAGCGGTAAATGAAAGCAATAACCACTTACTCGGTTGTAGAGCTTCCATGCTGTTTGGTTAGTTGTTCAACAAAGACAGATTGCAAACAACAGTATATTCAAAATCAAAGGAGAAAGTGCTTTGAAAAAGAAAGATTTGGGGCTTACAACTCAAGGAGATGCCCAGGGTTTTATCAGTGATTGTACTGTTTTAATTTGTACAGAGGGACTTATACAAGTGACTGGGGCCCAAAAAAGGTTTTCTGTACAATGGGGTTGGGTCTTACACTCTAATAGAGGCCCAAAAAAGTTTAAAGAAAAAGAGATGGGTCTTACTACTCGAGGGTAGGCCCAGATGATTTTTCGTTAAAAATGGCGATCGCGCCGAGGTTTTCTTTTAACGCAGAGGGACTTATACAATAAGTGAGGCCCAAAATGATTTTGGTTAAAAGGGGGTTGGGTCTTACACTCTATTAGAGGCCCTAAAGTTTTGAATGGGTCTTATAGCTCATGGAGAGGCCCAGAGGGTTTTTTTTCAAAAGGCGACGATCGCGTCGTTTGTTTTTGACGGTATCGGGACTTATACAATACACTGAGGCCCAAAAATGATTTGGTCAACAAAAGGATTGGGTCTTACACTCTATTAGAGGCCCAAAAGTTTTGAAAATGATTTATGAGGGTTGAATTACTCCACAAACCCTAATTTGTTTTCAAATATGTATTTAATTGAATAAAAATTCAATTAAAATGATCAAAATTGTTTAACATATGAAAAACAAATTGTGATCTTGGATCAATGCTTCAAAAATTAAGTATTGACCTACAAAATAATTAGAAAGCATTAAAAGTTGCAAAATCAATGTAGAAAAAATATTTTAAATGTAAAAAACTAATAAAACATTAATTCTTTACAAAAATATCAATTATATGAAATAAATAATATTTTTGGTATTTTTTGGGAAAATAAAATATTTTAACATTTTTGTGAATTATTAAAAAAAGAATCAACTCTAAATCATTAAAACTCAGAGAGAAATTAATTTTTGAATCAATTAAATAAAATCACAAAATTCAAATATTCAAATTTTGAAAAAAGGCGCCAAGAACACACCAAGAACACGCGCGTGTTCTGGGCTTGGCCAGATTTGCATTTTCCCTCCAAACTCACTGAATACTTGATTATAACATGCAATCCACACATCATTATGCTCGTCTCAACCTCACGATCATGTCTATGTCAATTAATTTCATTTAAATTAAACATATAACAAGAAATCATGAAAAATCCTCAAGAACCCTAATTTATGCATGAAGGGTAGGATTTTTGATACACGATTCAAACAATGCAATTAATTGAGGGAAACATTCCATGCATGATTATGAACATATGGCCAAATTATTGTGCAGCAAAAATTGCATGGATCATAGAGTTAGAAGAGCTCATGCTTACCACTTGCAGCTGGTGATCGTGATTTGTGTTGGAGGTGTTACAGCTTGGTTCCAATGATGTGGATAGCTTCCCTAGGTGCCAAGTGATATGTCTGAGTGCTTGGAATGGATTGAAATGGTTTGGAGTTGAAGATGGCACCTCAACTGTAAAACTGTCAAGAACTTGAGCAATTGGCTGGTGATTTTGTGAAATCTGTGTTCCATATGTTATGTGAGTGTTTGGATCACTTCTATATGATGTATGTGAGGTGTGTGAGTGATTGGTTTGATTGGAAAAGCTCTCAAACTCAAAACCCGATAGTGACTTGCCTTAGAAGGCAAAATTGGAGTGAAAGAAGAAATTTTGAGGAAAGCATATGTTTGATGGCTTTGGTGTACTCAAACTGATCACAATTGAGCTCTATTTATAGTAGAGCAAGTTTGTTTTGGGATCCACAGTGAATGGCAACTGCAGCAGGTGTTTGTTCAATGTTGGCCAATGGAAATCCAAGTCTCCTCTAGCCATTGACTAGAGGTTAGGGCACAGAGCTTTGGTTCCCTTGGTCTTGGATAAGTCTTGACTGATTTCAGATGAGAATGGCTCAGTCCATGCCAACTTGATGCTTCCATTGAATGCTTCAATCCAAATTTGGAGTCTTGTCCCTATTTTGGCCATTCTAGGTTCAACATGCTATTTCTTGTTCCAAAGACTTTGGAGGCTTGGCTCAGTGATTGTCCCCTTTAGATTCAATCCTCAGATGTGTCCAAGTGGATAGAAGCATTTGAATTTGGCTGATCTTGGTAAATCGAGCAAAATTGCAAATTCTGCCTTGCCTTTGACAGATTTCAGCAAGGCAACTTGCCAATGTCATATCTCATGGTGTAAGTTGAATTTGGTAATGTTCTTGACCATTTTGGAAAGTCCTTACATGATACAACAACTGTTTGAACATGTTTGGTTTTGATCTCTTCTGAATCCAAGTGAAAAATCCCCCTACATTTGGCAAAAAGTAAGGCAAAATTTGACTTAGTGAAATTTTCACTAAGTGTTGGAACAAAGTGTTTTCTCTTGATTTTGATCACTCCATAACTCAAAATCCATGAGGAATTTGGACATAGGTCAGTATGGAGCTTTTGTAGAGGGTAATGAGATCTACAAACCAGGCTTTGAATGGGGCACAATGGCCTTGTGATTTAGGAGGTATGGTCCTCCAAAGTTGGTACATTAGTGGCACTTTTTCATGACTTAGAAAAATTTCTAAGTTTTATGGTTACCCCTTTTACAAGTTATCCAACTTTTCTTGATGAATGATGATTCAAATCATACATTAACATCATTTTAGGGTTAAAAATCCATTTTGGTGAAAAATCTCAAAAAGTCAAAGTTGACTTTTGTGCACAGTTGACTTTTTATCAGATGAATTTCAAACTGTGCAATTCTTCATGAAACCATGTCCTTGACCTAAATCAAACTTGATGGACATGTTCCATGGGTGTCATAGGGTATATTGACTCATGTCTTAGGGTTTGGGAGCATGTCCTGGTCAAAACTCAAAGTTACAGTTGACTTTCCTCGCGAAACCCTAATTGGGGTGCAGATGAAATTGAGACTTGTTGCTCAAGCTTCTTGGATTAATCCATTGTTCCAAATGGATCAATATAGTTTATTAGAGACCCTTAAACCCTGTCTTGAGGTCTTGGCTCATGATTTGCCCTAAAAGTCAACTTAGGCGTGAATTAGGTCAAGAAACCCTAAATCCTGATTTTTGATGAATGCATCCCCTGAGGCAAAATTGACTTGATGATTGGGTCCATGAGGTTCCATTGAGTATATTAGGTTATGTTTTGGATCATAGGCTTGTGCCCAGATGAAAATTTTCCATCTGGAGGCCCTGGTCGACCAAAACCCTAATTTGGCGACACTGTCGATCTTGAGAGTTGATCCACCTAGAAGGGAGCATCCTTGTGCTTAATCCTTGAAGTGGGAGTCCTTTTGATCCATTGTGGATGTTTGAGAGGTTAGACAAGTTGAAGATCAAGTCATTCCTTGATTGATCCTTTGTCTAAGCACTTAGAGAGGGCTTGAAACCCTAATTTTGATTGTATTGGATGCTCACCCATCTTTGGGGAGACTGATGAAGTATGATGGTTCCTCCATATTGTGATGATGATTTTCACAATGATGGGAATCTTAGTGGTCAAAATTTGGCGTATGACAAGATCGCCCCCCTTTTCTCTAGCTCCTTCTTGGTAGGTAATCTTTTGATGAATATTCTCCAACCAAATATATGAATCTTAAACTGCACTTTAACTTTCCAAAGCCTCCTTATCTGGTGCGAGAACTCCTCTTTAGGTCCATAATTTTTCTGAATACAAGCCATACCTATATAACAGGATTTAACTGTGAAATTACCCGAGTCGCGTCCCCTTTCCATGAGAAAGTGTCTTCAGACAACTGATTGTAAGAGAAAGGAGATATACAGTTCTTAAAATCCTGCCACCGAGTTCCATTAAGATCAAACTGAAAAAGATCAGAGAAAATCTTACAGTTCCAATTCCACTGCTCTACTGCCCAATTACCATAGTGTAATACCTCCTCCGGTCTAAAACTACTGCTATCAAAAATATCCGAAAATAGAATACGATGAGGTTGAGGATTACACCTGCTGTTATCCCAAAAATTTACCTGGTTACCTTTTCCAATACAGCAGAGAATGTTCCTCCTAAACCAACACTGCAGGTCTTCCCCTTTGTGTTTTAGAGCAAACAAATCTCGCCACCACGTGATGCTTTCTTAAGATTTTGAACAGAATTATGAGAAATCACAACCTGCAACACTTTACCATATCTAAATTCCAGAATATCCCTCCATATCGCCTCCTTGTCGTTGATGAAACGCCATTTCCACTTAGAGAGGAGGGCCTTATTGAGTAATCCTATGTCCTTAACTCCCAACCCACCTTCTTTTTTCGTTTTGCAGACGTTTTTCCAACTAGACCAGAAAATCCCCTTCTTGTCTTTCACTTCTTGCCACAGAAAAGACACTTAAATCGATATGATCTTCTTGGTGACGGCTTTGGGAGCTTTAAAAAGAGACAACATATATAGAGGAACAGAATTTAAGGTTGAGTTGAGTAAAGTTAGTCTACCTCCAATGGACAGAAATCTACCTTTCCAACGCGAGAGTTTGGCCTTCAAGAAATTTATAACTTCGATCAATGATGCCATCCGCCTAGGATTAATCCCCACTTTAACCCCAAGAAACTTGAAAGGAATTTTCTCAGATTTACAACGCAGAAAATCTGCAGCCTCTTCCATAAAACCATCTGCAGTGTTAATCCCGTAGAGATTACTTTTGCCGAAGTTCACTTTTAATCCCGAGACCATTTCATAACCTCTGAATAGCCTTTAAAGCCCACAGATTTTCCTGACAACTCTCCCCCAGAATAATTGTGTCGTCTACGAACTGTAGAACATCATACGAACAGACCTCTCCGCATTTAAAACCTTTGAAAATTCCACACATCTTGGCTTTGTTTACTAAACCAGACAAACCTTATGCAACTAATGCGAAAATGAATGGAGACAAAGGATCTCCTTGACGAATTCCTTTGGACCCTTCGAAGTCCTTGGTGGGACTCCCGTTAACCAGAACAGAAAAGGAACTTCCGAAAACACATGCTTCCATCCACATTCTCCATCTTGAACCAAACCCAAACCTTTTGAATAAATATCTGAGGTAATTCCATGACACGCAATTGAAGGCTTTTTGGAAATCCACTTTCAGAATCAAACAATCTTTGTCGAATCTTGAGGCATAGTCAATCACCTCGTTCACAACCACAATACCATCAAAAATTTGACGACCCATAATGAATGTTGTTTGGGTGGCAGATATCAACTTACCAATCACCATTTTTAGTCTACTCGCCAGAATTTTGGAAAGGATCTTGTAAACACTTGAAATTAAGCATATGGGACGGTATTCCCCCAACTGTTGAGGGAAATCTACCTTGGGGAAAATAGAGATGAAAGCTGCTGTCATGGCTTTGGGGAGCTTACCTTTCACGTGGAATTCTTTTAGAAAATCTAGCATATCAGACTTTAGGTAATCCCATCCATGTTTGAAAATATTGAGCGAGAATCCGTCCGGTCCGGGCGTTTTATCTCCATCACAGTCCCAAATTGCCTCTTTAAGTTCTTCTTCAGTAAACGAATTCTCCAGCAACCTGTTATCTTCAGACGAAAGCTAACAGAAATCAACACCACTTAAAACAGGCCTATTGAGGACCTGTTCTCTGCAACTGTTAGAAAAGAAGTTGTGAATGTGTTCCTTAATTCCAGCCACAGTCTCCACTCTACCTGCTTCCGAATTGATAAAGGTTATGTTGTTCTTAGACTTTCTCACCGTCAGGATTCTATGAAAAAATCGCGAGTTCGCGTCTCCTTCCTTTAACCATTTGATTATAGATTTCTGACGAAGAATACTTTCTTTTCTGCACAGCAAACCCCAGAACGAGTTAGTGAGATCCTTGTGATTCACCATAACCTCAAGGTTATTGACTCATTCACCCCTAGTCCATTTCTCTTCCATGTCATTGAAATCCGAAACAATTTTTTCTATGTTTAAGTCCACCCATCCGAAAACCTCCTTATTCCACCATCTTAACCGCTCTTTCAAAAACTTAAGTTTCTCTTTAAGAATAAAACTCATTTTACCTCCAACCTTAATACTTATCCATTCTTTTTCCAGAAATCCCTTAAAACCAACATGATCAAACCAACCTCGAATAAATATAAAGGGCTTAGGCCCCCAATCCAGCTTTTCACATTTCGCCCATACCGGACAATGATCTGAGATGTCCCTCTGTCCTGTTGCTAGACCTGAGATGTTCCATTCTTGAATAAAAAAAATGAAAAAAGAATTCTGTCTAATCTACTACTAACACTCCCATCAGCCCTCCTCCAAGTGTGACAGTTACCAATAATCGATGGTTCTACTAACTCCAATAAATCCAAAATTTCAGAGAAATCCTCCATCTCCTTCGAACTACTCGAGCCAGAACTGTTACTCCTTTCACTAGAATTCTTAACTGCGTTAAAGTCACCTCTGATACACCAAGCCCCCCTCTCAAACATAGACTTCTTATCCAGCAATTCACTCCAACATTTACGTTTGAGAACAGAAGAGCAAGAAGAATACACGTTGACGAAATAACATAACATGTTTGAACATAGAGCACATAAACCAACAAAGCCTTCTCCTTTAAAACTATACAGAGGGGTTAAAAATTCAGTCCTCCAAATAATCAACATACCTCCCGATTGACCTACTGAATCTTTGACCATCCAATTGCAGTCTTTATCCCCCCAAATGTTCTGAGCAGCAATATCGTTCATCCTTTGCATTTTTGTCTCTTGTATAAAACATACGTCTGGGTTTCCTTTACGCAGAATTTCTTTAATCTTTCTTCTCTTTAATGAGCTGCCACATCCTCTGATGTTGAAAGATACAATAATCATCATAAACTTCTGAATTTTGACGCCCTCTTAACCTTTTCCAATTTATCCCTCTTTTCCATCTCTCTGATCTGATCCTTGTAGACTTCCTCATCTTCTTCTCCTACAATGCCAAGCTCCTTAATTGTCCCCCAAAGTTTACCCACGTCGGATTCATCTTCATTAGCTAAAAATCTCAGGTTTCCACGCCTTACATCAGAATCGGACATTTCGTAGCAACAAAGAATAGAACCTCCCGAGAAAGCTTCGATATTATCGTCAGAACTAGCAGAAAGAATCTTGGAAACGCCTGGAAGAGACACAACCATCGGGACCTCTTGAGTTTGATTTGAATTAGACTGGATAGCGATAAGGGAGCAGAATCTCTTTTTCTTCTTCTTGGAACGAACACCTCTTTTAATAATTTCTTTGAATTTACCTCTGGGCCTCTGTGCTTGGCCCTTCCAGTTTTTTTTATCTTTTTTATCTTTTTGAGACCTGGCTTGTATTGGGCTTTAAAGCCCTCTTTCTTCCAACAAATTAGGTCCAATTTAGAATGGGCCTGATCCACCGCCTCTTCTAACAAAGCAGGTTGCTTACTAGATGCAGTGTCAAAAATTTCTAATAACACAAGAGTAGATCTTCTGAACGTTCTGTCTATCAACCCCCTATCTAGAGACCTACAAATGACATGACCTTTGTCAAACATAGAACGAAAGCGTTGATGTTACCCTTCCCTGATAAAACCTTCCCTTAAGTCTTCATTAACCTTCGAACCCACGAAAAGGACACCACCTTTAATACCTGGCACTTTTTCAGAAAGTCTACTTTTGGACCTATCTGCCAGAGAACACCCTATCGCCTCTGTATATGCGCTTGTATCAGACTTGGAACTCTCCCTAGCCACCAGACTATCCCAATCACCGAAATTGATTGCGACCGCCGATACAACCTCCTCCCTAATATCATATATCTTCTTATCAGAATAACTTCCCTCCAAAGGCACTGAAAAATCCTCCAACTTCTTGATTTGGAACTCTACCCCATTGATAAGAATACGAAAAATTTCACTGATAATAAAGGCCCAACTTGACCTGACCTTAAACCTAGCAACTTCGAATTTCTTCGGATTAAGTGTTTCAGGGTCAGTTCCAACATAAGTCCCAAAGGGTTTGCATAGAAAATTGAAGAAGCTCGGGTTCCATGCAAAGCAAGGGATCCCGTAGCACCTGAACCAAATGATTCTCTCTTTATCAACCACTTCCTCCTTCCATGGTCTGATGACTTTGAACCATTTTTTCAGCTGCTCTTCCTCTTCTTCCACTAGGACTTTAACCGCCCATCCTCTCGAATCCTCATGGAGACATAGATTAGCCCCTAAGGGAGTTACTATGAGCATTGAGATATTGAGTTGAACCTTGTAAGAATCGCCTGGGTTCCACACCTCCCCGATGTATGCATTTTGAAACCTCCTTAACTCTTCCTCCCCTATCTCATACGACCTAGCTTTGCTGATGACAGTAGGAAAACACGGTTGATCAACCTTGTCTCCTTGGACCACCTGAGCAAAAGAGAGATCTCTAGAAATGGCTTTGTGAGAATCTCTTTTTGTCTGAATGTTCTCCTTCTCTCTAAACGACTTCCTCTTGATGTAATGCCCCGATTTGTTTGATTGTATTTATTTATTTCATTTATGTGAATTTTGGAAAATGTGTGAATTTATTGTGTGTTAACCGCTAATTGAGCTATTTGGGTAATTTCTCTGATAGATAAAATAATTGTATTAAATTATTATTTCTTTTCAACTTTTATTTCCCGAAATATATTTCATCGGTATGTTTATGTTTTATAGCATTTTGAGAGCGTTTGCGGGGTATTTGAGAGTAGGGGCATTTTAGTCATTTTATATTATATTTTTATGACTTGGAAAGAAAAAGAAGTAGAAATAGAAAGGAGAGAAAAATAGAGAGAAAGAAATAGGAAGAGGAAAAAGAGAAGAAGGAAAAAAGAGGAGAAGAGAAAAAGAGAGAAATTGGGAGAAAAGCTTGGAAATCATCAAAACAACTTCTAGGAATCGATTAAATCGGGTAAGGGTGCGAAACTCGATTATTGTATACTTGCATATGATTATGTATGTGTATTTGTGGTTGTTTTTGGATTGAATTGGAAGAAAATTTAGTAAAACATATATTTTGTAAAATTGATTAGAAATTGATTAAATGCGTTGGAAATCATGTTTTTAGTGTTCATAGTAGTTGGTACATGATAGATACTTGTTGTTGGACATTGTATTGGTAATTTTCTGATGTGTAGGTGAAATTTAGGGTAATTTTGGTTGGAACTCGTAAAACAAATTTTCTGCAGAATTTTTCTGGTTTTTCCAGGTCATACGCATATGGGGCATGTTCATACGCGTATGGACCTTGGCAATACGCATATCGTGGGCGAGCCATGGGCCAATACGCGTATAAGATGTTATTTCACTCGGCCATCTGCCCATTTGCGTATGGTACGCGTATCACTTCAGGGCATTACGCGTATGAGGGGATGCAATACGCGTATGGTGTTCAAAATGGGAATTTTGGGAAGAAAATGGTTATGCCCATACGCGTATGGCCTTGGGCAATACGCGTATGGCATGGCGAGGATTTTGGACAATACGCGTATGGCTCAGGGCAATACGCGTATGGCCAGGAGAATGGTAAAATGGGACTTTTCAAAATATAGTTTTCATTTTCTTCCGTAACTTTTGTTCCGATTATCCGATTTTTACATTCTTGGTATCGTTGGAAATCTATTGAGGTGTACTACGTGATTATGATGATTTGGAAATTGTTAGCCGATTAAATTATGTCGGGAATTTGGAATAGTGTCGTTTTGTCGACTTTGGTCGTTGTAATTGTCTGTAATTGATGTGTTCCATGCAATGTGCTTTTGATTGGATATTATATGACTTATGTGATGTTATATGAGGTGAATGCATGTGATGACATGTTGTGGTGATGAATTGTGGCTGAAAGGCAAATCAATGCAATGTGTTGTATTTGGTTATATATGCATGTTTATGGTTGCATATATGTGTGAAGATGCATTGGTTGTCATGAGTTCTTGTATGCTAAGCATCATGATATGCATTCTTGTGACGTCCTGAGTGACGGTTCGATTCCAGAGGGAATCTTCTATAACGTCATGTGCCTAGGTGGGGATCTAAAGCGACGGTTATAGATGATCGTGTGCCCAGGTGGGGACCTAAAGCGATCGGATCGTGTGCCCAGGTGGGGACCTAAAGCGATCGGATTGTGTGCCCATGTGTGGACCTAAAGGAATCCATAAACGTCGTGTGCCCATGTGGGGACCTAAAGCGACGGGTGAACATCGTAGGCCCGACGGGGTGTTAGTTGAGTGACCCTCAGTAACGAGCTATGGTTCCAATAGTTCCTGAGTGAACAGGTGATGAGATTTGATGAAGTCGGTACCGCATGTGCATTTGCATAGAGTCGTTGTGTCGGTCTCTTTGCATCTGCATGGGTTATGATTGCATTGTTTATATGTGAAACATCATGATTTGGTTGATTAGGAGTGAGACATTGTGATATGCATCTGTGATAAATGTATTGTGCATGATTAATATGCAATTGGGAATGGAGTAATTACGTGATTGAGCTTGTGATAACATTCGTGAATTGATGTGCATTCACGTTAAAGGCATTGAGTTATGAATGATATATTTTGTGTATAAACATATGCATTATGTGTGAATATGTGATGGTGTGAGTATAATCTATATATGCTTTATGTGTTGGCATGTGATAATTGTGGTGAGAATACTTGATATGTGTACTTTTATGTCGATATACATAATTATATGCATTTATATTATAATTGTGTTTCTCACCCTTCTGCTGTGGTTTAATGCTCTATGAGGCATTGCAGATTAGATGCTTGAGGTCTTTTGTGAAGCTTAGGTCTTCATTCTTTTGTCGGTCGGCTCTGATATGTGACACCGGGTAGTCGGGAGATCGATTAGGATTATTTTGTGATGTTGTGTATATGCATCTTTGTCCTTTGTAGTTTTATATATATACATGATTCTGTTGATAACAGATAAACCTTTATGTGATATGTATATAGGATATTTAGTTTTAGATTTTTCGCTTTTATTCTAAAATCTGAATTGTGGGTGTAAGGAACTGAGTTCCTCTGTTGATTGCTACCCCACTGTTGCATATCTTTATGAGCAGGTGTTGTATGTTTTGTTTCATTGTAATGTGATGCTCCCTGTTTATGCCGTGTTTTTAATTATACTCTGATGAGATTTTGAATTTTCTTTTACTGTTTTTATAGCTTTGGGTTATAGTAAAGGGGTGTTACATTAAGTGGTATCAGAGCCAGTCCGTGTCAGGTTGTGTCAGTCTTTGTTGCCCTTGTGGTTCGGTGAGCTGTTTGTTTAACCATAGTTGATGTTATTGGAAATGAACAGAATATGGCTGGAAGGAACGATGCTGCTTTAGCTGCTGCGATGCAAGCTATGGCTCGGGCTGTGCAGGGTGCACCGAATGCTGTTAGTAATGCTGAGTTCAGGAAGAATCAACCGCCTGTCTTCAAAGGCAAATATGATCCTGATGGTGCACAGATTTGGCTGAAAGAGATTGAAAGGATTTTCTGGGTGATGGATTGTGATGAGGATCAGAAGGTGAGACTGGGTACTCACATGTTACTAGAAGAAGATGATGATTGGTGGGTTGGTACTCGTAATGTGTTGGAAGCTGCAGAGGAGGGAGAGATCACTTGGGAAGTGTTTAGTAGGGAGTTTCTGAGGAAGTATTTTCCCGAGGATGTTAGAGGAAAGAAAGAGATAGATTTTTTGGAATTGAAACAAGGTAGTATGTCTATTGTTGACTATACTGCTAAGTTTGTTGAACTAGTGCAGTTCTATCCACATTATGCGGAAGCGACTGCGGAGTTTTCTACGTGTGTTAAGTATGAAAGTGGGTTGCGTCAAGAGATTAAGCAAGTCGTTGGTTATCAGAGGATTCGAAGGTTTACAGATTTGGTGGGTTGTTGTAGGATTTTTGAAGAAGACAGTAAGGCTCGTTCTACTCATTACAAGAGTTTGAGTGACAGGAAAGGGAAGCAACAGTTCTGTGGTGGGCCGTATGTGACACCAGCGGATAAAGGTAAACAAAGGGGTACTTTTGATCTAAGGTCAGGGGGAGACGGTATGTCTAATTCTCTGAGGTGATTTAGGTGTGGTGAGTGGGGACACCGTCAGTCCGAGTATAGGAAGAATTCGGATAAGTGTTCTGATTGTGGAGGTGTAGGGCATGTAGCAGCTGAGTGCAAGAGGAAGAATGTGGTCAAGTGCTTTAACTATGGTGAGATAGGTCATATTAGTACGAGGTGTACAAAACCAAAGTAAGCTTAGGCTGGTGGAGAGGTCTTTGCAATGGCAAGGACTGAGACTTCTAGTGCGGATCATTTGATTAAAGGTACTTGTTTTATTATAGTACGCCTTTATTTTGCTATTGTTGGTACTGGAACGACTCATTCGTTTAGTTCGTATGAGTGCGCGAAGCATTTGAATTTGTTGTTGTCTTCTTGGGGTGGTTAGATGGTTATCGATACTTCTGTTTAGGGGTCGGTAATTACTTCTTTGGTTTATTTAATTTGTTCTTTGACCATTTATGGTAAAGACTTGTGATGGTTTTGGTGTTTTCAGTTAGAGTGGTTGGAATGAGATAAGTGGGGGAGAAGCTAGAACTTCTCCAAGTTGCTTTGGTTGTGGAGCGCTGGCTCAGTGTGTTGTGAATTGCAAGATTATAAGTGTGGTTCCCGGTTCAAGACGGGACGCAGAAGTAAGGTTTACGTCAACTAAGGATTTGTGCCTTAGGTAGTTTTGTGCATATGATGTAAGGAATGCTATTATAGTTTGGTGGAGATGGTTTGTACCCCATCATGGTTGTCGGCTATCTATTGACAAATTGAGGAACTGATCACCCTTAATCTCTTGTTGATAGCAGACAGGAATTATGTTGGATGGAATGGATGTGTCTTTCAGGCTTTGATAGTGGTGCGGAATGGATTACTTGAAATTTAAGGAAATGATTGCGGATTATTTTGTAAAGTTGAGGAAGATTTCATATCTGACGGTGAGGCGGAATCAAGACTTTTGGTACGATGGTTAAGTTGGGAAGTCATTGAGATTAAGTGTTCACTTTCAGGATTAGGTAACTGGAATGGTTTGGCTGAGTTTGATCAAAATTACAATCGTTGGAATGTCTAATAAGAGTGGTAATTTGTTTGCGTTGAGACTTTGATCGACTTTGTGTGACAGGTTATATTTGTTATCATCGGAAGTAGATGCAGTTCTACAAGAGAGGCTCTGAAGTTGGTTAAGGAGATTAGAATCTTTTTGGGCATTAGTTGGTTGTTACTGCAGGCTATGGAGGACTTTGTTCAGTTCGTACTTCTGGTATCTCAGTTGACTTGCACAAGGTAAGTCGTTTATTTGGGATGTTCATTGTGAGGAAAGTTGCAGAGAGCGGAAGTAGAATTTGTCTACGGCTTCAGTTTTAATTCTGTGAGATCCTGATAAACCGTTGTGAGGTGTTGTGATGTGTCCTTGACGAGTTTAGTCATGGTGTTAATTTAAGGGGGTAAAGTCGTGGCTTATGATTACGACAATGGAGTATTCATAAAAGGATCTATACTATTCAGGATTTGGGATTAGTCGCGGTTGTATTGTGTTGGAAAATTTGGAGGAATTTTCTTTAAGGTTCTAGGTTCGAAGTGTTTGGTAATCACAAGAGTTTAGAGTGCTTGTTTGGTATGAAGGAATAGAGTATGAGACAACGAGGAAGGTTGGAATTCGGGACGAGTTATGAATTTGGCTTGGATTATCCTTCGGAAAAAGCTAAGGTTGTGCCTGATGAGTTAAGTCAAAAGTTTTGATACATGGGTGCTTTGATGGTCAGAGAATTAAAAATTAGTTGAGCAGCTCCGAGACTTGTGTCTGGTGTGTGAGTTAACACAGGAGAGTGTGAGGTTGGAAGTATTAAAGTGAACAGTGATTTTTGGCGAATATGAGGAAGAGTTAGACTTTGGATGTGAAGTTGATAGTTTTGATGGTTACGAGTAATCAGAGTGTGCAACGGAAGCGTGAGGTGGCATAATTCATATATGAGTGTGTGTCTTGTAAGAGTTCGTAGGTTGAATGTTAGAAATATGTAAGAATGATGAGACCATTGGACGTTTCCGAATGTAAGGGTTAAGTGGAAGGTGTGAATATTAGTTATGGATTACTATGTAGATGGATGTTGATTTTATGTGCGATTGAGGAATCGTAGTATTATTGTAATATTGTTGTGTGACAAGGACGTTGGTATTGTGGTTATGAAGAGGTTGTTGGAATGTTGTTAAGTCGTGGGACTTAGGTTCTTGCCTTCGTTGTTGCCTCGTTTCCATGGTGATGGTAACGCTCTTGTTGTGTTTCGGTTCCTGAGTGAACCTGTGTGTTCGTAACTTGTGTATTCTTTGCGTAGTGAGTTGGTCGTCAAGTGCATTGTATGGGCTTTGCATCTTGTCGTTATAGTTATCGTCGTTGTCGTGTCGTTGTTATATCTGCTGTTAGCAAGGTGGTTTGTCCATTTGTGTTATTCGTGGAGTGCCTTTTGGTAGGCCTGATAGTTGTTGGTCGGTTGCGAGAGCCGTGTTCGGAGTTGTTGGAATTAGTTATATTTTCGAGGACGAAAATTTCTAAGTGGGGGAGAGTTGTAACACCCCGATTTGTTTGATTGTATTTATTTATTGCATTTATGTGAATTTTGGAAAATGTGTGAATTTATTGTGTGTTAACCGCTAATTGAGCTATTTGGGTAATTTCTCTGATAGATAAAATAATTGTATTAAATTATTATTTCTTTTCAACTTTTATTTCCCGAAATATATTTCATCGGTATGTTTATGTTTTATAGCATTTTGAGAGCGTTTGCGGGGTATTTGAGAGTAGGGGCATTTTAGTCATTTTATATTATATTTTTATGACTTGGAAAGAAAAAGAAGTAGAAATAGAAAGGAGAGAAAATAGAGAGAAAGAAATAGGAAGAGGAAAAAGAGAAGAAGGAAAAAAGAGGAGAAGAGAAAAAGAGAGAAATTGGGAGAAAAGCTTGGAAATCATCAAAACAACTTCTAGGAATCGATTAAATCGGGTAAGGGTGCGAAACTCGATTATTGTATACTTGCATATGATTATGTATGTGTATTTGTGGATGTTTTTGGATTGAATTGGAAGAAAATTTAGTAAAACATATATTTTGTAAAATTGATTAGAAATTGATTAAATGCGTTAGAAATCATGTTTTTAGTGTTCATAGTAGTTGGTACATGATAGATACTTGTTGTTGGACATTGTATTGGTAATTTTCTGATGTGTAGGTGAAATTTGGGGTAATTATGGTTGGAACACGTAGAACAAATTTTCTGCAGAATTTTTCTGGTTTTTCCAGGTCATACGCGTATGGACCTTGGCAATACGCGTATCGTGGGCGAGCCATGGGCCAATACGCATATGAGATGTTATTTCACTCGGCTATCTGCCCATTTGCGTATGGTACGCGTATCACTTCAGGGCATTACGCGTATGAGGGGATGCAATACGCTTATGGTGTTCAAAATGGGAATTTTGGGAAGAAAATGGTTTTGCCCATACGTGTATGGCCTTGGGCAATACGCGTATGGCATGGCGAGGATTTTGGGCAATACGCGTATGGCTCAGGGCAATACGCGTATGACCAGGAGAATGGTAAAATGGGACTTTTCAAAATATCGTTTTCGTTTTCTTCCGTAACTTTTGTTTCGATTATCCGATTTTTACATTCTTGGTATCGTTGGAAAGCTATTGAGCTGTACTACGTGATTATGATGATTTGGAAATTGTTAGCCGATTAAATTATGTCGGGAATTTGGAATAGTGTCATTTTGTCGACTTTGGTTGTTGTAATTGTGTGTAATTGATGTGTTCCATGCAATGTGCTTTTGATTGGATATTGTATGACTTGTGTGATGTTATATGAGGTGAATGCATGTGATGACATGTTGTGGTGATGAATTGTGGCTGAAAGGCAAATAAATGCAATGTGTTGTATTTGGTTATATATGCATGTTTATGGTTGCATATATGTGTGAAGATGCATTGGTTGTCATGAGTTCTTGTATGCTGAGCATCATGATATGCATTCTTGGGACGTCCTGAGTGACGGTTCGATTCCAGAGGGAATCTGCTACAACGTCGTGTGCCCAGGTGGGGACCTAAAGCGATGGTTATAGATAATCGTGTGCCCAGGTGGGGACCTAAAGCGATCGAATCGTGTGCCCAGGTGGGGACCTAAAGCGATCGGATTGTGTGCCCATGTGTGGACCTAAAGCAATCCATAAACATCGTGTGCCCATGTGGGGACCTAAAGCGACGGGTGAACATCGTAGGCCCGACGGGGTGTTACTTGAGCGACCCTCAGTAACGAGCGATGGTTCCAATAGTTCCTGAGTGAACTGGTGATGAGATTTAATGAAGTCGGTACCGCATGTGCATTTGCGTAGAGTCGTTGTGTCAGTCTCTTTGCATCTGCATGGGTTATGATTGCATTGTTTATATGTGAAACATCATGATTTGGTTGATTAGGAGTGAGACATTGTGATATGCATCTGTGATAAATGTATTGTGCATGATTAATATGCAATTGGGAATGGAGTAATTACGTGATTGAGCTTGTGATAACATTCGTGAATTGATGTGCATTCGCGTTAAAGGCATTGAGTTATGAATGATATGTTTTGTGTATAAACATATGCATTATGTGTGAATATGTGATGGTGTGAGTATAATCTATATATGCTTTATGTGTTGGCATGTGATAATTGTTGTGAGAATACTTGATATGTGTACTTTTATGTCGATATACATAATTGTATGCATTTATATTATAATTGTGTTTCTCACCCTTCTGCTGTGGTTTAATGCTCTATGAGGCATTGCAGATTAGGTGCTTGAGGTCTTTTGTGAAGCTTAGGTCTTCATTCTTTTGTCGGTCGGCTCTGATATGTGACACCGGGTAATCGGGAGATCGATTAGGATTATTTTGTGATGTTGTGTATATGCATCTTTGACCTTTGTAGTTGTATATATATACATGATTCTGTTGATAACAGATAAACCTTTATGTGATATGTATATAGGATATTCAGTTTTAGATTTTCCGCTTTTATTCTAAAATCTGAATTGTGGGTGTAAGGAACTGAGTTCCTCTGTTGATTGCTACCCCACTGTTGCATATCTTTATGAGCAGGTGTTATATGTTTTGTTTCATTGTAATGTGATGCTCCCTGTCTATGCCGTGTTTTTAATTATACTCTGATGAAATTTTGAATTTTCTTTTACTGTTTTTATAGCTTTGGGGTATAGTAAAAGGGTGTTACACTTGACGTAGTTGTTCATTTCTCTGGCTGCTGTTGGGTCCGTCTTCTTCATTACCTTACCCGAATTCCTTTGAAACTTGGGGATGTTAGCAAACAACTTCTTATTGTCAAAGAAAATGTTGTCCAGTTTGGTAGCCAGGGTTCTTTCTTCCATCACGTTACAAAATCTCGCGAAGCCATATCTCCTGTCTGTCTTGTCCCTCCTAGCGGGAATGTAAACCTCCGGCACCTCGCCATATTCCTCAAACTTTTCGAAAAGATCCTTCGCCTTAAATCTCTCTGGAAATTCAGTGATAAAAACCGTTACGATTGATTTAGAGTTCCCATCTTCGACTCTATCTTTAGAACCTTCCGTTTCCTTATTCCAACAGTATACTAGTTTGCTGAAGCTTCCTCCCTTGGCCCTTTTTGCGGAACGGTTCTGGACTTGAGTCCATTCTCCCGTAGTTTGCTGAAGCTTCGTCCCTTGGCTCTTTTTACGGAACGGTTCTGGACTTGAGTCCATTCTCCCGGCATGTCTGCTTGTTGCTTTCTATTTCATCTTGAGTTGAAAATGGATTTAAAAAGTCTTGATTATTAGAAAATCAACAGTTCTTTCATTAACGTATCAAAGTAACAGTTATTCATTTATGTTTTGGGATTTTCCCAACCATCATTTGACTATAAGGTTACATCTTGTTTGTAGCACATGGTTTTGATAATGTTTATATGCCCTATGATCGTGACAAGAAAGTTGACTAAGGTAGCCATGCTATATGAAATTATACTTCCTGCATATATGCGGTCTACACTTGAAAGGGACAACAATATGTGAGCCCTTAGATTGCAACAATCAAAGTGATTGGATGTGCCCTCAAAATTTGAAAGGAAGAAGGATTGCCACATCTTGTAACATTTGCTAATTGTGTTGAAGGATCTAATGGCTCAGATTCTCTTGATCTAATGGTTACAATTTGTTGTATTTTTACATATTGCAATTATTGTATAAATAGCCATTAGTGCCACTTGTAATCTTTATCCAAAATGAAATAAGAATAGCCAATATATTTTGAGATCAAATCTTATCTTTTCTCTATTATCTTTCTGTTACAGTCAGTTACTTTTCTGTTACTTCTTCTTCTTCATTATCAAAGCTTTCGGTTATGGCTTCCATGAGCATAATCTTAACATGGTATCATTGAGCCTGTACATCCATGGCTCCTCCTCCCCGTAACAACGCTTCCGCCTCCAATTCCTCCAATCCCATTCTTGATCCTACAAGCCCCTATTATGTACATCCAAGCGATGGTCCGTCTTCAATTTCTATCACTCCGGTTCTCAATGGTTCCAATTACCATAGCTGGGCAAGATCGATGCGTAGAGCCCTCGGAGGTAAGATGAAATTTGATTTTGTTGACGACACGATTCAAGTCCCTACCGATTCATTTGATCCATCTTTTCGTGCGTGGACTCGTTGCAATATGTTGGTACATTCTTGGATCATGCGTTCTGTATCAGATTCCATAGGGCAATCAATCGTGTTCATGGAAAACGCCATTGATGTTTGGAATGATTTGAAAGAACGCTTTGTACAAGGTGATTTAGTTCGGATTTCAGAATTGCAGCAAGAAATTTACACCTTGAAGCAAGATAACTGTACGGTAACAGATTTCTTTTCTCAACTCAAGATACTTTGGGAGGAATTAGAATTGTACATGCCCATTCCTTAGTGTACTTGTAGAATTCGTTGTTCTTGCGAAGCCATGCGCAGTGCTAGGAATAATCATAATTTGTTACATGTTATACGATTTTTAACTGGTTTGAATGATGATTACAATGTAGTGAAATCACAAATCTTGCTTCTTGATCCATTACCTCCGTTGAACAAGATTTTTTCAATGGTTATTCAACATGAACGTCATGTTTCGGATCTCCAACCTCTGTCTGTTGCACCAGATGATGACCCCAAGGCATTGATTAATGCTACTGATAGCAGAAAACCACCATTCAAGAAGCATGGGCAAAGAATCTGTACCTTTTGTGGAAAATCTGGTCATACCATCGACACATGTTATCGAAAACATGGTGTCCCTCCTCATTTGCAGAGCAATACTAATTCCAATGCACACAATTCAACTGCTGAACCATCTGTTGATAATCCTAGTGCAGAAATTCCTTGTGATGTTGATTCTCAGTCCCCACCACAACTTATAACTGAGCAATATCAAACATTGATGACTATCCTTCAAGGATCTAGTGGCAACAAACAATCAAGCTCTTCAAACCAGGTGAAAATATTACATTCAGCTGCCAATACAGGTAACATAACAACTTCATCCTGTTTAAACAATTCTAGTTTGAGTCCTTGGATTATAGATTCTGGAGCTAGTGACCATATTTGTGGTAATTATCATTGGTTCAACTCTTTACATGACATAAAGCCAGTTAATATCAGATTGCCTAATGGTAATTTTGCCATAGCTAATCAAATGGGTACCATCAGTTTTACTCCTCATTTTGCTATTAAACATGTTTTGTATGTTCCTCAATTCTCCCTGAATTTAATCTCTGTGTCAAAGCTTTGCCTTGAGTTACCTTGTATTGTAAATTTCACCAATTCCAAGTGTTTTCTTCAGGATCCTCAGTCACTGAAGATGATTGGTTCGGCTGATTTCATTGAAGGCTTGTACTACCTTAATCTGCAAAATGAGAAGATATCCTCTAGACCTGGTATTTCTGTTTCACATACCATTACCATACCTGACCAAGCCTTGTGGCACTTTAGACTAGGCCACCTTTCTAGCTCTAGAATGAATTTACTTCAATCTGATTTTCCTTTTATTGTTGTTGATCCAAAGGGAACATGTGATATATGTCATTTAGCTAAACATAGAAATTTACCATATCAAAGAAGTTTTAATAAAGCTCATAATGCTTTTGATTTGATACATTTTGATATATGGGGACCTCTTTCTATAAAGTCCATTCATGGTTTTTCTTATTTTCTCACTGCTGTTGATGACCATAGTAGATATACTTGGTTAACTCTTATGAAATCTAAATCAGAAGTTAGACAACACATAATGAACTTTGTAAATTTGATACACACATAACACAATACCATGGTCAAAATCATTAGGACTGACAATGGTCAAGAGTTTTTTATGCCACAATTTTATGCTTCCAAGGGAATCATACACCAAACTAGTTGCGTTGAATCTCCACAATTTTATGCTTCCAAGGGAATCATACACCAAACTCGTAGGTAATCGTAGTGTATGACGAGAGCTTCAGAACTATTCCGCAACAGGAGGGACCGATTAGGATGATTCTCTCTGTAACTGCAGTCACTACAACGTCTGCTGCATCCTTCACCCGGTACCGTTCCTATTTTCCATTACTTCTTACATATACATTTAACTGATACTCTTAATTTAGAAAGTATCACATGTTTGTAATGTTTATCAAATTGTTTATGTTGATTGAAAATTGATACCGTGAATTAGGATTCTGTTGTGGTTATTATTGGTATCGTGAAATTTGATCAACTGAAATCCTGTTTGTTAGGAGCGTGCATCTGATAGATTTGATGCGAGGTTTCGCCGGTCTCTGTTTCATGATAACTTTGATTCTGGAGATTAGATTTCACCTTTATATTAATCATTGCATTTAAAGATCTTATTAGTGGAAGAGCGAGACCGGATTCTAGTGTATTAGATCCTTGTAGCAAAAGTATTTTCGATAGTATAGTCAGGATGCATATTCCACACGGCGATGATACCGTCACTCTGACCTTGTTGCCGATGTTACAACAATGTCCGCGTAACCTCCACCTCACAGGGACTGATAATAAAGTGTATGGCGAATCCAAAGAAAGTTAAAATGGTTGCTAAAGAAATTAGGAGAGAACTTTATGAGATGCTTATCACAGATAATGTCTTGCATTTTGCTATTCTTCCAGAAGCTTCCTTCGGTGCCGAAACTTACCTCTCGTCTGTCACCACTATCACTGATGTCGAAATCACCGCCGATTTGCAGGTTTCACTCTATCTCATTTTATCATTTACTCATTTTTGCTAAATTCATGAACAATTATTTTTTATTTTTTCTATATAGAACTAGATTAGGGACGTTATTATCATTATATTATAATTATGTCAAATTCATGGATTTAAGTGCTAGGAACTGAATTGAATTTATTGACTATGTGGCTACGTTGCTTTTTCGTTTTCTTATCTGTTCTAATTGGAATGTTGTGAACCTTATTTAGTTTCATGACCGTGATGTATTTATGTGGCTGTGGTATATTGCTATGTGATTTTTTTAACTCAATAACTTTAGTGGAGGTAGTTAAGGTGTATATATTGGTTTTCGAGATGAAAGAGGGAAGCAAGTAGCCATGGCGGGGTCGAAGTCAAAGGCTAAATATGTTTGAAGTGAGTTGGGGAAGCGTATGAAGTGGCGGTTAATACCTGAGATACGCTTTTTTGAAGATGAATCGGTTAAAAGAGGAAGTAAGGTAAGAATCATTATATTTAGTGTTTGTTTTTACGGTTATACATATTACATGTATGTGTATGCAATACATACAATTGAAAGTTTGTATTGTTCCCACTTTGTCTGTCTTTACTGTATCTCAGTTTCTTCTCTATTGACAATCCCATTTTCCTCCTGACTTCTATTAGCGTTGCATGATTCTGGGTCAACATTCCAATACCTAATGGGTGTGGTCTTAGAGTTTGAAGTGGTTTGTTGCTTGCCTTTTTCTTATGATTGCTAATTTCATCTGGATTTTATAATTTATGAGGGCCAACTAGAATAGGCTAAACCTGAATGTTGTTGTTATTACCACAGTATCGTACATTACTTTGTTTTGCTACTGCACTCCCAACTCATTACTTAAGATTTATATTTTATTGCAATGACAGTCATATCCTTGGTACAAAAGTCGCTCTCTCTGTAACCATCCATCACTATAAACTATTATATCTAGTGTCATTGACCAACTTGCCCAAAAGCTTAAGTTGTTTAGTGATAGCACTCACAAATGATTTTATATCTCTAATTTGCTATCTTGTGAATAAACCTTTAAGCTTGCAAGTGGGACAATAAATTCACCTAATAATGACATTTCCTTTGTTTTATTATGTTAACTTTCGGTAGCTCCTGTTTGGTAGCTCCTATTCAAGGTAAACATGTAATAAAACAAAAACATTGTATGAATATTGGATAAGAGTTAGTTAGTACCAGTACTATATAGAAGAAAATTTAGTAAGTTAAATAAGTATTTTATTTTTCCCAACTTAGTAGCATTACAAATCCAGTTGTAATATTGGCATCCAATTCAACATAGCCATTTAGATAATACTACCAAACTATACTTTTGACTTTTGCATCATTTGTAGTGAACCTTAGCACAGTTGTGCTATATAATAATTTGACATAGATTAGAAATATAAAGAGGTATTTATTATTATACTCAATTTAATATGACATAAATACATATTGGTACCGGCCAGGGACAGACAACTCTCGCCACAAGACAGTTTAACTATATTAGTAACACACTCACATCTTCACAACAATGTGTCTTTGTATTCTCTCATTCAACTAGACAATGTGTGAAGCTATAAAATGCAGAGTTATTAATAGCGGAGCGGCCGATCCCAAAAATAAGATAGCGGGATAAGTTTTGTTGACCTTTTAGAATTGACTATTTTTTGGACTACATATATAAATAATCTATACAAATAAATTATTTTGGGTGAACAATTAAAAAAAATATTAAATTAGCACACAAAAGTTTTATAAAAATAAAATTAAAAAAATAAAATAGATTAAACACTTAATTATTTCTTCTGATATATTTATTATTATTTTTATTATTAAATGTTATTGTTTTTATTAAATTTTACTAACACATTCTAACTTTGGACATTAATTCTTTTGAAACTGTATGGTTCTGTATAGTAGGTCAAATGACTTTTATTTACTTTAGCAATTGTATGATTGAATATATGTATAAAAGTGCATATATTCAATAATGGCGAGGATATAAGTCCTCTTCTCCACCACCACCAACAACATAAAGCACATGAACAACCAACACAGTAGGAACTTTTTCATCTATGGATCACCGATGTTGTTCCCATGGCCCATGGAAGCGTAATGGGCCAACCCATTCCCTGTTCTCCTAGGAATTCCAGCGTCTGTGCTTGTCTTGGCGAAAGCAATCACTTTTGTAGCAGTGATTAGGAAGTTTGTAAGTTTCTTTCTGAGTTTTTTTAGGTTTTTACAATTCACAGTTTTACTTATGATTCATTTTTTGTTTTTAATTCGATTTACACTGTGTTGCATATTTAAATTTTCGTATGTAGAAACCAATCAAAGGATATGCTTTTTAAATGTGAGTCCAGATGAAGTTATAAGGAGTCTATTTTATAACAAAAATAACAACTCACCTATCACAATTTTTGTCTATGCATCAGACAAATACAATTCCTTAAAATGTAGAAGCGCAAGGGTTGAGTAAGTATAGTTCTCTGTTGTTTTATAATTCCTTCTCTTACTCCCTTCACTCAAGGAATAAACACTGAGAAACCAAATCATTCAAAATGCAGAACAAATAGAAAAGCTGTTAATAACATTATTTGCATTTCCATATTTTTGTGGTTGTGTTCTATGCTAAAACTATTATGTTGCTCAGATACATTAGGAGGGGTAAACATGATTCTAACATAGTTTATTTATATGGAATGTGTACTTTGGCCCAGGAGCAAGAAAGAGCATTACTTGAAGCACTCGGTAAACTATTGAACTTGAGAGAGGAGGGGGGTAATGATCTTTTCTTGATATTCTTACTTAACTTCCTCTATAACTTGTTTTTGCAAATTTATGTGTGAACATTTGGTTTTAAATCATGCAAATGGAACCACTGGTTGGGAATTGGCACTTTAAATCATCTAAATGGAACCAATGGTTGGGAATTGACACTTGTTATGTCTCCCCGTTCGAATGAGAGTGCTACAGCAGCTAGCAAATTGGTATGCTTTATTCTTCAATCTTCCCTCGGTCCCTTGCTTGCACATATGCTTTCTATTTCTGTTGATAAGCGAGATTATCTATTCGGTATTCAGGCTAGAGGTTTGGACCTGGTTACACTAGACAACCTATACGACGACGCACTCAGAAGAATGGCTGCTCCACCTTCAGTTCAAATGGTAGCTATTTCCAACCAACAAAAATCTTTTATGTATCAACAACAACAATAGCAAACTATTTATAGTTGAAAATTATGCTGGTTTTGTCATTGTGGAAATAGGTCTAATTGAATAGAAAATGGAATTCATTTAATTTAGTGAGAATTACATGAATTATATGTTTGTTTTGGTTGTGCTTTTTGTTTACCGAATGTTTAGATGTATACAAAAATATTTGATTAAATGCAATAGGTTTAAATCAAATTAAATATAATATAATTATTAAAATAAAACAATTATATTCTATTTAAAGAAAATAGGGTGTAAACTTGTCAACATCTATGGTAAAATCTGGTATAGTATATCATGAAAATAGGGTGTAAATTTGTCAACAGCCATGGTAAAATCGAGTGTAAATTTGCCAACATCTATGGTAAAATCGGGTGTAATATATCATATTTTTACACTCTATTTAAAGAAAATAGGGTGTAAATTTGTCAATATCCAGAGTAAACATTGCTCATTTTACACCCGATTTTTATCAAATGGGGGAGTAAATAAGTTTAATTTAAATGCAATTATTTAAAATTTTATACCCGTTTTCTTAAACAGGGTGTAATATTACATATTTATACACCCATTTTAAACAAAAAAGGGTGTAATATACCATCTATAAATGTATACATGTAAACATTTACACCCAATTTCTATAAAATAGGGTATAATATACCATCTATAAATGTATATATATATATAAACATTTACACCCGATTTCAACAAAAAAAGGGTGTAATATAACATTTATTTACACCCATTTTAAAACGGGTGTAAATTCGTAAGACATTTCTCACCCGTTGAATTCACACCCTCTAAAAACGGGTGTAAAATGTAAAAAAAAACGGGTGTAAATTACTCTTTCTGCACTAGTGTTTCTCTTTCTCTCCTATTTCTTTCTTTTCTATTTCTTTTCTTATTTTCTACTCAAATTCAATTAATTCATTTTCTCACCAAAATTCAACACTTAAACACTTTTCTAACAATTTTACAAAATTTCTAACTTACCATTAATTGAGAAATGTCTAAAATACCCTCCATTATAATTTCCCCGAAAACTCTCAACACGGTAAAATATCACAACAGGTCAACATAGCATATTAACACACCAATTTCACAAATAAAATAATTTATCACTCAATTTAAATAAAAGACTCAACAAAATGGGAATAATTGGAATCGGGGCGTTACACTCCTACCATGGCACACTTCAATGCAGCATGTAGAGTAATCAGGTATCTCAAACATAACCCTGGTAGAGGACTTCTTTTTCCTAGAAATTCTGAAGTGCAACTCCTATGGTATTCTAATTCTGACTGGGCAGGTTGCATAGATTCCCGCAAATCTATTTCTGGTTATTGCTTTTTTCTTGGTTCTTCTTTAATCTCATGGCGTGCCAAGAAACAGCAGACAGTTTCTAGATCTTCATCAGAAGCTGAATATAGAGCTCTCTCTACAGCTACTTGTGAACTTCAGTGGTTACTTCACCTATTCAGAGATTTGCAAGTCACACCTACCCGACAACCGGTTCTTTACTGTGACAGCCAGAGCGCAATACACATTGCTTCCAATCCCGTATTTCATGAGAGAACCAAACATTTAGACATTGATTGTCATTTGGTTAGAGAGAAAGTGCAACAGGGAATTCTAAGACTTTTGCCTATTCCATCTCAAGAGTAATTAGCTGATTTTCTGACCAAGGCGCTGGCTGCTCCAAAGTTTAATAGTTTCATATCCAAACTGAGCATGATTGACATTTACAATGCTCAGCTTGAGGGAGGTTGTTGAAGGATCTAATGGCTCAGATTCTCTTGATCTAATGGTTACAATTTGTTGTATTTTTACATATTGCAATTATTGTATAAATAGCCATTAGTGCCACTTGTAATCTTTATCCAAAATGAAATAAGAATAGCCAATACATTTTGAGATCAAATCTTATCTTTTCTCTGTTATCTTTCTGTTACAGTCAGTTACTTTTCTGTTACTTCTTCTTCTTCATTATCAAAGCTTTCGGTTATGGCTTCCATGAGCATAATCTTTAACAAATTGTGAGCAAGATGCCCATTCATGGCCAATTTATTGCTAAATTAGGTCCCAACCCCCTTGTGGTGGAAGGTCTATAAGCCCCATATTATAAATACCACCACACAATAGTTTCTATAAGTTGAAGCATTTTATTGATAGCTCAGGGGTTGCGATTAATAACATTTCCATACACAGATGATGTGCGGTCGAAAGTGGTTCATTATGTGGTCAAAAATTATTTTAGCCCTATGGTGCAGTTGGCGTTATTTCCAAAAATGTGATTGAAAAGTTTCCATTTTCTCGCCGTTAAATTTTTGAGAATAATGAGATGTTCGGATAAGTCATTCCAATCCAGAGTTCTTTATGCATTTAATTTGCATTGTATTATCTCCTCCAGATTTTCTCCATCTTCTTCATCTTTGAATCTGATAAAGGTGGGAAGTGAAACTTGATATCTTGTGGAACCTGAGTCTCTTTTATTTTCATTTCCATGATTATTTATATAAAAAAATATTAATCACGCCCCTATTTCCTAAATCCCACCGAGATTTTAACGTCCAAAACTCTCTAAACAACTACTAATTAACGCACTGGTTGAGCCCTTTTAGGCATAAGTGGCGCTATTTTAACTTTTGCAACATTCATGAATGATCACATATATATTATCACCTTTTTTGTTCTTTGAAACCATGCTTATTCGACAATAAGCTTATCCCTCTCTTGAATTGCATCTTTTCTTTGGAACTCCATCAGAGGACATAAGTAATCAACTTGTCTTACTATTCTATTTATTTTGGATAAAATGGGCAACTCTTGAATATTCATATTATGGCATGCTGGATTTTCTTCGTAACGTTTCAGACCAATCCATCATACCTTTTATTACTATTTTCTCTTTCCCAAATTTGAACCTAAAATACATGATTCCAGATCAATAATACCCTTTGCAAAAACGTTCTACCCACAATGACAGGTACCTATGTTTTTTCTTCAATCACTACAAGAATAAAGCATTTAAGCTTCAAAGTATTATTCTCGGCCCCGACTCAGTCACTACTAGCCTCAACTTTGCGTCATATAGGTTGAGTCTAAAGGATTTATTCATTTAATTTTAATTTTTAAAATGATTTTAATAACAGCGCCCGCTTTGACAGACACTAGAAAGGAATTTATTAAAAATTTAAATAATGCTCAATCATTGAATCACAACAAAATATAACATTCCAATAACATAAAAACAATCTCAATATAACTCAAACACAACAACACAAATGACACACTAATGTTACACACAACATACTAACATTCACACAATATTGTCGAATACTAATATGTTGCATACACATATATACAACAACACTCACATATATACAACCTACATTCACACAACATACTAGAGGCTCATACACACAGAACATAGGAATATGGTTCAATCACAATAATATAACATTTAACAACACCAAAACCTAAAACTCAACATGAATGATGATAAAGGTGAAGAATAGATAAAGTACCATTAGTCGTAGAAGATGTTCTGAACAAGAAATGCTCTTCGTGTACGCTCACACTGATACGTCGTAGGAACAAGAATTTGGACGTTCCAAGAAATGAATGGGAGGTAAGAAGACGAAGTTTAGAATTTTGTGTCGCTATACCTTTCGTGTGTTCTTTTATAGGGCACTTGTGTTATGAAGGAAATAAATTAAACTTAGATATATTTTAATCATAAAGAAACACATATTACCATGGTTGATAAGACAAATTGTAGTGAAACATATTAATTTTAGGTCACATATAACCACAATTGACATATATACAACTGTGGTGAAATTATTTTTTAATTTGATTTAAATATAGAAATTAATGGTCACACCATTTGTTGTATAAAAAAATAGAAAAATGTTGGTGATTGGATTCTAAACCTATAAGCCTTAACAAGGCATTCAAGGCTTTGGAGTTTCTAATAGCAAGTTCATCTTCTTCCTTAGACCAGTCCTCTTCATGCTTCAAATTAGTTGTGTCCTTCCCATCTTTGTCATGCACCATAGGATGTTCCCAACCTTTGATAACTGCCTTCCAGGTTTTTCTATACATAGATTTTAGAAAAACCACCATACGCGTCTTCCAGTAATCATAGTTGGTGTCATGCATAATAGGTGGTCTATTGACAAATCATCCTTTATTGTCCATAGTACCAGAAAATATATCCTTGGAGGTCACCCAAAACAGAACAGGGTGCCTGCTCCGATGCCAATTCAAATTCTGGCACAAGAATACAAATGTTGTATATGACGTAAGTGAAGGTGTGAGAAAACACAAGAAATGGGGGTTTGAATTGGGTTTTCAAAATGAAATTCTTTTGTGAAACTCAAACAAAGATCCCAAATAAACTAGCAATAGAGAAAGACGCACGATATATCCTGGTTCACTTGTAAACTATCAAGTTAATCCAGTCCACCCGCCAAGGTGATTTCGCCTTATACCTAAGGACTTAATCCACTATAACCAAGCTGATTACACTGCACTAGGAACTACTGGTGATTAACTTACACACAGTAACCGTCTCTTCTTAAAAATTCTGACCCAACTAGTCCCTTAAGGAATACAAACAACTGTTTGAACAAATTTAATGTTTGAAATGAATTGCTTCTACACAAGCTGAAATAAACACTATGAAAAGCTCATATAAAATCTATACATTATAACCAATATATTTTCTTTGTATTGTGGTGTTTTACTGTTTACGCATGTGTCTCTCTCATGTATTTCTGTGTTTCTTACTCGTATGTATCAGTGTCTCTATTTTTCCACACGATTCTTCAAGTGATCAAGTCCTTATATAGCCAGAAAAAGATTCGTTGAAGGGCAGATCAGGAATATCAATAAAATTGGTGGCGACTTGAAATAATGTCGTTATGCAGGGAGGAAAATCATACACAAATGTTGTCTTTTGTACCACCAATTCAGGGTAGTGGAATGGTAGTGGAAAAGAACGTGTTTGATATGTACTATGTACTATTTTCCCTTGCAAACGTTTCATCTTCTTCTATTTATCAAATGCTTCTGAATAGATATGGTTGAAGCATGATCTGAAGAATTGATCACTGGGTCTTTAGAGTCTTGAGTCTTCAGAGTCTTCAGTACTTGTTCAGCAGAACCTTGTCTTCATATTCTTCAGCACTCCTTCTTCAAAACCCTTGGTTATCAGAAACTTAAGTCATTAGAGTCTTCAGAACGTTGTTCAGCAGAACCTTGTCTTCAGAGTCTTCAGCACTTAGTCTTCAGAAACTTATGTCTTCAGAGTCTTCAGAACGTTGTTCATCAGAACCTTGTCTTCAGAGTCTTTAGCACTTAGTCTTCAGAAGATAATTATCAGAGTCATGTTCAGAGCCAGAATCCAAGAGAACATTGCAGCAACAACATATTATCTTCTTAGAATCTTTCAGAAGTATATCAGAAGAAAACTTGCTTCTTTGACGCATAAGCGACGTTTGATCAACTGAGAGTGACGTTCCACATGATCTCTATCAGAGCCAGAGCTTTCTTTATCTGAGTCAGATCCTGTTTGTCAATACATTAGAAAACAAACGTTAGAGCACCAAGATTGTTCTCACACAGATACTACTTTGTTATTATAAAAACTTAGAGATATCTTGCAGAACCAAATCTTGTTCTAACAATCTCCCCCTTTTTTATAATGACAAAACAATGTATTTTGATAACACAATTTTGTACGAAGATAATCAATAAGAATTGACTCATATAAGTTCAGAGTAAATTTCCCTTTATCAAGCTCCCCCTGAATCCAAGACTTAAAAAAATCTTATCAGATTAGGGATACCATAGCCTGATTACAAGGATCTAGTCAAATCCAAAATATCATAGCTTGATTATTATGGTAATGCAGTCTGATAACAGAGCTTGATTAGTTAAATCAGAGCCTGATTGATATCAGAGTCATTTTGCCAATATAAATTTTGTTCCTGAAAAGAATTCTAATAAAATTTTACAATTAAAGTGTTTGAATGTTAGAGCTATGATTCAGAGACAAGATATTTATCAAAATAACTTTTCGTTAAAATACTCCCTCATTTTGTCATAATAAAAAAGGGTAATCAATGGTTAAGGCAAGCATTTGGATTTAATTCAAGAGAAATTAGATAAGTTAAATTCAGTATTTCTCCCCCTTTTATGGCAATCATAAAGAAATGCAATAAGATAAGATAGATGCAATAAAGATATTTTTCATTGATTAAAACAAAACGCCAGAGGCGCGGTACAAGAGCAGGACGCAAAACAAGACAACAAAAAAACAAACAGATAGAAGCAACAACGATTAAAAAGAGTCATGAAAAGAGAGACCAAGCAACTGAGAGACCAATAGAAACACCCGCCAACCAGCTATCAGAAATCCTCTACCTCATCAACCCTTTCACACATTTCTTCATCCGTAGCATCCTCTGGTCCAAGTATTCTGGCTAGACTGATGATTTCAGCCTTGAAGAATAACTCAGATAGAATTCTTCCATAGGGTATTAAGGACTTGTATTAATTTCTGGAGATTTCAACACAGTTCTTCAGATGATTAAAGATGGTTTTAGGAAGGTTTACCCGGACGTTGTACATCAAGAAGTAGATAAATAGTTTATCATCATCAGTCAAGGTATTTTTGGCCACTCCTTTGGGTCGAAAGTTGGTAAGCAGGAGTTGAAACCATAATTTTCCTGTGGGGAGGAGTCCTTCAGGATTATAGGGTTCATATCTGTTACGAGACACATCATGAATTCCAATGAGATCCTCAAAAAAGGAATAAGACAGATGGAAATCTTCAATAGTGACTCTAGATTGAACACAATTGATGGCTTGGGCGATGAAGGTAGGTGTTATGATGAACGGAATGCCAAAAATAGAAGACCAGACAGAATTGTTGTCTTCTCCAATCCATACATATTTCCAGAATTCTTTCACTAGGATAGGATAAACGGGTCCATGCAGGATTGTATAGTATTCTGACCGCCCTTGAATTTGCATGTTGGTAGATATGTATACGCCTGAGTCTCTTAGTCTTGGGAGGTTTGGCCTTTTCTCATTAATGACTTCCATAACTTCGTCATTGTCAGCAAAAGTTTTGATAGACATATTGAATGACAAAAGATAGGAAAGAAAGGAAGTTTAGGTGTCATACCCTAATTTTTGACCATAAGATTTCACCTATTTGTCAATCATCTTTGCATATCTGCATGCTTTATTGCTAACAGGATTGTGCAGGAATTTCAATTTCAAATGGAGATAGTACTCTTTCTCACAGTTCAGAGTTTCAAGAAGTGACCGTTGAATTCTGGTTCAAAAGTCCCTATAGTTTTCTACTGGTTGAATCTTCAGCTGGTTCTTATCATCATCTTGGGTATCTTCCCATCAAAGGCTTCAGTGTGTCTCAAGGAGATTAGGGTTCTTTGTCCATTTGGTGCTGGTCATTAGAGGATTGGTTAGAATTTTGTGGTGTGTTGCTTAATAAGTGGTATCCTCACTTTCAAAGGATTTTTCAGGGCGTAGTTTGGTTTTACTCGCAAAGTTGGATCATTAGTTGTCAAGTGAAAGAGTTTGGACTTTTAGTAGTTTGCGAACCATGCATTTTGAAATGTTATTTGTGGAAGAAGGAGTGAAATTAAGGTTTAATTTGGAAAATGTTACAAATGAGTCCATGAGTTCAAGTCAATCAAGGTCATGTCCCATGATACTTTCAAGAAATGTTCGAGTTGATTTGTGCCAATAAATTGAATTCAAATTCCATTTCAAGTCACGTTCGATTTATGAGCCATAGGAGGCATGTTTCCAAAATCCACATTTCAAGAACCATAGTTTCAAGTATAAAATTCAAGTTCCATCATCATCCAAGTTATCATTTCAAGATTCAAATTCAAGCATCCAATTTGCAAATATCGAGTTTGAAGATTCACAAGCACAAATTAATTCGGAAATTCGAAGTGCACAAGAGGTATGCAAAAGATCCATCACAAGGCTAAATCAATATTATTCAAGGAGGAATTACAAAGAAGATTGTTTGTTTAAAATTCAAGGATGGATACAAACTATGATAGCCATAAGCCATTATAAAGGTTGTTTAAAAGTTTACGCGGTAAAAGTAAAAATAATAGCAGGGCCGCTTTTGTCAAGTTGAACACATAATCAGCATGATGGTGCATTTATGGCGGTGTTTAAAAAGAAGCAAGTCTGATTAAGTTTCCCTTGAGTTGAAGCAAAAGTGAATCACCTGCGAAATGAAATCAAACATCATCAAAACCAGCCCATTTCTTTCTAAAATAGCTTACAAAACATGTCGAGTCGAAAACGGAAGTGCATTCATGGAAAAAAGACTGCGTTCAAAGCAAAGAATCAACTCATAATGTTCTTTCCGAAATACAACTGACACAATCAAACAGTTTTCCCAACACATTCAATTGTATTCCAAAACGGTTTCAAACATGCTAATGCAAAAACAGAAATGATTTTCAAAGCAATGATAGGGATGTTTTTTCCAAAACAGAATCAGCAACATGGTTTTTAATTGGAATCAATGCTTTAAAGGGAGGAGGCCTATAAAAAGGGGGCATACACCAAATTCACAACAAGAGTCTCACATGCACATTGCAGTAAAAAAAACAAAAAAGAGAAACACAAGCCAGAAATACCATTCACGAAGCAGTATCAGAATTCATAGTTTCACACCAAAGAAATTCACACAAGCACACTCGCAAATTCACATCAGAACTCGCACACACGACCAACAGCAAAACGCAAAATTGGAAGGAAGAGATTCAAAAATAAACTACGACGAATTACTTACCTCCGTCGTGAAGTACAAAAACCGTTACCGCTCGAAGTCTCGCTCCTATCTTATGCTCACTATGTATATCGTAATGTTGTTCCTTTTGTTTGGTTTCACTCTATGTCTTACCATAGACATTTCATTCCCGTTTATCCTAGTCTTAGGATCTGGGTCACCGTACTCCATACAGGTGTTCTGCCATGGACACTTTCTACCATTTTCAACTTAACTTTAACGTTGGAGTCACCGCACTCCATGTAAGCGTCTTGGCATGGATGCTTACCTCCCCCTGGAACCTTGACCACAGTCAAGAGTTCCTCACCCTCATTGAGGGGAACTACGAATACTCTGATTCCACTCCCGTCAGGATACGTAGGCACAAGATGCGATGTCTTGGCGAGTATATTTAGATACTAACCCCTAGGTCTTTACCTTAGCAGATACCTTTAGCAAACAAGCAATAGATAACATAAATACTAACAAGAGGTTCCTGTAGAGTACTACAGACGTTTAGGATGCTAATACCTCCCTAGGCGTAACCAACCCCCGAACTTAGATTCTCTTAACTTAGGTTTTTCGATCTTTAACCTTTCCTTTGGATAAATCAAAGACCGATGGTGAACTTCAAAATATGTGATTCAAGTTTATCCAATAGCTTGACATCTGATTCTCACCGCGACTGAAATGGCGACTTCACTGGGGATTTTTTGAGGGTTTCCCCTAACTTGTTTATATCTATGTTAGTTATTTGCTTGTTTGCCTATATATCTTTATATCTGTATATATACCTGTTCTGCTTGGGTTTTCTGTGTGCAGGGTTACTATTTATGTGGTGAGATAAGTCCTACACCCGGACTAGAGTGAAAAATATGATAGGACGGTGAGAATTCAAGGATACTTTGAGGGAGTCGATTCTTGAAGAAGTTGAATTGAGACTTCACCACTCAGTTTAGGCCCTCTCAAATTTAATATTGTTCAACGAGTCCATTCGTGAAGACGATATTATTTCGAACTAAAGGCCGTCGAGACTGAGAACCGTAGTTACCTTTAACCCAACTTGGCATATTAGGATGTAGTGTGGGGACTATGCGGGAGTCTATTTCTGCAATAGTCACTACGCGATACTACACTCAGACGAGATTCTCTTGAGAATATTATTGACTACCAAGTGATTTGGAAAATTGATAATATCCAAAATATGGATTGTAGACTCTGGGAACTTTGTAGAACCCGTTCGGCAAGTACATTTGAAACCATAGTGCTCACCTATTGGAATGGTTAGACCTTGGCTCCATGCTGTGACCTTTCAAACCTGGGGCCCTTTGCATGTGTGCTTTGCTTGTGTTTATGCATCCATCCATTCATGCATTCATGAATAACCCTTTGGTTTCAAGGAACCTAATTGTTCTTTCCTTTGCAAAATCAATAAAATCCTGGATGATAAAATGAAACTTTTTCAGTCTTTCCGGAATGTTTGCAACCTGCTTTTAAGTTCCTTGAAACCATTGCATCATATTGCATATCATTTGCATCCTTGCATGCATCTGTTTGTCCAGCAACTCATTTCCAGTTGTCTATATGTTCCAGTGTCACCTGTGAGTCGTCAAGATGATTCCTCGACACAGATATCAGACTAGAGCTAACTACAGACGTAGAATGTCAGAGCAAGAAGAAGACAATGCTGAGATCCGAATGGAGATCGACGACCTTAAGTCGAGCATGACTAAACTCACTGAGATGCTCCAAGTTTTGATTGCTAGAGGAGAGCAACCCCAAAAGACTGTTATTCAGGAAGTTTGAAATGTTGATCCTGAGCCTGTTCAGGTGCCACCTTCAATTTGGCCAGAGTTTGGTTTACCTCCCAACTACTCTCCACTTCTTGCATCTGCTGCTATGATTGGTCAAACTGCCAGACTAGTGTTTCAAGCCCCAGTTTTCGCCGAGTCCAGACCTATGGTTCAGACTGCTCGAGCTACTTTTGAGAACCATCTCTATGAGCGCAATGTTGCCAGAGCACGCCAAATGAAGCTTCAACTGACTTCAGCAGACTTCAGTGTTTCAGATAGGACAGCTCACTCTTGCTTCTGATTATTCACTAGGCTTTTGTTTCTTATTGTTTGCATTTTCCTTATCTTGTATTAGCTGTTTGCTTTCAAATTATGTTTGTACTTTCATAATTAATAAAATGAGCATTGCGACTTTTGGATTCAATTCATTTGTGTTTGCTATTTACATCTTTATTCCTTTCTTTTAAAAAAAAACAAAAAATATTTTATTTCTTTTCCGCTTTCTTTCCGATTATGCAAAGATTGGAGGGAGGATGATGAAAACGTAAATACCCATAATTGCTGTTGGTATGCTTTCAAATCAAAACTTTGTTGATGATGTAAGGCATTATTTCAATTCCCAAACACTGGAGACATAAGGAAGATAACCCTTCGTCAACCCCTTTGAGCCTTGAAGTACGAGTTTCTTTTCTTTACAAATAAAAACCCAAAATCTTAACCTGGGGCAGGGTAGTTCTTAGTTAGCTTGATTGTGCATTCAAGACACCTTTCACATAAATTTTGCATTCTCAAATTTTCCTTCGCACACAGCAAGCAAGTGTCGAAGATGTCTTTCAAATCAAACACCAATGATGGTTCACCGTAATCATTAAGCCGGGCATTCACAACCTTTCAACTCTTCCAAATTAAATGAATAAAAGTTGTACAAGTTGATCCCAAGGTGATAAATGAAGAAGGATCGCCCAGAAGTCCTTACTCAAAGAATGAGCCGAGTCCCTTTCGAGGCAAAAGCTAATAAAGATGGGAAGCTCACGACCTTACCTTATACAGAAAGAAATAAGAACAAGCTTGTATGACAACCAAATGTTGTAAGGAAGCAGTGATCTCTATCTCCAGTCCCTTGGCTTCTGAACCATCATGATTATCATCAGTGCAATTCCTAATCTATGGGAACTTGAGTGCATAGTTTGAGTTAACTGAGCGTATGACTGAAGTTCATCACAAAGATTGGGTGGGTACAAATAAACTTTGAGCATTTATCCTTTGTTTCTTAAACCGTGAACCAGGCCACGTTATAACCCTCAAAAGACCTAATTAAAGCAAGGTTATTTTGAAAACATACTACAACAAGGTTGCGTAAACTGACTCCTAAAGATCTTTGCAATTCAGCTGTTTTTGCGTCACGCCTTTTGCTTTACTTTTCACTTTTAAATGTCTTAAACCACTATGTTCTCACCAATGACTCATATTCTTTTGCATCCTTCAAAAAATGATTTTGATTTCAAAAGTTGCATAAACTTTGCATTTACTATGTTTGTATGAACACTTTTGTTTGCGAACTGGCTTTCCTCTCAAGGAATTTTCAAGCAGTTGAGAAACTTGGTTGGTGATCCTATCAGGGGCAAGTTCTATCCATAATCCTGTTGAAGAATCAGTTCAAGATTTTTTTTTAGGGGTAAGTCCTTCTTAGAACTGGTTTATACAGAAGTTTTTTCAAGACTCCGACTGGGGAAAGCTTTCCAAGAGCACAATACAAGTAGTCATTTTCAAGAATCTGACCAGCTGAAACAGTGATCAGCCCATTTACAACAAACAGCTAATTTGGGGCAGTTTACTTGAAGAATCCCCAAGCAGCTCTCCATCCTTCCTACAAGGATCAGCAAATTGATACAATTTACCAATGTGGCAGAGATTGTGTTCAGTAGCATCTCTAGTCCCAAAGCGGAATGGCAGTGATCTCCGTGTTAAGGAATTAGTCTTCCAGTCTTCTCCAACAAAGAGTCGAGCCATGCCGTCGACGTCTGCACTACATCTGCATTTGCATATATCATGGCATAATTCATATACATATGCATAGCAAGAGTGTCATTCTCATTTGCACTCATTTACATTCTCCATAGGTCGTGTTGTCATCCACGTCTTACCTTGTGGTCAAAGTCCAACCTACTTGGCACCTACCAAACAGATATTGTCGCGTCTATCCAATGCTTTCTTGGGTATCTCCTTGTTCATATTCGTTCAATGCTTTCTTGGACGTTGTGGTTTTCTTTACATCCAATGCCTTCTTGGATTTCACCTTTTATCTCATTTGCGTCTGATGCCTTCTCAGATATTATGAGTCATACCTTTCATTCAAAGCCATTATTGGATGACTGGTTTCTTTGCATTCAATGTCATTCTTGAATGTAGTCTTTGTTCACAGTCATCTAAAGCCATTATTAGATATTGTGATTATACCTTTCATTTAAAGCCATTATTGGATGATAGGTTTCTTTACCTTGTTCACTTTATCTAAAGCCATTATTAGATATTGTGATTATACCTTTCGTTCAAAGCCATTATTGGATGATTGGTTCCTTTTGCATTCAATGCCATTCTTGAATGTAGACTTTGTTCACATTCATCTAAAGCCATTATTAGATATTGTGAGTTTACTTTTCATTCAAAGCCATTATTGGATGACGGGTTTCTTTGCATTCAATGCCATTCTTGAATGTAGTCCTTGTTCACAATCATCTAAAGCCATTATTAGATATTGTGAGTATACCCTTCATTCAAAGCCATTATTGGATGACTGGTTTATCTACCTTGTTCACTTTGTCTAAAGCCATTATTAGATATTGTGATTATACCTTTCATTCAAAGCCATTATTGGATGTTTGGTTTCTCTACCTTGTTCACTTTGTCTAAAGCCATTATTAGATATTGTGATTGTACCTTTCATTCAAAGCCATTATTGGATGTCTGATTTCTTTACCTTGTTCACTTTCATCTGAAGCCATTATCAGATATTGTGAGTGTACCTTTTGTTCAAAGTCATTTTTGGATGACTGGTTTCTTTGTGTCCGATGCCTTCTCGGATTACATCATTTTGTCTCATTCTCATCTGATGCCTTCTTAGATATTGTGAGTTTACCTTTCATCCAAAGCCATTATCGGATGTTTGGTGCTTTTTTTTTATCCAATGCCATTCTTGGATGATGTTTTCCAGATACTTTGCTTTGTTTCAATTCGTTACTGACACACCTGTAACACCTTTTCCCCTGTGGTACCATTCCCCACAAGGTTCTCCTTGTCTTTGCATTCATCCCATATCATATCATTTCATGTCATATCATATGCATTTGTGGCATCTTAGGGACAAAAATTGTGCATGTTTGTATTTAAGCCTCTCCTATCACGTCGAGACGAAGATTCCAATCTCCATATCTCCGGATAGAAGAAACTTAAATAGGGGCATCTGTCATACCCTAATTTTTGACCATAAGATTTCACCTATTTGTCAATCATCTTTGCAGATCTGCATGCTTTATTGCTAACAGGTTTGTGCAGGAATTTCAATTTCAAATGGAGATAGTACTCTTTCTCACAGTTCAGAGTTTCAAGAAGTGACCGTTGAATTCTGGTTCAAAAGTCCCTATAGTTTTCTACTGGTTGAATCTTCAGCCGGTTCTTATCATCATCTTGGGTATCTTCCCATCAAAGGCTTCAGTGTGTCTCAAGGAGATTAGGGTTCTTTGTCTATTTGGTGTTGGTCATTAGAGGATTGGTTAGAATTTTGTGGTGTGTTGCTTAATAAGTGGTATCCTCACTTTCAAAGGATTTTTCAGGGCATAGTTTGGTTTTACTCGCAAAGTTGGATCATTAGTTGTCAAGTGAAAGAGTTTGGACTTTTAGTAGTTTGAGAACCATGCATTTTGAAATGTTATTTGTGGAAGAAGGAGTGAAATTAAGGTTTAATTTGGAAAATGTTACAAATGAGTCCATGAGTTCAAGTCAATCAAGGTCATGTCCCATGATACTTTCAAGAAATGTTCGAGTTGATTTGTGCCAATAAATTGAATTCAAATTCCATTTCAAGTCACGTTCAATTTATGAGCCATAGGAGGCATGTTTCCAAAATCCACATTTCAAGAACCATAGTTTCAAGTATAAAATTCAAGTTCCATCATCATCCAAGTTATCATTTCAAGGTTCAAATTCAAGCATTCAATTTGCAAATATCAAGTTTGAAGATTCACAAGCACAAATTAATTCGGAAATTCGAAGTGCACAAGAGGTATGCAAAAGATCCATCACAAGGCTAAATCAATATTATTCGAGGAGGAATTACAAAGAAGATTGTTTGTTTAAAATTCAAGGATGGATACAAACTATGATAACCATAAGCCATTATAAAGGTTGCTTAAAATTTTACACGGTAAAAGTAAAAATAATAGCAGCGCCGCTTTTGTCAAGTTGAACACATAATCAGCATGATGGTGCATTTATGGCAGTGTTTAAAAAGCAGCAAGTCTGATTAAGTTTCCCTTGAGTTGAAGCAAAAGTGAATCACCTGCGAAACGAAATCAAACATCATCAAAACAAGCCCATTTCTTTCTAAAACAACTTACAAAACATGTCGAGTCGAAAACGGAAGTGCATTCATGGAAAAAAGACTGCGTTCAAAGCAAAGAATCAACTCATAATGTTCTTTCCGAAATACAACCGACACAATCAAACAGTTTTCCCAACACATTCAATTGTATTCCAAAACGGTTTCAGACATGCTAATGCAAAAACAGAAATGATTTTCAAAGAAATGATCGGGATATTTTTTCCAAAACAGAATCAGCAACATGGTTTTTAATTGGAATCAATGCTTAAAAGGAAGGAGGCCTATAAAAAGGGGGCATACACCAAATTCACAACAAGAGTCTCACATACACACTGCAGTAAAAAAAAAGAAAAAAGTGAAACACACGCCAGAAATACCATTCACGAAGCAATATCAGAATTCATAGTTTCACACCAAAGAAATTCACACAAGCACACTCGCAAATTCACATCAGAACTCACACACACGACCAACAGCAAAACACAAAATTGGAAGGAAGAGATTAAAAAAAAAACTACGACGAATTACTTACCTCCGTTGCTGACATCGTAGCCACTTCCATTTCCAATTGATAATCTCTATCCAATCATCAAACAAAGGTCTGGGAAGAAGAATTTGGAAGCCGTCGGAAAATCAAATCCCTGCAACCACCTCTGTCGTGAAGTACAAAAATTGTTACCGCTCGAAGTCGAAGCAAAGCAAATGATAAGCACATCTGGTCATCGAAAACAACTTTTAACCGCCAAACCTGAGCACGACGTCCACGCGTCCTCATCGGAAGCCGCTATGCACTTCGCGCGTCATCGCTTGTCGTCGTGAATCTCTTACTTTGCAACGCTCCTTCCAGGTAAAATCCATTATTTTCTCTCTCATTCGAAGTGAAAACATGAATTTGATGTGATCTTGGTTTTAAGAATTTTGATCGATAGTAGAGGGAGATAAAAAACTCGTTTGCATGGATTTTTGTGTGTTTACTGTCGGATGTGTTTTGATTTTGGTACCACATCTTTACCCCTTGTTTTGTATTATATATCACCTAATTATTCATGTGTATGACTTACAGTTTGAAATGGGTCGAAGTTTCTAAATGATGATATCATTTGGATCTTTTCAGTGGGGTTTAGGCCCATTGGGTTTACCTATCCACCGTTTACTTCACCGACACACCCTCGTAGCTTATGCGTATGATAATATAAGTATGTGTGGTTGTTGTTCATTTACTTTGTATTGCTACTACTATACCATTGACTGTTAGCATTTTATTATTAAGATAACTAGCCCATTTTTATTAGTTACTGTGAGTCGTTTTAAGTTTTATTTTAAATTTAGTTTACTGTAGGTTAGTCCATAGTTTTAGGAAGAACTAACATTAAACAATTTTAGTTCTAGTTTTTTATATATTAAAAAAAATTAACTTCAATAAACATTAGTTAGCGGCGATTAAGGACTTAGAACGTTTTTTTAGATTTCATAATTTTTAGAATTAATTTGTAATTGTTAATTGTTTTTATTATTATAATATTTTTCTTAATTATTGTGATTGCCGGATTTTTTTTCTTTTCTAATAAGGCTTTAGTTGATTTAGTTTGATTAGCTCAAATCTTCTTGATTAATCTCATGACTTCGATTCTCATTCTAATCATGTTCTCGCTCCTATCTTATGCTCACTATGTATATCGTAATGTTGTTCCTTTTGTTTGGTTTCACTCTATGTCTTACCATAGACATTTCATTCCCGTTTATCCTAGTCTTAGGATCGGGGTCACCGTACTCCATACACGTGTTCTGCCATGGACACTTTCTACCATTTTCAACTTAACTTTAACGTTGGAGTCACCGCACTACATGTAAGCGTCTTGGCATGGATGCTTACCTCCCCCTGGAACCTTGACCACAGTCAAGAGTTCCTCACCCTCATTGAGGGGAACTATGAATACTCTGATTCCACTCCCGTCAGGATACGTAGGCACAAGATGCGATGTCTTGGCGAGTATACTTAGATACTAACCCCTAGGTCTTTACCTTAGCAGATACCTTTAGCAAACAAGCAATAGATAACATAAATACTAACAAGAGGTTCCTGTAGAGTACTACAGACGTTTAGGATGCTAATACCTTCCCTAGGCGTAACCAACCCCCGAACTTAGATTCTCTTAACTTAGGTTTTTCGATCTTTAACCTTTCCTTTGGATAAATCAAAGACCGGTGGTGAACTTCAAGATTTGTGATTCAAGTTAATCCAATAGCTTGACATCTGATTCTCACCGCGACATTAGGAACAGATGAATAGTTATGAGGAGAAGTGTGGTATATAAAGAGAAAAAAGTGTTAGCAATAAATGGAAATAGAGATTAGATGAATTGAAATGAAAAATTCATCATTTCCAATAGAAGAGATACAAACAAGAACAAAGAATGATAAAGGAGTGTATCAGTCTCCAAAAGATCACAGATCAGGTATACGTTATTCAAATATAATTTTGATGATGAAAATGATGAGGTTAGTAATGAATTTTCTCTTTATGATAATGATGCACAAGATGCCATAAATTAACTCTTAAATGAATGCAAAGTATTGTACAAAACAATATCTTCACAAAAGAAACAAATTACATCTTTAGAAGAAAAAGTGGCTATTATGGAAAAAGATGCAAAAGATGAGAAACAAAAGATTATTAGTGAAGAAAAACAAAACTTTGTATGTAAAAATTGTGAATCACCTTTTTATGTTGAAGGACTAAACCACAATCTTCTAAGTATAAGCCAACTTTGTGACAAAGGCTTCAAGATCAAGTTCACCAAGGATGAATGATTGATAGAAGATGAAGTCACACATGAGGTAAATCTCAAAGGTAAAAGAATCAATAATATATTCATGATTTCCATTGATGATTTGTCTTTGAAGGTAAAATGTCTCATGGCAAAAAATAAAGATTCATGGCTTTGGCATAAAAGATTTGCTCACATTCACATGGAACATTTAAATAAGTTGGTCAAGCAAGATCTTGTTATTGGATTGCCTAAGTTAAAGTTTGTCAAAGATAGATTATGTGATGCTTGTCAAAAGGGAAAACAAACCAAATCAACTTTCAAATCTAAGAATGTGGTGTCCACTACAAGGCCACTACAATTGTTGCATATGGACTTATTTGGTCCATCAAGAACAAGAAGCTTCAGAGGTAATATTTATGCATTGGTTATTATTGACAATTTTTCTAGATTTTGTTGGACATTCTTTTTGGTGAAGAAAAGTGACGCTTTCAAAGCATTCAAGAAGTATGCGAAGCAAGTTCAAAATGAGAAATCACTAAAAATTGCCTTCATTAGAAGCGACCATGGTGGAGAATTTCAAAACGCATCGTTTGAAGAGTTTTGTGAAGAACATGGAATCAATCATAATTTTCAGCACCAAGAACTTCATAACAAAATGGAGTGGTGGAAAGAAAGAATATGTCACTTGTTGAACTTTCAAGAACAATGCTAAGCGACTCAAATCTTCCAAAGTATTTTTGGGCGAATGCGGTGAGCACGTCATGCTATGTAAGTAATAGAGTAATCATTAGAACTATTTTGAAAAAGACCCCCTATGAACTCTTCAAAGGAAGGAATCCAAACATTGCTTATTTTCATATTTTTGGATGCAAGTGCTTTGTCTTAAATAATTACAAAGACAATCTCGGTAAGTTTGATGAGAAATCTGACGAAGGTATTTTTTCTTGGTTATTCTCTTAATAGTAATGCTTATAGAATTTATAATAAACGAACTTTAACTATTGAAGAATCTATGCATGTCTTTTTTGATGAATCTAACCTCTCCTAGGAGGAAATTGTTGTGTGTGATGATGATGATATTATAGATGTTCCTAAAGAAGATACTTCCAAAGCAAAGATTGATGATCAACTAAAGCATCAAGAAGTACATATTCAACAAGAGTCAAATAATAATCTACCTAAGGAATGGAGAACTCAGAGATCATCCAATTGATAAAGTCATTGGTGATATTAGTCAAGGCGTTGCAACTAGACTAAATCTCAAAGATGCATGCTTGAATATGGTGTTTGTCTCAGAAGTTGAACCTTCAAAATTTGATGAAGCCTTAGGAGACGACCAATGGATTATTTCTATGCAAGAAGAGTTAAACCAATTCGAAAGGAATCAAATTTGGGAACTTGTTCCTAGGCCAAGTGGTAAACACGTCATAATGGGTGTTTAAGAACAAACTTGATGATAATGGAATAATTATTAAAAAAAAAGCAAGATTAGTGCCCCAAGGATACAATCAATAGGAAGGAATTGATTTTGAAGAAACATTCGCTCCGGTTGCAAGGTTAGAAGTTATCCGTTTATTACTTGCTTATGCATGTTCATTGAATTTTCAGTTACACCAAATGGATGTCAAGAGCGCATTCTTGAATGGCTACATCAATGAAGAAGTCTATGTCAAACAACCCCATGGCTTTGATGACTTCAAGAATCCTTCACACGTCTTTAAGTTAAGGAAAGCTCTTTATGGCTTAAAGCAAGCACCATGAGCATGGTATGCTCGTCTTACCAACTTTCTTTGTAAAAGAGGATTTGAAAAAGGTAAAGTAGATAATACCTTGTTCATTAAGAGAATTAAGGACAACACTTTATTGGTTCAAGTCTACGTTGACGACATTATATTCGAATCAACAAACAAAGAACTTTGTGAAGCATTCTCATTGATGATGCAAGGAGAATTCAAGATGTCTATGATGGGTAACATGAATTATTTCCTTGGATTAGACATTAAGAAATTAAAGGATGGCATCTTCATCAACCAATCTTAGTATTGCAAAGAGTTGTTGAAGAGATTCAACATGGATGGTTGCAAAGCTATGTCTACTCCAATGGGATCCGGAACCTTTGTTGATCAAGACGAATCAGGTGTTTCAGTTGACGTTACAAAGTATCGAGGTAGGATTGGTTCTTTATTATATTTAACGGCAAGCCGTCCTGACATAATGTTTAGTGTGTGTTTGTTTCCCCATTTTCAAGAAAATTCAAAGGAATCACATCTCACCGCTGTTAAAAGAACCATGAAGTATCTCAAGGGAACGACCAATGTTGGGCTATGGTATCCAAAAGGTAGTGTTTGAAGTTTAGTAGGTTATTCTGACTCGGATTATGCAGGTTGCAAAACTGATCTCAAGAGCACAAGTGGTACAGGTAACATATTAAGGAATGTGTTGGTATCATGGTCTTGCAAGAAATAAGCTTGTGTTGCACTTAGCACGATCGAAGCAGAATATATTGCAACAGGACTCAAGAAACAACTACGTGACTATGGACTCAATCTTGGATGTGTTCCTTTATGATGTGATAATACAAGTGTTATCAACATAACAAAGAATCTGGTTATGCATTCAAGAACAAAGCACATCGACAAACGATATCATTTCCTTCAAAAGAATTTCGAATTCACCTTTGTAGATGCACACAACCAACTGGCCGACATTTTCACAAAACCGCTCGCAAAAGAACAATTTTTCAAAATTCGGTTGAAGCTTGGTATTCTCGATGAAGGTGACGTGTAACTCTTCAAGTTTTATTCATTATAATTAATAATGAACATAAGGTACACATAAAATTTCATCTTTAGCAATTTTAAAAATTTTCTATATGTGTAATTTTTTCTTATTTTCACTTTATATTGTGGTTAATATATTTTTATGACATGGTTGTTGAATTAAAAGTTGCATTATATTGTATTATAACATATCAATGTGTTAAAATTAAAGTTGTCTTAACATACTGAAAATTATGAAGTTGTTGTTGTTTGTAGTATGTTAATTGATTAACCATTTGCCTTTGCAAATGTGTTAATCGATTAACACTGGACGTATTTGCCAATTTTTTTTAACTGTTAATCGATTAACCAAGTTATGTTGGTTTTGGGTTAATAGATTAACCCTGTAGCTTCATTGAAAAATACGTAACTTTAATTATGCAGAATTGCTTTTACTATTTTTTATTTCAAAGTTTTGTCTTGGTCATTTAAGTGCTTTTTAGATAAGTCAAAAACACTTTCCAACATTCATTGGTACTCTTCAAAGCTCTTTACTCTCATTTACTCTCTTCTTCAATCCATTAAACTCCATTCAACCACAAAATTAAACCCCACTCTACCAAATCTTCTTTATAATCTCTCATCACTTCGAAAGTCTCCTATCAAAACTCTCACTTTCCCAAATCCGAAACTTCCATTCTACCTCTCAAACCTTCATCCATCCATGGATTCCACAAGGAAAGACACGGGAAAATCCAAAATGGGAGAAGGAAGGTCAAATATTGAGGAATATGCACTAACCACTAAGTCCAGAAGGCTCACTTTCAACTTCAGGAATCGTCTGCTCATGCCGGTAAAGTATGTGAACTTATCATCTTTTCCTTCTCACAGTTTTAATTTTCCGGAACTGTTGAAGAACCATAACATTGATAAAATAGTTTATGAGGTTGGTCCTTACTACCCAGATTTAGTGAATGAATTTTTCACCAATTTGCATGTCGGAACCGATGAATTTGATGACCACATTTTAACATCAAAAGTTAAAAATGTTGAAATTAGTTTGGATTTAGAAACTGTCGGAAAACTTTTAGGTGTGTCTACTGATGGTCAATTCATTCGGCAAGGTGTTACCCCAAATACTAATGGTTGGGAAAATTACAATAAGATGAACTATTATATCAAAATTTCTCGTTTTAGTGAGGCTGAGATTTTGGGTAGGCAAAGTGTTGCTTCTTCAAGAGTTTTATTATTTGCAAAGAACTTAACCGTTAGTGATCGTTTGATGCATTATATTATTGCCTATGTTTTGATGTCGAAACACTCTAATCACGCTCAAATTAGTGACATCGAGTTGCAAATTATCTATGCTCTCAAGAATGGTTTGAAGGTCAATTGGGCGTGCACCATTATGTACCATACGTTCTATCAAAAATATTTGAGTGGAGGTCTTCCATACGCAAGACTTATTTCAAAGCTTTTTGAATCACTTGTCTTACCTTTGAAGAGAGAACCAAAGATTGAGATGAAGTCAAAATATTGTGAGATTAATGCTTCTACATGCCTTAAGAATAAGGGAATTGTCAAAAACTGAAATGGATGGTTTGTATACAAAGATGATGCTCCTCAATTTGTTCCTCCACCGGCTCCGAAAGGTGGCTACACAAATAAAGACCTTTATAACAAGATGTGCTCCATTGAGGCAACCATACACAAGAATCACCAAGACCATACCTTCGAGATGGCTTCCATGAAGCGTATGTTGCTTAAGCTTACCAAATCTCATCGCCATAAACCAAGAGTGGAAGAAAGTGAAGATGAGGAGGAAGAGGAAGAGGAGGACACCAATATGTCAGAAACTGACTAGTTTCATGATTGTAGTCTTATTATGTTATTGCTTTTAGTTAAGTTTTTAAGAATTCTTACTTTTAGACTATGTTACCGTTGTTTCGCCGTAAGGTTTATGTTGTGTTATGTCGAATTATGTTATGTCCTAGTTTAATGTTTCATTGTAATGACTTTTCTATGTTTTTTTCAAATCTATGTTGTGTTATGTTTTGTTCATTTGGTGTGTGAAAATAGATCAAATGTGTTATGCTTTACTTATCCTTCTCATAGTTCATACATAACATGTTTTTCCATTTTTAACGTCTTTTCCCTTCCTTTTTGGTAATGACAAAGGGGGAGAAGATACCAAGTATTGTTGTTTGTTTCTCTAACACAAATTTGCAGCAAGTAAAATGTCTTTAAATCTCTTAAGCTTGGATTAAGGGGGAGCTTACATCAAGAGGGAGTATTGCCATGTTAGAGAAAACAAAGGTTGGAACCAAATTTTCAAGAAAAGGGTTGTCATCATCAAAAAGGGGGAGAATGAAGAATCAAGCTTCTCAAATGTGTTTTAATGAAGACAAAACATTATGCAACCTATTGATAATGGCAAAAAGGAATGGCTCAAGACAAGTATCAAGTTTCAAGTTTCAAGTATATCAAAAAAGTCTTGAAGTTTTTAAGAGATTGATCATGAATTAAGGTATATGAACACAACTTATCTTAGCATATCCAAGTGTTCAAAATATCAATCTTATTTTTCATATTTCATTAAATCATTTGCTTTAGAAAACCATTGCATTCTACACCTTTTTCTAAAGTGTTTTTCAGTTTTTAACACTGGTTAACCAATTAACCATTTTATAGTTCAAAACTCTTAATCAATTAACCATTCAAATCTTTGAATTTTTTGTACGTTGGAAGTGGTTAACCGATTAACCATTTGCTAGTGCAAATGTGTTGATCGATTAACACTGAAACCGTATGCAAAAATACTTTGTTTTTTCAGCATAATGATTTTCAAACTTGGTTTTTTGAAGCATGGTATCATTTCAATAATTGCACTCATTTGAAGAGGTGTCTTGTGCCTATGTAAACTCATTTAATTTCAGATTTTAACTCACCTTCTCTTGTAAATTTCTTACATTTAAAATCTCTCTTAATTTTTCAAGAATTTCTCTAAGTATTCAAAACCAAATTTTTTAAAGTGAAACTTTATGCACTTAACCTTCATAGAAAAGTCATTCTAAGTTTCATTTCATATAGCATTGAACACTTGTGTATCTTTGGTAGTTTTCTTGTTCAAAGGAGAAGATCAATCTTAGATTGATATTGTAATCTTCATATCAAATACTTGTAAAAATTCAGAATTATTGTATCACATCTTATTTTTCTAGGATTGTTGAATATAAGATTGTGAGGTTGTTTTCCTTGTTGTCCAGATTGTTGGAAACAAGAGGTCCATATTGAGAGGATTGTTCTCATTTGGACTTAGTGAAAAATCTAAGAGGTTGTTCTTGGTGTGGATTGCCAGTGTTTGTATAGAAAGGCAAGGAAAAGTCTTGTCTAGAGTCCTAACAATATTAAAAATCTCTTTCATGTTGAAAGGGGACTGGAGTACTCTCAGACGGTGAGGGGAACCAGGATATATCCTTCTGTCGTTTACTTTCCGCATTTACAGTTTTTCATCAGATAGTGATCACTTAGGAAAAAAAACATAAAATCGTTAAAAAAACTGGAATAAATTCTATGTACCTAATTCACCCCCCCCCCCCTCTTAGGTGCAATATCTACTTACACTAAGTACTTATGGGTAGAAGCTGTAAACACAACATGTTATTTTAAAATAGAATCTATATTAAACTTATTCTAAACAAAATTTCATATGAGTTTTTGAAAGGAAGAAAGGCAGGTATTTCTTATTTTCATCAATTTGGATGTACATGTTACATCTTAAACAATAAAGTCTATCTAAAGAAATTTGATACCAAAGCTCAAAGGTGTATATTCCTAGGATACTCTGAACGCTCAAAGGCAAAAGAGTGTATAACTCTAAAACCAAAATAGTTGAGGAGTCAATACACATCAAATTTGATGACAAAGAGCCTGATAATAAAATGTCATAGCTAGTTGAAATTTTTTCAGAATTTCATGTATCTAAAGACACTTCAGAAGCTACCAAACCTTTAGAAGCTTATCTAAATTCTGAAGCTCATCCAGAGGAAGAAGCTTATGAAGAAGCTCGTGATGGCTCACAAGACACAACACAATCTAAAAAGACCTTTAATTACAATTTTTCACATCCATTGAAAATAAAGAAATAAAGTTAGACTTGTAGCTCAAGGCTATAGTCAGCAAAAAGGTATTGATTTCTCTATAACTTTTGCACTAATTGCAAGGTTAGAGGCAATCATATTACTTTTATCTTATGCTATTAATCGTAATATCACCTTACATCAAATGGATGTTAAGAGTGCATTTTTAGTGACGTTATTTCTGAAGAAGTGTATGTCAAACAACCACTCGGGTTTGAGGATTGAGTCCACCAAGTACATGTCGTTAAACTTACGAAATCACTCTATAGCCTCAAACAAGCTCCTAGAGCTTGGTATGAGAGACTAAGTAATTTCCTATTTGAAAATGGTTTTAAAAAAGGACAAGTTAACACTACACTGTTCAGAAAGACAGTGAAAATGACATCTTAATTGTTCAACTATATATTGATGATATCATTTATGGTTCTACTAATGCTACTCTTTGCAAAGAGTATTCTGAGTCAATGTAGGCTAAATTTGAAATGAGTATGATGGGATAGATGAAGTTTTTCCTTGGAATTTAAATCAACCAATGCACAGATAGAGTCTATGTATACCAGGCAAAGTATACGAAGGAGCATTTGAAGAAATTCATGCAAGATGATTGTAAGATCATTAGTTCTCCAATGCATCCAACCTGCCATTTGAGGAAAGAGGAAAGTAACACCAAAGTGTGTTAGAAGCCATATAGAGGTACAATTGGTTCTTTACTTTACCTAACATCTTCAGGACCTAATATTTATTCATTGTATGTTTGTGTGGAAGATTCTAGTTTGATCTTAGAAAGACTAGTTTAACTGTTATTAAGAGAATCTTTAGGTATCTGAAAGGAACTACTAATCTAGGCATGCTTTAAAAAAAATCCCTAGATTATAAGCTAGTTAGATTTTGTTATGATGACTATGGTGGGGATAGAATTGAGAGGAAATCCACTAGTGGAAACTGTCAATTCATAGGTGCAAACCATATATCCTAGGCTAGTAAAAGACAAGCAACTATTTCTTTGTCTATAGCAGAAGCAGAAAACATCTCAGCTGCAAGTTCTTGCACACAACTAGTCTGGATGAAATATCAGTTAGACAACTATCAAATATGTGGAAGCAATATTCAATCTTTTGTGACAATATTGCCGCTCTCTGTTTGACAAAGAATCATATTCAACATTCAAGAATCAACACATTGAAATAAAACATCATTTTATTAGAGACTATGTTCAGAAATGTGTAATGGATATACATTTCATTGATACTGATCATCAATTGGATGATATATTTACTAAGCCTTTTGCTATAGAAAGATTTGATTTTATTAAAAAGAATCTATTTATGCATCTTGTATAAGATTAATGCAACTATGGTTAGAGGCATTGAAATAGATTTTGATGAATTGTAGCCTCTAAAATATCTCAGCCTATGATGCTCAGAATCTGATGAACAATATCTGATAGCATGTAAGTGGAAAATATTTTCAACTTCTTTTGACACATGTCTCACTTATGTGTCATGGATATGAAAGGTTTTCTAACGTGTGGATATTAACTGTTGTCATTAAGTTTTTCTTATATCAAAATTGAAAATCAGTTTTTACTCAAAGCACTCAAAAAATCTAAACTCACACCTTTTCTATCACTTCATAACACACACCTTTGTTCTCAAACTTTCTCAGAAAAACAACCCATTTTCAAAAATTCTTTTAGAACCCTAAACCTTATTTCAATGTCGTCTTCTTCTCAACAAGCTCCCATGAAAGTAGATTCTGGAAAGGGTATTCAAATCAAACCTAGAACAATAAGGGTCAGAAAGAATGAACTCAAGCTGATTCTAGAGCAAATAATGGGTTTTGAATCTTTTAGTGTAAATGGGTATCCTCTGAAATATTATTTTGAAGTTAAAGGATGGATACCTTACTTAGAAATTTTAAATGGACCTATTTACCACTATCTTGTCAAGGATTTTTTAGGGTTAGGGTAGAAGTTTTTGATTATGGTGTTGTTGTTTTTAAGGAAAGATAGAAGATTGTTGAAGATGAAGCAAACAAAGGAAATAGTATAGTTGAAATGGAATTTGAATAGTTTAAGGAAGTTGAGATTAGGTCTAAAGTGATGGAAGTTGAAGTTACCATCACTCAGAGCCACATTACATAGCTCTTTGGTGTGTTTGATAAAGAAAGATTTGCTCTGAACACCAAAGAAAGTAAGAAAGAAGAAAATCTGACCAAGTCAAGTTTGTTTGTCAATTCAGATTCAATTTTATATTCTTCCATAATCAATACACAAACCCCTTATCATTCACCCACGCAGTCCTCTCAACATACACCTTCACCTAAACATGCCATGTTTCTACCTTTAAGAACTGCCATGCTTTCCACCAAACCATCTGATGCATCAGACTCCCATACCATTGTTCAAATTCTACAAACTTACGAACTATCATCTGTCATAAATGAACTGTCAAGACACCTAACTAGCGAGTTCTCTTCCCAAAATCAAACTGAACATAACCAACCAGTGTGTGTCTCAGAAGATGAACATCCTACCCCTCTAAACAACAAGACTGATCCTGGTCAACTCATGGAAACCATACTAGAAGATCATGAAACAACCATACCTTCCACCACATCAATCTCAAGCTCTGATTATGATGAATCAGATTTTAATCCTATGGATGTCACACCTCTTCAAGATATACCCTTAGTAACCACTACATTTGAACCCACCCATCCAGAAGACCTAAACAAACTTGTTCAACTTCAACTTCAATCTCAAATTGAAACTGAATAAGTCATGAAATAACCATCTAACCTTGCTTAACCTAAAAAAAATAAATCCAATCTGAAAAAACCTCTGACCCACAAATACCAAAAGACTAACCTCAACCAAAATCCCCTGCACCATAGATCTCATAACCTTCACAATCTACACACATTTCTAACCATTCTAAAGAAAATGATATTGTGTCAAAAGCTGGCACAGTAGCACACTCTTTTTATGAAGAAACATCCCCCTTGTCCCACCACCTCAAACAAATCCACCAACTCAACCAACTCATATATTGAACCCTCCACATCACATCACAACCCAAATGGAAGAATTTAGAACTATTATCTATAATAGGATACATGATCTGTCTACTGAGAGACTCATAACTTCTAACTCCATTTTATATGTTGTTAAGTGGGATATTCTCAGAACCTCTGTGGATACAGTGCTATAGAATATGAATAATTTTTATTTTTGAGTCTATAGCTTCTTCTAGTCAGAGGCAAGAGCAATGAGAGGCATACCTGACTTTTGTTGCTTCTAGTCAAGAGATATTGGGAGCTCAACTTCATTCTATTGTTGCTAATCAAGAAGACATGGAAGCTCAGTTGAAGTCAGTAGTCTCTAGACATAATGATATAGGTTCTGACATCAAAGCCACCCTAGAGATTCTGGAGAAACCCTAGGATTTAGGATTTAGAACCATTCTATTGTTATATTGTTTTGAGTATTTCTAAACAATTTTCACGCTAACAATTATCTTGGTTTTCTAATATTTTTTATTTAGTATCTTTTCTTATTTCTTTTATTTTTTGTTGATGACAAAAGGGGGAGTAAGATGAACAAGTATTTAATCACCTAAATATGATAGTTAAGAACTTTTTCTTGCTTATAATCTGAATAATTATTTATTGTGCTTTAAATATCAAATTTAATTAATTTAGATAGAATTTAGGGGGAGCTTACAAACCTCACCTTTTGGACTATTAGTATTAGGGGAAGCTTACAAACCTCAGACTCTAAAGTAAACTTGTTAATTAAATTAACAATCACTGTTCTTAAATACAGGTATTTGTCATCATAAAGAAAGGGGAGATTGTTGGAACAAAATTGGTTTTTATCTCTATGGTTTTGATGATAACAAAGTATTTAGAGAACAATTTGGTATACTAACATATGTTCCAGTGTCTCGGAACATAGACTTAAATTTATGTTATAAAGTATGTTCTGGTTCTAAAAATGAAAATTTAAAGAGAAGATTAAATATCTAGAATCTGAAGGATCAGAACATGAGAACCAGACTTTGAAGACTAAGACTCTAAAGGAAGCCAACTTCTGACGACCAGACTCTGAAGAAAGTCTGCCTCTAAAGTTCTCAGACTATGAAGACTAAGCCTCTGAAGTTGTTTGACTTTGAAGTGAGTCAACACAAGGATCGAGAAGACTCTGAGAGGTCACTATCATACTCATAGGGCAATTTGTCTTCTCCTGATCACGTGAAGATTTAAACAAAAATCTACACAGTAAAGATGAGATGTAACAGATAATTCCTTTTGAAGCAAAGGGATTTTAAATATCTTTTCAAAGAGATTAACCATATAAAGTAACATTCCAACATCTACGATCAAGCTATTCCAAGACTCACTTGTGCTAGCTATTCTCTTCAACGACTCTATTCTATCTCTCTATATAAGAAGGTGATGATTTGAAGAAAAATCAACTAACCCTTGACAATAAAAAGAGTTGTTGCTCTGTCAAATAAAAATACAAGTTTAACTTATAATTTCTTATCATTTGTATACCTTAGAAATTATTAAATCTTAAAGAGTCTTATTGAGTTTTATTTTGTTTGCACCTTTGATTGTATATCAAGTGTAAGAAATAAATAATCTTTTCTTTGTAAGTTAGATTGTTAGAAGTCTCTTGCTTGTGTGCTTGAGCATTTGAAGTCTCTTGTTGTGTGCTTGAGCATCTGAAGTCTCTTACTTGCGTGTTTTAGCATATAAAGTCTCTTGCTTATGTGTTTGGGCAATTTTAATATGTAGCGATTATAATGAAATCCCTTGGAAGTACAATAAACTCGTATCTCTCTTTCTTTTACCCTTTAAATTTGAACTTGTTTTTATCTGCCGTATACATTTAATTCAATATCAAATACTAGACTTTGTGTTCAGAATCTGATAAGATATTTTTAGAAAAGAAAGAAAAAACTAATAACAAAATTCAACCCCCATTCTTGTGTTTTTCTTAGATTAAGGATCTCATGTAGCTTTGTCTTCACTCCAGGGTTTCTTTTTTCTTTCAGGATCTTCCATCTGGTCTTGAACTACGTTTTCTTCTTTGCGACTATACTACAACCTATATGCCATGCTAAGTCCTTCTTTCGTTTTCCCAGACATATGTGAAATTCACATCTAGGTTCGTGGATGGTTCCTCTTTGATTTTGGTTTTTCTTTGGTCTTATATTTATTTACTCTTATGCATCATTATTGAAGTGAGAAATCATGACTGATATGCTTCTATTTTGGCCTCGATGATGGGAACCTCATCCAAAATTGTTTGGGACATCACTTTTAAATGGGAAATTAGGGATAATACACCCAACACTGCTATGGTTGTGAGGCTTATAATGCAGTTATAGATGGAATTGCACTCGATGACTAGGACACATAGTCTTAATGTACTTTCTAGCTTCATTCCATCTAAAGGTTAGAAATAGTTCAAAATAGTCTAATGGCTTAGTTGTACTTCAATTAAAACCCTAAAGGTCATAGTCATGCTAGTTGATCAAGTGTTTGCGCGTTAACTATAAGGCATCAAACAACTTTGAGTACATGGTGTAGCAAGAGCTTTCTTGGTTGACTAAGATCCAAAAAATATGATAAATTTTGATTATAGCCTCACTAAGATCCAAGAACGCGCACACACACACACACATAATTTTTTGTTATATGATGATTGAGAATTTGTAATAAAATATTTTTTCTAGATAGAATTATTAATTTCTTATGTTAAACAAAAAGCTAGAAAATCAATTAAAAGAACAAATTATTTTCCCGACCTATGACAACGTTTTTATTAAAGCGTTATTAGTTTTGAAAATGCCATCGAAAACCCAGCGAAGTTGACGAACAGAATTATGGTTCTTTCTTGGACTTGGTTGGTGCTTAGGCCTAATAGGTCATTTTCTTGTAATTTGTATGAATGGTATAAATGTCCGCTCGATTTTATGTAGGTGTTGTGATATGTCGTGTTGAATGTTGTAACTCAAATTTTCGGGTTAAAGCACCCCTAGTACTCCCTTAGTAATATTTTCCATTTTCTTTTTATAAAAAAACTAACAAAAAAAGCATGCTAAATATTTCACTTTTTTTAACACACTTTTCATTTCTTGCCTTGTAGAGCACTTTTAAAAGTGATATACTTTTCCGAGATTTTTTAAAACGTAATATTCAAAACGGCTTTAGATCGTGAATAGATGCGTGAGTGACAAGATATTTACAAATTTTTTACCCAAATAACCCAATTTTTAAAAAAAAATCCCAAAATACCTCACATTTTAAAAAAATTTCCCAAAGTACCCCAGTTAGGGTTTCTAAATACATGTGGGCGCCATACCAATTGGCGACCCTGTGTTAAGGCTTTAACGAAGTCGCCAATTGGATTGGAGACACCTCATGCAATCTCTAATTTAATTGGCGACTTGGTTGTATACACATAAGAGAGTCACCAATTCATCTAGAGACTACTTAGAAACTGAATTTTTTTCTATAAATAGAGGTGTTCTGATCATTTAGTTCCAGATCTCATCTCATATCTTTGTTCGATTGATAACATATATCGTCGCCGGTGGGGAAAAGTTGTCTATTCGAGAGAGAAGCCTCTGATGGACATGCTGTTTTGGAACATACAAAGTTTCAATAAACTTAAGAGGGAGTTGAATCGGTGGTTAGAAGGAGACATTGGTGAAGGGGAAAAAATCCAAAGTATCGAGAGACTTGATCGGCTGTGTGGATGGGTTCGTGTTAAGACTGCCAAAGATGCTATGGAAGTCATGTTTGGTGATAACACGGAAATATATCATGTTTTTACTTTGATTTATGTTATTTTCTTATTCCGTTTTCGTCTAATATCCGATTTTCTCGAGAGTATTTAAGTGTTTTTGCAGGTAATTCCATTTCCAAGTCAAAAGTATGCAACGTGTAGAAAAGAAGCAAAACATGCAAGAAATGAGCAGAAAAGAGAAGAAAAATAGCAGAATCCAAATTCTGCTGATGTGACGATCGTCACAGGTCCACCACGACCGTGGCAGCTACAAATTTCACCACGACCGTCACAATGCTTCACGATCGTCATGCGTTAAATTTAATACGTTGAGCAGAAACATGATTACGAAGTTTCAGAGAATCAGTTTCTTTACACGTTCACATTTCCTCCGAAGAAATCTAGGTTCCAAAGTCCATAACTGTCAAAGAGAAGTGCCTACATTTTCTCCAACCACTACCTCATCTCAGGCTATAAATATGAGAGATTTCGAAGAACAAAGGGTGACCTATTTTCTACATTCTAAAGTACCGTCTTACTGCCAAATTATTTCCAGATTTTGTTTTGTTTTGTTTACATTTACCTTTCCTTGTCACCCATTACCGAACAAAGTAATAGTTTCTCACATTGAGGAACTATTACACTTAAGATTTAGATTGTTTCATTGCCTTCATCATTTGCTATTTTTATTTTATCCAAGCAAGAACCTACCAGTCTGTGGAGGGATTGCTACTACTGAATTTACCAGGTTTCCGTTATTCAATTTATAGTATCGTTTATTTTCTTTCAATTATGTCTTTGATTAATTGTTTTTCCGCTTTTACGTTTAAGTTCGTAATTATGTCAAGCTAAACCGATCTTATCAGTATGTAATGAAGTAACCAAATGGATTAAATAACTCTAAGCTAATATCAATAATTAACTCTTCTTCTGGCTTCGATTTCTTAATTTTAAACCCAACTTTTATTACGAGAGTTAAAAAGGTAACAAAGGTTAAGGTCAAGACCACGCGAGTGTGAGGCTTTACCCGGATAGCTGAAATCGGGCATTAGTTTTAAAAACAGCGGAAGCACTTTAAAGTTAATTAGGTCTTATTAGTTTTCAAAAAGTATTTTTAACCTCATATGGGCTAGCGAGAGCAGACATATTGACTTAAGAGTATTGTCCGAAGCAATAACCACGGGAGTGTGAGGTGAGGGATTTTAAACTGGTTTTTCCTACAGATGCATAGGGTGATAAATCTTTATACGCTTAGGTTTAATTAATTCCATGTAGGTTTACTGAATTATATACCGATATCTTAATCATAACTAGTATTCCCGAATTTTAATTTCTCTTTAATTTCCCGTTTGAACTTAAAAACCAATTCTGATTAGCCTTAGATAAACATAGTAACGATAGATAACAGTGCGTTTGATTTCTAGTCTCTGTGGGATCGATAATCTTTTAAAACTACGCGATACGACTGTATACTTGCAGTTAGATTTATTTAGGCACACTAAATAAGCGGATCATTTAGACCGAATGAAATTAGTTTGATTGTTATAATCACTTAGGAATGTTTTAGGTTTCTTTTCCGTTTGTTGTTTTATGTGTCGTATGTGTTGTGTGTTGTCAGTGTTGTTTGTTGTTAACATTATTGTAACAAGGACTCATCAATATATGAAAATATTTGGTTACAACAACTAAAATGATAAGCTAAATCATGATGCAGATATTCCTCTGACATTGGGACGATTTTTTCGGTTGTGTCCGGGCTGACGACATATACTGCATAATCTTATCATTTTATCAGCGGTATCCATTTTAGTTCTCATACGCTTACTGTTTAGGGGTGTTCCTTTTTCTTTCTTCTCATCTCATCATTGTGCCAAACTATGTCACCTTGGTATGGAGGCCAATATTCCTCCATTGGTAGCACTGCAAAGCCTTCGTTGTATACATTCATAACATTAATCGCCTTGTAAACATCAGATAGATAGCCATAAGCATCCTGACGAGCATGTGCACATGTCACAATGACATGTGAGCAAGGTACACAGAAGGCCTGGAACTTGCCACAGTCACACCAACATCTGTTTAGTCTGACAGCATAGGATAAATTTGGCCTCCCCTCATTATGGTCCATTGTTTCTTGTACACTGGATGTTTGCCTATGACAGTCAAAGACTGTAACTGCATGTATGTTGGCTCTGATAGTCTCCTCTTTCATCAATTTCATTATGATTTCACTGAATACTTGACCCGACGTTAACACTGCAATCCATCTTTCGTCTCTTGTTGCGAAAATTGATGCCAACCTATAATAGGTTGATCTCACCAAAGCGGTGATTGGAAGGTTTCTAATTCCTTTGAATACCCCGTTCGTGGAGTCCACAAGGTTTGTCGCCATATGGCCCCAACGACATCCACCATCAAAATCCCTTGTTCACTTTTCCAGTGGAATGTTATCCAACCAGCTTCCTGCATCTGCATTTGATATTCTAATTTCGTTAAGGTAGTATTGAAATGTTGGTTGAGTTAAAGCATACTCGGCATTCACAACTTTTTTGCGAAGGTTCTTGTCTTTGATTGCACGCATGAAGTTTTGTGCAATATGTCTAATGCAATATACATGGGTAGAAGGAGGATTATGCCACCCGTTATCATGGTTATTGTAGGAACTCTCTATAGCAGCATGCATGTCTAAAATCAAACAGATATTGGCTTGTGGAGTGACAAGTGTTTTGAGATTCTTAAGGAAGAAACTCCAAGCAGGAGCGGTCTCACCCTCAACCAGAGCAAAAGCTATGGGAAAGACATTATTGTTGTCGTCTTGTGCAACAGCCATAAGCAAGGTACCCTTGTATTTTTCGTAGAGCCATGTTCCATCAATTTGAATAACAGGTTTGCAGAATGCAAAACCTCTTATGCATGTTTGAAACGACCAAAAGATAAGGTGAAAGATGACATTTCCATCAACAATAGTTCCATCTGGCATACATGCCGGTTGATGCATGTCTTACTCGGTTGATGCAAAGTTTATACTAGCTTTGCAAGAAAGATGACGCCCAGAGACACACACCTTCTTTCTTCCAACCAGTGAATGTACCGTGACCTTAGAGGATGTGTACATGTTACTCGGTTTACGTATTGATGGTAAGGCGGTCAATGGACCAATAAACCTTGAATCATCAATTTGTGAAGAACTTTAGGGTTCCGACTTGTTAGATTAGAGCTCAAGAGGCCAATGTATCTTACTTTCGCACCTAAAATCATGGTACACCGGTTTTATATTAGATGAAGATTCTACAGAAGAAATGAAAATAATGAAAACCAGGTGTTATCTTATGCTTTTAATTGGTTTATTTTTATTTCTCGAAGGCACTGGTTCTTCTATGCACATTATGCATTTACCCTTATTCAGAGAGCTAGATAAAATAAGAGAGTATAGTTGGGGTTCCGCTAGTCTGTCTTATTTGTATAGCTCTTTGTGTAAGTGCGCCAAAGAAAAGCACGTCTACTTTTTCTGGATGTGCCGTTTTGCTGCAAGCATGGGGTTGGTCTAGATTGCCATCCCTAGCGCCCGTCAACCACAACAATTTTTCCTTCCCGTATGCACAAAAGTAAGTTAATAACTTAATATTAGTTTATTTCACCTTAACAATTATTGTGTCTAACTTATTGAATTTGAACTTCTTGTTGTTTAGATGGTTGGCTAAGGGTATGAGTTACAATAGATGTCCTAGACATTGTATCATTTAATACCGCAATCTGTTGGATCACCTAACACCTGCTAATGTAAGGCCTCTAAACAAATTAATTTATATTTTATATCAACTATTTTATGATCTAATATTTTTCTCTTCTTCAGAGAGGAAGATGTTGCCATTTGTACTGCATGCGTCCCGATCATCGGATTCACAACTGTGGGGATGCACAACAGTTACCGTGTCAAACTTCAATTTGGAATGCATAAAAACATCCCAGATCCTCCTGTTGACATCAGTAAATGGCATCTAAAAAGAGTTAATGAACAATGGGATTTTCTAGACTGGAAGGATTTTGCGAAATCTGAGCATCGTAAATGGATGAACCGCAGCTCCCATGTCTTACAAGACCCAGTGATGGCAACCCCGTCTATGCCAACTAATAATTATATGGCTTGGTACAAATCGGTTGCAACTTGGTTTGTCTCCGAAGACAGGTATTTATACGACCCACGTCAAACCACCTACACACAAGAAGCTTCAACGTCTAACCCGCCAGGAAGGTCATGTTACTCACAACCCCCTACCCAATAAAATTATCAACCCATTAACCATCCAAACATGCCAAACACCCAACCACAATACCAAAATGATTACTATCAAGAAACCCAATATGGCTATGCCCCCAACACCACATCAAGATACAGTCAAAATAAGGGTACATCATACCATAGCCATAATGCCCAAACATCTTTCCATAGCCAAAATGCTTCGACATCATACCCTAGCCTACACACTCAACCATCTAAACAACCTTATGGCTTTCAAACACCACTACCATTTCAACCTTTCACCAACGAATCCTTCACACCAATGTCCCCCTTCAATCGTCCAGGTTGTAAACCAATGACCCATTCATCACATCCGAACTACTCTGGCATGGGTCACACGCTCTGTTTCAACACACAAGATCTCATGGAAATGCAAGAAATTCTTAAGGAATCATCTAAGAATGTTCCTGAGACTTTAACTCCTCAAACACCTTGCGTGAATCAACAACGAGGGGAACGAGTGCAGCGAGTTAGGGTGCCTAGGGGATGTGGAACCGGTGGCCAGTATAACCCACTTGATCGCCAACATTAATTTATGTAATAGTTTATTTAATTAATGATAATGTTACTTATTTTTGGTAAAAAATTTATAAAATGCACCCTGTCTCCAGATGAATTGGCGACATGACTTTAAGTATAAAACCAAGTCGCCAATTGAATTGGAGACTACATGAGGTGTCTCCAATCCAATTGGCGACTCCCTTAAATATTTAACACAGGTTCGCCAATTGGTATGACGCCCACATGTATTCATAAACCTAACTGGGGTACTTTGGGAAATTTTTTTGAAAAGTGGGGTATTTTCGAATTTTTTTAAAAGTGGGTTATTTGGGTAAAAAATTCGATATTTTCCACCTTTTAAATCTTCAAATATATTACTATTGCACACATGATTTTTACCAATGATTTTTTATTTAAAATTTTAATAATAATAATAATAATAATAATAATAATAATAATAATAATCTATAACAATATATAAAGGCAATACATTGTTTTGGTGTTGCCTTTTTCTTCTTCCAATTTTACCCTCAATTTATCCATAACCATATATCATTTTAACCTCAACTTAATAAAAAATTGGTGAAATAAAAATTAAAAATTAAAAATCAAACGGTTATTTTTTTGGTAAAAGTTACCAAACGGTATTATAAAAAAAAATTGTGCGGATAATAATTAACTTCTCTTGAAAGTTACTCTTAAAAATTTAAATTGTGTGAAAAGAGAAAATGGGGTGTGGAGAGAGAAGTGATGATGAGAATTTAAATTCAAACTTTTCCTTCTCTTTCATAACCCTCATATTTTCTTCATGAGAGAAGAAAAGTTTTGCTTCAAGAGAACAGTTGAAGAGTTTTGTTCTTGACAGAGTGAAAAATGGATAAAGATGGTTTTATATTCAATTTCTTTTGTTTTTGGATCTATTTCTCTCTCTCTCTCTCACACACACACACATTATTTATTCTCGCTCACGTTAAACCTCAGTATTCCTACTCCAATGCTCTCTCTTTCATCCTCCCCTAACTCTCTGGTTCTTCTTCAATTTATGGGACTTTTGATTGAATGATTAATGGATTTTAATATTGATTCTTGCAGGAAGTATGAGATTGCATTGTATTGAATTGCAAGATTTAGTGGATTATGTAAGATTAAAGAAGGTGGAGTATGATTTTGGTGACAGATAATGTTAAGAACAAAATTTAAAAAAAAAAATCTAGATTACAGATAGGGATCATTGCAGGTTTGATAAGGAAGAAAACAAAACGATATTTTATTTGTATTTTACTTTTGTGCTGAAATAAATTTATTTATTACTTTCTAGTATATTCTTAAGTAAGATGATTATGGCAATCCAACAAAAGATAGTAAAAGGTGCAGGATTTTTTCAAGAAAATAATGGCAATCCAACAAAAGACGTGTGTAACTGGTTTTCCATATTTTTTATCAACCTTCCAATTTATAAGTTTTTTTACAAGAATTTATAACCTCTCAATTTATAACTTCTTAAAACAACACGAATACAAGTCGAAGATAGAATACGATTCATCCAGTGATGATGGCAACCAAATTAAACACGTTCATAATTGATGGTATGTTAGAGGTAAATAAAGGATAATAGTTCTTCATCTACATTTCTGTTTTTGTCACTTATATGTAATTTCCTCTCTCCCTATTCATTTTTTATTCTTTTTTAAAACACATATGTATTGCGTTACTGTTTTCTAATGTATTAATATTAAATTCTTAATTGATAGCAATTTACAATAATGATATATTCGCTTACAATATTGTTTTTTTCTGTATTTTTTTCAAGCATCATTGATTACTATTGAAAGAAAAAAAAATACACTTTTTTCATATAAGATTTATGTGTAATATTTTTTTTTTATTTGTTTGTATTGCAAGAATTTAATTAGAATCTAATATTACTTTCTAATATATTCTTAAGTAAGATTTAATAAAAATGCTTATAGTAAGAAAATGTGAAAACAAGAAATATAAGAATTAATCTCAACGATTCATAATCACCACTATCCCATGATCCATATTAAAAAGGAAATTAAATTTAAAATCAATTTAAAATTCACTTCTAAAATAGTGACATGTATGCATTCTTACATTTTTTCTTCGAATTCTTTCGTACTAAATAACATTACTCAAGATTTAATATTGTAATATACAACTAAAATAAAATATCAATCATATAATCAAATGCACTAAATGCAAAAAAACATTAATGATAATTTATGATGGATAATGTATATTAATTTTTTTGAAAAAACACATGATTTCTCTTTCATTTTATTGTTTCCTTATTCTATTTTTGAATTATCATGATTAGAGTGTTGATTTTTTCCTTCTAATTATCACTTAACATCATCAGGTTTGATCCTATGTGACGCATAACACATTTAAAATGCTGATTAGATTCTAGAAGAAAATGAACAAATGGGTCGGGATAAGGATCCAAAAATGAGAAAAGGGGTCGGGATAAGGATCCGAAAATGAACAAAGGGACCGGGATAAGGATCTGGCTGAAGAGTGGTCTGTAAAAGGGGCGAAGTCTTTTGGTTCAACTGTTATCGGGATCTCTCTCGAAGTTTTTAATGTGTTGCTGGCCAAATTTTTGTTAACTCTTTCTTCCAGTTGCCCAAAATTTTGAAGAAGCACGAGTTTGATTTTTTTAACAAGAATTCGCCTATGTATAAGGTCCTCCGAAATTTTTAAGGCACACAAATTTGTTCAATACTCGTTTATATTTTAACACGTTAGCGTAATAAAAAAGCGGACAAACGGGCATGGAGTGCCTTTTTGGACGCAAGTAATAATAATAATAATTGTTTAAATACTGAAAAAGCTAAGTTTTTTACTAAGAAATAACCTTAGCTATACTTATTGTCGTATTTTAAAATTGATGCACAACGCCTTAAGATCATAATAGTTTCAAACTGTTTAAAAAAACTCACGATTTTATTAAAAAGAAAAAAAAAACTGAATTAATTTATGTATTGGTCATTATTTATATAGTTTCATTCTCATTTACATTTCCATTTAGTGAAATTTCTACGCCATTTATTAAATCTAGTATTTTCTTTTGACCCGCAGTCACATAGACTATTTTTTTGGGTAGGAAAATATAATATGAATATTCACAAAGATAGTTTCCCAGTCTTTTCCCGTTTTTAATATTCTACCCTCCTAATAAATACAAAATGATGAATTTCAAAATATAATTTGTCTATAAATAGTCATATCTTTAATACAATACAATACAATACAAATAAGAGTGTAAGTTTGCACAAAGACAAGCACACAACAAAGTAGCAATGGGGAAATCATGTTTTCTCTTGACAACTTTCATAACTTTCATGTTTATTTCATCCGCAATTTCACAATCACCCATACAAAATTTTCTCGATTGTATATCTCATGATTCTCATGCTTCTGAAATCATTTACACACCAAACAACACCTCATTCTCAGCCATCCTCAATATGAGAATACAAAATAAGAGATTTAAAACAACAACAACACCGAAGCCTTTGGCAATTATAACCGCAAAAGATGCTTCTCATGTCCAAGCAACAGTTAAATGTGCCAAGAGTAACAATATTCAGATCAGAATCCGAAGTGGCGGCCATGACTATGAAGGTTACTCATATGTATCAGATGTGCCTTTTGTTATACTTGACCTGTTTAATATCAATTCAGTTGATATTAATTTCCAAGAAGAAACTGCGTGGGTTGGATCCGGTGCAACACTTGGTAAGATATATTATAACATTGCAAAGAAAAATAGTACTCTTGCTTTCCCATCTGGGGTCTGTTTTTCTTTAGGTGCAGGTGGTCATTTTTCTGGTGGTGGCTATGGAATTTTGTTGAGAAAATTTGGCCTTTCTGTTGATAATATTATTGATGCGAATATCGTTGATGCCAGTGGTAACATCCTTGATAGAAAATCAATGGGAGAAGATCTCTTTTGGGCTATAAGAGGTGGTGGCGGCGCTAGTTTTGGTGTTATTCTTTCATGGAAACTCAAATTGGTTCAAGTACCTCCACAAGTTACTGTTTTCAATGTGAAAAGGAATGTGGATGAAGGTGCAACTGATGTTGTTTACAGATGGCAAATAGTTGCACCAAAATTGCATAAAGATCTTTTCATTAGATTGCAACCTAATATTGCTGAAATTGGTAAAGAGGGTAAAAAGGTTGTACAAGTTAGTTTCATTGGTCAATTTTTAGGGACAATTGAAAGGCTATTACCTTTGATAAGCGAGAGTTTCCCTGAATTAGGATTGAAAAAAAGTGATTGTTTGTCAATGCCTTGGGTTAATACCACTCTTTTTTGGTATGATATGCCAATTGGTACTCCCCTTGAAGCATTGTTAGATGAACCAAAAGAACCTCAAGTAACTTATTTCAAAGATCAATCAGATTATGTGAAGAGGCCTATTTCAAGGGAAGGTTTAGAATCTATATGGAAAAAAATGATTGAAGGTGGAACTTTGTTTATGCAATGGAATCCTTATGGTGGAAGAATGGAAGAGATATTGCCGTCAGAAACGCCGTTTCCTCATAGGGCTGGAAATTTGTTCAAGATTCAGTATCTTAATTATTGGACTGATGAATCTTCCGATTCTATTGAACGTCATGTGAATATTTCAAGGTCTTTTCATGAATTTATGACACCCTATGTTTCAAGCTCTCCGAGGGAGGCGTTCCTCAACTATAGAGATGCTGATATTGGTGCCAATCATCCGAGTAATATAACGAAATTTGACATTGCTATAACTTATGGAAGCAAGTTTTTCAAAGGAAATTTTGAAAGATTAGTTACCGTGAAAAACAAAATTGATCCTGAGAACTTTTTCAGATATGAACAAAGTATACCTACTAGGAGATATTGAAGTTATAAACTGTTGTATTTTACCAAATAAAAGTCATAAAATATAGTTTGAAAATTTAAGAATAAATTGTGTAACATATATCCTGTGAAATAAATGAAAAATAAAATTCCTACTAAACTCACATACCTTTTGTTTTCCTGTATTGTAACCCAATAAAATTATTGTTTTAGTTTATTTATGTTTCTTTGTTTCAATTACTTTAAACTAAATTATATAGTAAAGATATTAATGTGTTATGTGGTACACTTAAAATACGAAAGAGCATCTTGAAACTTAAAATAGTGATACACTTAAAATATTATATTTCATGACTATCTAACTCCAGTGATAAAGTAGTTACAGTGATTTTGTAATTCCGAGCATTTTTATTGAGTTTAAACAAAGAAAAAGACTTAGACTCAAACGGTGTAAAAAAAGATATACAATTTAATCTAATAAGGTAGTCGTTATAGGCTTAATTTCCAAGAATGTTTTTGCCTCATTATGTGAATATCAAGACAATTAACTATAAAGAAACTTATTAAATTCTAGAAAACTTCACTTATACATGGATACACTTAATATCTCGAACAAAAAAAAAGTTTATAGTCAGGGCTGACCCAAACTCAAGGCGAGTGAGGCTATCGCCGTAGGCCTCATATTTTGAAACATTTAAAATAGGTCCAATATCATAAATAATAGACCTCTAAATTTATATAATTAACATGAGTTTTCAATTAAATTTAACAAAACATGATTGTTGAGTGTTCAAGAATCTAGTTCTATAGGCAATATGAAGGTTTTTGGCTGGATCGATGTGAAGGTTGAAGATGAAGTTAAAGATCTTAATGTCTTGGATGAAGAGGTTAGTAGAATTGGATTTTCAAACTTTATGGAGATGGTAAACAAGAAAGCTCAGGCTAGTGATAAGGTTTGGAATACAGTGAATATATATGAAAGAGGATCTGATCAGAATGAAAGCAAGGGAATTGTGGCTGAGAGAAGGGGATTGCAACTCTAAATACTTTCATAACGTGGTTAGAAGGAGGAGAAGATGAAATAGCATTTGGTTTGTTTTTTCGGATAAAGGTATTTTAGAAGATGTGAAAGGTGTAAAGGAGGAGGTTAGAAGATTTTTTAAAGTGAACTTTAAAGAAGTCAGTCAGTCTCGTCCATGTCTTGAAGATATTGAGTCTAAGAGTTTGTCCGAAAGGGATAGGAACTAGCTGGAGAGTGAGTTCTCTGAAGAAGAAATAAAGTTAGCAGTTTGGGGTTGTAATTGAGGTAAGAGCCTAGGGCAGGATGGATTCACTATTGCCTTTTTCCAAGAGTGTTGGAATATTGTGAAAGAAGATGTAGTCAGGTTTGTTATTGACTTCAATAGTAATCCTACTCTGACTAGGGCAACTTCTGCTTCATTCTTGTCTTTAGTTGCCAAAATCAAGAATCCTCAAGGTCTTGGAAATTATAGGCCTATATGTTTAGTTAACTGTTATCAGAAGATACTGTCTAAGATTTTAACTGGTAGAATGAAGAAAGTTATTAACTCTTTAGTGTCTCCGGAGTAGACTGCCTTGGTCCCAAACAAATGCATTTTTGACGGTGTTTTGGTGGCGAACGAGGTCTTAGATATTGCTAAACGGAGTAAGAGAAGTGTTGTAGTTCTGAAAATAGACTTTGAGAGAGCCTATGACTGTGTGTCGTGGGACTTTCTTAAGTCATTGCTTTCTAAACTGAACTTTGGTGAGAGATGGTTGACATGGATCTCAACTCTAGTGTGTAATGGTAGGATGTCAGTGCTGGTTAATATGGTAGTGCTACAGAGGAGTTCAGGGTTTCTAAAGATCTGAGGCAAGGGAATTCTTTATACCCTTTCCTCTTCATTTTGGTTATGGAAGTGTTGACTCAACTGATTAAGAAAGCGGAAGTTAAGGGATTGTATAGAGGGTTTAGAGTATGTGAAGTTAATAGTTTCAGTATAACTCAATTTGCAGATGATACTCTGCTGTTGGGTGAGGCTGACTGGATTAACATGTGGTGCATTAAGGCAGTCTTGAGCGGCTTTGAATTGCTTACAGGTCTTAAGGTGAATTTTTATAAGAGTAGGATTGGAGGAGTTAATGTAAGCAATGACTTTTTGGAGAAAGTTTCTTCGTTTTTACATTGCGAAATAATGAAGTTACCTTGTGAATTCCTTGGAGTATTCATTGGAGAAAGCCCTGGGAAGAAACATATGTGGAGAAATATTGTGGAGAAAGTAAGGAGAAGACTGGCTGATTGGAAATGAAAGCTCTTGTCAGTGGGAGGAAGGTTGGTCCTTTTAAAATCAGTTATCAATGCTCTGCCTCTGTTTGCTTTTTCTTTTTATAAAGTTCCAGCCAGGGTTGAGAAAATCTTGCAGGGCCTGCAAAGTAGATTTTTTGGGGGGAGCAGTGATAATAAGAGAAAGGTTCATTGGGTTGACTGGAAATCTATGTGCTTACCTTTGGAGAAAGGTGGGCTGGGTATTAAAGATTTGGCCAGCTTCAATAAAGCTTTGCTATTGAAACGGAAATGGAGGATGCTTAACTCTGAAAAAAGTGTTTGGAAAAGCATTATTGAGACTTGGAGACGACTTATTAGTGGCTTTTAGGAGAATGTGGAAGATGACATTGCCGTCTAAAATAAAAGTGTGTCTGTGGCGTCTTATTAGGGGCAGGATTGCAACTAAGGAACTGTTGGCAAAGGGGAATATTCTTGTTGGTAATGGAGAATTGTTTTGTTCTTTGTGTGATCAAGTTGAGGAGACGAGAGAGCACGTTTTTATTGAGTGCACGAAAGCTGCCGAAGTTTGGAAAGGAATTGAGATATGGATAGGGATATCGTGTGACAGACAGGGAGACTGTATTACTTTCTTGAATGGTATAAATAGCATCAGGTTCTTCTGCTGGTAGGGTTGTTTGGGGCACTGTTGCTTGGTTCTTATGGTATGACAGAAATTGTAGAGTTTTTGATAATAAGAATAAGTCTGTTTTAGACATTCTGAATTCTATCAAATTTTTCAGTTGGAAATGGATATTTGAAAATAGAGTCTGTAATACGGTATCGTTCTATGACTGGTATACAACACCTCTATTGTGTTATAAGGGGTAGTGGTGCTGGTTTGTAAGGGTTTCTGTACCCCTTGTGCAGTTTGGTTGTTAATTCCATTGCTTTTAGAAGAAAAAAAAAATAGGCAATGATACTTGTCTTCGACACTGATGTACCACAATTTGTTTTTTTTTTTACCTTTTCTTACATAACTACATATTTCAGCTACATAATTTTGCGAAATCAATCAAATTTTAAAATTTTATCAAATAAAAATTAAAATAATTTAAAATTTTAATTTATTTTTAATTAAATATTATTTTCAAATATTGTTAACTAATTTCGCCATAGGACTCAAAATGCGTTAGACTACCCCTATTTATAGTGATCATTTGACTTAAACCTTATTTGTTAGATTTATGAAATGTGAAAGATGTTTGAGCTATATTTTCCTCTTCAGTCATTAAAGATCCCTCAATTTTTTTTGAGCTTCCATTTTTTTAAAGATTCACATTTGGTATTTTGTTTCTTTCACAATCACACTTTTTACTATATTAGTAGTGTAAAGAATAGAAAAAAATGTAAAAACATTAACATTTAAAAATTCAAACGTTTTCATTATTATTATTAATAATAATAATAATAATAATAATAATAATAATAATAATAATTGTTACAAATTTAGTGTTGTGAGTACTACTCCTCAGCACCACAATAAAAATAAAAAATAAAAATAAAAACTAAAAAAAGACATACAATTAAAAAAACAATATAGTAAAGCAAAACCTAAGAGAGAGAAAAATATTTCAGAGTGAGATGCTTGAATCACTTCTGACTTTGAGGGTTGTTGATGGTGGGTTCTGCTGCTACCTAAATATTAGGGTTAACTAGAGAGACGGGAGATAAAAAACTAAGAAAATAAACATGATTTAAATTCTGCCTCATCCAAAAAGTCACAAGCAGTTAAATACATGATATCTTAATGGGCCTAAACTCTGGGTCAAAACCCACTCTACTACAAAACGCGCAAACAACAATGTCAGGTTTGCAACAGATTCATATACACCGTTGTAATAAGTTAAAATTTCCGTGCACAGTGAGTAGCTGGATTTATAAGCAGTAATTTAATGACGGTTGTCTTAAAACACTGTAGTAATAAATGATGTGTAGCAAATTTCGATTCCCAGCAACTACATTTTTTTTTCATTTTTTAGAGTACATTAAGCGTGTGTCATTTAAGTCCATTATTTAAAAAATAAATTGTAAATGATTTTACAACGATGAAGTAAACCAACCATTGTTAGAGGACTTACAATTCCATTACGGTTGTGTTGTCCAACCGCGATTAAAGGCTTTATTGATACATTAAAACAAAACTTATTATGTATTTCTTTCATAAGATGCCCTAGGCGAACAAGCGAGCCAGAGACGACAGCGGTGGCATAATCTTTACCCTCTTCGTATCCATTCATTTGGAGCTCAAATATTCACCCTCTTCGTTCATTTGATTCTTCAGCTTTGAAGTACGATACTACAATACAACCGGTTTATAAATAAATAAAAAATTGAAAGATATTTAACCATGGTTTTACAATACAAGCGTTGTAAAATTTGAAATTTCCATCACGGATTTTCTTTCTAACCGTGATGAAAAGTGATATTTTTTAGTATATAAGCGAAAATATCTATTGTTCAGTACATAACACTTGTTTCTCTCAAAAGAAAACCCTAACATATTTCCCTCTTCTCTCTCATAACATAACCCTAACATCCATGTCACTCTTTAAACATACTTCAACCTTCAGATACGTCTTCAGATTCGTCTTCACCAATCGCTAACTTGAGGTTCGTTCATTAAACTTATGCTTTGATTTCGTTTACGTTTCTTGTTAAAAATGGGTTCTCATTTTTCCATTTGGTGAATGTTCTCATTTTATCAAATTCGTCTTCACCACCTTAACAAAACGCATACTTTGGCTATGGTACATATGGTTTGTTTAGCTATGAAGAAAAATACAAGAAGTATAAAGTTATTGTGTAAACGTTATTCACCTTGTACTTCTTCTTCATAGCTTCATAAACTAGATGAACTTCATAATTTGTTCGAGATCCACGATTAATAGAAAAAAATGTGCATTCTTGAAACATTACATCATATCTTGTGTTATTGTCACTACTACGTAAAACCCATTTAACAACGATTGGGAAAGATGTATCATCACGCGGGCGCAGGCGTTGTTATGTAGAATGTTGTTGTAAAATGATACTTACTAGGACGACCCATTAACCGTTGTAATAACCTGAAAAAAATGCGCCCTATCACAGCAGTTTTTCAAACGAACCGTTGTGATAAATATAATGGACATTTGTTCGATTCCCAGCTGGGCCGTTTTTATATTCTTCATCTTCCTCATTCATTTTTTATTATATTCCTATTTAAGATGAGGCATTGGAAATTAAAACATTAAATAAACTAAAATAGACCCTAAAGTTATTTACATAAGAAGTGGTAATGTGTGTTTAAGGAATAATGAGCCCTAAGATGCCACACCATGGTGTTCTTATAAATTTTTTTTATGTATAAAAACATTACTAAAATAACCTGTACCAAAATATTAAATAATGATGATATAAAAACATGCATGGTTACGATGACAAAATTTAGATTAGAAGTTTTAGTACACAAACATCAAAATGGACCAAATTACGAATAAATTAAGTTTAAAGTAGAAGAAAATAGAACTGACATGCTTATTTCCAAGACTGCTACCCAAAAAACACGCATGGTCTGCTTTGATGTCATTGTTCCATTCAATCCCTGAAAAATTCCTCAGCATTCTTTCTGTTACAAAAACAACTTGTAGGCATTAAAACATAGCGTATATGGCAAACAAGGCATAAATAACACATTACTGATGATACCTAACACCAACTTGAACATCAGGCCTACCAGATTTCTTACAAAACATTGTAGAACCCTGATAAAAGAAATGAAGATGTTGAAGAATACCTGATAACCTTTGTAAAACTTTGCAAAACTTTGGAGAACCCTGATAACCTAAAGCATATGAAACAAGTACTCTCGTACTGACTTGAGAATATATAACATAAACAAAGAAAAAAAGAATGAAGAAGTTGAAGAATACCGTACTCTCATACTTTGAAGAATGAAGATTTTACAACATAGCTGAAAGAAGAATATTTGAGCATATACAACATAAACCAAGATAAAAGGAATGAAGTTGTTTAATAGTACCGTACTGAGAAAGATGAAGATTTGAGCTCCAAATGAATGGATACGAAGAAAGTAAAGATTACGCCACCGCTGTCATCTCTGGATCGCTTGTTATCCTAGGGAGTCTTATGAAAGAAATACAGATTAAGTTTTGTTTTAAATTTATCAGTAAACCATTAAATCTCGGTTGTGTTACTCAACTGTAGGGGAAATGTGAGTCCTCTAACAACGGTTGACTTTCTTCACCGTTGTAAAATCATTTACAATTTAATTTTTAAATAACGGACTTAAGTGACATAAGAGTATAATAACGATTGTTTAAATTAACCGTTGTAAAATCATTTACATATTATTTTTTTAATAAATTACTTAAGTGACACAAGCGTATAACAACGGTTGTTTAAACTAACCATTGTAAAATAATTTAAAATTTATTTTTTAAATAAAGGACTTAAGTGACCCACGCTTAATGTACTCTAAAAAATGGAAAAAATGATGTTGTTGAGAATCGAAGCTTGTCACACATCATTTATTACTATGGTTTTTATAGACAACAATCATTAAATCACTGTTTATATATCCAGCTACTCACTGGGCGCAAAAATTTAATTTATTACAACGGTGTATATTTCTTTTGTTGTAAACCTGGCGTTGTTGTTTGCACGTTTTGCAATAGTGTATATGTTGTTGTTGTTGATTATTGTTCTCAGAACTTCATAATTTGTTGTTATTTTAGTTTATTATATTTTGCGTTCTTGAACCTTTTTTTTTATTTTGTTGTATGTTGTTGTGTTATCGATAAATGTTGTTGTATGTTGTTGTTGTTGATTAATGTTGTTGAATAAGAACAAGACATTGCTAAGTCACAAGAAAGAAGCAACCTTAATCTTTGGGGTTTGAAGGCAATCTTGTGTGGTTTTGAAATGATATCTGGTCTTAAAATAAACTTGTGGAAGAGCAACCTTACAGGGGTGGGTGTGTAGCGTTGATTCTTGGAGGTAGCAACTCATTTTTTGGATTGTCGCATAGGTTCAATTCCTTTCAAGTTTTTGGGCCTTACGGTGGGTGGGAATCATAGAAGATACTCGTTTTAGAGACCGCTAATAGACAATTACAAAACAAAGCTCTCCTCTTGGAAAGGCAGGTTGCTATCCGTTGGTGCGTGAGTGACACTTATTAATTTCGTTTTGATGAGTTTACCTATTCACTTCTTCTCTTTTTATCAAGCTCCTAAGTTGGTTTTAAAAGAAATCGTGGCCATTCAACGCAACTTCCTTTGGGTAGGATCGATGGATAAAAAATTCGTGGCTTGGATGAAATGGAGTGTTGTTTGTTGTCCTAAAGATGGAGGGGGCCTTGGCATTAGGGACATCTGTTTGTTTAACAAAGCTTTGATGGTTAAGTGGTTGTGGAGACTCATAACGGATTTTGATGCTATTTGGTGTGGGATTATTAGGTATAAGTATGGGAATTTTGTGATGTGTATTCTCAATCATAAAGTTACTGTTGTTACCTCCTTGGACTCTTTGTGGTGGTGAGACCTTATGCAACTTGGTGATGTTTTGGATAAAGGGTCTTTCATAGAATCTTTAGCTTGCAAATTGGGAAAAGGAAACATGATATGTTTTTGGTATAATAAGTGAATTTCCTATGTTCCACTGTATTTGCTGTTTCCTGGTTTGTTTGATGCAGCAGGTATAAAAAATATCTGAGTTAGTGAGGTTGGGAACATTGATGATGGTAGCTGGTCTTGGAACCTTAAAGCTCTAGGTTTTGACTACAGCAGAGTCGTGGCTAGCGAGCTTGCAGAGTGCAGAGTTTTGCTGGGTGAAGTGCAGGTTTCTGGGGCTGAATCAGACAGGTTTTCTTGGCCTTGGAGCTGCTCTGGAGATTTTTTCAGTTCCATCGTTTTATGATAGATGGCAGTCAATTGTTGGGTTGGTAGTCTTGGAAGGAAATGTCTCAATGGCTTTGAAGATTTTTTGGGGAACTGCAATGCCTTTTAAACTCAAGGTGTTTGGTTGGAAACTTTTATGGGATAGATTACCAACGAGGTCTAACTTGGCAGTCCATGGTATTTTACATAATCCTCACGATATGGTGTGCGTATTTTGTTTCTGTCATACTGAGGATATTGATCATATTCTGTGTCATTGTCGTATTACAAGATTGGTTTGGAAAACGGTTTTTTTTATTGGTTAGGCATGTTGTCATTTGGCAAAGACGATGGCTTCAATTTTTGCTTGGAGTGGTTTGTTGGGCTTAGAAGCAGGTGTTCGAATCATTTATCCGGTTAAATTTGGTTTATGTCTTGTTGGTGCATTTGGTTTTCTATGAACCAAATCATTTTCAAAGGGGATGTTGGGGATCTGGAGGTGATCTTTCATCGTATTTTGTTGTTATCGTGGTGTTGGGTAGCTTTAGAAGCTAAGGGTTGTAATATATGCAATTATTACGATTGGTATACACATCTGATTGATTTTTAGTAACTGTCAGTTGTTGTATTTGGGTTGGAGTACCCTTAGTATTTCTATCTAACTAATATTGCTACTCATTTATCAAAAAAAAAAAGTCTAACACATTTATAAGGATACATATCATCATCTTCTCATTGAAATTATATGGATCCTAAAGGTACTCTTGCGCTTTCTATTTCATCTTTTTTTTAATAAGCAATTAAATTGATAAAGAGCACAAAGCGTGCTCATAACAATTACACGATCAATTCAACATGAGATATTCTACCAGATTTCTCCACTAATTGTAAAAGAATAAAACCGATTTACTTTTCGTACCTATAACTAACCAATTCTACGATGTAACTTTAATATGATTGCACGTTTCTTCTATATTCAGCCCTGCATTATTGAAAATCACGTTATTTCTCCGGATCCACAGACACCAACAAGTGGCCAGCCACACCAACATCCTCTTCTTTTTTCCAACCTTATGTCTTAATAACAAACCAAATTTCTCCGCATGTTTAGAGATAGTTTCTTCATCAATATACTCCAAATCCAACCAACTACAAATAAGTTCCCAGATTTTAATGGCAAATGGACAGTCGAAAAATAAATGATACACGTCTTCTGATCCATGAAAACACGAGCCACAAGCTGTTTCGACAGGACTATAGATCACCCCCCTCCTTTTCTCTAGCTCCTTCTTGGTAGGTAATTTGTTGATGAATATTCTCCAACCAAATATATGAATCTTAGACTGCACTTAAACTTTCCAAAGCCTCCTTATCTGCTGCGAGAACTCATCTTCAGGTCTATAATTTTTCTGAATACAAGCCATACCTATATAACAGGATTTAACTATGAAACTACCCGAGTCGTCCCCTTTCCATGAGAAAGTGTCTTCAGCCAACTGATTGCAAGAGAAAGGAGATATACAGTTCCTAAAATCCTACCACCGAGTTCCATTAAGATCGAACTGAAAAAGATCAGAGAAAATGTTACAGTTCCAATTCCACTGCTCTACTACCCAATTGCCATAGTGTAATACCTGCTCTGGTATGAAACTACTGCTATCAAAAATATCTGAAAATAGAATACGAAGAGGTTGAGGATTGCACCAGCTGTTATCCTAAAAATTTACCTGGTTACCTTTTTCAATACAGCAGAGAATGTTCCTCCTAAACCAACACAGCAGGTCTCCCCCTTTGTGTTTTTGAGCAAACAAATCTCGCCACGACATGGATGATTTCTTAAGATTATAAAAAGAATTATGAGAAATCACAACCTGCAACACTTTACCATATCTAAATTCCAGAATATCCCTCAACATCGCCTCCTTGTCGTTGATGAAACACCATTTCCACTTAGAGAGGAGGGCCTTATTGAGTAATCCTATGTCCTTAACTCCCAACCCACCTTCTTTTTTCGATTTTCAAACGTTTTTACAACTAGACCAGAAACTCCCCTTCTTGTCTTTCACTCCTTGCCACAGAAAAGACGCTTGAATCGATATGATCTTCTTGATGACGACTTTGGGAGCTTTAAAAAAAGACAACATATATAGCGGAACAGAATCGATATGATCTTTCTCAGATTTACAACACAGAAAATCTGCAGCCTCTTCCATAAAACCATCTGCAATGTTAATTCCGTAGAGATTGCTTTTTCTCAAGTTTACTTTTAATCCCGAGACCATTTCATAACCTCTGAATAGCCTTTAAAGCCCACAGATTTTCCCGACAACTCTCCCCCAGAATAATCGTGTCGTCTGCAAACTGTAGAACATCATAAGAACAGACCTCTCCACATTTAAAACATTTGAAAATTCCACACATCTTGGCCTTGTTTACTAAACCAGACAAACCTTATGCAACTAATGAGAAAAGGAATGGAGACAAAGGATCTCCTTGACGAATTCCTTTGGACCCTTCGAAGTCCTTGGTGGGACTCCCGTTAACCAGAACAGAAAAGGAACTTCCGAAAACACATGCTTCCATCCACATTCTCCCTCTTGAACCAAACCCAAACCTTTTAAATAAATATCTGAGGTAATTCCATGACACGCAATCGAAGGCTTTCTGGAAATCCACTTTCAGAATCAAACAATCTTTGTCGAATCTTGAGGCATAGTCAATCACCTCGTTCACAATCACAATACCATCAAAAATTTGACGACCCATAATGAATGTTGTTTGGGTGGCAGATATCAACTTACCAATCACCATTTTCAGTCTACTCGCCAGAATTTTCGAAAGGATCTTGTAAACACTTGAAATTAAGCATATGGGACGGTATTCCCCCAACTATTGAGGGAAATCAACCTTGGGGAAAAGAGCGATGAAAACTGCTGTCATGGCTTTGGGGAGCTTACCCTTCGCGTGGAATTCTTTCAGAAAATCTAGCAGATCAGACTTCAAGTAATCCCATCCATGTTTGAAAATATTGAGCGAGAATCCGTCCGGTCCTGGCGTTTTATCTCCATCACAGTCCCAAATTACCTCTTTAAGTTGTTCTTCAGTAAACGAATTCTCCAGCAACCTGTTATCTTCAGACAAAAGCTAACAGAAATTAACACCACTTAAATCAGGCCTATTGAGGACCTGTTCTCTGCAACTGTTAGAAAAGAAGTTGTGAATGTGTTCCTTAATTCCACCCACAGTCCCCACTCTACCTGCTTCCGAATTGATTAAGGTTATGTTGTTCTTAGACTTTCTCACCGTCAGGATTCTATGAAAAAATCACGAGTTCGCGTCTCCTTCCCTTAACCATTTGATTATAGATTTCTGACGAAGAATACTTTCTCTTTTGCACAGGAAACTCCATAACAAGTTAGTGAGATCCTTGTGATTCACCATAACCTCAAGGGTATTGACTCCTTCACCCCTAGTCCATTTCTCTTCTATGTCATTGAAATCCGAAACAGTTTTTTCTATGTTTAAGTCCACCCATCCGAAAACCTCCTTATTCCACCATCTTAACCGCTCCTTCAAAAACTTAAGTTTCTCTTTAAGAATAAAACTCTTTTTAACTACAACCTTAATACTTCTCCATTCTTTTTCCTGAAATCCCTTGAAACCGACATGATCAAACCAACCTCGAATAAATCTAAAGGGTTTAGGCCCTCAATTCAGCTTTTCACATTTCGCCCATACTGGACAATGATCCGAGATGCCCCTCTGTCCTGTTGCTAGACCTGATATGTTCCATTCTTGAATCAAAATAGAAGAAAAAAGAATTCTATCTAATCTGCTACTAACACTCCCATCAGCCCTCCTCCAAGTGTGACAGTTACCAATAATCGATGGTTCTACTAACTCCAATAAATCCAAAAATTCAGAGAAATCCTCCATCTCCTTCGAACTACTCAAACCAGAACTGTTACTCCTTTCACTAGAATTCTTAACTGTGTTAAAGTCACCTCCGATACACCAAGCCCCCCTCTCAAACATAGACTTCTTATCCAGCAATTCACTCCAACATTTACGTTTGAGAACAAAAGAGCAAGAAGAATACACGTTGACGAAATAGCATAACATGTTTGAACATAGAGCATATAAACCAACAAAGCCTTCTCCTTTAAAACTATATAGAGGGGTTAAAAATTCAATCCTCCAAATAATCAACATACCTCCCGATTGACCAACTGAATCTTTGACCGTCCAATTGCAGTCTTAATCCCCCCAAATTCTCTAAGCAACAATATCGTTCATCCTTTGCATTTTTGTCTCTAGTATGAAATATACGTCTGAGTTTCCTTTACGCATAATTTCTTTAATCCTTCTTCTCTTTAATGAGTTGCCACATCCTCTGATGTTGAAAGATACAATAATCATCATAAACTTCTGAATTTTGATGCCCTCTTAACCTTTTCCAATTTATCCCTCTTTTCCATCTCTCTGATCTGATCCTTGTAGACTTCCTCATCTTCTTCTCCTACAATGCCAAGCTCCTTAATTGTCCCCCAAAGTTTACCCACGTCGGATTCGTCTTTATTAGCTAAAAATCTCAAGTTTCCACGCTTTACATCAGAATCGGACATTTCGTAGCAGCAAAGAATAGAACCTCCCGAGAAAGCTTCGATACTATCGTCAGAACTAGCAGAAAGAATCTTGGAAACGCCTGGAAGAGACACAATCATCGGGACCTCTTGAGTTTGATTTGAATTAGACTGGATAGGGATAAGGGAGCAGAATCTCTTTTTCTTCTTCTTGGAACGGACACCTCTTTTAATAATTTCTTTGAATTTACCTCTGGGCCTCTGCGCTTGGCCCTTCCAGTTTTTTATCTTTTTTATCTTTTTGAGACCTGGCTTGTATTGGGCTTTAAGGCCCTCTTTCTTCCAACAAATTAGGTCCAATTTAGATTGGGCCTGATCCACCACCTCTTCTAACAAAGCAGGTTGCTTACTAGATGCAGTGTCAAAAATTTCTAATAGCACAAGAGTAGATCTTCTGAACATTCTGTCTACCAACCCCCTATCTAGAGACCTACAAATGACATGACCTTTGTCAAACATAGAACGAAAGCGTTGATGTGACCCTTCGCTGATAAAACCTGCCCCTAAATCTTCATTTATCTTCGAACCCACGAAAAGGACACCACCTTTAATACCTAGCACTTTTTCAGAAAGTCTACTATTGGACCTATCTGCTAGAGAACACCCTATCGCCTCTGTATTTGCGCTTCTATCAGACGTGGAACTCTCTCTAGCCACCGGACTGTCCCAATCACCGGAATTGATTGCGACTGCCGATACAACCTCCTCCCTAATATCATATATCTTCTTATCAGAATAACTTCCCTCTAAAGACACTGAAAAATCCTCCAACTTCTTGATTTGGAACTCTACCCCATTGATAAGAATACGAAAAATTTCACTGATAATAAAGGCGCAACTCGACCTGACCTTAAACCTAGCAACTTCGAATTTCTTCGAATTATGTGTTTCAGGGTCAGTTCCAACATAAGTCCCAAAGGGTTTGCATAGAAAATTGAAGAAGCTCGGGTTCCATGCAAAGCAAGGGATCCCGTAGCACCTCAACCAAATGATTCTCTCTTTATCAACCACTTCCTCCTTCCATGGTCTGATGACTTTGAAACATTTTTTCAGCTGCTCTTCCTCTTCTTCCACTAGGACTTTAACCGCCATTCCTCTCGAATCCTCAAGGAGACATAGATTGACCCCTAACGGAGTTACTATGAGCGTTGAGATATTGAGTTGAACCTTGTAAGAATCGCTTGGGTTCCACACCTCCCCGATGTATGCGTTTTGAAACCTCCTTAACTCTTCCTCCCCTATCTCATACGACCTAGCTTTGCTTATGACAAGAGGAAAACACGGTTGATCAACCTTGCCTCCTTGGACCACCTGAGCAAAAGAGAGATCTCTAGAAATGGCTTTGTAAGAATCCCTTTTTGTTTGAATGTTCTCCTGCTCTCGAAACGGCTTCCTCTTGACGTAGTTGTTGATTTCTCTGGCTGTTGTTGGGTCCGTCTTCTTCATTACCTTACCCGAATTCCTTTGAAACATGGGGATGTTAGCAAACAACTTCTTATTGTCAAAGAAAATGTTGTCTAGTTTGGTTGCCAGGGTTCTTTCTTCCATCACTTTACAAAATCTCGCGAAGCGATATCTCCTGTATGTCTTGTCCCTCCTAGCGGGAATGTAAACCTCCGCCACCTCGCCATATTCCTCAAACTTTTCGAAAAGATCCTTCGCCTTAAATCTCTCTGGAAATTCAATGATAAAAACCGTTACGAATGATTTAGAGTTCCCATCTTCGACTCTATCTTCAGGACCTTCCGTTTCCTTATTCCAACAGTACCCTAGTTTGGTGAAGCTTCCTCCCTTGGCTCTTTTTGTGGAACGGTTCTGGACTTGAGTCCATTCTCCTGGCATGTCTGCTTGTTGCTTTCTATTTCATCTTGAGTTGAAAATGGATTTATAAAGTCTTGATTATTAGAAAATCAACAGTTCTTTCATTAACGTGTCAAAGTAATAGTTATTCATTTATGTTTTGGGATTTTCCCAACCATCATTTGACTATAAGGTTACATCTTGTTTGTAGCACATGGTTTTGATAATGTTTATATGCCCTATGATCGTGACAAGAAAATTGACTAAGGTAGCCATGCTATATGAAATTAAACTTCCTGCATATATGCAGTCTACACTTGAAAGGGACAACAATATATGAGCCCTTAGATTGCAACAATCAAAGTGGTTGGATGTGCCCTCAAAATTTGAAAGGAAGAAGGATTGCCACATCTAGTAACATTTGCTAATTGTGAGCAAGATGCCCATTCATGGCCAATTTATTGCTAAATTAGGTCCCAACCCCCTTGTGGTGGAAGGTCTATAAGCCCCATATTATAAATACCACCACACAATAGTTTCTATAAGTTGAAGCATTTTATTGATAGCTCAGGGGTTGCGATTAATAACATTTCCATACACAGATGATGCGCGGTCGAAAGTGGTTCATTGCGTGTTCAAAAATTATTTCAGCCCTATGGTGCAGTTGGCGTTATTTCCAAAAATTTGATTGAAAAGTTTCCATTTTCTCGCCGTTAAATTTTTGAGAATAATAAGATGTTCGGATAAGTCATTCCAATCCAGAGTTCTTTATGCATTGAATTTGCATTGTATTATCTCCTCCAGATTTTCTCCATCTTCTTCATCTTTGAATCTGATAAAAGTGGGAAGTGAAACTTGATATCTTGTGGAACCTGAGTCTCTTTTATTTTCATTTCCATGATTATTTATATAAAAAAATAGGGTAATGCTAACTTGTGCCTTTGGGGCACATGTTAAAAAACCCAAAAATAGAAAATTTGTATTAAATAAAACAATAAAATCATTAATATAAAGTTGTATTAAATTCAATATACAATTTCCAATATAATTTTACTATATTTATCTCTTAACTTGTGCTCCAAGGGCACAAGTTAGCATTACCCAAAAAAATATTAATCACGCCCCTATTTCCTAAATCCCACCTAGATTTTAACGCCCAAAACTCTCTAAACAACTACTAATTAACGCACTGGTTGAGCCCTTTTAGGCATAAGTGGCGCTATTTTAACTTTTGCAACATTCATAAATGATCACATATATATTATCACCTTTTTGGTTCTTTGAAACCATGCTCATTCGACAATAAGCTTATCCCTCTCTTGAATTGCCTCTTTTCTTTGGAACTCCATCAGAGGACATAAGTAATCAACTTGTCTTACTATTCTATTTATTTTGGATAAAATGGGCAACTCTTGAATATTCATATTATGGCATGCTGGATTTTCTTCCTAACGTTTCAGACCAATCCATCGTACCTTTTATTACTACCTCCGTCCCTAATTATAAGACCCTATTGAGTTTTTTTTTTGTCCCTTTTTATAAGACTTTCTTCAATTTTCAAAGTGCATTAATTATTCTTTTCCAAACATACCCCTAATTATATTACATATTTTTTTGCACTCTGTAATAAATACAATTACATATACATTAATTATTTCTCTCTCCTAAGGATAAACTTGTAAAATTATACAAAATAGTCATTAAATTTAATATTCTAACCAAATTTCTTAATTCCCGTGTTTTTCTCAATGGGGTCTTATATTTAAGGACGGAGGTAGTACTATTTTCTCTTTCCCAAATTTGAACCTAAAATACATGATTCCAGATCAATAATACCCTTTGCAAAAACGTTCTACCCACAATGACAGGTACCTATGTTTTTTCTTCAATCACTACAAGAATAATGCATTTAAGCTTCAAAGTATTATTCTCAGCCCCGACTCAGTCGCTACTAGCCTCAACTTTGCGTCACATAGGTTGAGTCTAAAGGATTTATTCATTTAATTTTAATTTTTAAAATGATTTTAATAACAGCGCCCGCTTTGACACACTAGAAAGGAATTTATTAAAAATTTAAATAATGCTCAATCATTGAATCGCAACAAAATATAACATTCCAATAACATAAAAACAATCTCAATATTTTTTTTGATAAGCAACAAATCAATATAAGGAGATTAAGGGAATCTCCACCCAAGTCTAGTACAAACCAAAGACAGCAACACCAGAAAACAAAACAGCAAATCAACACCGAAAAGAATTACAAAAAATGAAGCGGAAACTTATACCAATCGTATAAAGAACAAGACATGTTACCCTTCCTACCAAGAGCCAACCAATTCCACGACGATCCGACAGTATTATGGAATATAGAATCAGCATCCCCCACGTCGTCATTAAATAGAATCCGATTACGAGCCATCCACACGTTCCAGCAAGTAATAATCCAAATAGATAGCCTAGACTTATTATCGCATCTGTCGTTGAGCCTATCAAACCAATTCAACGAAAAATCAATAAAGTTGACACCAAGCCGAACCCTATCAATATTCAACCACTGATAGATCATACGAACAAGAACACCAATTTTGGGACAATGACAGAAGATGTGATCAATAGTCTCAAGATCATTAAAACAGAAAACACACACAGTTTCGTGGACATTGTTGATAACACCTCGCTGAACAAGATTATCGCGCGTAGGCAACCGATTGAGCGTAAGAGGCCAAGCAAACACTTTTAGCTTAATAGGAATACAAGAATTCCACATTAAATCGTGGGCCAGCAGCGTTGTTTCATCCCCCCGTGGCACACCGTTCGCCTCAGAAACTGCAATATAGAAATCCTTGACAGAAAAGCCAAGATCCAAGTTCGGTTTCCACTTCCACGAATCCGCCTCTCCTGATAACACAGCAGCATCCTCCAGAAAACGCCCCAACACAATAAGATCCTGGTTCAGGTTGGTGTACTGCTCAAACAAGGAATTATTAATGTCCCATATCCACGATGAATCACGCCAGTGTCCTAAATCAGACACGAAAACAAGTTTACAGATAGCAGCCTGAAACAAAGCAGGAAAACGCAAACACAACAGCTGATCATCCTTCCAACGCATGGTCCAAAATCTCACCGACTTCCCGTCTCCCAAAGTACAATGAATCAGGTTTGAGAACTTTGACACTTGATCCACATTGGCGCAATGTAATAAGTCACGCATCCACAAAGAGAGGCTATTCTTGCGCACCTCCGAGAAATTATCCAAAATTAAGCTAGCCATGTTTCCATATCTACTCTGCAATAGAGGTCTCAAGATTTCCTTTCCCTGCTGAAGAAATTTCCACAACCATTTACCTAACAAAGCACAGTTGAATTTGCCTATATGCTTGATACCAAGACCACCGTCGGACCTAGACTTGCAGACGACATTCCATTTAATCCAAGAAATGCCTCTCTTCTCCGTCGAGCCCGACCAAAGGAACTTTCGTTGAATAACAATAATCTTCTTAACAATGAAAGCCGACATCTTAAAGAAGGACATCACATGGATAGGCAAATTCATAAGGACCGAGTTAATCAAAGTAACACGTCCACCCATCGAGAGATTTCTCCCAATCCACGAGGATAGCTTATTTCTGAAGCACGAAACAACAGGATTCCAAAATGCGCATTTTCTATGATTTCCCCCACCTTAATACCCAGAAACGTGAACGGCAAGTTACTGGAACTGCATAAAAGAAAAGATTCAGCAGCATTCAGAAAACTTTGGTCCAACCCAATTCCAAACAACCTGCTTTTGGTATAATTAATTTTCAACCCGGAAGTGATTTCGAAACCCCGCAATATTGATTTCAAAGCCTACACATTAGAGAAAGATCCATCACAAAATATCAGCGTATCATCAGCGAACTGCAATAAACTAACCAAAGTATTAGCATCCAGTTTAAAATCGGAAAGAATATTCGAACCAAACGCTCTGCTAACAAGCTTAGCCAAACCTTCAGCCACGATTGCGAAAAGCAAAGGGGAAAGAAGATCCCCCTGTTTTAAGCCTCTTGACGCTTTGAAATCCTTAGAGGGGCTGCCATTAACTAGAACAGACATAAAACTGTTAAAAACCGAACCCCGCATCCAATTAATCCATCTAACACCAAAACCCATATCTATTAGCATTGTCTCCAAAAAGCTCCATTCCAGACAATCATATGCTTTGGCGAAATCGACCTTGAATAATAAGCACTTCTTCTTATTTCTCCTCGCCCAATCAATAGTTTCATTAGCCACCACAACGCCATCAATAAGTTGACGACCCGGGATGAAAGCCGTTTGACAAGGGGACACCAACTTATCAATAACTCTGTTTAATCTCATAGCCAAAATCTTAGAAATGACTTTGGACACGCACCCGATTAAACTGATCGGTCTGAACTCCTCAAACTTTTGCGGGTTAGCGACCTTAGGGATTAAAGCTATAAACGAAGAAACAAAAGCTTTTGGCAAAAAGTAGGTATAACAGAATTCAAGAACACAGTTACTAAAATCTTTACCGATGATATCCCAGCAATGTTTCAAAAAATTGAAATTGAAACCGTCAACTCCAGGAGCCTTTTTCCCATCACAGTTAAATATAGCTGACTTAATCTCAGCCTCAGTAAAATCAGACTCTAAACTAAGTTTATCCTCATCAGAAAGTTTTTGGAAATCCCTTCCACCCATTCTAGGCCTAGCACACGACGTACCCTTGAATCTCTTCTTAAAGAAAGACCAGGCAGCCTCCTTAATATCCTTCGGGTTATCAATAAAAATGTCCCCCTCTTTAACAACATGGATGCCATTACATCTATTCCGTGCCCTAAGAGACGCGTGAAAAAACTTTGTGTTGAGATCTCTGTCAACTTTCCACTTTGCTCTGGATTTTTGATGAATAAAGCTTTCTTTGATACGCAGATTCTTCCAAACCTCAGCTTGGGCCTCCAATCTACCTTCCAAGAAATCCTCCGTCGAGCCCTCAACGTCCCTCTCCAAGTCGTTCTCCAACACGTTTAGCTTGTCAACACCTTCTTCCACCTTAAGATCAATCCACCCAAATACGTTCACGTTCCACCACTTTAAACCCTCCTTCAAAGCTTTGAATTTTTGAAACAGAATATGACAACCTAACCCCGAAATTTCAACAGACTTCCAACAGGACTCAACAAAACCAAGAAACTCTTTATGATCCATCCAAGAGTTGAAGACCCTAAACGGTTTGGGGCCCCAATTCTCCTTAATAGACTTAATCCACACCGGCCGATGGTCCGAAATATCCCGATTACCCACCAACTGAAAGTTCAAATCCAGCTTGTTTATTAAGAAGTCGTTCAATAAAATTCTATCAATCCTACTCCTACTGGTACCTTTAGAATTAATCCAGGTAAATCTGTTACCCACCAAAGGCAGCGCTTTTTTAGCCTTTAGACAGCGCTTTAAAGCGCTGTATAAACCAGCGACGCTATAGGTTTAGACAGCGCTTTTGGTATTACCAAAAGCGCTGTCTAAAGGGGCGTGTATTTAATGAAAAGCGCTGTCTATGGTACCTTTAGACAGCGCTTTTTCACATTATATGGATTACTTTAGACAGCGCTTTCGTCAAAAGCGCTGTCTAAGCCCTACCTTTTTTTGACTTTTTTGGTACACCTTAGACAGCGCTTTCTCCAAAAGCGCTGTCTAAGACCTTCCTTTTTTGACTTTTTTAGTACACCTTAGACAGCGCTTTCACCATAAGCGCTGTCTAAGACCTTCCATTTTTGACTTTTTTAGTACACCTTAGACAGCGCTTTCACCATAAGCGCTGTCTAAAGTGGACCTTAGACAGCGCTTTCACCAAAAGCGCTGTCTAAGGTGTACGAAAAATTTTATATAATTTTTTTTTAACCACAATTTTACCAGGTTTTTTCAACCAGAATTTGACCTGTAATTTTCAACCAGCAATTTTTTTCAGAATTGGCAATTCAAACCATTGGCCTTTCTACACCAAAATTATATATCCAAAATTGGCATTTCATACCAATATATATATTTAAAATTACAAACCAAAATTGTATATACACCTATTTATAATTACAAATCATTACATTTTTCTACAAATGCACATTTTACTTATTCACCAAAATTGCATCCAACCAAAGCATTGCTTCCAACCAAAGTTATTGCTTCCAACCAAAGCATTTTTTCTACAATGCACATATTACTTATACACCAAAATTGTATATACACCAAAATTGCATCCAACCAAAACATTGCTTCAATCTACATTATAGGTCCTGAAAACACAAAGATTGTAATTCAAAGTATTAAAATTCAAAGTATATACACCAAAAATTGTAATTCAAAGTATATACACCAAAATTGTAATTCAAAGTTTGTAATTCAAAGTATATACACCAAAATTGCAATTCAAAGTATATACACCAAAATTGTAATTCAAAGTATATACACCAAAATTGCATCCAAAATTGTAATTCAAAGTTTGTAATTCAAAGTATATACACCAAAATTGCAATTCAAAGTATATACACCAAAATTGCATCCAACCAAAGCATTACTCCAACCAAAGTTACACATATTAAAATTCTCATCAATTAAAGTAAGAGTATAATATTATACCTTAAGTTTGTAAAATTCCGAGCTCCATAATGTATTGACACCACTCCTCTTTGATTTCATCCAATAGAGCCTTTGTGTAAGTAGCACTCCTGAATTCTTCAAAATACTACATAATAATATAACATATAGTTTGATTTAGTTTTAACTATTTCATTAGACAATATGAGAGATATGTGTTAAAATAACTCATAAGTTAGAAATACATACATCGGGTGGAATCTCCATTCGATCCAACGAAATAGTGTCTCTCATAAATCTCAACATGAAATAGCCGCAATCTATTTGATTGCGTTGCCGAGGACACTACAAATGAAAATAAAATATGGATAAATTCTAAGTTTTATCAAGTAAGCATCACTAATATAATAAAACATGTGATAATTAATATACCTTCACATAATTCCATGTAATGGTGTGGTCGATTCCCCGATGTTCTAGGAATGCTTGTATAGTGCTAATAAAATATAAATGAATATTTAGAACAATTCACATAAATAAATAAATATACACATTTCTATTTAGAACAATTTCACTTACGTGTCAATACAGTCCTTCATATCCGGGTATGTGGTCCAATCATTTCCTAAGGAATCCAGATAATACACTACTCCGCGGATAGGATTGATTGCAACCAACAACCAATGTCCACTGTAAGATTAAACAAGTGTTAGATAGAAACTTTCTACACGAAGTCAAAATACAAAAAAAAATATAATAGATGAATTTAGAATGAAAATCTAACCCAGTATTAAACGGTAAAAAGTACAACTTTTCCGTTTCTTGGTTGTCCATAAAGACGTTGCGTATATACGCATGGACCTCATTTGGTTTCGTCAATATTTCGGTTAAGTTGACAGCGCTGGGGCATAAGAATGCAAATCTTTGCTCCAATCCCCGGGGGCGCATAAAACTGTCATACAGAAACCTGAAATAAAAACATCATTAACATTAGAATATTCATTTGAAAAATAAAGTAAATAAGTTGTTCAATTACCAAAGTAGATCGGATATACCTCAAGTATATATTGACAACAGTGACGCCCAATTCTGTATGTTGGAAAACTTGCTCGAAGTCTTCATTACCAACATTCTGGTCAAATTCAAAGCCATACAAATCTTTCTCCATAGTTATCAGACGAACACCTCCAGTCGGAATATCCGTCATTAATTGTAGAAAGGTCTGAAGGCACGTCCTAACCTTGCCGATAGGTTGTTTTCTAACCCTGGTATTCTTAGCACCAACAGTTTTTTGCGTTGAAACGTTGCTAATCACTTTACCAGGCAGCTATAAATCATATAATTTGTTAGATGAAGTATAAGATATCCAATTTATCATTTTCTATGCATATAATTGTGATGTACCTCTTTTTTTGAGACAACGGACTCGGTATGCTCCGGAATCCGCTTATCCTTTGTTTTGGATTTTGTTGGAGTCTAAATATCATTGCCATGTAAAAAATGAAAATAAAATGCTCGTAAAATCTTTGAATTTACACATTAAGATTAACAAAGGTTTATAACGGTTTTAAGCATATATACCTCATATCCTACGAGTATGAGATTTGACGGCCATGCAACAAACGACCCTATAGCTTGTCCCACCACTCTTACCTCCGAATCATCGTTAGGATAGGGTAATAGTGCTTCATTCTCCATAGCAATATCAACTGATACTTTCAAACTTCCAGTAGGGAGGGATTCATTATGAAGTACTGTGACCCCATTGTTAAACACTTTTCCCTTGGCAACCATCCGATGAATTGGTGAAGATAAGAATAGTTGACATTGGTGAATGCCCTAAAACCAAAAATACATATGTCATTGTTAATGTGTATATATGTAATTAAATAATTTAAGCTACTAATATAATTTCATAGATATATATATATATATATATATATATATATATATATATATATATATATATATATAATTACCTCTGGAATAATCGGATGAAAGCTGCAGTTGATACTATCCTTCTCTGATCCATCTCTAACACCAGAAGCGTTATCCCTTTCTTTTTCCTTTCTTAATTCCCGCACCTCGGCTTCTAGTGCTTCCAATTTAGCTTCAAGTACTGAATAACTAGCAGCCTTTCCCTTTTTAATATTCAGGGAGGTCGGGGTGATCCCAAATGCCTTACCCCTCACCCGACCAGGATACTCAGGGACATCTAATGCCCGACTAAGTATGCTCCTGGTATCATCTGCAGGTACAGACTGAGATAACGCCTCCTGAAAATCAGATGAATATCGAATATTTGTCAAATATTTGTTAATAAAGTTTTGACTTAATTAAAGAAATATTGTTATACTTACACATTTCTCATATACTTGTAGAACCTCTTCTGGAACAGATCCAGACTTGCCCACACGGGCTTCCTTCCACAAGACATGTGCAGGAAGAGATGTTTCAGAGCTACCCGCCTTTTGTAACTACATATAAAGCCAAATAATATGATCAAATATAACTCATGATGAACAATTATTATGTCATTGCAATTTATTGATACTTACCAATTGTTGCTCCAAACGTCCATATCCAGTACGTCCTTTCCTGTATTTATATTGGGGATCTGATGCTCTATCCCGATTAATTGCACTTAAACTCTTAAATTGCTCGGTTTGTCGTTTGGCTTTAAACTTCACCCATTCTTGTGGTGAAATGAAACTTGCATATTTAGATGGAAACTCTCCATCAACAAAATTACCTTCAGCATCCTTAAGATAGGTTTTGTTTAAATATGTCCTAAACCCTCTTAGGAGCTTCCCTGCCAATCTCATCAAATAAGCTTTTCTGTCGTCCTCGACATTAAAGCACCTCTAAAAAAACCATACACATTGGTTAGTACAAATAATTTAAACGACATAATTAGTTGGCATAATTAAAGACATAATTATGGTACCTTTATCTCATTCCAAATTTTTTCTTTGGTTTCCTTCAACTGTTTGTTTCTCCAGTCATCTAAAGTAATAGGAACCTCATTCCTTACAAGTGTACCAATGAAACTTGTCAACATATGACCGTTAGGCTCAACAAGTGTGCCTGTTTCGCTCCAATGCACATTATAAGTCATGCCTTGATTTCTAGCATGGATCACTCTCCTCATTATGGTTATTCCTCTCCTAATCTCTTCTTCCATAGTTCTGCTACTTCCAACCTGATCATCATGTGGATGATCATCATCATGTGCGTGATCATCAGCATGTGGGTCATCATTGTTAGTAGCCATCTAACCTGTAATAAATAAATCAAGGATATCAAATATAATATATAACAAATATAATAAAGAAATAAAGGATATCAAATATAAAAAATATGACATAATATATAACAAATATAATAAAGAAGTCAAGGATATCAAACATAATATATAACAAATGTAATAAAAAAATCAAGGATATCAAATATAACAAATATGACATAATATATAACAAATATAATAAAGAAATCAAGTATATAACAAATTTTACCTCTTTCACTAACATCTCTTTCTTTTCTTGGTTGGAATATGAATTACTTGTTTCTTATCAATGCGGACGGATGAATGGATCCAAATTCCCTCGTTATGGTCATTTCTGATATATGACCCATCCGCTATAAGATCCTCATCCATGAAATTATATTAGTAGCTTAAATTATTTAATTACATATAACTCTGTGAAACTTTTATCCGACCATCCATTGCCCGCCTTTAAGTTGTACAACTTCAATACCGCAGACAGTCTTGTGAATTTAGTGCAACCTTGATAGAGCGGTTTCTCTGCATCGCTTACCAACCTCTCAAACATTTCGGGACAATCATGAAGATCTTCTACAACTGCTTCTGCAATCTCTTCGACTCGATCACAATCGTATGTTTCCGTGTCTTTGTCATCTGAAGCATAGGTTGTATTACTTTTCCTCGTCGGTTCAACATTCTCGTTAATTTTCTCACCATGATGTATCCAACACTTATAACTTCGATCAATTCCATTCATCAGTAAATGCGATTTCAACCCATCTGCGTCAACCCTACCAACATAACAACAACCCAAGCAAGGACATTTTATTCGATTGAGCTCTTCAGCGTCAGCGTGTTGAACAACAAACTTAACGAAATCCAATACCCCATTCTCGTACTCTTTGGACAATCGATCGGCATCCATCCATTTTTTATCCATGGTTTTCCTACTTATTAATCCTAACAGTTAGAAAGAATTTAACATTAGCATAACAAGTCCAAACTAAGAAATTCAAAGCAATTAACTTCATTAACAAAATTGCTTTGAATTTCGGTTCTTTAGAACAACAACCTCAAGAATTTACATTATTAACATTAACACTAACACTAACACTAACACTAACACTAACCTAACACTAACACTAACACTAACCTAAACTAAACTAAACTAAACAAACACATTATATAGCAATAGTTAACAATGTAGAAAAATGTTAACAAGAACAAACTATAATAGATGTTCTAAACTAACACTAACACTAACACTAACACTAACCTAACACTAACACTAACACTAACCTAAACTAAACTAAACTAAACAAACACATTATATAGCAATAGTTAACAATGTAGAAAAATGTTAACAAGAACAAACTAAACTAACACATTATATTGATTCTATTCCTATATCACCAAAAATGAAGTTAGCACATATTTTATTCTTATATCCAACAACAGTCCAACATTAGCAACAACATTAACAACATTAGCAACATTATCAACATTAGCAACAGTCCAACATTAGCAACAACATAAACAACATTATTATCAACATCAACAACAACATTATTATCAACATCAACAACAACATTATCAACATTATCAGCAACATTATCAACTGAAACTCTGAAACTCTGAAACTTCCAAACTGAAACTCTGAAACGTGTAAAATGTGTAATACTCTGAAACGTGTAAAATGTGTAATACATCAACAACAACATTATTATCAACATCAACAACAACATTATCAACAGCAACATTATCAGCATACCTTATAAAATGTGTAATAATCTGAAACTCTTAAACTTCCAAACTGAGTGACGAAAACGCGAAATGAGAGAGGAACAGACGGTCACGGTGGAGTAAACGTCGTCGGAGTCGCGAAATGAGGGAGGAACGGTGGACGACGGCGCGGTGGACGACGGCAAGGGTTTAGCTCAGGTTCGCAAGTATCCGTTCGCAACAGGGGAGGGAGAAGAAAGAGCGCAAAACTGAAAATGAAAACTGAGTATATTCATATATTTTAATTTTATTAGACCTTAGACAGCGCTTTTCAACAAAGCGCTTTCTAAGGTGGCCCTTAGACAGCGCTTTAAAAGCGCTTTCTAAGATTGGCCTTAGACAGCGCTTTTGTTTTTATTTTTTTAAATATTTAAGACCTTAGACAGCGCTTTCCTTAAAAGCGCTGTCTAAGGTCTTATATTTTTTTTAAATTTAAAAGGCCTTAGACAGCGCTTTTAAGGAAAGCGCTGTCTAATATTTTCCATTAAATTTTTTTAAAAATTTAAAAGGCCTTAGACAGCGCTTTTCACTAAAGCGCTGTCTAAGGTCTTATATTTTTTTGCGCTTTTCCTTTATTAAATTAATAGATTCCGTGTTTTTGACCTATAGCAGCGCTTTTGTAATAAAGCGCTGTCTAAGGTGAGATGTTATAAGTCCTTTTTGTTGTAGTGCAGCCCCATTCCTTCAATGAAAAATTTGAACTCTTCCAATTCCCCAAAATTAACACGACCCCTTCCAATTCTTTCCTCCTCCGTTCTAATTGAATTGAAATCACCACCAACGATCCACCCACCGTGAGAATTTCCAGCTTTAATGGCTAACAAATCAGCCTAGAGTTTTCTCTTCTCATTAATCCCACAAGGAGAATACACATTAATAATGCATATATCTACATCTTTCCAGATTATATTAATCCCTAAATACCCATTACCTCTGAAGCTACAGACCACAAAAAACATACCCTTTTTCCAAATTATGGCCAACCCACCAGAAAGACCTGCAGAATTTGACGCAGACCAATCCACATCATGGTTACCCCACATACTCTTAATCAAATGATCCTCCATTTTCTGAACCTTAGTTTCCTGAAGCAAACAAATATCTGCATGGCCCTTTGCAAGAATTTGATTGATTCTCCTTCGTTTCATCAAACGACAGCACCCTCTAACATTAAAGGACATTAAATTCATGGACACGAATTCTCAACAACCTTCTTTCTATCTCTGACTTCTTTATCACTAGCTTCCATTTTCCTTATGATGCCTTCAAAAACCTCGTCGTCCTCGTCACCCTCGATCCCTACTTTCTTCATTGTTTGCCAAATTCTAGAAGGAACATCCTCTAAAATCTTCTGGCATCTAGCATTACACCTTCCAATGTCAGATTCGGTAATGGATTCACCAATCTTGAACGATTCACCCGACTGAGATGGAGAGTCACCATCTCTCGCAAGCCCACCAATAACTTGATTAGAAATATTAGAACACTTACGGGCGTTGAGAAGAGACCCTTCTCCTCTAACAGACTGTTGCAGAAGAGAGGAAAAGTAAGAGGGTTTAAAAGGGATGTTGATACGTTCGTATACCTCACTCAAAGGTTTTTTCTTATTGGGCCTTACCGGGCGAGGAATGGGTATCAGCCCAACTTGAGAAGTAGAATTAGAAATTGAGTCTGAGTTGGATTTCTCAAGGCCTAGTACTTTCTCACTCTCATTACCCAAAAACCTGTTACGGCCACTAGACAGCTCATCCACTTTTAGAACTTCTGGGAACTTAGGCACCTGTCCTACATCAAAATGGTCAACCACATCTATACCATCAGGAGACCTTGCCACCTGTCCCCTCACTGATTCACCATTACTAATACTGTCATTCGACATTAATGGCTCAGAATAACTTTTCTCAGCTAGCTGATTTAGCTTGCTTAACCTAGCCATACTACCAGCTATGATAGACCTATTCTCTAGGCCCCCTCCTAGTGTTGACTCCCCGGCCCCCACACTATCACAAGATTGGCCAAAAAATTCTGCTTCCATGTCTCCAGGTCCTTTCAAAATGCCAATTGCATCCTTAAAACCTGCACCACCTACTTTCGCAGACAAAGTAGTCTCAGCTACTCTTTCCACTCTATCGGACTTCCACGCGCCTTTGTCATCTTCAAACTCATCTCCTTCAGAAGAAGAAAGGATTTCGCCAGAAGAGATACTTTCTTCAAAATGGTCGACCTTGTGAAGAGACCCTGGGACATAAGAATCTTCCACCAAAATGATTTTTAAAAAATCTTCATTAATGCCCACATTAATAATCTCTCTAACATCAAAGACAAACTTGGTTTTGATAAGGATACGGGCTACCTCGAAGGAACGTAAGTTATCAGTTTCTTCTTCACACTTAATAAACAAACCAACCTTACTAATAATATCACTGAAAACACAATTGTTCCATGCATGGCAAGGTAGGCCATAACACTTCACCCATGCGTACCTCTCATAATCAATAATACCAGCTTTCCACGGCTTAATATCACGGAACCACTTGTCTACCCAAGCCTTATCTTCCTCAATCAGAGCTTCAATCTCGCCCTCTAAACTCTCCTCAAGTAAACACAAGTTAGGACCGAGAGGCGAAGCTTTAATACTAAAGAAACCTTCCTCGTCAAGGGCTTCTTGTATCATACGAGAATGGCCACCTTCAACAACCACCCCAACAAAAGCACTATCAAATCTAACCATATCTTCCTTAGCAATGTTGAAATGAATCTGAGCGAAGCCGGGTTTCCCATCCAAAGAGGTTTGTTTCCTATCTTCATGCATGCCAACACCTCTATCCATACCAGAAGTCTCCTTACTCCCTCCAACAGCTTGAGCGAAAGATTTTGAATCCACCTTCCTCCCGTACAACTTCCCCGGATAGTTGTACCAATGATCTAAAGGTTTTCCTCCATGACCGAATCCATCAGGCTGCTTCTCACCCTTATCTAACTTCACATCACGAATAAATCTAGGGATGCTGGCGAAAATTTTCTTACCCTGAATCTCAATATTATCCAGTTTTGCAGCCATCAAGCGACTATCATGCACCTTTCTGAATTTCGTAAAACCGAATCTCTTTCCTCTTTTGTCCAATCTAGCTGGTATGAACACTTCAGAGATTAACCTGTATACCTTGAAGACTTCGAACATGTCCTTAGCATTCATGTTCTCCGGGAACTCAGTAAAAAAGAATGACGTTAGGTCACCCACATCCGCACCATCATTCCTTTTCCTACATATCTCCTTCCACACTGAACCCTTAACAAAACCTAGCTGCTTCTTCTTACTCCTATTAACCACTTTCCAGTCCATCCTGCACTCAAACTCAAGCAACCAGACCAGAACAGTTCACCTACTCCCAGAACCACACAACCCTAACCAGGATGAAAGCTAGAATGATAACAAGGCCCCTAAACTCGAAAGCTAGGAATTTAAGCCGAAGATAACACTATAGCTTCACATGAACCATGGAAGGAGTTACGATGAATCTTATTAAACAGCAGTGAAAGACAAGCAAGTATTAATCTGTGCAGCCAATTAATGAGCAGTGGCCTCTGTAACTTCAAAGCATTACACTCAAGTCACTCTCCAATATTGATAAACCATCCTTTGTAGCACATTTCACTTCATTCTGCCGTAAACTTTTAAGTTTTGTTTTGCATATCTCAATATAACTCAAACACAACAACACAAATGACACACTAATGTTACACACAACATACTAACATTCACACAATATTGTCAAATACTAATATGTTACATACACATATATATAACAACACTCACATATATACAACCTACATTCACACAACATACTAGAGGCTCATACACACAGAACATAGGAATATGGTTCAATCACAATAATATAACATTTAACAACACCAAAACCTAAAACTTAACATGAATGATGATAAAGGTGAAGAATAGATAAAGTACCATTAGTTGTAGAAGATGTTGTGAACAAAAAATGCTCTTCGTGTACGCTCACACTGATACGTCGTAGGAACAAGAATTTGGACGTTCTAAGAAATGAATGGGAGGTAAGAAGATGAAGTTTAAAATTTTGTGTCGATATACCTTTTGTGTGTTCTTTTCTAGGGCACTTGTGTTCTGAAAGAAATAAACTAAACTTAGATATATTTTAATCATAAAGAAACACATATTACCATGGTTGATAAGATAAACTGTAGTGAAACATATTAATTTTAGGTCACATATAACCACAATTGACATATACAACTGTGATGAAATTATTTTTTAATTTGATTTAAATATAGAAATTCATGGTCACACCCTTTGTTGTATAGAAAAAATAGAAAAATGTTGGTGATAGGATTCTAAACCTATAAGCCTTAACAAGGCATTCAAGGCTTTGGAGTTTCTAAGAGCAAGTTCATCTTCTTCCTTAGACTAGTCCTCTTCAGGCTTCAAATTAGTTGTGTCCTTCCCATCTTTGTCATGCACCATAGGATGTTCCCAACCTTTGATAACTGCCTTCCAGGTTTTTCTATACATAGATTTTAGAAAAAACACCATACGCGCCTTCCAGTAATCATAGTTGGTGTCAGACATAATATGTGGTCTATTGACAAATCATTCTTTATTGTCCATAGTACCAGAAAATATATCCTTGGAGCTCACCCAAAACAGAACAGGGTGCCTGCTCCGATGCCAATTCAAATTCTGGCACAAGAATACAAATGTTGTATATGACGTAAGTGAAGGTGTGAGAAAACACAAGAAATGGGGGTTTGAATTGGGTTTTCAAAATGAAATTTTTTTGTGAAACTCAAACAAAGATCACAAATAAACTAGCAATAGAGAAAGACGCACGATATATCCTGGTTCATTTGTAAACTATCAAGTTAATCCAGTCCACCCGCCAAGGTGATTTCACCTTATTCACAAGGACTTAATCCACTATAACCAAACTGATTACACTACACTAGCAACTGCTGGTGACTAACTTACACACACTAATCGTCTCTTCGATCTTAAGAATTCTGACCCAACTGGTCCCTTAAGGAATACAAACAACTGTTTGAACAAATTTAATGTTTAAAATGAATTGCTTTTACACAAGCTGAAATAAACACTATGAAAAGCTCACATAAAATCTATACAGTATGAACAATATATTTTCTTTGTATTGTGGTGCTTTACTGTTCACGCATGTGTCTCTCTCATGTATTTCTGTGTTTCTTTCTTGTATGTATCAGTGTCTCTATTTATCCACACGATTCTTTAAGTGATCAAGTCCTTATATAGCCAAAAAAAGATTCGTTGCAGGGCAGATCAGGAATATCAGTAAAATTGGTGGCGACTTGAAATAATGTCGTTATGCAGGGTTGAAAATCATACACAAATGTTGTCTTATGTACAACCAATTCAGGATAGTGGAATGGTAGTGGAAAAGAACGTGTTTGATATGTACTATGTACTATTTTCCCTTGCAAACGTTTCATCTTCTTCTATTTATCAAATGCTTCTGAATAGATATGGATGAAGCATGATCTGAAGAATTGATCACTGGGTCTTCAGAGTCTTGAGTCTTCAGAGTCTTCAGAACTTGTTCATCATAACCTTGTCTTCAGAGTCTTCAGCACTCCTTCTTCAAAACCCTTGGTTATCAGAAACTTAAGTCATTAGTGAAGGGAAATTTGCGATCTAAACGCAGCGGAAAACAAAAATTTCCCTTTAGAGATCCTTACGAAAGATCATGATCTGTGATAGAAAGGTTACCTCTTGTGGTGATGAAACCTTTGATTCCAAATCTATGGATGATCACGAGCTTTGTACGATGAACAACGCCTCTACTCATTCCACACGAACAGCTTCCTTCAGTCACAGTGCTAGCTGATTACGATTGAAGGTTTTGAGTGAGGGAGAGGAAAAATAGAATACGGACAGGGTTTCAACAACAACAACTGAGCTTCTGCACAAGGGTTCTATTTATAGAACTACTTGTGTGGGCTACAAGCTAAAAATCCTAACTCAATAATAATATTATTATATTATTATAATAACTATTATTATAATAAATATAATTTTATTATTATTATATTTTATAACTATTATAAAATTAATAATAACTATTATTATATTACATGGTACCTTACCATATTCCGTATTCCATTCAAGTGCACCGTACCTTACGGTGTTCCTTATTTACTCTATCTCTTCTCCAACTATCCTTATGTGTGTGACCTTGTAGGATTTCGCAACGTTGGCAATTATATTAAATCATGTATTTAAAATAATAAACAGTGAGCGGACTCTAGCAACACATCACTGCTACCCAAGTCACAAAATTGTCATGTGATCTGACAAAACCTTTTGTGATAGTACTTGTGTGTACAATTACCCTTTTGCCCCTATGTCTATATTGAACACAGGGTATATACCGTGTCATCCTTGTCCAATTCAATATTGAGTCCTTAGACATTTATCCTGTTATGCAGGATCGGCAAATTCCATCTAGGCTACTCATGTCCCTCAGCATGCTTTGTGAAGTACCTATCAACTGTCTTTATGATCATCCAGTTACGGATAATGTTTGATCAGTAATAAAGTACTTGACTCTACATCTAGGGTACATAGTAGTTTCAGGTCGAAGGTTGGTATACACCACTATCACCATGAGAGTAACTTATGACACTTTGCATAACATTCTATGTAGTACTCTCATTGTGGGTCAATCCAGTATAAATATTACTCCTAATATTCATACCTATGTCAACACTTGATAACTCCTTATCCATGATCCATGAGATGTGATCATCAGTCTATCTACATAATAGTCTTAATGGTTTAAGGCTATCTCATTTCACATTAAAGCTCGACTATGGATGCTTTAAGAATAGTGTCCTTATGTTTAGTGGAATTTCATTATTAAGTCATACTTAATGTTTCATTAAACGAACTAGCTATTCTAGGGACTTTATCATTTTGGAAAAACAAACTTAATAAAGAAATGCCTTTTATTATTAATAAATAATTTGATGCAAGTACCAAAAGTGTTGGCCTCTAAGGCTTACACCAACAATCTCCCACTTGCACTAGAGCCAATAAGGCATACCCCTAATACCCATAGATCTAGTATGACCATCATGCTTCAGCTACGCAAGAGGTTTTGTTAGTGGGTCAGCAATATTTTCAAGTGTAGGTACTCTGCATATCTTCACATCTCCACGATCTATTATCTCTCGAATGAGATGATAACGCCTAAGTATGTGTTTGGATCGTTGGTGAGATCTAGGCTCCTTAGCTTGTGCGATAGTGCCATTGTTATCACAATAGAGATCAATGGGGTCCACAATGCTAGGGATTATGCCAAGTTCACTAATGACCTTCTTGATCCAAACAGCTTCCTTCGCTGCATTTGAGGCAGCAATATACTCGGCCTCGGTTGTAGAATCAGCAACTGTTTTTTGCTTTGAACTTTTCCAGCTCACAGCGCCACCATTTAGGCAGAACACATAACCAGATTGCGATCTAAAGTCATCCTTATCTGTCTGGAAGCTAGCATCGGTGTAACCAATTACCGCGAGCTCTTTCTGACCTCCATATATCAAGAATGAGTCCTTATTCCTTCTCAAGTACTTAAGGATATTCTTGACAACTACCCAGTGAGCATCACCAGGATCAGATTGGTACCTACTTGTTTCACTTAAAGCATACGAGACATCTGGTCGAGTACATAACATGGCATACATGATAGATCCTATTACAGATGCATATGGAATCTTATTCATGCGATCCCTTTCTTCCTTTGTTGAAGGGGATTGTGTTTTTGATAGACATAGGCCATGTTGCATAGGTATGAATCCTTTCATGGAATCATGCATATTAAAGCATCTCAACACTTTGTCTATGTATGTACTCTGACTTAGACCAAGCAGTTTTTGTGATCTATCTCTATAGATCCTGATTCCTAATATATAGGCTGCTTCACCAAGGTCCTTCATAGAAAAGCATTTCCCTAACCAAGCTTTTACTTGTTGCAAGGAAGGGATATCGTTTCCAATGAGTAATATGTCATCTACATATAATACCAGGAAAACGATTATGCTCCCACTAACTTTCTTGTAGACACGAGGCTCATCTTCATTCTTTATGAATCCATATTGTTTTATAGTTTCATCAAAACAAAGATTCCAGCTTCTGGAAGCTTGCTTTAATCCGTAGATTGATCGCTGTAACTTGCATATCTTTTGGGCTTCTTCGGGTAAGTCAAATCCTTCAGGTTGTGTCATGTACACATCCTCAAGAAGATTCATCATAGTCTACACCATGAATTTGTTTATAACCTTTAGCAACCAGTCGTGCCTTATAGGTATGTACCTTACCATCCATGTCAGTCTTCTTTTTGAAGACCCACTTGCATCCTATAGGATTAATTCCTACAGAAGGCTCTACCAAGGTCCAAACCTGGTTTGTGTACATGGAATCCATTTCAGATTTCATGGCTTCTAGCCACTTCTCAGACTCAGGACCAGTTATGGCCTCTTGATAGGTTACAGGCTCATCTTGGTCCATAAGTAATACGTCGCCTTGATCATTTATGAGATATCCATATCTCTCTGATTGGTGACGTATCCTACTCGACATACGCTGGTCTTGTTCTACTTGAGCAGGTTGCTCTTCCATAACTACTTGTGGTTCCTGCTCTAATTCCTCCATAGGTGTATCAATGCTTTGTGATTCTTGAATTTCTTCAAGCTCTACTTTCCTCCCACTGATTCCTTTAGAAATAAAGTCCCTTTCCAAGAAAACTCCAATTCGAGCGACAAACACTTTGCCCTCAGAAGGATTGTAGAAGTAATACCCTCTTGTTTCTTTAGGATACCCCACAAATAAGCATTTATCCGATTTGGGCTCAAGCTTAGTTGAAATTTGTCCTTTTACATAAACTTCATAACCCCAAATCTTCATGTAAGACATATGTGGTTTCTTACCACTCCATATTTCATATGGTGTCTTTTCAACCTTTTTGGATGGAACACGGTTAAGTGTGTAAGCTGCTGTCAGTAGTGCATGTCCCCAAAATGATTTTAGAAGATCGGCATGACTCAACATGGATCGGATCATGTCTAACAAGGTTCGATTTCTTCTCTCAGATACACCATTCCATTGTGGTGTTCCAGGAGGAGTGAGTTAGGATAGAATCCCACACTCTTTTAGATGGTCATCAAACTCTAGGCTTAAATATTCACTGCCTCGATCTAATCAAAGAGTTTTAATATTCTTACCTAGTTGGTTTTGTACTTCATTCTTAAATTCCTTGAACTTTTCAAAGGATTCAGATTTGTGTTTCATTAAATAGACATAACCATATATACTGAAATCATTGGTAAATGTGATGAAGTATTGAAAACCTCCTCTGGCTGGTATGTTCAGTGGTCCACATACGTCAGTGTGTATGAGGGCCAAAAGATCATTAGCCCTTTCACCTTTTCCTGTGAATGGGGACTTTGTCATCTTTCCAATTAAACAAGATCTGCATGTATCATATGATTCGTAATCAAAAGAGTCCAGTAGTCCATCTTTATGGAGTTTGGAGATGCGCTTCTCATTTATATGGCCTAAGCGACAATGCCAAAGGTAACTTGGATTTAACTCGTTAGGTTTCATCCTTTTAGTATAAATGTTATAAATTGGCATTTCAAGATCAAGGACATATAATCCATTGTTCATTTGTGCAGTAGCATAGAATATATCATTCAAATAAATAGAGCAACAATTGTTCTTTATTATAAATGAAAAACCAAACTTGTCCAAACAAGAAACGGAAATAATATTCCTGCTAATTGCAGGTACATAATAACAGTTCTCTAACTGAATTATTAAACCACTAGGTAAAGTCAAAACATAAGTTCCTACAGCTAAAGCAGCAACCTTTGCTCCATTTCCAACTCGTAGGTCGACTTCACCTTTTGCCAAATCTCTACTCCTATCCCTGTACATTGATACAAATGTGAGAACCACATCCAGTATCTAATACCCATGATGCAGAAGTAGATAAATTTATTTCTATAACAAAAATACCTGAAGTCGAAGTCACCACTCCATTCTTCTTATCTTCCAGGTACTTTGGGCAGTTTCTCTTCCAATGTCCGGTCTTACTGCAATAGAAGCAAGTGCCCTCCTTTGCTATACCTCCACTAGGCTTCAAAGCAAGGGTAGTATGTTTGGGTTTGGCAACTTCCTTGCCTTTCCATTTACCAACCTGCTTGGTGGGCCTTTTGTTCTGTTTCTTTCCATTACTAACCATCATAATGGATTTCCCTTTTGTCTTCAGGTTTTGCTCAGCAGTTCTTAACATGCTTAGCAATTCAGGAAGAGTTTTGTTTATGTCATTCATGTTGAAATTAAGGACAAATTGACCGAAGTTTTCTGACAACGATTGCAGGATCAAATCAGTCGCAAGCTCCTTTTTGAGGGCAAATCCCAATCTTTCAAGATTCTGCACATACCCAATCATCTTGAGTACATGGGGACCTACTGGGGTTCCCTCAGAAAGCTTGGCTTGTAAAAGGGCTTTTGAAATTTCAAAGCTTTCATGCCTTGCCTGCTCTTGATAGGGCATTTTCAGATGTTCGATCATATCGAATGCTGCCATGTTTTCATGTTGCTTTTGCAATTCAGAATTCATGGTAGCCAGCATGAGGCAAGCAGTTTCATTGGCATCATCGACATGCTTCTTATAAGCATCTCTTTCAGCCTTAGGAGCATAACTAGGAGGTTCCTCATCAGGAACAGGTGTCTCTAAGACATACATCTTTCTGTCATGTTTGAGGACAATCCTCAGATTTCGGTGCCAATCCAGAAAATTTGTCCCAGACAATTTTTCCTTATCCAGGATTGTTCGCAAAATGTTATTAGATGTGTTTGTTGTCATGGTAATCTACAAAATGGAATGGAAAAATATAAGTATCATAACATATTCAATTAGGTCTTTAATTAAATATGCTCCCACTATTTTACTCAAACCAAATGACCCTTATCATTTGATTCGGAAAATCCCGTTGGAAGATTTTCTAGTGGATCGAGATCAATATTTCACTTTGTTTTAAGTCAACGTTAGGCTGATTACACAAAACTTAGCTATTTAGGTAGGAACTCCTTCCAATTGTATCCAATATAATTCTCGAATATTTCAGTTGGGTGAATAACTCCTTATTCTAATCCATCATATGGACTATTCCCAACTCTTGCTTCTAAACGCATATAATCTTATTATATTTTGTTTAGTTAAGTTTGACCCATTATTTTAGAATTTGGATATTATAATTATCCCATCGCACCTTACTAATATGGAACATGCACCTCGCGTTAGGCGAAACCTACAATATTCGATTCTAGTCTTGATGAGTTCTAAAACTTGGAAAGCAAAAACTTAATATTTAGTTTTGAGGGATTTTTAATTAGTTTGATCTCACCGACTTATTTATCATATAAATCGTTCCTCACACATGCATCAACATACATACAATATATATCAACATACATACATACAAATGAAATAGTTATGGCCCCTAGCGCAATTGTTCTCCCAAGCCAATGAGAGAACTTAAGTTAAATCTAATAACGATCTTCACTTCTCCAAGCAAGATCTCCAAGGTTGTCCTTCTTTGTTTTGTAGTCTTATCTTTCTTCATAATAATACATTACACAAAGGAAACTCGTTTTACATACGAGGGAGTGAGATGAGAAAAGAAGTTACATGATGACAATAAGAGAGAGGCACGACACGCAGGTCGTATTTATAAAATCCAAAGAAAAAAAATAAACTAAGGCCATAACTGATCACCACAAGAAAAATAATAAATAAATTTTATTATTATTAATTTAAATCCTATTTATTAAATAAATCAAATTAAATTTTTGGCGAATGCATGACCTAAAGCGCAGACTGCATTGACGCAACATTTGCGCCGTCATACTGCCTGTGACGACCCTCACAGTTGCCATGGCGACCATCACACATCAGCCCATGACGACCGTCACAAAGCTATGGTGACGTTACACCTGAAACTATGGAGACCGTCACGCTAATAGAACGCGTGACTTTTGATTGTAGACCTCTTTGACGGTGCAACCCTTGTACCGTCATAAACCTTGATGCAACAATTTCATACCATCGAAACACCATGATTAATAATTCAGTATGATTGATCCGTATGCTATCGCTTCACCATACTAAAGTCGGATTCTAAAGCAGATAACCACAGATCGCTCAATCGAATAATAATCATTATGTGATTTGAACTAACGAAATAAAATAGTATATCCAATATACCATCTTTGCATCAAAGTTAATCATATCACATATGAATTAGATCGATCATATATGTGTAACTTATGGACGATTGACATATCGCTGCTTCACTATACTATTGTCGGATTCCGAAGCATAGTCAATATCAATCATCCAAACCGTACACAACCTGATGCCAAAAAAAATTCAATATTTGGATTTGATTTAATTTTTACGTGTTTTAATACAATTAAAACAAATATGACAAAAAATAAACAATTACCAGACTCATGGTTTCTTAAGTAGCTTTGATACCACTGAAGGGAAATTTGCGATCTAAACGCAGCGAAAAACAAAAACTTACCTTTAGAGATCCTTACGAAAGATCATGATCTGTGATAGAAAGGTTACCTCTTGTGGCGATGAAACATTTGATTCCAAATCTATGGATGATCACGAGCGTTGTATAATGAACAGCGCCTCTACTCAGTCCACACGAACAACTTCCTTCAGTCATAGTGCTAGCAGATTACGATTAAAGGTTTTGAGTGAGGGAGAGGAAAAATAGAATACGGCCAGGGTTTCAACAACAACAACTGAGCTTCTGCACAAGGGTTCTATTTATAGAACTACTTGTGTGGGCTACAAGCTAAAAAGCCCAACTCAATAATAATATTATTATATTATTATAATAACTATTATTATAATAAATATAATTTTATTATTATTATATTTTATAACTATTATAAAATTAATAATAACTATTATTATATTACATGGTACCTTACCATATTCCGTATTCCATTCAAGTGCACCGTACCTTACGGTGTTCCTTATTTACTCTCTCTTCTCCAACTGTCCTTATGTGTGTGACCCTGTAGGATTTCGCGACGTTGGCAATTATATTAAATCATGTATTTAACATAATAAACAGTGAGCGGTATCTAGCAACACATCACTGCTACCCAAGTCACAAAATTGTCATGTGATCTGACAAAACCTTTTGTGATAGTACTTGTGTGTACAATTACCCTTTTGCCCCTATGTCTATATTGAACACAAGGGATATACCGTGTCATCCTTGTCCAGTTCAATATTGGGCCCTTAGACATTTATCCTGTTATGCAGGATGGGAAAATTCCATCTAGGCTACTCATGTCCCTCATCATGCTTTGTGAAGTACCCATCAACTGTCTTTATGATCATCCAGTTACGAATAATGTTTGATCAGCAATAAAGTACTTGACTCTACATCTAGGGTACATAGCAGTTTCAGGTCGAAGGGTGGTATACACCACTATCACCATGAGAGTAACTTATGACACTTTGCATAACATTCTATGTAGTACTCTCATAGTGGGTCAATCCAGTATAAATATTACTCCTAATATTCATACCTATGTCAAGACTTGATAACTCCTTATCCATGATCCATGAGATGTGATCATCAGTCTATCTACATAATATTCTTAATGCTTTTAAGGCTATCCCATTTCACATTAAAGCTCGACTATGGATGCTTTAAGAATAGTGTCCTTATGTTTAATGGAATCTCATGATTAATTCATACTTAATGTTTCATTAAACGAACTAGCTATTCTAGGGACTTTATCATTTTGGAAAAACAAACATAATAAAGAAATGCCTTTTATTATTAATAAATAATTTGATACAAGTACCAAAAGTTTTGGCCTCTAGGGCTTACAGCAGAACCTTGTCTTCAGAGTCTTCAGCACTTAGTCTTCAGAAACTTAACTCTTCAGAGTCTTCAGAACATTGTTCATCAGAACCTTGTGTTCAGAGTCTTTAGCACTTAGTCTTCAGAAGATAATTATCTCAGTCATGTTCAGAGCCAGGATCCAAGAGAACATTGCAGCAACAACATATTGTCTTCTTAGAATCTTTCAGAAGTAGATCAGAAGCAAACTTGCTTCTTTGACGCATAAGCGACGTTTGATCAACTGAGAGTGAAGTTCCACATGATCTCTATCAGAGTCAGAGCTTTCTTTATCAGAGTCAGATCCTGTTTGTCAATACTTTAGAAAACAAACATTAGAGTACCAAAATTATTCTCACACAGATACTACTTTGTTATTATCAAAACTTAGAGATATCTTGCAGAACCAAATCTTGTTCTAACAATCTCCCCCTTTTTTATAATGACAAAACAATGTATTTTGATAACACAATTTTGTACGAAGATAATCAATAAGAATTGATTCATATAAGTTCAGAGTAAACTTCCCTTTATCAAGCTCCCCCTGAATCTAAGACTTAAAAAAATCTTATCAGATTAGGGATACTATAGTCTGATTACAAGGATCTAGTCAAATCCAAAATATCAGAGCTTGATTATTGTGGTAATGAAGTCTGATAACAGAGCTTGATTAGTTAAATCAGAGCTTGATTGATATCAGAATCATTTTGCCAATATAAATTTTGTTCCTGGAAAGCATTCTAAGAAAATTTTACAATTAAAGTGTTTTAATGTTAGAGCTATGATTCAGAGACAAGATATTTATCAAAATAACTTTCCGTTAAAATACTCCCTCATTTTGTCATAATAAAAAAGGGTAATCAATGGTTAAGGCAAGCATTTGGATTTAATTCAAGAGAAATTAGATAAGTTAAGTTCAGTATTTCTCCCCCTTTTATGGCAATCATAAAGAAATGCAATAAGATAAGATAGATGCAATAAAGATACTTTTCATTGATTAAAACAAAACGCCAGAGGCGCAGCACAAGAGCAGGACAAAAAACACGACAACAAAAAAAACAAATAGATAGAAGCAACAACGATTAAAAAGAGTCATGAAAAGAGAGACCAAGCAACTGAGAGACCAATAGAAACACCCGTCAACCAGCTATCATAAATCCTCTACCTCATCAACCCTTTCACACATTTCTTCATCTGTAGCATCCTCTGGTCCAAGTATTCTGGCTAGACTGATGATTTCAGCCTTGAAGAATAACTCAGACAGAATTCTTCCATAGGGTATGAAGGACTTGTATTAATTTCTGGAGAATTCAACACAGTTCTTCAGATGATTGAAGATGGTTTGAGGAAGGTTTACCCGGATGTTGTACATCATGAAGTAGATAAATAGTTTATCATCATCAGTCAAGGTATTTTTGGCCACTCCTCTGGGTCGAAAGTTGGTAAGCAGGAGTTGAAACCACAATTTTCCTGTGGGGAGGAGTCCTTCAGGATTATAGGGTTCATATCTGTTACGAGACACATCATGAATTCCAATGAGATTCTCAACAAAGGAATAAGACAGATGGAAATCTTCAACAGTGACTCTAGATTGAACACAATTGATGGCTTGGACGATGGAGGTAGGTGTTATGATGACCGGAACCCCAAAAATAGAAGACCAGACAGAATTGTTGTCTTCTCCAATCCATACGTATTTCCAGAATTCTTTCACCAGGATAGGATAAATGGGTCCATGCAGGATTGCATAGTATTCTGACCACCCTTGAATTAGCATGTTGGTAGATATGTATACGCCTGAGTCTCTTAGTCTTGGGAGGTTTGGCCTTTTCTCATTAATGACTTCCATAACTTCGTCATTGCCAGCAAAAGTTTTGATAGACGTATTGAATGACAAAGGATAGGAAAGAAAGGAAGTTTGGGAACAGATGAATAGTTATGAGGAGAAGTGTGGTATATAAAGAGAAAAATGTGTTAGCAATAAATGGCAATAAAGATTAGGTGAATTGAAACGAAAAATTCATCATTTCCAATACAAGAGATACAAACAAGAACAAAGAATGATAAAGGAGTGTATCAGTCTCCAAAACATCACATATCAGGTATACGTTATTCAAATATTGACATCAGTCAATAAATACGAATAAATGTATACTTGAAAGTGGGAGGGCGGAATCATACAAAGAATAAAGGTTTGGAAGAGAAGTGTTTAGTTTCAAGAAATCTTTGTCTTACACACAACTTAGTGAATGCATAATAAGGGAGGAAGACGTAAAGATTTAAACTATTTTCAACTAAATTATCAAATCCAATGCGTTAAAACATGATTACAGGAATATTGAGGAGTAATTACTTGAAACCTAGTCTCACGAAATCACAACGCTCGAGGTGTCTCTTCAACAGTAGGTATGATTTGATTTTGGATAGGTGTCACAAATAATCATAATTGTTTGTTTTCAAGAGAGCACGTTTGATATTCCCAAGGTCAAGAATACCAAAAGGTATCTGACTGGACTAATTTCTGATCAGGATATCTTCTAACGTGTAGAAGTATCATTAATCATAAAGTCATAAAATAAATAATAAAACACTTTGCTTAACATCAGAATCTTATATCAGAAGTTTTGGTGACTTGACACATCAAAATATCATTTTCTCATTCTGGACAAGGTTTAATCAATAGATTTTCCAGAATGAATACGAATCTATCTTCAGCAAGGGGTTTTGTGAAAATATCAGCTCATTGGTGATCTGTATCCACAAATTTTAACTGAAAAAGTACCCTTCAAAACATAGTCACGTAAAATGTGATGTTTTATTTCAATATGTTTTTCCCTAGAATGCATAATAGGATTCTTTGATAAACAAATGGCAGAAGTATTATCACAGAAGATAGGAATGTTACTCTCGTGTATCTGATAATCTTCGAGTTGATTCTTAATCCAGAGTATCTGAGTACTACATAGTGATGCTGAGATATATTCTGCTTCTGCAGTTGAAAGAGTCATTGTTGATTGTCTTTTGCTTGCCCAAGAGACGAGGTTACTTCCCAGAAACTGGCAGTTTCCAGAAGTACTCTTCCTTTCTAACCTGTCTCCAGCATAATCTGCATCACAGTAACCAGAAAGCTTATACTCTGATGTTTTCTTATACATCAAGCCAAGGTTAGTTGTTCCTTTTAGATACCTTAGGATTCTCTTAACAATAGTTAAGTGAGTTTCCCTTGGGTCTGATTAGAAACGAGCACAAAGGCATACGCTGAACAGAATATCTGGATGAGAAGCAGTCAAATACAGAATAGAGCCTATCATACCACAATAGAGCTTTTGAAAAACATTTTTACTTACTTCTTCTTTCTCCAAAATGCATGTCGGATGCATAGGAGTCTTAGCAGGTTTACTTCTAGACATATTGAACTTCTTCAGAAGTTCTTTTGCATACTTGCTCTGATGAATGTACGTTCCTTCTGGACATTGATCATTCTGAATTCCCAGAAAGAATCAGAGTTCTCTCATCAGACTCATTTCAAATTCAGACTACATTAACTTAGAGAATTCCTTGCACAAGGAAGTATTAGCAGAACCAAATATAATATCATCAACGTAGATTTGGACAACAAGAATGTCACTTTTAAATGTTTTACAAAAAAGTGTTGTATCCACTTTTCCTCTAGTAAAGTCATTTTCCAAAAGAAAGTTACTTAGCCTTTCATACCAAGCTCTGGGAGCCTGTTTCATACCATATAACGATTTTTTATGTTTGAAAACAAAATCTGGGTTTTTAGAACTCTCAAAACCAGGCGGTTGGTGCACATACACTTCTTCAGAAATATACCCATTTAAAAATGCACTCTTTACATCCATCTGATATAAAGTAATGTCATGATTCACAACAAAAGAAATTAAAATACGAATTGATTCTAACCTGACAACTGGTGTAAAGGTTTCTGTATAGTCTATCCCTTCTTGCTAACTATAACCTTATGCTACCAGTCTTGCTTTGTTTCTTATGACCTCACCTTTCTCATCTAACTTGTTTCTGAATACCCACTTTGTTCCAATGACGTGGACACCTTTGGGTTTCTGAACAAGATCCCATACATCATTTCTGGTGAATTGATTCAGCTTTTCTTGCATGGCCAGAATCCACTCATTCTCCCTAAGAGCTTCTTTAAATGATGTTGGCTCTATCAGAGACACCAAACCCAAAAAAGTTTCTTCAGAAGGTTTGAATGATGAACGAGTTCTGACTGGATCAACTTTGTCTCCCAGAATCAATTCTTCAGAATGAGAAGTCTTTAGTTTATTTTTCTTTTGATGAGATGGACTATTTTCAGTTTCTAGTAAGGTTGTATCTGAATCTAGAGAGTCTGCATCTTTGTCTCCTTCTTTTGAATCTTCTTCCTTGGATTCTGATAAGGTAATCTTCAGATCTGCAAACTTTTCAACTAACTTTGACTTTTCAGGGTCAAGCTTATCATTGAATCTGACATGAATTGATTCCTCAACAATTCGTGTTTCTGTGTTATAGATTATGTAGCCTTTAGAGCCTTTAGAGTATCCTAACAGTAAACACTTTTGAACTTTGGAGTAAAACTTGCCAAGAGTCTCTTTAGTGTTCAACATAAAACAAATACAGCCAAAAGGGTGAAAGTATGAAATGTTAGGTTTTCTATTCTTCCATAATTCATAAGGAGTCTTACCCAGAATAGGTCTTATAGAAATCCTGTTCTGAATATAACATGTTGCATTTACTGCCTCTGCCCAGAAGTGCTTAGCCATGTCAGTTTCTTAGATCATGGTACGAGCTATTTCTTGCAATGTCCTATTCTTCCTTTCCACTACTCCATTTTGTTGTGGAGTTCTGAGACAGGAGAAATCATGGGAATCAAAAATATTCTCAAAGTATCTATTCTCAAATTCTCCGCCATGATCACTTCTGACTCTGACTATTTTGCAATCCTTATCTGTTTGCACTTAAGAACAAAAGGTAGAGAACATAGAACGTGACTCATCCTTGTGTTACAAGAATTTTACCCATGTCCAACGACTATAATCATCAACGATAACTAATCCATACTTCTTTCCACTGATTGAAGCAGTTTTCATTGGTCCAAACAAATCAATGTGTAGAAGTTCTAATGGTCTGGAGGTGGACACAACATTTTTTGCTTTGAAGGAAGTTTTAGAGAACTTTCCCTTCTGACATGCTTCATAAACAGCATCTGAAGAATACTTTAGATTTGGTAAGCCTCTGACAAGTTTAAGCTTATTTAGCTGAGAAATCCTCCTCATGCTATTATGGCCTAAACGTTTATGCCATACCCATTGCTCTTCATTAACAGGCATTAAGCATTTGACATTCTGTTCATAAAGATCAGAAAGTCTAATTTTATAAATGTTGTTTTTCCTCTTTCCGACAAACAGGATTGAGCCATCTTTCTGACTTACATCCTTACAGGACTTTTGATTACAGATGATATCATAACCATTGTTACTAAGTTGACTAATTGACAACAAGTTATGCATCAAACCATCGACCAGAAGAACATCAGTAATAAAAGGAAGGTTACCATTACCAACAGTTCCAGAGCCAATAATTTTTCCTTTCTAGTTTCCTCCGAAATCAATGGAGCCTCCAGGCTTAAGTTCCATACTTTGGAACATATGCCTTCTTCCCGTCATGTGTCGCGAGCAACCACTATCCAGGTACCATGATCGGTGTTTCAACTGAGCTGCTAAGGATATCTGCAACATATATTATCTTGTCCTTAGGTACCCACTTTCTGGATTCTCTCTTGTTAGTTTTCCAGGAGTGTTTGACAACTTTGGGCTTATGTGCAACATGATAATCAAGTGGAATTTGTGCATGATATTTGACTTTAGAAATAGATTTTTGTGTCAGTGGGAGTTTCTATGCAAGCTCAGAGCAAACAAGCTCAGTGTCAGAAGGCACAAAATGGTCATAGAGAGGTTTTGGTTTAACAGTCTGACTTTCGTCAATTTCGAATGTTTATGTACACCCCAAACCTTTCTTACCATTTCTTCTAACTCCATAGATCATGAAAGCTATTCTGCTTCTATCTATGCTTTTAGCTAGAAAATACTGGAATGCTCTATCATACTTGTTGATACAACTTGTGTCAGAGACATTGGAGATTAATTCTTCTTCTAATTTATAAATTTTTCTTTTCAGAGCACAATTACTATTTTTTAAAGAAAAAATGTTTTCATTTAGAGAAGAATTATTCTGCTCAAGCTTATCTTTTGCCTTAGAAGCAATTACACGTGATCTTTTAAGATCTTGTATTTACTCTGAAGAGTTTGATATTTTTCCAGCATTTCTGAAAGACATGACTCTAATTCACAACGAGAGAGTTTAGATAATACCTCTGAATCAGAGTCTGAACCTGATTCTGGTTCTAATGATATTTTGTCTTCTAGTTCTCCAAAGACTTCAGCGTCAATTGTTGTTGCTATTAACGCAACGTTTGCTTGTTCTTCATCAGAATCTTCTTCTTCAAAATCATAGTCATCCCAAGTTGCCATGAGTCCCTTCTTGGCTTTGGAGAAGTTCTTCTTAGGCTTTTTGTCTTTCTTAAGCTTTGGACGCTCGTTCTTGTAATGACCTGGCTCATTACACTCATAGTAGATGACTTCTTTTCCGAAAATCTGCTTTTTTTGTCCAGATGATGACTCAGAACGGCCTTTGTTTCTTTTTGATCCTCTGAATTTTCCTTGCCTATGTTTCTAGAGTTTGTTGATCCTTCTGGAGATAAGTGACAGCTCAGCTTGATAACCCTTCGCCTTTTCAGGTTTAGACTTAAGAGCAATAGATTTACTTTCCTTCTGAGGTTCACATTCTTCCAGCTCCATCTCATGACTTCGTAAAGCACTAACAAGTTCTTCAAGACTTATACTGTTAAGATCCTTGGATAGCTTTAGAGCTGTTACCATAGGTCTCTATTTCTTGGGAAGACTTCTGATGATCTTTTTAACATGATCAGCAGTTGAGTAACCTTTGTCTAAAGCTTTAAGTCCTGCAACTAGCATTTGAAACCTTGAAAACATAGTCTCAACTGTTTCATTATCCTCCATTTTGAATGCCTCATATTTCTGGATTAGGGCAAGCGCCTTTGTCTCCTTAACTTGAGCATTTCCTTCATGAGTCATTCTCAGAGAATTAAAAATGGATTTGGCAGTTTCTCTATTTATTATCTTCTCATACTCAGTATAAGAGATAACATTTAGCAATATGGTTCTTGCCTTGTGATGATTCTTGTAATCTTTCTTTAGTTTGTTGGTCATAGCACTTCTTGACACTTTAACACTTGTAACATCAACTGGGTGAGTGTAACCATCGACTACAAGATCCCAAAGATCTACATCATAACCAAGAAAGAAACTTTCAATTCTATCCTTCCAGTAGTCAAACTTTTTGAGGTTTGGCATTGTAATGATCTTTCTCTTATACAATAGGATTAACATTAGATGCAGCCATGATATCTCACACAAATACTGGATCGGTACTGAAAACGGTGAAGTGTTAATAAATCTTTTTATCACAATGAGAACCGGAGCTCTGATGCCAATTGAAGGTGTGAGAAAACACAAGAAAGGGGGGTTTGAATTGGGTTTTCAAAATGAAAGCTTTTTGTGAAACTCAAACAAAGATCACAAATAAACTAGCAATAGAGAAAGACGTACGATATAACCTGGTTCACTTGTAAACTATCAAGTTAATTCAGTCCACCCGCCAAGGTGATTTCGCCTTATACACAAGGACTTAATCCACTATAACTAAAATGATTACACTGCACTAACAATTGTTGGTGACTAACTTACACAGACTAACCGTCTCTTCTTAAGGATTCTGACCCAACTGGTCCCTTAATGAATACAAACAAATGTTTGAACAAATTTAATGTTTACAATGAATTGCTTCTACACAAGCTGATATAAATACTATGAAAAGCTTACATAAAATATTTACAGTATGAACAATATATTTTCTTTTTATTGTGGGGGTTTTACTGTTCACGCATGTGTCTCGCTCATGTATTTCTGTGTTTCTTTCTCGTATGTATCAGTGTCTCTATTATTCCACACGATTCTTCAAGTGATCAAGTCCTTATATAGCCAGAAAAAGACCTGTCGAAGGGAAGATCAGGAATATCAGTAAAATTGCCAGCAACTTGAAATAATGTCGTTATGCTGGGATGAAAATTATGCACAATTGTTGTCCTTTGTACAACCAATTCAGGGTAGTGGAATGGTAGTGGAAAAGAACGTGTTTGATATGTACTATGTACAATTTTCCCTCAAAAACATTTCATCTTCTTCTATTTATTAGAGGCTTCTGAATAGATATGGTTGAAGCATGATCAGAAGAATTGATCACTGGGTCTTTAGAGTCTTGAGTCTTTAGAGTCTTCAGAACTTTTTCAGCAGAACTATGTCTTCAGAGTCTTCAGCACTCCTTCTTTAGAACCCTTGGTTATCAGAAACTTAAGTCTTCAGAGTCTTCAGAACGTTGTTCAGCAGAACCTTGACTTCAGAGTATTTAGCACTTAGTCTTCAGAAACTTAAGTCATCAGAGTCTTCAGAACGTTGTTCATCAGAACCTTGTCTTCAGAGTCTTTAGCACTTAGTCTTCAGAAGATAATTATCAGAGTCATGTTCAGAGCCAGAATCCAAGAGAACATTGCAACAACAACATATTGTCTTCTTAGAATCTTTCTGAAGTAGATCAGAAGTGTAACACCCCGATTTATTTTATTATTTTCGTAATTGGAATTATATGTTGTGGTGTATTGGCGTGTGTGGTTGTGTTTGGGGTTGTCCTTAGTATGGGGTAGTGACCTTAGAATTATAGGGATTAAAATGTCGGGAGCGGGTGACCAATTAGGTAGAACTTGGAGGTGTGGTGAGAATGGTTATTTGATTAATATTATTATTTTAAATTATTTAAGAATATTGTTATTTTTATTTAATTAGTAAAATAATAATAATAATAATAATAATAATATTGAAATAATAATAATAATAATAACAACAATAATAATAATAATAATAATAATATTAATAATAAAAAGATATTAGAAAAGAAAATAGAATAGAGGGAATTAGAGGAGAGAAGCCATTTAGTACGTGCTTTTGGGAAAAAGGAGAAAGAGGAGAGCTAGGGCAGAAGAGAAGAGAAAAGCCATCGTTGAGGCCGAGGTCTTTGTCCAAGAACTCTAAGGTAAGGGTGGGGTTTTTTAATCTCTTAAGCGTTGTATAATGTTTGTATGAGGGTAGATAAACCTTTAGGATCATCCCTACATGTTCTTTGTATCGATTTGGGATTGAGGATTTTGCATGTCGGAGGTTTTGATAAGAGGAAAAATGCATAAATTGATCGGTTAAATTGTGGTCTATGTATTCCTAATTGTATGTATGATAATCTATCATTATACGTGCGTTTTGGGGTTGTTTGGGAGTAAAATCGGAGAAGGGTTGGGGTGGAATGGTGCTGAAATCGCAACTGCAGAATTGCAGAATCGCGTAGTTCGCAATGCGAATAAAAGTTCGTTGGGCGAATGTTCGGACCAGATTCGCTAAGCGAATAAGGCAGCAAATGAAGGGAAGAAAGAGGAATTCTGGAATGTGTGGTGGGGACATTCGCCCCAGGTTTGCTATGCGAACTCCTGGCGAACTCCAGTTCGCTGGGCAAATGTGTAGCAAACGGATAGGAGAAAAAGTGAGTCTCTAGTTTTTGTATGGGAGGAGTTGTTCGCTGGCAACTTCGCTAGGCGAACTTCTAGCAAATGAGAGTTCGCTGAGTGAACTCGCAGCGAGCATGACAGTGCTGTTTGTTGCTGTTACGGACAGAATTTTATCAAACTTCAAAAATTAATAACTTTTAATCCGCATGTCCGTTTTAGCCGTCGTTCGAATCGTTGGGAAGCTGGTTTCACATACTTTTTGTTAAAATTAATTTCAGTTCTAGAATTCCAACCATTTAACGCGTTAATTGGGTTTTTGTGTATGTGTTAGGTGTTATGAGTTAGAATGAGGAATTTGGTTGTGTGTATGTGTGTTGTGGTTGTGGATTGTTGTTGTTGTATGTGGTTGCAAGTATATGCTGCGTGTTGGATAATTGTATTATGATGTATTGATGCATTGATAGTCATAAGCATTTAATTTTCTTTGTATGTTGTCATTGTCTGCATGTCATGTTGCATAAGTTGTGCGATAAGTTGTGTGCCCATGTGGGGTGTGAGCGTCTTATCAGGATTCTTTAAAATAGAATCGTGTTGTTGTTGTTGAAGTGATCGTGTGCCCATGTGGGGTGTGAACGATCACGGATGTCGTGTGCCCATGTGGGGTGTGAGCGACTGATATAGAAATTCCGACGGTAATTATGATCATGAAAAAGGGATCGAATTGGTACCACATGTATTGAGTCGAGTCGTTGGTCTCGTTGCATTGCATTATGTTGTGTTGTATGATGAATTGTATTGTTGTTTGCTTATGTGGAAGAGTGTTATTTCGTTGATTTGGTAATGATAGGATGAATCGTGTAATTGTTTAAATGCTTTTATATTTATATTATGCATTTCTTTTATTGATTTAAGAATCTCACCCCTTCTGTTTGAATGTTACCTCCACGTGGGTAACGTGCAGATAAGCAGGATTAGTGTGGAGTTGAAGTTAGTGAAGATGGAGTCTTCTCTTTTACTTTATGTGTCAGCGTCTGTTCTGATGTGTAACACTGGGGTTTCAGAACGCTTGTCGTTGTTTATTTTATTATTTGTTACCACTTTATTTGTTTGATGATGATTAAGTGATATTACACATGTTATGTTTTAGTTGAATTCCGCTCCTATATGAAGAGATTAATTAAGTATAATTGAAATTTGTGGTATCTATGTGTTACATATCGTATTGCATGAGCAGATGTTTGTTGAATGTAGCATCCTACACGTTGTGTGTTTTATTTTACTCTGATTTTCTATTATTAATCGTCTCAGGGGTTTAGGGTGTTACAAGAAGCAAACTTGTTTCTTTAACGCAGCAGCGACTTTTGATCAATTGAGAGTAACGTTCCACATGATCTCTATCAGAGTCAAAGCTTTCTTTATCAGAGTCAGATCCTGTTTGTCAAGTCTTTAGAAAATAAATGTTAGAGTACCAAAATTGTTCTCACACAAATACTAATTTGTTATTATCAAAATATAGAGATATCTTGCAGAACCAAATCTTGTTCTAACAGTAAGAACAACAGGATGTTGAAAACAAAGTAAAAACATTGTAACAACACAGTAAAACAATGAACAATTTAAATAACACACTAGAAGTAAATAACACAGATCAATTGTTAACCTATTTTGGTGCAACATCACCTACATTTGGGGGCATCTAATCCAGGAAGGAAATCCACTATGATAGTATAGTTTGAAGTTCTAAACAACCTCTGGTTTTACAAACTTCGCACATAATCACTACCCGTGGAATTTCTATCTAAGACTCTCCTAGATATAAGACCCCTCTCACTCCTCATAAATGACACAACAATGATATCAATGAAAACAATCAAAGAGGAGACACACTCCAATAAACACAATCCCCTCTTCCTTAAAAGCTTATGAGTGATTCATAATGATAACTCAACTATCAGTCCAACTCTAGCATCAAGGTGATACGAGAGTGGCTCACAAATAATAAAGAACAAACTAAACCCAAAAAAACACTCACACAATATGACTGCCATCTTCTTAGGTTTAGAGTCATCCTTTAAATAGACTCAGAATAACATGGGCTTCGGGCTAGACAAACAAACACACAGCAGATTCAAAACAGACAGTTGCACAAAGTTCTGCATAATTTTTGGAACAGAATCAAATGCTTCCTTAAATGTTTGGACATCCATTCTTAGGAAACACGGAAAATATGGAACCGTCCATTGCGCTTCTAAAAGAAACACTTCTTAGACCTCAGAATGCGTGAATCAAATCTTCAACGAATCTTCAGAATCTCACGCTAAAATACAAATCTTCCAAGAATGTAAAACCACAGCACGCCACGATGTCGTAGAAGCTTGTCAAGACATCTTGTCCAACATCTTGCTATTTCACTTGTTTTAACAAAATGATTCCAATCACAATACAAAAAACCTAATAAGAATGAGAGGGTCTTTTTCGTTTTATTCCCATAGTGTGTGTGTGTGTGTGTGTGTGTGAGAGAGAGAGAGAGAGAGAGAGAAAGAAAGAGGAAAATTCAAATGTGATTTTTTTGTGAGATGCATTTGGCTCCTTGTACAATTGAGATCAAAACCGTTTTTTGATGACCCTTTCCATCAAACCACATATTGCCACGTGTTGTGTGTGTTTGTGTGTGTGTGTGTGTGTGTGTGTGTGTGTGTGTGTGAGAGAGAGAGAGAGAGAGAGAGAGAGAGAGAATAACCAAACATTGGATTCCATGTGTCTCCCCTTTTATGGATGCATTTGGATTTTTCTTTGAGCAATTCTTTCTTCCTTTCTTTTTGTATTATTTTATTTACTTCCTATTTTTTGATTGAATGAAAGAAATCGCATGGACTGCAAACATGGGCCTTTGATTAACTTAAATTCGATGGTCAAGATTAAATTGAAGAAACACAAATTATTGAGCAAATTAAAATGTCTATCTTGCCCTTTCTAGATGTTTTTATTTATAAAAAGAAATTAAATCAATTAAATAAACTAAAAATTCACACCTTTTAAAATAAAAACAATAAAAATATCATTAAGACATGGAAAATTCTATTTAATTTTTTTTTTAATATTTTGATAAAAGAAATAAAAATTAAAGGACTCAAAATGAATAAAAATTGGCCGCAAAAGTCTTCTAAAAAATAAACGAAATGCACCTAAATGATCAACGGGAAATAAACTTCTCAGAAGCATACATGTAATGATCAAATTTTGAAGTGAAAAAGATCGGTTAAAAAGGGTCGGACAGATCAAAATGCGACCAAAAAAGTAGTTGAAAAATAAAACGAGTACACCAGGTTAAACTACGCGAACCGTAGATTAATAATACCGACTTCTACAAGCTCAATTTCAAAACTTTTTACCCACTAATGTTACATACAATCGAGAATCGATTCTACCGGTCTGTCTGTTAGATTTGAAAATTTATTCAGGCCGGTATTTTAGGTATTACGCATGATGAAATTCATGTTTTGCTATGGAGATGATGCAAAGTAAATCAAAAGTCAAATGCATGAAAGTTTTAACGTGCCCGAACAAAATTGGGGTATGACAATTGCCCCTATTTAATTACCTTGAACCAGAAGGTATGAATGACATCGGTCTTCATACATTTATGGTGGAAGAAGATTGAATACGAAAAGACCTCGAATTTTGTCCTTCGAGATGTAGAGATGAAATCCAGGAGAAAATGTGATGAAATTTAGGAAAAACAAACTTATTGGTAAAGCTCTGCAGGGGAAAAGCTCGTAGGAGACTTTTAGGGTAACCTCTGCGTGGCAAGAAAAACTAAAATGTTAGGAAATATCATCATTAACAAAAAGTTGAAGAATGACTTGCTAGGAAATAACTCAGTGATCACATGCGGGGTAAGGACTCACTCAAAGAAATACCACCGACTTGACCAAGGATTGTCCTAGATACTTATGATTGACCCTGACTCCTGATTTATGTTATGTATTTTATGATTTTGTGTATGATATTCTACTTTGGATGGAAGTATCATGCATGGAATGATGCATGAGATGTGTTCAAGGATGTAATTGCTAGGAATTTTTTAGATGCATGTATGGATGCGAATGATTGAAACAATTTTCAATAATGATGAAGCTTCCTGTTTCGGAAGGAGGGTTATACAAGTATCTATATGGGCATGCTGATGATTGATGATATATCCTGTTTTGGTAGGAAAACTATGGGAATGCAAATGGATAGTTGATTTTTTCTTAAATTTTCCCATTTCAGCGAGAGAGTTCTTTTGTGAAACTTCCTGTGCGTGCGGTGATGCGTGTTTGAATAAAAACTTCTCGTTTTAGAGAGAGAGCTTTTTGAAACTTCCTATTTCGGCAGGAGAAATATAGATGAGATTTCTGTTTCGGCAGAAAACCTATGCATGTAGTGATGCATGCTGATGAAAAATTCTCTTTTCTGCGAGATGTCCCATTTTATACGAAACTTCATACTTCTGCAGGAAAGTATATGGATGAATTTTCTATTTTGGAAAAAAATATGTGCATACAGTGATGCATATTGATGAGAACTTATCTTTTCAGCGAGAGAGCTCCTTTTGTGGAAGTTCCTCTTTCAGCAGGGAAGTTACGAATGTATGTTATATGCAATGTATTGTAGGAATGCAGATAGATGATTGGCTTTTATGTAGGGTTTTATTATTGGTTTCCAATGAGTTTGGACTTTGAAGATGAACTGCCATATGAGAACTAGTGAATAAGAATAAATTGCCAAACGAGAACTGGATATTTTGTGTTTGTCAAACGAGAACTAACTTTATAATTGGTTATCAAACGGGAACTGGTTATAGAAGATTGACTACCAAACAAAAATTGGCATCAAATTAGGCGACCAGATGGGAATTGGCATTAATAATTGGTCTACGAGACAAGAACTGGTATTTGTAAAAGATCTACTGGACGAGAAGTGGTATATGTAAATGATCTACCAGACGGTAACTAGACTTTGTAAATGGTTTGTCGGATGGGATTTGGGCCTTGAAAATGATTTTCCAGAAGAGTACTGACTTTGAAATGATTTTCTAGACAGAAACAAGGCCTTGAAAATTATTTGCCATATGGGAATTGGGCTTTGAAAATGATTTTCTAGACGGGAACTGGGCTTTGAAATGATTTTCCGAACGAGAACTGAGCTTAGAAGTCAGATCTTGTATTACAAGGCTTTTTGATGATTTATCAATGCCTTTTTTAGATTCGTGTTATGGGGTTAGGTCTTATGAATGAAATGAGATGCATAGCTTTGTGCTAGAGCAAAGCGACATAACTAATGCTTGGGGATGATTCATGCAATGATTTGAAGGTGTTCCAAAGGTGCCCTAGTGGTGGGTAATGGAAGAGATTCTTTTGCTGCAAGGTTTCTTATCTGTCAAAAGGAAAAAGGTTATTTGATAGGGGTGGTAGCATGATTCCCTGACACTTGTCTTGAACTCGATGATTGCTGAGGTACGGTAGAGTTTGCTCGAACAACTTGAAGGCATGGAAAGGAATTTCCCCTCTGTAGCTTATCTTGCCCCAGTCTGTTGGGTATTTGAAGAAATTTTCCTGAAAGGAAGTTCATAAGTAGTTATACCATAATACGATCTTGAGATGGCTTGCTCCAGAATTTTGAGTCATGAAAGGATTTTTCCTTGATTCACCGACTCTTAGAGGAGGTGGCTTTTATGTGCTCTTGAGGTGACTTGCTCCTGTATGAGCCTTGAAGTGATTTAACTCTGATAGAATGAGTTTTGGAGGGATCTACCCTCAATATATTGAACTTCTAGGTGATTTTCCCCTGGTTGATGGAGTCCTAATATGGTTCTCTCCTGATCAACCGATTCTTGAATGATTTGCCCTTTAATAAACTGATGTTTGGAGACTTTCTTCAAGCTGACTAATTCTTAGTCAACATAGTCATTGGATGACATGCCCATAATCCATAGGGTTGCAATGTGATCTTTATTCGAGTGGATGATCAAGTTCCTCTTTGATTGCTCCATGTAAGGATTTCCTTGATGTCAGGTACTAACTTGCAATTAAAATTGTTTATTCATAAATTATAATTTTAATGTGATGCTCATGTAGGTTTTTAAAAACATATCATTATTGAAATGATGTGATAGTGTATGAGGAGTGAACAATTAGTTCAAATGTAGTACTAATTTAGCAATTCAAAGTGTGAAAGATACAATGAGAATATGACATCAATATGAAGGGTTAGCAACTCTCTAGGAGTCAGTTTTTGCAACCTAGTTGCAGTATGCTTTCAGAATAAACCGTGATTTAATTAGGTCTTTTAAGGGTTGTAACGTGGCCTGGTGCACGATTATTTGAAATAAAGGATATAAGGCTCAAAATTTTATTTTAACCCTCCCCTTCTCCGTGATGATCTCCAATCCTATGTTCATTTAATTCAACACACATCCGTCTTCCAAAAGAGTTCGAAAAGTGTAAGAGTGAAGATGATGACTCAAGCTCTAATGATACTTTCTTGAAATGGCAATCACCTTATTTTGCTTTTGTCATGAATTTCAGTGACCCTTTGATTCTTGATATGGTGGTCATTAAATTTTGTTTTACCTTTGCTGAGGATTTACACGACCTCTTTTGATAGATGTTTTTTATCCCTAACTTTTGCCTGAAATGCTTCTTTGAAGATTTTAGTCCAACGGGACTGCCCTAATTTTTTCCTAAGTCACCTCTTTAGGGTGTTAGACTCAACGAGATCTTTTTTTGTTTTATCTTTTTGGAAAGGCTTGTGACTTCGATCTTATTGGTCATTGAAGAACAACTGACATAACTTCTGGATTTTACACGGTTCCTTTAACACTTCAGGATGTGTGCGAAGAATGGCATGTGGTTGACCCCCAGACATGATGTTTCATCTTATAATTCCAATGCGTAGTTAGATTAACTGAACACTACCCTGCCCCGAGTTAAGCGTAAAGGTTTGTAGATTCGAAATGAACAACTACGTCTAGGCTCGAAGTGGTTAACTAGGGACTAACTCCTTATTTCTCAAGTGTTTGGGAATTTGAAACAATGCCTATACATCATCAACGAGATTTTATCTGAAAGCATACCAATAGAAATTATGGTGAAGGACCTTGAGATCATCAAGCCTATACATCATCAACAAGACATCATCAAGCAAGCCTCAAGATCCTCAGTTCACCATAATTTTGGTTTTGACCTAATTCAGTCCTTGAGTGGACTTTTGAAGCAAGACATGATCCCAAACCTCCAAGTATGTTTCGAGGACCGTAAATGCCTCATATCAATCACTTCATATGATAGGATTAACCCAAACGACTTGATTCATAAGCAATGCAAGAATTTAAAATCATCTAGTCCCCATGCTAGGGTTTTTAATAAAAAGTCAAATGTACCTTTGACTTTGGACCAAGACATGATCTCAAGCCTTGGGACATGACTCAAGACACTCAAAAACACCTATGTAGTCCATCCACAGTGTTTAATTAGCCCAACAGTTTGATTTCATAAAGGATCACAAAGTTCAAAGTTCATCTGATACAAAAGTCAACTGTGGTCAAAATCTAGTTTGTCTTTTGAAGTTTTTGGTCAAAAATAGTCTCTTCAAGTCAATAATGATGTTAATATGAGATTTGGATTATGGTTGATCAAGAAAAATCAAGTAATGTGACGTTACTTGTAAAAAGGGCAACATTGGAGAAGTTGAATTTTTTCTAAGTTATAAAATCCAATGATTTTTACTCTACTTTGCAAGGGCATAACTTCCAAACCAAGTAACCATTTCCTTTTATCCAAAGATCAAATTGAAAAGGTTGTTACATACTACAACTTTGTCCTTGAGGGTGGATTCCCAAAAAAAGCATAGATTTTAAGATATAAGGCCATGAAGTTTCCATGCTTTTGAACCTAAAACACTTAGTGAAATTTTAAGATAGAATTTGTCTTATGTTTAAGCCAACTTTAGGGCCATTTTTCTTCATAATCCACAATGACTCAAGACAAACTTTGAACATCAAAGTTGAAGTATGATATCTCAGCTTTCCAAAATGACCAAGAACACACATTTACCTAATTTGAGCAAGGAGATATGAATTTCACAACATGCCTTGCTACAACTGATTTTCAAGACAGATTTGCCAAACCTACTTGTGCCACACGACTTGGATAAGCTTTGCAAGCCTGAAATCTTCACAAAACCAACACCAAATGATCATACAACATGTGCTCTGCAAAACACAACAGAAATTTCAAGATTCTAGCATTGGCATGTGAAAAAAATCATTTCAAAAGCTATGAAATGAGGTTTTGTCCTCTAGTATTAAAGTGTTATAGTGAATTTGAGCAAAAATCATCCAATCTGCCCAAGGATGATCAGAACATCAAAGGATAGGTTGTAACCTTAAGGAACTAAGCTCAAAAGATCAGAACTTGAGCCATGTGAAGAATATCCCATGTGTGCCTTGGCTTTCAAGAAAAAGATGCATGACATCATTTGTTGGATAACAGCCTACATCCAAATTCTTTCAAACTCAAAAGATCTGATGTATTCCTCCTATAAATAGAGGTCATTCTGAACATCCTAAACACACCAAAACATTGCCAATGATTGTTTTCTCATAAATCCTCTCTCTTGCCAAATTTAAAGTTCTAAAAGAGTGAAAACTTGGTATCCTTAAACTAGTCCATTTCCACTCAATTTAACCATCCAAACACTTCACATAATCATCATAGAAGTGATCTATAACCTCAAATCACTTATGTAACACCAGAATCACCATCATCATATCTCAATTGCATCAAGTTGCAGTTTGAATCAAGCCAAGTAATCCAGGAGGTTTCAACTCATTCCAAACATTACAACACCATCCTTGAGGATCGAGGAAGCTGTCTGAATCATCAAATCACATCTGTAACACCTCCAAACAAGAATTTGATTCTCACTTGCAAGGTAAGTTTCTTCAAAACTAGAACTTTATAGGTCATGCATCATAAAGGATCAATTGAATTATCAACTTGTTTCTGGCGATATGAGGATTATTTTCCCTCAATCAATTGTTATGTATCATGACTATATGTGATTTCATTTTAAAATGTTCAGTTAGGGATCATGTGTTGTTGAGATTAATTTCTTTTGATATACTTAAAATAAATAAAATTGGACAATTCCATTTAATTCCTCATGAAATTTCCAACTATTTTCATTTTTACATCATGCCATTTGGTTGAGTATTGAGGAAGTTGAGAAATTCAAATTTTGTTGAAGCTCGTGGAAGAAGACGAGCATGGAGGTGTCTCCATTTTTCATATTTTTATCTTGTTTTACTACTTAATTAATTGGGTGTGGTTTGATACACGAATGTATCACCACCCCAGTGGTTAAAGGTGTGAATTTAAGGCTTTGTGAGACCCACGGGTATGGGGTTCGAATCCCCCTCGCCCCAGACCTTTTAGTTTTTTTTTTTAAATTTTAACATTGAAGGTTTAATATATTATTTGCACTAGGCATTCCTTATCACCATACGCGCGTTGCCTCAGAAGGTAGAGTTTTGAGCCCATCACCCTTTGGTCACAAGTTCAAGCCTTGGTGGGAGCAAAACCTTCTTTTTTACCACTATTTTCCTTATTTTTCTTCACAACTTTACACATTTATTTCACATAGAAAAATTCATTATTTTTTATTGAATTTTTGCACACTTCTTATTCATATGTCTTATTTTTTGAATATATCAAAAAATGTCAAAAATAATATTTATTTAACACATTTTTATTAAGTTGAAAGGTGGTCCATTTTGAAAGTATTTTCATACTTTTAATGACTTTCTTTTGATTTTTCTCTTAACCTAATTGATTACATGTGCTTACATTGTCATGATACACTTTTTTCAAGCCTTGTTTGATGTACCTAACATGTTGTCTTGTCCTTCATACCATGATTAAATAAACTTTGAACTTTGAATTAGGTTTGGATTAATTGTTTTGAAATTAAGGTTTTGTTTTCAGCTTTGTGAGAACACCTTTGTACATTACTAGGGCTTCCACTTGAGTTTGGATTCCCCAAAGCCTTGTTTCAACCATGTTTGAATGCTTGTTCGTATTCTTATCTCCATTAGGGTTTTGATTACCCTTTACAATATTCATCTGACCCTCGATTCATTTTTAAATATATGCTTACTTGAACTTTTTTGTGATTGCTTCCATAGATTAAATCGTTGCTCACATGTTCAAGTATTTCCTTCATAAACTCTTACCATGATGAACATATCTCATTGTCTGATGCACATTCACAGATATATCTTCTATTCTCCACAACATAAATCAAACATTTCAAACTTTTCTTCCATTTAAGGGATGTAAGTGGCACACTTGTTGATTAAAAATCCAAGTTGGAGTCCTTCTCTTATTATGGTAGAAAAACACTTCTTTCATTTAAGTGATATAAGTGACACACTTGTTGATTCTATATCCAACTCAAGGTCCTTCTCTTAATATGCAAAGACTCATTTAAAGGAAGATGTGGAATTACTCTGGATTTTCTACATCCAAGTTGAAAGCTTCTTCCCATATTATCTTCTTTCTCAAAATGTTTGTGGTGAATAGGTGAGATATTTTCTTTAAGATGACAATTTGTCTCTTCTCTCAAACCCAATTCCACCCATTAGTTGGTGGAACTACGAACGCTCTGATTTCTCAATTTCCTTTTGAGAATATGTAGGCTTAAGATTGCGAGATCTTAGCGAGCACAATATTAAATAAAACCATTAGGTTCCATACACCTTTTCTCATAGTTTATATCAACATACCCTGCAAAAACATTTCCCACTATCACCACTCACTCAAAACCAATCAACAAATTCCTATTATGTAACGCCCCAAAATAATCAGAATATTTATTTAAATTTTATTATAGATATTCGTGATTTTGGTTGCACATTTTGATGCCTGATGGCTTGTGTTGTGGGGTATTGATGATGTAAAGGGGGTGCTGAGAGTATTTAGAAGTTGTGAAGTGTTAATAATATTTTGGTAATAATAATATGATTATATGATATATATATATATATATATATATATATATATATATATATATATATTATTACTATTACTATTATTATTGTTATTATTATTTTAAAAATAAAAGGGAGGGCAAAGTAGTCCTTTTGTGGTGGTTAGTAAGGATAAAGAAGGAAAAGTATATTTGGGGTCCAAGGGTCATATTTGGGAATAATGGAAATTGGAAAAGGGAGAAAGATTGTTGATCGATCATTTTTGGGAAAAAGCGCTCTGAGGAAAGAGGGAGAAGAGCTAGGGCAAGAGGAAGGAAGGGAGAAGTCATTGAAGCAAGGAAAGTTCATCACTTTAAGGTAAGGGTGGGAATTCTTTATCTCTTAAGGATTTGACGATACATGTATGTGGGTAGAATTGTTAGGTTGAATCCATAAGAATGTTGTTTGTGGGTTGATTGGGGTTTTGAGGAAAATTCATAATTACATGATTGGAATTGATGAAATTAGTGTAGTTGATTTGTATTGTTTGAATGCTTATGTTAGAAATAGGTTGTAATGGCATAACCTATGGAAAAAGTGTGTTAAAAATCAGTTTGAGTGCAGAAAATCGTAGTTGGGAGATGTTGTTATCGCAGGGTTTTTCTGCTAAAATCGCAGAGCCCGTTTAGCGCGGTCTGGAAGAATTTTGCCTCCTCGAGGCAGTGAGTAGCGTGCTTAGCGCGGATAGGGGAGCGCTTAGCGCGGCCTGGGACTGAACAACATTATTTTTTTTAGCCAAAAATTAGTGGAAATTGTATATTTTATATTATATAAATGATGTTTTGTTGCTATGATGTCGTGAGCATGTATTGAAGTATTATATGTTTGTTTTGTTGATGTTGATTTGATAATATGAAATGCATGATTAAATGATGCAAAGGTGTGTAGTGGTTGTAGGACATAATGAGGTATGTTCGATAAATGTGTGTTGATTGTTGATTGATGATGTGATGTAATGATGGTATGCCATGTGTTCGTGTTAGTCGTAGTTGCATGTTGTCGTTGAAGGTGCATAAGCATATGCATGAGTTGAGGGATGGCGTGTGCCCATGTGGGGTGTGAGCGTTTATCCGGATTCCTTGATGGAATCAATGTTGTTGTTGTTGAGGTGATTGTGTGCCCATGTGGGGTGTGAGCAATCACAATTATCGTGTGCCCATGTGGGGTGTGAGCGACCAATTGACGTTCCGACGGGAATTGTGATTATGAAACAGGGATCGAAAATGGTACCACATGCATTGAGTCTAGTTGGTGTCTCTTTGCATTTCTTTTTGATAGTTATGTTGCGTTGTGATTGGATTGACTATCTGTGTTGTGTTGAAATGTGTGAATTGTGTTGGAAGTGGTGATGGGGGTGACATACTTAATAATTTATACTTGCATATTATATCATCTTATTCTTTTGATTGATTGAGAATCTCACCCTTTCTGTTTGAATGTTGCCTCCACGTGGGTAACGTGCAGGTGATCAGGATTAGTGCGGTGTCAGAGTGAGTGAAGATGAAGTCTTCTACTTTGCTTGTTGTGTCGGTGTCTGCTCTGATGTGTAACACTGGGGTTTTGGAACGCTTAGTTGTTTTGTTTAATTGGTTGATGTTTAATTGAAGGATTTGAACTATTATATTGGTTATGGTGTTAAATGACTATTCTTTCGCTGCAGATTAAAAGAATTTTATTTTTGAAAAACGATTTAAGTGTTACATGTCTATTTCATGAGCAGGTTTTTGTTGAAGTAGCATCCTGAATGCCCTTGTTGTTTCAAATTTACTCTGATGTTTTATTATACTATTACTATTATAGCACAGGGGTTTAGGGTGTTATGAAGTGGTATCAGAGCAGGTCGGTCCGTCCAGCCAAGTTGTCGAGTCATTTTCGTGTGACGGTTGAATACTGTTGATGTTGTTTATTTCTTAGTACATGATATGTGTGTGAAACACTATCAGTGCTTTCTTGTTTTCTAATCCCTTGTCTGCACAATGAGAGTGAGACAAGTGAGGGAGAAGCTGGTGTTTCTCCGAGATGCTTCGGGCGTGGAGTGTTGGCTTAGTGTGTCGTTGGTGGCAAGAGTGCAATTGTTAAGTGGGATAGTGTTGTTCTGTTGTTGGAAAGGTCGGATAGCAGGTCACTGCATGAGGAAGTGCATTTTTGGATTGTTCACCTGTTGCCTCCTTGTGAGGGGGGAAGGCAACATTTTGGCTAGAGGTCGGGTTAGTGAGGTGTGGAGTATCACGACGTGTTTCCTAAGGATGGACGCAGTTTGTCTTCAGTTGGAAGAAGAGGATATTATTTTGGGACGCGTTGGTAGGAGCTAACCCTTGTGTTTATCAATAGTCGGATAAGTAGGGCAGTGTGCTGCTGATATCAAGAATGTAGGAGTTGTGACAGTGTGTTGTTTCTAAAACGGAAGGAAGTATAGAGGGAATGCTTGTGTTAACTAAGGATTGTGTCGTAGATAGCTTGGGCACAAGATGCAAGGAACACTATTATAGTTGGTGAGGATGGTTTATGCCTCCATTGTGATTGTCGACTGTCTTTTGACAAATTGAGGAACTGATCTCCCTCAATCTCTTATTGATAGTGGACAGGATCACGCGGGACGGAATGGACATATTTTGTCGGCTTAGATAGTGTGTTCGGTGAATTGTTCGGAGTTATGCAAAGTGCTTACCTATGGTTTTGATGGGCCAATGCAGATTCAGATGTATCTGAAGAGGAGACAGATTCGAGGTTGTACGTCAGTAAGTTGGGATGTCACCGAGAGGAAATGGTCTGGTATTGTCGATGGTTGCTTCTTAGAGAGTAAAGAGTGGACTTAACCTTGATAGAAGTGAAGAGTTGAGGTTATGCCTGCTAAGTAAGTGGAAGAACTCTCAAGAGATAATGCTCAGATGGTTGTTATATTTGTGATGATGGTGTTCTGGAGATTAGCAGTAAAGTCACAACGACAAACTGCCAGTTGTGCGTGAGTTCCAGACGTACTTGGATGATATGTCGAATGTGTCGTTAAAGATAGAGGTGGAATTCTTTGTTGATCGTGTCCCTGGTACCATATTTTATGGCATCATACATGATCTTGGTGTTAGAATTAGTAGAACTGGAAGAGCAGTTAAATAATTTATTAGAAAGAAGATTTTTGATACCAAGGGTGTCGCCTTGGAGAGCTTCAGTGTTGTTAGTAGAGAAATGGATGGTAGTATGAAGTTGTGTGCTAATCGTTGAGTAGTATGGAAACCACAGTGGTATTCTAGATAGCTTGAGTTTTGAATTGTGACGAATCACAGACAATTTGAAGTTCCTTGATGGTATTACCTTGTTGTGGGTTGAAATCTCGTGTCAATAGAAACTTTGAGTGGGTCGAAACCCCGTAAGAGGAATTGAGGTGGAATGTGGTAACCAGAACCAGAGGTTGTTAAGTTGTTTTGGGTAAATTGTTTTGAACTCAGGATGAATTTTGAATGTTGTGTATGTTATGGTTATAGTAGTAGTACTCTTGCATCTCTATCATTGGAGAGTGTTGGACCCATATTAAGCGGTTGTTTGTGGAGGGAGAAGTTATCCTATTGATGGACATGAAAGAGATTGTGTACTGTTTGATGAGTAGGCAATCCAGTGGATGAGTGTTTTTTTGATGCAGATTGATAATTATCCAAAGTGCTTAAGGATAGGTGCCCACTTTCAGGAATAGATGACTTGGAATCTTTGGAACTTGGGTTGGAGTATTGCAACATGGGGATGATGTTGTTCGGTGCTTGTAATGCACTTGGGGTGTATGTGGGGAGTACGAATCATATCTTTCGTACCTAATCTGATAAGTTCGAAGTAGTGTTCGTTGGTGTATGCTGATATAGTATAAAGTCGGAAGAAGGACGTGTAGAGTATTTGAGAATTGAGTTACCAGTATTGAAGAGAGAGACGAAGTTTTATGCTAAGTTATCAAAGCATAATTTTTGGTTGATAAGGATGAGTTTCTTGGTTATGTATTTCAGATAAGAGTGTTGTCGTAGATCCATCCAAAGTAGATGTAGTTCTACAATGAAGAAGCTCCGAAGTTGGTTAGGGAGATTAGAGGATTTTTTCGGACTCAGTGTGTTGTTACCGCAGGTTATAGAAGACTCTTCTGAGTTAGCATTTTATCTCAGTTGACTTGCAAAGGGTAAGTCATTTGTGTGGGGATATTCGTTGTGAGGAAAGTTTTAGAGAGCTGAAGTAGAAGTTGACTATGGCTCCAGTTTTATTTTCTGCCGGAATCTAATAAACCGTTTGTGAGGTATTGGGATGTAGTTGTGATGAGTTTGGACAATGTACTAATGTAAGATGGTAAGGCTGTAGCTTATGCCTTACGATAATTGAGGATTCATGAAAGGGCCTATCCTGGTCAAAATTTGGGATTGGCTGAAGTTGCAATTGTGTTGAGGATCCGGAGGTATTATTTTATGGATCTAGATTCAAAGTGTTTAGTGATCACAAGAGTGTAGCACTCTGGTTTGGTCAGAAGGAATAGCGTATGAGACGACGAGGATGGTCGGAATTCCTGATGAGTTATGGTCATGGCTCGAATGGTCCTATTGACGAAGTTAATGTTGTGCATGATGGATTAAGTTGAAGGTCTTTTCATAAGTCTGCCTGATGGTCAGAGAATAAGAATTGAGTAGCAGTCCAAAGACGTATATTTGGTGTGTGAGCTGACGCAATAGGGTAAGATTTTGAGTACATTGAAGGGGAATGCTAACTTCCTAGTGAATATTGGGGAGAGTCAGAAGTTGAAGGTGAATTTTGTGGATTTGATAGTTGCGAGTAATCAGAGTGTCGCAGCAGAAGCGCGATGTAGCACGATTCGGATATGCGTGCGTGAACGGTCAGAGTTCAAAGGTTGAACGTTATGACCTGCAGGAATGGAAGTGATATGGTGAAAGGTTTTGATATTAATCGTGTACTACTAGTTACATGCTCGATTGTTGAATCGTAGAATTTTTGTTTTGACGATTGTGTGACCACGAGGTTGGTGTACCGGTTATGTTGAAGTAGTTAGGACGATGTTGTGTCATGGAACTTTATGTTCTTATCTTTGTCGTTGCCTCGTTTCCTATGGTGGTGGTCCGAGTGCGAGAAGTTAATTCCTGGGATGAGGAATTAAGGGAGTGTTACCTACGGTAATGGTAACGATTGTGTGGTGCTCTAGTTCAAGAGTGAACGTATGGGTGTGTAACTCGGTTATTCATTGCGTCTTGAGTTGGTTGCCAAGTGCATTGTGTAGACATTGCACCTTGTTGTTATTATTGATGAGGCAGTTGTGGTTCGGTTATGCGTGGTGCTATTTTTATGATGTGGGAGTAGAGTGCAGGATGCGAGGGTCGTATCCGGAATTGCTCGCATGAAGTAAATTTTCGAGGAAAAAAATATTCTAAGTGGGGGAGAGTTGTAACGCCCCAAAATAATCGGAATATTTATTTAAATTTTATTATAGATATTCGTGATTTTGGTAGAACATATTGATGCCTGATGGCTTGTGTTGTGGGGTATTGATGATGTAAAGGGGGTGCTGAGAGTATTTAGAAGTTGTGAAGTGTTAATAATATTTTGGTAATAATAATATGATTATATGATATATATATATATATATATATATATATATATATATATATATTATTACTATTACTATTATTATTGTTATTATTATTTTAAAAATAAAAGGGAGGGCAAAGTAGTCCTTTTGTGGTGGTTAGTGAGGATAAAGAAGGAAAAGTATATTTGGGGTCCAAGGGTCATATTTGGGAATAATGGAAATTGGAAAAGGGAGAAAGATTGCTGATCGATCATTATTGGGAAAAAATGCTCTGAGGAAAGAGGGAGAAGATCTAGGGCAAGAGGAAGGAAGGGAGAAGTCATTGAAGCAAGGAAAGTTCATCACTTTAAGGTAAGGGTGGGAATTCTTTATCTCTTAAGTGTTTGATGATACATGTATGTGGGTAGAATTGTTAGGTTGAATCCATAAGAATGTTGTTTGTGGGTTGATTGGGGTTTTGAGGATAATTCATAATTACATGATTGGAATTGATGAAATTAGTGTAGTTGATTTGTATTGTTGGAATGCATATGTTAGAAATAGGTTGTAATGGCATAACTAGAGGAAAAAGTGTGTTAAAAATGAGTTTGAGTGCAGAAAATCGCAGTTAGGAGATGCTGTAATCGCAGGGTTTTTCTGCTAAAATCGCAGAGCCTGCTTAGCGCGGTCTAGCGCGCTTAGCGCGGTCTGGAAGAATTTTGCCTCCTCGAGGCAATGAGTAGCGCGCTTAGCGAGGATAGGGGCGCACTTAGCGCGGCCTGGGACTGAAAAACATTATTTTTTTTAGCCAAAAATTAGTGGAAATTGTATATTTTATATTATATAAATGATGTTTTGTTGCTGTGATGTCGTGAACATGTATTGAAGTATTATATGCTTGTTTTGTTGATGTTGATGTGATAATATGAAATGCATGATTAAATGATGCAAAGGTGTGTAGTGGTTGTAGGGCATAATGAGGTATGTTCGATAAATGCGTGTTGATTGTTGATTGATGATGTGATGTAATGATGGTATGCCATGTGTTCGTGCTAGTCGTAGTTGCATGTTGTCGTTGAAGGTGCATAAGCATATGCATGAGTTGAGGGATGGCGTGTGCCTATGTGGGTGTGAGCGTTTATCTAGATTCCTTGATGGAAACAATGTTGTTGTTGTTGAGGTGATTGTGTGCCCATGTGGGGTGTGAGCAATCACGATTGTCGTGTGCCCATGTGGGGTGTGAGCGCCCAATTGACTTTCCGACGGGAATTGTGATCATGAAACAGGGATCGAAAATGGTACCACATGCATTGAGTCTAGTTGGTGTCTCTTTGCATTTCTTTTTGATAGTTGTGTTGCGTTGTGATTGGATTGACTATCTGTGTTGTGTTGAAATGTGTGAATTGTGTTGGAAGTGGTGATGGGGGTGACATACTTAATAATTTATACTTGTATATTATATCATCTTATTCTTTTGATTGATTGAGAATCTCACCCCTTCTGTTTGAATGTTGCCTCCACGTGGGTAACGTGCAGGTGATCAGGATTAGTGCGGTGTCAGAGTGAGTGAAGATGAAGTCTTATACTTTGCTTGTTGTGTCGGCGTCTGCTCTGATGTGTAACACTGGGGTTTTGGAACGCTTAGTTGTTTTGTTTAATTGGTTGATGTTTAATTGAAGGATTTGAACTAATATATTGGTTATGGTGTTAGATGACTATTCTTTCGCTGCAGATTAAAAGAATTTTATTTTCAAAAAATGATTTAAGTGTTACATGTCTATTTCATGAGCAGGTTTTTGATGAAGTAGCATCCTGAATGCCCTTGTTGTTTCGAATTTACTCTGATGTTTTATTATACTATTAATATTATAGCGCGGGGGTTTAGGGTGTTACATATTACACAGCAAATAACTCAAACAACAGTAACACAAATATATGCAAGAGGTTCCTATAGGATACTATAGATACTTAGGGTGCTAATACCTTCCCTTTTTATAACCAATCCCGATTCCCGATCTCTCAAGTGCATTGTTTTGCATTGCACACACTCACGGGTTTATTTAGATTTTTTCCCCTTCCCTCATTTGGGATAAATTAAAAGTTCACGTGTAAAGGGCGAACCTTCGTTGGAAAAAACGGTCGCCTACAGAATAATGGCGATCTTCACTGGGGAACTAGGGATTTCATCCCCCCTAAAAGGATTAAGCCTATCTTGCATATATATATTTGTGACTTTTGCTGTTGATATCTCTTACTTGTTGTTTTATTCATCCTACTTGTTTGGGCTCTCTGGTTGATCTCTATGAGTGAGACAAATCCTAACCCGGATTTTAGTGTACATAAATAGGATAGGACGTTGATATAATAAAAAGTTTTATGTCTGGAGTAATCCTACGCATGAGTGACATATGATATAATCACACTAAATGGAGGCCCATTTGGAATTACTGATGTCATGCGAGTAGTCATAATGTCATTACTTTTTCCGACTTGGGAGCCTGCGAAGTTGTGGACCTTTAGTATCCTTTTACCCCCCACTTGGCCTTTTTAGGATGTATTGCGGTGATTATCCAGGTGTAGACCTGAGATAGTTGATACGCAATACTACACTAAGACGAGTTTCTCTTGAGAATATTATTGATTCCCGAGTAGTCGGTGCGTCGATAATATCCGAAAGATGGACCTATGACTCTGGGAACCATATTAGAACATGTTTTACAGGTACAATAAACCCCTAGTACATATTCTTTTGGTTTGGTTAGACCCATTACTCCATGCTCGTGACGTCGAACCCTTGAACCCATGTTTTGTATATGTGTGCATCCATACATTCATACATTCATTCAAACATCACTTTCTAAACAAAATTTTGCAAGGAACTTAAAACCTTTATGACAAATATCATAGGTTTTAAACATGGATTTTGGGAAAAGAAATTCCAAGAATTAAAACTTCAAGGATCCTGATACAACAGAATTGAGAAAGTTAGGTCATATGATTTCTTGTCCAGATAACTTCAGAAGAAGTTATAGAGGAATCTTAGGTGTCCTAAAGATCAATGTTGAAGAAGGAATTCTTGACACCCTTGTACAATTCTATGATTCTATCTACCACTATTTCACATTCCCAGATTATCAACTTACACCCACTTTGGAGGAGTATTCATATTGGATTGGTTTGCCAGTACTAAACAATATTCCTTTCAATGGCTCAGAGGAAATTCCTAAGTACTCAGTTATTGCAAAGGCCATTAATTTTGAGACTTCAGATGTGAAAGACAACTTTACTTCCAAGGGTGGAATCAAAGGTTTAACTTCCAAATTCCTGATAAATAAAGCAACAGAGCTGGCTAAAGCTAATAGCATGAGTGCCTTAGAAGCTATCTTTGCACTACTCATCTATGGTCTTGTACTATTTCTAAATATCAACCACTATGTTGATCTTAATGCCACCCAGATATTTTTGAGTGGTAACCCAGTACCTACTTTACTTGGGGACACTTACAATTCAATTCATAACAAGACTATGAAGGGTAGTGGAACAATCATGTGTTGTGCACCTTTGTTGTACAGATGGTTCAAGTCACACTTGCCCAAAACAGACTCTTTGTTGAAAATCCTGACAAACTCAGATGGTCTCAAAGACTTATGTCTCTCAATTATACTAATATGAATTGGTATGACCCAGCTTATGACAAAGGAGTTATCATCGACAGTTGTGGAGAATTTCCCAATGTACCGCTTCTTGGTATACATGGAGGAATCAACAACAACCCCGCTCTTGCGAGACGTCGGTTTGGGTAACCCATGTAAGACAAACCTAACAATCTCTTAGTGTTAGGTTTCTTCTACCTTAATAAGGGTGGAAATCCAGATTTGAGAAAAGCAGTTATAAAGGCTTGGCACACTATTCATAAAAAGAGCAAAGATCAGCTAGAAAATAAAGACTGTGTTGCTTTCAAACCCTATACTTAATGGGTCAATGCTAGGGCTTGTGAGCTCAAGATGCCTTATCCTTTTGAGAAACATTCGCAGCCTTTCATTGATTTATCCTCTAACATCCCTATTGAGAAAAGGGAAGAATATCAAGAGCTATTTACCCAGATGAAGCTGGAAAGAGACACTTGGGAATACAAGTTCCATACTGCAAGGACTGAGACAAGAGAGTTAAAGACGCAACTGAAAGAAAAATACGACTTGATAGAAATCTTGGAGCAACATGCTGTCGAGAGACAAGAAGAACAAGAGAATTTATTTTTCTCTGGTAATATTCCTTCTACCTTCGGTGCTTGGAAAAAGATCGTCGGTCAGCTTATGATAGAAAATACACAACTGAAGAGGCAAAAGAAGAAGCAACAACATGGGGCTGGATCTTCATCAACAAGATTCCCCTACAGCCCACATGCTTTAACTTTGTCATCTTTGTTCCAGATCTTTTTGAAGTTGTACTTCCATTAATGTAATCCTTTGAATACATAAAATAAAATAAGATCTTCTTCAGTTATCCAGAGTGTTATCATTTCTTATAATATTTACGACATAATTGTTAAAGTTCCTTGTAGAACAAAGTCATTTTCATTTTGCACATCATACATCATGTAAGCATTTTTCATTTTTTTTACCAGAAACTTACACATGTTCTCACTTTGAAGCCAAACTGTCTCATTCATACAATACTCGGGCCAATCGTCATAAAAAGATGGACGGACTTGAGCAAAAAAATAGAGAACTTAAAGATGAAGTTACTAATCTAAATGAAAATATAGAGAGCCTTAGTAACATGGTAGAATCATAGACGACCGCTCAAAATCAACCGTCAACTCCAATGCAGAGGACTATCATCTCAGAAATCGTCTCTGCACCCGTCACATCTGTTGCCATGCCAAAGTATTCCATGTCTCCCGGCTTTACTTGGGTCATGCCTTTCGAATTTGTACCGGAGGGTTACAAACCTCCTATTCCTGAAGCTTCAAAGGTCTCAGCAATCATGACAGTACCACCTTCTGTGATAGATACCACTCCATACGTTGAAGAACAGATCTTCCATGCTCCTCCAAGTGAAACTATGGGAGTAGATGACAGGTGGGATGAATTCCAAGATAGGTTCTCAAACATGCAGAAAGAGGTTAAGGCTCTCAAAGGACAAGACTTATTTAAGAAAAATGCAGCTGACCTTTGCCTGGTTCCAAATGTTAAGATATCACTTAAATTTAAGGTACCTAACTTTGAAAAGTACAAGGGGAATTCTTGCCCGCGAAGCCATTTAGTTATGTATGCACGGAAAATGTACACACAAACAGACAATCAGCAGCTACTAATTCACTACTTTCAGGATAGTCTAACAGGTGCCACACTCAAATGGTAGATGGGATTAGACAGTGCAAAGATCTAAACTTTCGGCGATCTTGGCGAAGCCTTTGTGAAACAATACAAGTACAACCTGGATATGGCTCCTGACCGGGATTAGCTTAGGGCTATGTTTCAAAAAGAAAAAGAAACTTTCAAGTCCCCTCCCAAATATGTCCCTCTATTGAAGAAAAGGAAATGACGAAGATATATTTGAAAACCTTGAATCCCTTCTACTACAACCACATGATCGCCAATGCGCCTAATGACTTTACTGAAATGGTAAACATGGGAGTACGATTGGAAGAAGAAGTCTGACAAGGACGATTATCCAAAGAGGCGGAATCATCTAAAAGACATGGAAGTAGGTTCCCAAAGAAAATGGAACAGGATGTTAGCACTGTGTTGCAGAGCCAGTCAAGGCGAAGATATCAACCACAACAGGTAGCAAATGTATCTCATGTTATCAATTCGACGCCTGCTCTGGCCTACCAGCCACAAAATTCTAAGAATCAAAATTAGCATCAACATCAACATCAACAACAACAACCACAATATCAGCAAAGGCCGCAACAGTCTCTACAATAGGCTCGCTCGCAATATAATAACAACAACAATTGTGTTCAAAGGTCACCTGGGTTCGACCCTATACCAATGTCATACGCAGATTTGTTCCCAGCATTATCGACAAAAGGACATATTCAAATAAAATCACCTCCTATTCTCCCAAATGACCCTCCTTATTGGTTCAAAGCTGACAAAATTTTCCCCTATCATCAGGGCATGTCATTGAGAATTATTTTAGCTTTAAAGATGATGTTCAAAGACTTATCAAAAATGGCATTCTTTCTTTCAAAGACAGTAATCCAAACATTTAAGTGAACCCGCTACTTCAACATGGATGAGCTTCTGTCAACATGTTTTACGGATGCCCGGGCAACTATAAGATTTATGATGTCCGTCTATTAAGGAGGAACTTGGTGAAGATGCACGCAGGACACAACATATGGGGTCTTGTAGATCCGCATAATTACACAACATATGGCCCTACAAGAGCAAATGAACTAAGGCTAAATCTAGGAATACTGAATAAGGCCATACCAACCAATCAATATAGTACAAGGTTGTCCAGGAGAATATGCAGTTTATGATATCAAATATATCAGAGAGTCGCTAGTCAAATTTCACAAATGTTTATGCAAACTTGATTACTTTGGTCCCAATCATCACGATCATACAACTTGCAGAAAATGTCGCAGAAGACGACGTGGTTGTCTTCTTATCTAGAACGAGATTCAATGGTTGTTAAACCGAAGAACCATCACAGTCCTCTGTGAAAGAGAACCTATTGATGGTGAAGTTGATGAGGATGTCTTTACCATAATTCCTCAGCTTAAAGAATCCGGACGCACGGAAATCCCTGATGGCACAAGAAGAATTCCTGATGTTTCCACCGTTGAACCTATAGAAATCATCTATAATAGTTACAAGACCATCGTGACTTCTTTGGTCATTTATTTACCTGGTCCAGTCCCGTACAAATCATAAAAGGTCATACCCTACATGTACAATGCTACCATGGTTGAAGATAGGAAGAAAGTACTCTTACCATCTATTGTCAACATTACTGACATAAGCCGACTTACCAGAAGTGGTCGGGTATTCAACAAAGAAGTTGAGGATGTGGCTGCAAGAAAGGAGAAGCAGATTAAGAATCCTTTGGAACCGATTAGTCAATCAAGTGATAACAATCAAATGAAAGATAATGACGAAGTTTAAAAGTTGATCAAGAAAAGTGAATACAAACTTGTGGACCATCTATTAAACACACCCTCCAAAATATCCATGCTATCCCTTTTAATGAGCTATGAGGCTCACAGGGAAGCTCTACAGAAAATCATAGAGCAAGCCTTTGTAAATCATGATGTAACGGTGGGACAATTTGGCAATATTATTGTTATCATTAATGCTTGCAATAACCTGAGCTTTTGTGATGAAGATCTCCCAAAAGAGGGGAGCAATCACAATATGGCATTAAATATTTCAGTCAAATACATGGAGGATGCTCTGTCAAGTGTGTTGGTAGACACTGGTTCATCACTAAATGTCATGCCAAAATAAACTCTTACAAAATTGGCATTTCATGGCACTCATAAGAGGGGCAATGGAATTGTTGTCAAAGCTTTTGATGGAACCAAGAAGATAGTTATTTTTGAAGTTGATCTTCCCATAACTATTGACCCCCATACATTTCAAGTTTCTTTCCAAGTAATGGAAATCCAAGCAGCATACAGTTGTTTGTTGTGTCGTCCCTGGATCCATGAAGCCAGAACAGTCACTTCGACGCAACATTAGAAGCTGAAGTTTATAAAGAACACCAAATTGGTTACTGTGTGTGGCGAACGGGCTTTGGTTGTTAGCAATCTGTCATCATTTTCTTACTTAGAACCCGAAGAGGTTATTGGAACTCAGTTCCAGACACTTTCTATAAGTAGCAAAGATAGCAAAGGGGCGTCTATTTCCTGCTACAAAGACGCCATTCGAGTAGTGGAAAGTGGTGCCACTAAGGGATGGGGACAGGTTTTCCTACCAATAACCAGACCAAAAGAGGCCTCGGTTTTTCTCCGACATTTGCAAAAACTACGAGAAAGAATGGAGGAATCCTTCCCATTCAAAATACGTTTCACAGTGGAGGCTTTATTTATCCTATCCCTCAAGAGGTCGACGCCATTAACAGAGATGACTCTTAAGGAGAACCCTCAGATTCTGAAGAAGAATAGAAGTCCTACCTCATTAATTCTAGGTACATATCACAAGAAGAGGTGCATACTCCGTTATCTTTTCTGCAAGAGAAATTTAAGGATGCATTTGAGCCAGATGATGAAATGGATATAGAGGATTGCAACGCTGAAAACTGTCCCACTTCCCTTACTTCGCCAGAAGAGGATACATTTATGGAAGATAATTTTTGTCACTCCAAGGACGATTTATATAATCCTCTAGAGGTCTGGGATCCCTACCTGGGAACTCATGGGTATGACAGCCAACCGAAAGATTCCTACATATTATTTAATACTCCTTAACCCATCGAAAGAGCAGTCGAAGATAATCTTTTTAATGAATCTACCAAGATTGCTGAAAGAGATTTCATTCATTGTACCACGCCAAAAGTGAATGTCATAATTAAAGATGATCCTGAACAGGATTTATCCACAAACATGGCACCTCCCAAAATTCTGCAAAAGCTGGCCAATTGTCCCTGGGGCATGCCGTACAAGTTTATGCGAGATACTACAGTTCCTATTCATCCGCCAACCAAAGAAAAACCTGAGAAGGAAAAAAGATCTTCCAAATGCGAAACTGCATCATGTGATCTCAATATATGCGAGTGGGAACCTTATTTAGAAGACCCCATGAACATGTCCCCAGAGGATGTGTATGTATCGTTCCATATCTCGCAATCCATCGAAAAGGTCATTAAGGACCACCTTTTTTATGTATCCGCAAAGATTAAAGATTCCATGAATTTAACTCCTCCAAAAGTCAGTGCCATTATTGAAGACAGTCCTGAAAGGGATTCGCAAGACTTCGTGACACATGGCCAAGTTTCTCAAAATTGGATAGCTGTTGATGTTCCAACTGTTGTCCACATCTCAAAGTAAATGTTTACCTTTGTTTTTTCCTCTCGCTCCGCCCAAAGCGAGAGATGTTTTTAGAGCCACCTTTTTTAAATATTTCTTTATTAGGATTTTGTTTTAAGAAATAATTGATCAATAATTAACATGTTATTTTCAACTCCATATTATTTGTTTGTTTTTTTTTACTTTTCTGTTCTTCGAAAAAACAAACGGTAATAAAAAGATGAAAAAAATAATAAATGATAAACATTTTCGATGTCTGTACGCCACTGCATTTATCTATTTTCTAAAAAACAACAATCAACCATATGTGCAAATTAAATATCGAAAACTCCATTGAAAAACATGACCCTATGCCATCTCCCTACTTTGTGTTCCCAGTATTCGAAGCTGAAGATGAAGAAGAGGAAGAAATTCAGGATGAAATCTCCCGACTATTTGAGCGAGAAGAAGCTTCCATTCAGCCATACAAAGAACCGATAGAGGTGATCAACCTTGGTTCCAATGAAGAAAGAAAAGAGGTCAAGATTGGGGCACTGCTTAGTCCAGCTGTTAAAATAAAAATGATAGAACTTCTCAAAGAGTTCCCAGATGTGTTTTCTTCATCCTACCAAGACATGCCAGGGTTAGACACCGATATTATGGGGCACCACTTACCACTGAAGCCAGAATATCCGCCAATCAAACAGAAATTGAGAAGAACTTGACCAGATATGGCCATCAAAATTAAAGAGGAAGTGCAGAAGCAAATCGAAGCAGGTTTCCTTGCCACAACAGAATACCTTCAGTGGTTGGCCAACATAGTGTCTATTCCGAAAAAGGACAGAAAAGTCAGAATGTGTGTGGACTACCGAGACTTAAACAAAGCTAGTCTGAAAGATGACTTTCCATTACCACATATTGACATGTTGGTTGACAACACTGCAAAATTCAAAGTATTCTCCTTCATGGACAGATTCTTCGAATACAATCAAATCAGAATTGGCACCTGAAGACATGGAAAAAACCTCATTCATTATGCCACGAGGAACATTTTTCTACAAAGTAATGCCTTTTGGTTTAAAGAATGCTGGTGAAACCTACCAAAGAGCCATGACAACTCTTTTCCATGACATGATGCACAGAGAAATTAAGGTATATGTCGACGACATGATTGCCAAGTCTAGAACTGAAAAAGAACACGTGGAATATTTGTTGAAGTTATTTTAGCGTTTGAGGAAATTCAAACTCAGCTTGAATCCTAACAAATGTACCATTGGTGTTTGTTTAGGGAAGCTCTTGGGTTTCATTGTCAGCCAAAATGGAGTTGAAGTTGATCCTGATAAAGTCAAAGCCATTTAGGAAATGCCAGCGCCCAAAACTGAGAAACAAGTAAGAGGATTTCTGGGTCATTTAAACTACATCTCCGGATTTATCTCTCACATGACCACTACTTGTGGGACGATATTCAAACTTCTTCAAAGAAATCAGAGCTGTAGATGGACAAAAGATTGTTAGAAGGCCTTTGACAGCATTAAAGAATATTTGCTTGAGCCCCCTATCCTGATCCCTCCAGTGGAAGGAAGAACTTTGATCGGATACTTAACAATATTAGAAGATTCCATGGGCTGTATGCTTGGCCAGCAAGATGAAACTAAGAACAAAGAGCACGCCATTTATTACTTAAGTAAGAAATTCACAAACTATGAACCTCGTTACACTATATGCTTGAAAAAACCTGTTGTGCCTTGGCTTGGGCTGCTAAACATCTCCGTCAATACATGATTTGTCATACTACTTGGTTGATCTCCAAAATGGACCCAATCAAGTATATCTTTAAAAAGCCCGCCTTAACCGAATGGATTGCTTGCTAGAAGATGCTCTTGTCAGAGTATGATATTGAATACCATGCTCAAAAATCCGTCAAGAGGAGCGTTCTAGCTGATCATTTGGCTCACCAACCAATTAATGAGGGTAAATCTGTTAAATTTGACTTCCTTGATAAAAATGTGATGTACCTGAAGATGAAGGACTGTGATGAACCATTGTCAGACGAGGGGACGGAGCCAGGATCCTGATGGGGATTAATATTCGATGGAGTTGTCAACGCTTATGGAAACGAAATTGGGGAAATTATTGCTACACTTCATGGTATCCATATTCCTTTCACCGCAAGGTTGACATTCAAATGCACAAATAATGAAGCTGAATATGAAACCTGTATCTTGGGACTTGAAGAAGCCATTGATTTAAGGATCAAAATTTTTGATGTATATGGAGATTTAGCTTTTGTCATAAATCAGATAAAAGGTGAATGGGAAACTCGTCAACCCGAATTGATTCCTTACAAGGACTATCCAAGAAGGTTGTTGCCTTTCTTTAATAGAGTTAAGTTTCATCACATTCCTAAGGAAGAGAACAACATGGATGATGCACTGGCTACATTATCCTCCATGATTGTTGTAAACCGATGGAATTATGTACCTAAAATCGACGTAATGCGCCTCGATAGGCCTGCCCACGTATTTATTATGGATGCTTCCTTCAAAAACAAGAATACCCGCTTAGGGCATCAAAGAAAGATAGGAAAACTCTCAGGAGATTGGCTGGCAACTTCTTCCTGAGTGATGATGTACTGTACAAAAGAAACTTTGACATGGTCTTGCTCAGATGTGTGGATAGACACGAAGCAGACATGTTAATGGAAGAAATTCATGAAGGCTCTTTTGGTACTCATGCCAATGTGCAAGCAATGGCAAAAAGAAGGTTAAGAGTAAGATACTATTGGTTGTCAATGGAATCTGATTGTTGGAAGTATGTGATGAAGTGTCACAAATATCAGATTTATGCCGACAAAATTCATGTACCGCCGACTCTTCTTAATATTCTCTCCTCTCCATGGCCTTTCTCTATGTGGGGAATTGACATGATTGAACCCAAAGCTTCTAATGGACATTGTTTCATCCTTGTGGCCATTAATTACTTCACCAAATGGGTTGAAGCGGCATCTTATGCCAATGTAACTAGGCAAGTGGTAGTCTGTTTTATCAAGAAAAATCTAATCTGTCGTTATGGTGTTCCGAGTAAGATCATTACTGATAATGGATCGAACTTGAACGACAAAATAATGAAGGAATTATGTGTAGAATTCAAAATCGAACACCATAACTCTTCTCCCTACTGGCCTAAAATGAATGGAGTTGTTGAAGAAGCTAACAAAAACATCAAAAAGATCATCCAAAAGATGGTAGTGACCTACAAGGATTGGCATGAGATACTACCATTTGCCTTTCATGAATATCGTACATCTGTTCGTACTTCAACAAGGGCAACCCCTTTCTCTATGATATATGGCATAGAAGCTGTGCTCCCATAAAGGTGGAAATCCCATCAATGAGAGTCTTGATGGAAGCAAAATTGACAGAGGTCGAATGGTGTCAAAGTAGATATGATGAGCTGAAGTTGATCGAAGAAAAGAGCATGACGACTTTATGTCATGGTCAGCTATATCAATGGAGAATGAAAAGGGTTTTTGACAAGAAAGTTTGACCTTGTGTATTAAGAGAAGGCGACCTTGTGCTTAAGAAAAATCAATCTTTTCTTACTGGTTCTAAGGGAAATTGGACACCTAATTATGACGGTCCATATGTTGTCAAGAAATCCTTCTCAGGCGGTGCTTTAATGCTCACGACTATTGATGGTGAGGAATTCACCCGTCCTACAAACGTCTATGTAGTCAAGAAATACTTCTCCTAACAAAAAGAGAAAAGAGCATCTAGGCGGATTGAAAACCCGAAAGGACGGTCCAGGACAAAATCAAAGACATAAATAGAAAATGAATTATCCCAGTAGATTGAAAACCTAAAAGGGAAATCTAGGCAAAAGTTAGGGATATGTGGCAAGTAACTGCATTAAACCAGATTGGATTATCTGAAGCAACAACTTCCATTAAAAAGCTCTCCAATCAAAGCATCTTCGCCTAAGTTCAAAGAACATTGGAAATTCAAAGTTGTTAGGGAGAATTCGATCATTATATTTTAATGTAGACCTTTCCCCTTTAAATTACTATTTTTCAACTTCTGTAAACATCCATGGAATCGCTCTATTTGCGGGTTACCATTCTATCAATAAAATTTAAACTTTTTCCCATCTTGTTTGGAACTTTTGTTTTATTTATATCTTGTAAAATGACATTTTTACTTTGATAAGAATTCTTGAAATAAAAAGTTAAAATTTTCTTCTAAAATGCTTGTGTTTATTTTGACACGTGAACATAGGAAATAATATCAGCAGTTGTACCAAGAATGATTAAACCTCCAAATACAGGATCAGATGTTCTTAAGAATTGCCTTGAAAGTGATACTTTCGAGAGACTGGCTGAGTACCCGGTCACGTTGTGATGTTGGTTTCATTACCAGTATATCTCTCTCGCATGTTTTGGCAGCATAAAAACATAACATGCATTCATATCATACATATAGCATGCATAATTGAATTCATATTCATGTTCATATTGCAGTTATTGATAATATTTGTTTCGATCACCTTGGTTGTGTTTATCCCTGAGTGATATGTTCCCTCTCTCCAAAATATTGGTCAACCATAGGCAAAGAATGTATATCCTTTCTAGCTCCCCACTGAGTTAATCCTCATGGAAGTTTTGATTTAGTTTTTCATTCCACACTTGGATAAGATAAATTCCCAGTTTGAGCTCTCTCCTCACTAGTTAGCATCCTGTTCAACGGTATCTCTCCAGCTTGTTCCTGGATTGAGTCGATCTTTTAACCATTTTTTATAACTTGAACCTCTGAATTAAAAGGGCATTTATTTTGCGCCTTTTAAGTGGTTTACGTCCCCAGAGAGAATCTTTTGAGGTTTCCCCCATCAAGATAAATTTATTCCGCTTTGGAATCTACACATGACAGCAAGTGGTAATCTCTTTGAGAAGCTTGTTCCTATCCCCAAACTTCCTAGTGAATCGGCATATGGCAGTCTCTTTCCAAGCAGTTTGTCTATCCCTGTTGAAGCTATCAATATATCAAATTTTCTTTCATCTTATGGCATCTCTCCGAAGAAGTCTCGAAGAGAAGTATAATGAAGATATTATTCCCTACCAAATGGCATATCTCCGAACAAGTCCCGCAGAGAAGTTTGATTGTGGAATCCTCATTTTTACATCACATGGCATCTCTCCGAAGAAATCTCAAAGAGAAGTATGATGAAGTTTATTTTCCGTCAAATGGTATCTCCCTAGTGAATCACTATGAGAAGTTTGATGAAGATCCTTACGAAACATTTCTCTTTATTTGAGAAATTTATTTCACAAAGTTAACTAAACCGCATCTCTTTGAAGATCCCCGGTGAAGTAATTATTTCAGCAAGTAATTACCCTTTTAGGAACTGGTCTGTTTTTACCCTTTTCAAGAAGAATATTTAATTAAAGAAGAAACCGAGACCAGTTTCGTTGCTTGTGTCCAGAAACGAGGGGAAGTTTATTTCAGAAACCGAGACCAATTTTGTGGCTTATGTCCAGAAACGAGGGGAAGTTTATTTCAGAAACCGAGACCAGTTTCGTGGCTTATGTCCAGAAACGAGGGGAAGTTTATTCTAGAAACCAAAACCACTTTCGTGGCGTACAACCCAAAAACATGGGGAAGTTTATTTTACCCTTTCTGAGTAATGCAACTTAGTCAAAGAAGACACTGAATCATTTTTTCAAAGATGGAAGTTCAAATTTGTCTGAGTTATAACACCATCCCCTATGGAGTTGTGTTCCTCTATCCCCATTGAAGTTGTTGTCTCTTTCCTAGAAAGTTACAACATTTTCCCCAAATTTTCTTTCCCTAGTGGATAATCCTTTTGTTATACCCCTGTGGTTTAGAGTGTCCTCAGTCTCCTGTGGCATCATCTCCCACAGATCTCATCTCTTGCACCCATAAGTGCATTCATATCACTGTTTGTGGCTTCTTATGGGCCAAAATTATGTATTGTTGTATTTAAGCCTCCCCTATTTGGTTGAGACTAAGATGTCAATCTTCATCTCTCTAGATCAGAGAAACTTAAATAGGGGCATCTTTCATACCCTAATTTTTTACCCCCAAGATGCCACCTCATTTACATCATGGCATAACATTCATCATTACATATGTACATGTCTTTATGCATCACTAACCCATTATAAGAACAAGATATGTGTGCTTGCTTACTTTACATGTTAGGTGATCTCCCAAGGGGTCAAGCAGATGAATTATCAGAGGATAAGCATCATGTTCAACATCTCAAGTCCCTATATCATTCATGAAGATCAAGAGCTTTCACTCATAAATAATCAAGTGCAAAATTGTATCGTGACTCATTAAGCCTCAAGATCCTCAGTTCACCATAATTAGGGTTTTGACCTAATTCAGTCCCTGAATTGACTTTTAAAGAAATGCATGATCCCAAACCACCAATGTTTCAAGGACCTTAAATGCCTCATATTAATCCCTTCATATGATTGGATTAACCCAAAGGACTTGATTCATAAGCAATGCAGGAAGTTAAAATCATCTAGTCCCCAAGCTTGGGTTTTTAATGAAAAATCAACTGTACCTTTGACTTTGGACCAAGACATGATCTCAAGCCTTGGTACATGACTCAAGACACTCAAAAACACCTTTGGAGTCCATCCATAGTGTATAACTAGCCCAAGGGTTTGATTTCATAAAGGATCACAAAGTTCAAAGTTCATCTGATATAAAAGTCAACTGTGGTCAAAAACAAGTTTTACTTTTGAAGTTTTTGGTTAAACATAGTCTCTTCAAGTCAATAATGATGTTAATATGTGATTTGGATTATGTTTGATCAAGAAAAATCAAGAAATGTGAGGTTACTTATAAAAAGGGCAACATTGGAGAAGTTGAATTTTTTCTAAGTTATAAAATCCAATGATTTTTTTACCCTACTTTTCAAGGGCATAACTTCCAAACCAAGTAACCATTTTCTTTGATCCAAAGATCAAATTAAAGAGCTTGTAACATACTACAACTTTGTCCTTGAGGGTGGATTCCCAAAAAAATCATTGATTTTAAGCCTAAATTAATTTTTTGCGCAGTTAAAGCAAATAGCGGTCGTCAATATGCTAATGGCGTTCGCCATTAGCTTGATTTTTGAATAGTAACATTTTAAAGCTAATGGTGTTCGCCATTAGCCTAATGATGGTCGCCATATCAGTAAGATGGCAGTTTCAAATTTTTAAACTTCCCTTGGCATGTTTTCTAAAACCTCTTACATTCAAAACCCAATATTTCGTACTCTTCTCTCCACTCACTCATCTCTTTATCTTCCAACCGTCAATCTTCATTACATTACCATAAATTTTGTTAACCTACTCTCATTCCTAACCAAAATCTATCCTACTCACTCTTCACTTATCTCTATTTCATACCCAATCCTTTCAACCCTCAATTCTTCCATCCACCATGCCTTGAAGAGCCATGAGACCTAGAAGAGAGATAGACTACATGGGAATAGCTTTTAGAGAAGGCATAGAGGGTGATAACCAGAGGACAAGATACCTCAAACTGTTCAAGAGGGATGTTGTGCCAACAACGTACCCCGTTAATTCTGTCCTACGTGATTTAGGCTTAAGAAGTAGTGTGATTTGGATGTTAGAGAACTTAGGAATGACTATTTTTGTTCATTGACTAGTCCTACATATGTTAGGCTCACTTACAAGTTCCTTAGTTAGTTAGATAAGCCACGCCTGTGGGTGGATCACGCACTATAGGCACGACTTCGTTAAGAATGTTTAATAGGAATTATACATTTATCCAAGATCAGATTGCTGATTTACTACAATTTCCTCATGGGGATGGGTTTGCTTGTGAAGCTCCTTTAGAGAGCGATTGGCAAACTGATGCACTTGGTGTTTGGCAACAACTCAGTGGCAAGGCCACTGCTGACTGGGAAGGCCTAAAGGCCACCACCATCCATATTAGCTAACACCATTTTCGGCTGGGAAAATAATGGGAAAGTGAACTCAAAGGATCTTTTCTTTTTACATTACGCACTAACACAGACACAGGTGAATCCTACACCTTTCTTACTTGCGGATTTTTAGTCTGTTAGTGTTAGAGTAGGCGGTCCCATTTGCGTTGGAGGGCTAATAACATCCATAGCCCGCGCATTGGACCTAGGCACAAAGTTGGCCACACTTGAGCCACTTGAGGCGCCTCTCTTAGATTTGGATGTATGTCGTAGTATACGTCTAGTTAAAAATAAACCAGACGGAAGGTATTATTTGATGGTTAGTAACAGAGGCATCAAGGGTGTTACTTTGACGTGTTTTGCATGCACTGATGTGCAAGTAAGAAACAACTGGGCATATGATCTGAATGCCCTAGAGCCTGGCGATAACGTCCATGTTTAGGTTTATGTGGGTAATGCCACCGATGATGAGATTGATGATATGGAGCATGATGCTCCCGAAACTGACACCCATCCATACACTGCACATGGTTTTGCTGACTCTTTTGTAGGTACCTCAGTCGGACATCAGTACCGTGAGGAAAATGATTACACAACTATTAGGACTGCTCTCAACGACGTCCTATCTGAGCTGAGACACCAGAACGATGTCGACACCGAGCGTGACTTGTTACTTAGGAGCATACAAACACAGCAGGATGAGATGATGGCCATCATTCATCAGATTCAGGAGCAGAAACATGATTATGCTGAGCGGACGGAGCATAACATGGGAGACCTCATCGAGCAGAGGAATTGATTATGTATGGGGATGTCGGATATGATGGAGTGCATGCAGCATGTAGGTGTACCACACTCTCCGCACGGTAGAGGCATTTTTTGACGACATCAAAGCCGAGGCCAACACTGAGCCAATTACTCAGGTTTTTTCACTCCTTTTTCAGCCTAGCACTAAAAAATTGGGGACAATGTTTGGTTCAAATGTGGAGGAGGAGTTTTATCACTTTATCTCTTTTTACTACTTTATTTTTCATATTTACTCGCTTTCTAGCTCTTAAATTAAGTCGTTTCTTTTAACTGTTTGTGTCTTTGGTCGAGTCATAACATGTGTTGTTCAGTCTTGTTTATTGCATAAATTTTTTTCACTTATTATTAAATTTCCCTTAATTTTTAACCCCAACGAAAAAAAAAATTGTGTTCTGATTCATGGCATGACACTCCAAAAGTATAGCTTCTTTTTCATTTTTAGGCTATGTTAGAAAGACTTGGAAAAGTTTCGATAACATCAATACCGTCCAAACACCCCAAACTCCCTAACTATGCGATATCAATTTGAGTAACCATTATGCCGAGACCTTAAGCTCTAAGAAAGAAATATGAACCTATAATGAGATCATTAGACACTAACAGGTTTACTTACCATGTGCGTACCGAGATAACAGGCTTAATGTGATTGCGCTAGAATGAAAAGGGGTGAAAAAGAACAAAGAGCGTAGGTTGAGTTATAATGGTATGATTCAGATTGGTTTGCATAAGGGGGAGTTTCCGACCGCAAAATGTGGATATGTGTCGTTCCGGTTTGCTTGGTATTGACGTATAGTATCTATCGATCTAGCACTAGCCTATAAACCACTTACTATTAGATTTTTGTTGTGCCTATGTTTCAGAAACTGTGCTTACTTGCTTTAATGTGTTGGTTGATTGCTTGAGGACAAGCAATGGTCTAAGTGTGGGGGAGTTTGATAACTTGAAAATGTATCATGTTTATAGACTCGTAACGCATGTTATTTGATGTCATTTTATTATGTTTTATCGCTTTTATGTCGTATTCTGTTTGCATTTCAAGTTTTAATAAATTTAAGAGCGAATGCACGAAGAAATCGAAAAAGAGCAGAAGAGAAGAAGAAAATGCAAAAAAATCACACTCCTGGTACATGGCGTTCGTCATAGCCCTAATGGCGTTTGCCATGTACCTAGTCCACGTCACTTACTAATTGAGCAAATGGCATTCGCCATTAGCCTAATGGCGTTTGCCATTAGCCTAATGGTGGTCGCCATTATGATGCAGTAACAGAAAACGTGATTTTTGCTTGGAATCTCTCTCTCCCACTCTCCTACTTTGTCTCAACGTTCCATACACGTTCTAGAGGCGGTTTTCTGGTTTAGGACCTCTATATAAGTTAGATTTTTCAAAGTTTTGAGCTATCGAAGATAGTGTGGAAGCTCTGCCATTTTTCTTTTCTAGTGTTAAGCTTATACTACCTTTAAAAGTGACAATCGCTCGCATTGAGAGATTGTCACAATTTTTTTCTTTATTTCTTGTACTCTTGGATCAAAAAGCCTGCCGGTATAATAAAGCATTTCGTTGTTACTTCAAATTCCCGCTTTTTATTTCGACTTTTACAGGGTTTTATTAGTATTGTTTTAATTATTATTTTATCGCATCTTTTACTTTAATGCTATGTTGTCTTTACATTCAAATACCATGTTTAAGTTGTTTAAGTCCAATTTAATGTGTGGCTAAACGTATTTGAGACCGGTATATGAGGACCGTCATTACCAACAGGACTCGGTAATGAAATTAGGTGCGAAACGTTAGTAAATCCTATTTTGGGTTTAGTTTACAAGTCTAAGTCTTAATGTTTTATCACGAGAGTGAAGAACAAATTAAGGTTCGAGCCGATAGCGCGAGAGTGTAAGGATTGGACCGGATAATGGGAACTGGGCATCGATCCTAAATACAGCGAGAGCGCTTTAGGTATCGATTAGGATCTAATTAGTTTTAAAAATACGCTTCTTAATTAAAATGGGCGAGCGCGAGCAAAACCTCATGATTAGGGAGTGTGGCTTTAGTCAATAGTGCGAGAGTGTGAGATAGAGTCTTTAAACGGATATGTTCTACTGAACATAATTTAACTATAATTTAATGCCTATAATTTACAGAGTCCCTGAGGAACACGAAATCCATATTCCGGCCTCTCTTTATTGATATATATTTTTAAACCTTCTACAATTTATGTTTTATTTCCGTCCAAACCTTTTAATCATTAGCCTTAGCTTTAAATAGCATCAATTGATAACATTAGGTTAATTATTAGTGTCTGTGGGTTCAATATCTTTTAAAACTACGCGATAGACTGTATACTTGCAGTTAGATCATCTGATAGACTCGTAAGGTCGCGGTCACATTTTGTGCAGAACATGGTATTGATCATGAGATAACTACTCTTTATACTCCTCAAAATAATGGAATAGTAGAAAGAAGAAACAGGGCCATATTAGACATGGCGAGATGCATGTTGAAGCAAAATAATTTGCAAAATCCTTATGGGGTGAAGATGTTTTGAATGCTGTTTATATTTAAACAGATGCCCGACCAAGAAGCTTAAGAACAAGGTTCCTGAAGAAGTGTGGAGTGGCAAACGACCATTAGTGAGTAATCTGAAGGTGTTTGGCTCTATTTGCTATAAGCATGTTTCTAATGCAAGAAGATGGAAGCTTGATGACAAGAGTGAACCTATGATTCTGGTAGGATATCATAAGACTGGAGCATACAGGCTATTCAATCCAATGAACAATAAGATCATGATGAGTCGAGACATTATGATTGATGAAAATTCTGTCCGGGACTAGAATTCTATTAATGTAATTGACAAGCCATTGATGAGTTATGATTTCGACGAAGTAAGTAATGATGTCGAAGTCGAAGATATTGTTGATATTCCAGTAGAAGTCGAAGTTATTGCTGACATAGCCCACATAATTTAAGTCTAAGAGGATATGGCTGGAACAAGCCAAAGACCTCAAAGAACTAGAGCTCGTCCAGTAAGACTTCAAGTTATGAAGTGGTTGGTGATGATGAAGTCACAATACATGTAGAATTAGTTCATTTTACTTTACTTACATGTGCTGAACCAATCAACTATAGTGAAGCCTTTAAACATAAACAATGGAAGTCTATTATGGTCGAAGTGTTACAAGTAATCAAAATAAATAACACATGGGAGTTGGTCGAATTTCCAGCACATACAAAAGCTATCGAAGTGAAGTGGGTGTTCAAGTTGAAGCACAATGCTGATGGGTCGATAGCAAGACATAAGGAGAGATTGGTAGCTCGAGGATTTCTTCAGAGAGTAGGACACAACTACTCTGAATTATTTGCACCTATCGCAAGATTGGAAACTGTTCGACTTGTGGTAGCCTTGGCATGCAATCATCGATTGTCGACATTTCACTTAGATGTGAAATCGACATTGTTGAATGGACCTTTAGATGAAGAGGTGTACGTCACACAACCTCCTGGGTTTGTGATTCAGGAGGAAGCAAGTAAAATATACAAGTTGTACAAAGAGCTCTATGGTCTCAAGAAGGCACCTAGGGCATGGAACAAGAAGATCGACCCATACTTGGTCGAATTGGGATTCGTCAAAAGAAAATATGAGTATGGTGTCTATGTTCAGGATATGGCACAAGATATAACAATCATCTGCTTATATGTCGATGACTTATTAGTAACTGGAAGTAGCTTGGAGAACTTGTTAAAGTTCAAAGAGCTGATGAAAAAGGAATTTGAATTGCTGGATTTGGGAAAGTTGTCGTACTTCCTAAGCATGGAATTTCAAATGTCGAAGAAAGGTATGGTGCTACATCAACAAAAATATGTCAAAGAGATACTCAAGAGATTCAGAATGGATGATTCGACTCCTACATCTTCGCCTATCAAACCAAATTTGAAGTTGGAGAAGCATGGAGAGGAAGACAAAGTCGATGCAACTTTATTTAAACAAATTGTCGGATCTCTGAGATATGTGTGCAACAGTCGACCTGATATATGTTTCTCAGTCGGATTAGTGAGCAGATATATGAGTGAACTAAGGGTGTCACTCATGAAGGTTGCAAGAAGAATCCTGAGATACTTAAAAGGATCGACAAACTATGTAATTTTATTTCGAAGAGAGTCTGAAAGTAAAGAAGCTATGATTACTTGCTATTCAGATGTTGATTGTTGTGGAGATAAAGAAGATCGAAGAAGCATTACTAGATATTTCTTTCAAGTGTGTGGTGCCCCAACCTCATGGTGCTCGAGAAAGCAACCTGTGGTGGCATTGTCATTATGTGAGGCTGAATATATAGCAGGATCCTATGTTGCATGTCAAGCAATTTGGATTAGATTTGTGCTTGAAGAAATGGAGGTCAAAGTGAAGAATCCTATGGTACTGCAGATCGACAACAAGTTAGCCATAAATATGGTGAAGAATCTAGTTTTGCATGGAAGATGTAAGCACATTAAAGGTAGATTTCACCTCTTAAGGGAGAAAGTGAATCAAGGTGAACTTGAAGCAGCACTTTGGTCAACTGAAGCACAATTGACCGACATTTTCACCAAAGGAATGAAGATCGACAGGTTCCTAACTTTGAGAAAGAAATTATGAATAGTTCAGATTGACAATGATTAGTGTGTTTCGATAACTTGAATTATAGGAGGGGTATGTTGAGATATTAGATATAATCCAAGTTGAATTATGTGGCCCAAGCCCAAAGCTAGTTAGGGTTTATGGTTTGTTACTTAGTTTGTTATATTTATTGCTTAATAGTCAAGTCACTTAGGCCTATATAAATAAGACATTTTGTAATTCAGTTATCATTTATTCATTTAATAATAACAATTCTTATTTCTTTATTCTCTCTCTTTCTCTCCTTACTAAAAATGACTCACACACTAACATCGAAAACTAAGACACATAGTCTTAATCTACTTTCTAGCTTCATTTCATCAAAAGGTCATAAATAGTTCAAAATAGTCTAATAGCTAAGTTGTAATTCCATTAAAACCCTAAACGTCACATGCATGCTAGTTGATCAGGTGTTTGCGCGTTAACCGTAAGGCATCAAATAACTTTGAGTACGTGGAGTGGCAAGAGCTTTCTTGGTTGACTAAAATCCAAGAAATATGATAAATTTCGATTACATGGTGTGTCTTTTATTTTATTTTTTTGATAAGCAATTTGTATTAAAAAGGAGAACCAGGGATTCTCCAACCCGATACAAAAAACCAATCCAAAGAGGGAGAAAACAGAAAACCTATAAATTACAAATAATCTATAGGATGTTTCATCCAATCGTAAAAATTACATCTCCTACGGCAAAGTTCCAACCATTTCCAAGAAAGGGTAACTACGCTATTGAAAATGACCTCCACATCGTAAATAACATCATTGAAGATAATATTATTTCTAGTGCTCCAAATGCACCAAGTAGCGATGATCCACACAAAACAACTTATATCCTCTTTACCCTTGTCATACAATGCTAAAAACCAACGCAAGGCATGGTTGCTAATGGAGTTGGACGAAACCGGCGGGTATCCAAACCAGGCTGCAATTTTGAGCCATAACTAGCGAGCCTTAGGAAAGTTAATAAATAAGTGCACCGCGTCCTCGTCCTCTTGAAAGCACAAGACGCACACCTTATTGTGAGGGGAAACAACTATACCTTTATGAGAAAGGTTGTTGCGAGTTGGGAGCCTATTGCAAATCATCCTCCAGCAGAAAATCCTAGTCTTCAAGGGGATACGAGTTTTCCAAATGACCTTTAAAAGCAACGCCTCAGGTTCTTGAAGACTAAACCCCGGATAATCAACAATCAAATTAACATAACAAGAATGCACCGATAAAACCTTAGAAGGATCCAACTTCCAATCCCAAGCATCCTCCACATCACGCTTCACCTGGATATGCAACACATGATTCTGCAGCAAATTTATACAAACCGGATTAGTCTCAACCCCAGCCAACCAACAATTATCGAAAGACCAAATCCAACTATCCTTCTCCCAAAAACCATAATCAGCAACAACACTGATTTTTTTGATTGCAACGATGAACAGGCCTGTAAAAACATCTTTTAGTAAAAGCTTCCCGCACCAGTAAGACTGCCAGAAAAGGATGCAGTCACCACGGCCTATGACAGGTAAAGTAGCAGATTGAAAACAGTAAGAGAAACCTATCCTTTTGAGGCTAAGGACATCACGCATCCAAAGCGAGGCTACTGCAGGGTAAGGAATAGGGTCAGAGTGAAGCGCCCAGTAATTAAGGCTACCATAACGACATGTCAAGAAATCCCTCCAGATTTCTTTGCCACCAACAAGGAATTTCCATAACCATTTAGACAATAGAGCTTTATTAAACATCCCTATATGTTTAATACCAAGACCACCCTTCTCAATAGGTTTGCACAACTTATTCCAACTGATCCAAGCAATGCTACTTTTGACCGCCGAGCCGGACCAAAGAAATCTCCTGAAATTCTGGTATCAGACGTGTGATGTTAAGGTGTGATGTCACAACAACACACTCTGCACAATGGACAGCAATAACAGTAAAATAACACCAAAAATTGTTGACCCAGTTCGGTTACAACTAACCTACTCTGGGGGCTACCAAGCCAGGGATGGAATTCACTACTTGTAGATATAATTTACAGACTCAACGACCCGTTGACAATCTCCTAAACTTATACTCCACTAATGACTTCCTACCTAAGAAACCACTTAGGTATGAGAACACCACTCAATCCCTTACAAACACTCAAAGAAACCACTTTGAGTAACCTTGATCTTACTTCACAGCTTCGATCAATCAACCACTCTCTATTGCTTCATAGCTTCTAGAGAGGACAGAAACGCAACACCTATTCAAGCCCTAGAATAGTGTAAATACAAGCACTCTAAACAAACTCTAGACACTAAGCCTCCAGCTCCTGATCTTCTGAATGTTTTCTGTCGCTTTTTCCTTTGGTCTTGTGCGCTTTATATAGCTCCTTGAATTGGTCTTGGACTTGCTACAATATCTCCCAGATTTGTTATTTAAAACTGAATATTAAAACAGATTTTCTCCTAAAATCTTTTTAAATCTTCAACCTTTTAAATCTCCTACAAATCTGTAGCAGATCTCCTATGCAGTAGCAAATATCTATCCCAAGATATTCGCATCCAATGAGACAACTTGCTCTCCACAATTCCAGCTAATACGCAACCCTAACAACATCACAACCTGATGTTATTAATTCTGCAGATCTAATGTCACAACATTGCCTATGTGACATCAGACATCCAACTTCAGCAATTAATTACTTAACACAACCCAGTGTTAAGACTTCAATGTTGCAACATCAGCACCTTGACATCAACATTGAATATACTTTGTTTTACCAAAATTCAAGCCAATCCAGGAACTAACAATCTTCCCCTTTGGCTAATTTTGTCTAAAACAATCTCTGCACTCTGCATCTTCAGAGACTTCAGCAGCGGAAAAAATTCAAAATTTTGAAACTCCATCAGCAGCAGTTTGATAATACTCATAGTCTTCATCACTTGATCTGCTGCAGCACCATCTTCATTATTGACAACAGCCAATTGGTGCTCCCCCTCAAGAATATGAACCAGCATCACAGATGTTCAGTAGCTCACACTGTGCAGCACTTTTCTCCCCCTTGATGTCTGGTTCGCTGCACTCCTTCAACACTGACATTGCAGCTTGACTAACTCTTGGCTACCTCTCCCCCTTTTTAGCCACAATTGGACAAACCTCAACATGTACATCTTCTGTCAGCTCCTCTACCATTAGTCATAGTCTTCATCCATCCAGTCAAGAAGGCTTCACACAATCATCCACAAGATCTGAAGCACACACACAATGCCTTCCACTGAACTCTAAGAATAACACACACCAAGACAAGTGTACAATCTATTCAAGGCCATCTCCTCAGAAGCATGTGTGCACAAGATTCAAACAATTTGCTTCATATGACTAAAACCATTCAAGGCCACACCAAAACACCAATCAACAGCCTAATGCCATAACATGCTATCTGACATTATATCCTCATAAGAGGCAACCAATATGCAATCTTCACAATAAATGCACCTTTGCTGCAAAATCCATAGACAAGTACTCCCCCTGTCATGATTAACAAATGCTCTAGATGGAGATGAACATTTAAGCACATTCTCTGAGTACATGCATTTTTGTACCATTGTCCCTTTCTCCAAAGGCTATCATACAATTCATCTTCACCATCCAAGGCAAACCTTCTACTTCATCATGCTCCCGTATGACTATGTAGATGCTCCTTAGATACTAAGCTTCAGATCCAGAACAAAGACATCCTTCACCAAGGATACTCTTGACACTCTTGACACCAAGGTATTACATATGCTCCACTACTGGATTTACTATCAGCAAAATAATCCAAACTCAACCCTGTGTCACAAACTCCACAAATTCTCAGTTTACTTATAAGCTTTACTGAGATCCAGTCTCTTCAAGAGATCACAATTCCTCCATCCTTACATCCACCAGTAGTTGTTGAAACTGGTGAAGTCTTCAAAGACAGTAGTCATGCTTTGCCAGAACACATGACCATAATCTCCACCTATTCTGACCAAAAATCTTAGAGCATCCAATTCCACATGTCCAATCTCAATCATCTTCCAAATATAATCACCAGTAAACATGATGTTACATCTTTTGGGACATCAGCTTCTCATCATCATTCAAAGGACTCATTGCACAAGGACGTCCTTCAAGAAGCTCCCAATAAAACACAGTCAGAGTAACTTATTCATACACACCTGAATACCATAAGTTCCCACACCCTCTCTGAACCATATCCTAGCAAACTCAACCATATCCAGAGTATTTATACCAAATTCTTTTTCCAGAACATACTTCCACCATTTTATGAAAAGCACAGGAATGTTATCTAGTATGGCCTTTTGAATTTTCTCAGAAGTTCTAACAACAACGACTTCCTTCATTTGAGAGATATCCTGGACATTATCATCAGACTTATCTCTGATCTTCCTATTTCTGGAAGAGATGAACACTTTACTCCTGGATTTTGTAGTACCATCCACATAGATCTTCTGCTTATCAGTTCTCATCTTTGGAGGTGACTCAATAGCTTTCCTTTTCCTTGATTTCAGTCATTTAGCAACCCCAGGAACCACTTTTGCAATTAGTTCATCATCAGTCCTAACATCTGCATCTTCCAACCTAAGGATTGTCAACTTGTGAAATTTTTCTTCTGAACTATAGGAGTCATTAGTCAGGTTGTCATCTTTCTTGGCCTTGTAAGTATTCAACTCCCAACACTTCTTAAGGTCACAGCTTTTGATCCTTCCATCAGCATTGTTGACTCCTTCATCTTGCTCACATAACTGACTACTCAAGTTGGCTTTTAACACATCATCCAACTTAGGAGTAACAGCACCATAAGTCATTAACCCAGATTGACTTTTCACCATACTTTCACACTTGATGTCACCATCTGATGTTACAGCATCATCACTAGATAAGCTGTCCACTTGAGGTATCCACTGATAGCAATTATCTTTGGATCTTACTCCCTTTATCACTACCTCATTCTGCTCATCAGCTACCACACATTCATCTTTGGTGTAGCTTACCTTGTAACCTTCATCACAAAGTTGACTTATGCTAATTAAATTAGCACTCAACCCTTGAACAAGGAGCACATTATCAAGAGTAAGACTATCATGATTCTTCACTCTTCCAATTCCTTCTACTACTCCTTTTTCACCATTGCCAAAAATAACATCATTTGCATGGCAAAGATTAAACTCTACCAAATGCTTCTTGGATCCAGTCATGTGCTTTGAACATCCACTGTCAAAGTACCATGCATCCATAGCAAACTGTCCATCTGATGTGCGAGCCAATAGACATGTGACCTGAGCTTTAGGAACCCATTGTTTTACCACTTTGGGCCTGACCTCCTTTCGTCTGGGTTGAGGAGCATATTGTGGATAACCATGCAGTTTAAAACACGAGTACTGCATATGTCCAAACCTTCCATAGTAGAAGCATCTAACTCTGTCATCTCTAAAGTGGTTAAACCTTCTGCCACCATGATGATGATGTTGCTGGTGCTGCCATCCATAGTGTTGATTTCTTCTTCTATGATAAGGATGTTGTCTTCTGCTACCATAGTTTGACTGACTTCTATGGTAAGGATACTGTCTTTTGGACTGTCTCCTCTGGTGATGAGGCTTCCTTCTTCCATAGTAATGAGGCACAACATTGTTGTATCCATATCCATATTCATACATGTTCCCCTGATGTTGATGAAACATGTTCTGATTGAACCTAGCAGCCTTCATGCTCTTGTGATATTGAGGTGGCATATACTAACTAGCTCCCTGAGACTGCACCTTCTTCTGATGATGAGCATTCTTCTTCTTAACATTCTGAGGCTGTGGATGAGTAACCTTCTTAGGTGTAGAATCATGTCTCTTTGTTTGATGCTGAGACATTGGTTGGGACACCTCCTTCTTTGTTCCAGAAGTGCTTGCTTCTGTATAACTCTTTTCCTCAACCACATACCCTATACCTGATTTATCTCCAGCAACTTTCTCTGACTGAAGAATCTTATCAAGAGTGGCTGTACCACTGTTCATCATCCTAACAGATTTTGTCATCTGATCAAGTTGAGATTTAACTAGTACAACTTCATTTTCCAGATCGGATTTTACATTCTCAAGCTGAGCAATATGTTGCTTGTGACACTTGTTTTCTTGATAAATCTCAACACTTTTTAAGCACAGCTCTTGATAAGTATATGCTAACTCCTCATAAGTTATTTCTCCATCACTATCATCATCAGAAACAACAGTTCCTGTTAAGGCTCTAACATGCTTTGCTGACTCACCTTCACTTTCACTATCAGATTCAGACCAGGAAACTGTCATGCCCTTCTTCTGCTTCTTCAAGAATGTGGGACATTCTTTCTTGACATGTCCATAACCTTCACATTCAAAGCACTGAACACCTTTCTCATGAGCAGTCTTTTCTTCATATTTCTCTTTTGATTTGCTGATGTTAGAAGAGATGTTCTTGACGTTAGGCCTGGAGTTATTGTTCATCCTCTTGAACACCTTGTTGAACTGTCTTCCCAACATAACAATGGCTTGAGATAGATCTTCCTGAGAACATCATCTATAACTTTCTTAGCTTCTGCAGGAGTGGAGACCAAAGCTATACTCTTGGGCTTCTTTTTCTGGTTCTTCCTCATTCAAACCAAGCTCAAAAGTTTGAAGTGATCCAATGAGCTCATCAACCCTCATCTTGCTGATGTCTTGAGCTTCTTCAATTGCAGTCACCTTCATCTTGTACCTCTTAGGAAGGGACCTAAGGATTTTCCTTACAAGCTTTTCTTCTGACATCTTTTCACCAAGACCACTGGATGCATTAGCCAGCTCCGGAACACTCATGTGGAAGTCATGAATAGTCTCATCATCCTTCATCTTTAGGCTTTCAAATTTTGACGTTAAAATCTAAAGTCTTGACATCTTGACTCTAGATGTTCCTTCATGAGTAGCCTGCCAGATATCCCACGCTTCCTTAGCAACTTCACAGGTATTGATTAACCTGAAGATATTCTTATCCACTCCATTGAAGATGGCATTTAGAGCTTTGGAATTTCCAAGGGCGAGCTCATCTTCCTCCTTGGTCCATTCTTCTTCAGGCTTTGGCTTAGAGGTGCCTTCTTTATCTTTGCCAGCATCATCTTTCTCATACATGACAGGTGCTTTCCATTCTTTAATAACAACCTTCCAAGCCCTGCTGTCCAAGGATTTTAAAAAGGTGGTCATCCTTGGCTTCCAATAATCATAATTTGATCCATCCAAAATAGGGGGTCTGTTGACGATTCCTCCAACTTCTTTGTCCATCTTTACACCAGAAAGTAACTTCCCTAGATCTCACCCAGAGACAGACAGGATGCCTGCTCTGATACCAATTGAAATTCTGGTATCAGACGTGTGATGTTAAGGTGTGATGTCACAACAACACACTCTGCACAATGGACAACAATATCAGTAAAATAACACCAAGAATTGTTGACCCAGTTCGGTTACAACCAACCTACTCTGGGGGCTACCAAGCCAGGGATGGAATTCACTACTTGTAGATATAATTTACAGACTCAACGACTCGTTGAAAATCTCCTAAACTTATACTCTACTAATGACTTCCTACCTAAGAAACCACTTAGGTATGAGAACACCACTCAATCCCTTACAAACACTCAAAGAAACCACTTTGAGTAACCTTGATCTTACTTCACAGCTTCGATCAATCAACCACTCTCTATTGCTTCACAGCTTCTAGAGAGGACAGAAACACAACACCTATTCAAGCCCTAGAATAGTGTAAATACAAGCACTCTAAACAAACTCTAGACACTAAGCCTCCAGCTCCTGATCTTCTGAATGTTTTCTGTCACTTTTTCCTTTGGTCTTGTGTGCTTTATATAGCTCCTTGAATTGGTTTTAGACTTGCTACAATATCTCCCAGATTTGTTATTTAAAACTGAATATTAAAACAGATTTTCTCCTAAAATCTTTTTAAATCTTCAACCTTTTAAATCTCCTACAAATCTGCAGCAGATCTCCTATGCAGCAGCAAATATCTATCCCAAGATATTCGCATCCAATGAGACAGCTTGCTCTCCACAATTCCAGCTAATACGCAACCCTAACAACATCACAACCTGATGTTATTAATTCTGCAGATCTAATGTTACAACATCGCCTATGTGACATCAGACATCCAACTTCAGCAATTAATTACTTAACACAGCCCAGTGTTAAGACTTCAATGTTGCAACATCAGCACCTTGACATCAACATTGAATATACTTTGTTTTACCAAAATTCCAGCCAATCCAGGAACTAACATCTCCATTGAATCGCAATAATATCTTTGACAACTTTCAAAGGAGCCTTGAAGAAAGACAAATAGTGGATAGGCAAGGTGACAAGCACAGAGTTTAGTAAACTAACTCTTCCACCTATTGACAAGTTTTTGCTGACCCAAGAATTTAAACGAGCTTTTAACGAATCCAAAACCGGTTTCCAAAATGACACTCTCCTGTGATTACCCCCTATAGTGACACCAAGAAATTTGAAAGAGAGAGAACCCGAACTGCAAAAGAGGAAACTTTCAGCAGCTTTAATGAAGGCAGGCTCGAGACCAACACCAAAGATACAGCTTTTGGAGAAGTTGATTTTTAATCCCGAAACTGCTTCAAATCCTCTAAGGATAGATTTCAAGGCCTAGAGATTATTATAACCTCCATCAGAAAACAACAAAGTATCATCGGAAAATTGCAAGATCTCAACCGACACTTCATCATTATACCCAAAACCAGATAACGCATTAAGGCTAGACGCTCGTCTAACCAAAACAGCCAAAGATTCAGCAATAAGAACAAAGAAGAAAGGGGCAAACGGGTTACCTTTGTTTAAACCTCTGGAAGCCTCGAAATCCCCCGAAAGGCTACCATTAATCAAGACTGAAACAAAGCTGGAACACACCGACCCTTTAATCCACTTAATCCAATTTGGCCCGAAGTTCATTGATCTAAGGACCAGAATCAAGAAATTCCAATCAACGCAATCATAGGCTTGGGCAAAGTCGACCTTAAAAAGAAGGCACCGTTTCTAATCTCTTCTAGCCGAATCTATAATCTCGTTCGCAAGTAACACACCATCCAACAAATTTCTCCCTGGTATAAACGCCGTTTGAACCGGAGAAACCAAACTGGAAATAACAGTAGATAATCTAGACGAAAGAATCTTCGAAATTACTTTAGAAATACAACCAACAAGGCTAATGGGCCTATAGTCTCCAAAGTTTTGAGGGTTGTCCACTTTGGGAACCAAAGCAAGAAACGACGAAGAAAAAGCTTTCGGAATCACACCTGAAGAAGAAAAATGGACTAGGCATTTAACAAAATCCAAGCCAATAACATCCCAACAATCCTTGCTGAATCTGAACGAAAAACCGTCGGGTCCAGGGGACTTGCCACCCTCACACGCGAAGGCAGCAGCGCGAATTTCTTCGTGAGAAAATGGGGCTTCCAGCTTGAATTTGTCCTCCATACTAAGTTTCTTAACATCATTGAGATTTAAGACAGGTCTAATAAAGTCTTCCTTCGAAAATTTTGCCTTAAAGAACTCACAAGCTGCCCTTTTGAAAAGAACTGGGTCTTGAATCAAATATTCATTCGATCCAATAGCAGAACTAAAATTCACCCTATCTATAGCCTTCAAAGAAGAATGAAAATACCTGCTATTGATGTCCCCTTCCTTCAACTATTTAGCCCTGGATTTTTGAAATATCATACTTTCCCGAAATCTGAGGTTGCTCCACAACAACTCTTGAGCCTCTCCTTTCTTTTTAATATCTACATCTGACCACCCTTCCAAGCTACCTTCCATCACCTCATCAATTTCATTAATAACATCGATATTATTATCAATCATGAGGTCGAGCCAACCGAAAACTTGAACATTCCACCATTTCAAACGAGCTTTAAGGGCAAGAAGTTTTTCTTTAAGGGCAAAGAAGGAGAACCTTGAACGGATAAAGAATCCCAAGTTTCCCGTATAAAAGGCTTGATGTCCTTATGGTTCAGCCAACAATTGAAGAATTTTGGACCCAAATTAAAGCTATTAGATTTGATCCACAGAGACCGGTGGTCAGAAATTTCACGCTTACCAACTGATTGAGCCTTGAACTCCTAACAATCAATAAGGTGATCATCGACTAAAAACCTATCTAGCTTGCTGCAACTCAACCCATTAGAATTGAACCAAGTAAACTGGTTACCAACAAAGGGAAGATCGGTCAGGTTCAGATCATCAATGAACGCTCGGAACTCCGCACATTCTCTAGAGGCATACGTGCATCTACCCTTCCTCTCTTCACTACATTTAACGGAATTGAAGTCACCCCCAATTAACCAACTACCACCAGGATTCCGGGTTTTGAAATCAATTAAGTCGGCCCATAATCTACGCTTATCTCTAAGCCCACAGGGAGAATAAACGTTTACCATGAACAAAATGGTATTCCTCCAATTGAAAATAGAACAAATATAACTTGTTCCTTTAACAGTTGAGACAGGGGTAAACACACCTTTTCTCCAAACAGTCAAAAGACCACCAGAGGTGCCCTCAGAACCACTAGTAGACCACTCGCAACCCCCTTTACCCCATAAACTTTTAACCAACGAATCTTTCATACAGGAAATCTTAGTTTCTTGGAATAAACACAAGTCAACTTTACCTTTCGAAAGAGAATTGCGGATGCTCCTTCTTTTGAGAGGTAAGTTACACCTACTCACATTGTAAGACACAAAAATCATTTCCCACCATTGCCAATAACCTTCTTAAGAGAGAATTCAGATTTGTCACGCGTTTAAAGGTCTCTGATAACACTCTCAAAAGCTTCCTCATCTTCATTTGCTTCAATACCCATGAGTTTAACGGACTCCAACACCTTACGAGGAACATTATCCAAGTCCACCTTACAACTGGAATTACTTCTCCGTATATCAGATTCATCAATCGAGTAAGAGCTCTCTTGGACAAATGAAAGCTCACCGTCTTCTACAATGAAGGGCAATGCAGGAAGTTTATTCTGGGGAGGATTAAGGATTTTCCAAGATTTGGGAGGAATGCGCTTCAACAAAACAGAAGGTGAGGCCACTACAACAAAAATAAGTTATTACATCGCACCTTAGACAGCGCTTTAATACAAAAGCGCTGCTATAAGTTAAAAACAAGGAAACTAGTCGTTAAAAAAATTAAAAGCGCAAAAAAATATAAGACCTTAGACAGCGCTTTGGTCAAAAGCGCTTTATAAGGTCTTATAAATTTTAAAAAAAAATTTAATGGAAACTATTAGACAGCGCTTTAGTTAAAAGCGCTTTCTAAGGTCTTATAAATTAAAAAAAAAAATATAAGACCTTAGACAGCGCTTAGGTAAAAAGCGCTTTCTAAAGTTTTATTAATTTAAAAAAAAAAATTAAAGGAAAATATTAGACAACGCTTTCCTCAAAAGCGCTTTCTAAGGTCTTAAAAATTAAAAAAAAATAAAATCAAAAGCGCTGTCTAAGGCCAACCTTAGAAAGCGCTTTTAAAAGCGCTGTCTAAGGTCCACCTTTCAAAGCGCTTTTATGGAAAGCGCTGTCTAAGGTCTAATTAAATTAAAATATATGAATAGTCAGTATTAATTCATTTTCATATTTCTGCTCTTTCTTCTCCCCTGCATGCGAACTGAGCTCAAAACCCTTGCGAACTCAAACCTTCACCGTCAACCGTCCTCCACCGTGCCGTCGTTCGTTGTTGCCGTCGTTGCATCGTCGTCCGTCCGTTGCCGTCGTTGTATTGCCGTCCGTTGCGAACTCATTGTCGTCGTTCATTTCTGCTCTTTGTAACTGATACATTTCGTTCTTGCATTGCCGTTGTTACCGTCGTTAAAGGTACGTCGTTGTTGTGAAGAATAGGGTTTTGTTGCTTTACATTGTTGTTGTAGGGTTTTGTTGCTTTACAATGTTGTAGTGAATGAGTATGTTTGATGAGTTTTGAGCTCAGAAGTTATGTTGGACTGTTTTATTAATGAAGTTTTGTAGTGAATGAGTATGTTTGAAGTTTTGTAGTGAATGAGTATGTTTGATGAGTTTGTTAATGAGTTTTGTTAATGAAGTTTTGTTAATGAAGTTTTGTAGTGAATGTGTATGTTTGATGAGTTTGTTAATGAAGTTTTATTATAATATTATGTTTGATGCACTTCCTTACAAAAGCCTGATTATCCAGTGAATGAGGCTGCAACAATTAGGTACTACATTAGCTAAGAAACATAGTGATGGCATCAAATTAAAATATTTTATCTTTATTACAGCATAAAGTAATTTAATACATGCAGAAAGAACATGAACAGAAAAGAAAGCATGTCATGAACTGCATACAACATACACTAGTTTTGATCATACATGTAAAAAATGAGCAAAAATGAAAATGTATTGACTATATTCCATTGCACTAACTGTTAGATTAAGGGTAGGAGTCATTTTAAATTAAAATAATTCAGCATCTTCAAATGTTGAATTAAGGTTCAATTACAAGCCATCGATGAAACTACTGACTTATCTACATTAGTACTGTAAAATATTATGTCATATTTGTTATATTTGATATCCTTGATTTCTTTATTATATTTGTTATATATTATATTTGATATCCTTGATTTATTTATTACAGGTTAGATGGCTACTAACAATGATCACCCACATGATGATGATCACCCACATGATGATGATCACCCACATGATGATGATCACCTACATGATGATGATCCCGATATTCAGGTTGGAAGTAACAGATCTATGGAAGAAGAGATTAGAAGAGGAATAACCATTATGAAGAGAGTGATCCGTGCTAGAGATCAAGGCATCACTTATAATGTGCATTGGAGCGCTTCGAATACACTTATTGAGCCTAACGGTCATACTTTGACAAGTTTCATTGGTGCACTTGTAAGGAATGCGGTTCCTATTACTTGTGATGATTGGAGAACCAAACAGTTGAAGGAAACCAAAGAAAAAATTTGGAATGAGATAAAGGTACCATAATTATGTCTTTAATTATGCCAACTAATTATGTCCTTCAAATTATTTGTACTAACCAATGTGTATGGTTTTTTTAGAGGTGCTTCAACGTCGAGGAAGAAAGAAAAGCTTTTTTGATGAGATTGGCAGGGAAGCTCCTAAGAGGGTTTAGGACATATTTAAACCGCACCTATCTTAGGGATGCTGACGATAACTTTGTTGATGGAGAGTATCCATCTAAATATGCAAGTTTGATTTCACCACAAGAATGGGTAACGTTTAAATCCAAACGTCAAACCCCAGAATTTAAGCGATTAAGTGCAATTAATCGGGAAAGAGCATCAGCTCCAAAGTATAAATACAGGAAAGGACGTGTTGGATATGGACGTTTGGAGCAATCTTTGGTAAGTATCAATATATTGCAATGATATAATAATTGTTCATCATGAGTTATATTTGATCATATTATTTGGCTTTATATGTAGTTACAAAAGGCGAATAGCTCTGAAACATCTCTTCCTGCACATGTCTTGTGGAAGGAAGCCCGTGTGGGCAAGTCTGGAGTTGTTGCAGAAGAGGTTCTACAAGTATTTGAGAAATGTGTAAGTATAACAATATTTCTTTAATTAAATCAAAACTTTATTAACAAATATTTGACAAATATTCGATATTCATCTGATTTTCAGGAGGCGTTATCTCAGTCTGTATCTCCAGATGATACTAGGAGCATACTTAGTCGGGCATTAGATGTCCCTGAGTATTCTGGTCGGGTGAGGGGTAAGGCATTTGGGATCACCCCGACCTCCTTAAATATTAAAAAGGGAAAGGTTGCTAGTAATTCAGAACTTCAAGCTAAATTGGAAGCACTAGAAGCTGAGGTTCGGGAATTACGAAAGGAAAAAGAAAGGGATAACGCTTCAGGTGTTAGAGATGGATCGGAGAAAGATAGTATCAACTGCAGCTTTCATCAGATTATTCCAGAGGTAGTTATATATATATTTATGAAATTAAATTAGTAGCTTAAATTATTTAAATGACATATATACACATTAACAATGGCATATTTATTTTTGGTTTTAGGGCGTTTCCCAATGTCAGCTCTTCTTATCTTCACCAACTTATCGGAAGGTTGCAAAGGGAAAAGTGTATAACAATGGGGTACAATTACTTCACAATAAATCCCTCCCTTCTGGAAGTTTGAAAGTATCAGTTGATATTGCTATAGAGGAGGAAGCACCATTACCCTATCCTGACGATGATTCGGATGTAACATTGGTGCGAGCTGCTATAGGGTCGTATGTTGCATGGCCGTCAAACCTCATACTCGTAGGATATGAGTACTCGTAGGATATGAGGTATGCTTAAAACCGTTATAAACCTTTGTTAACCTTAATGTGTAGATTCAAAGATTTTACGAGCATTTTATTTTCATTTTTTACATGGTAATGTTATTTAGACTCCAACAATATCCAAAACAAAGGATAAGCGGATTCCGGAGCATACCGAGTCTGTTGTTTCAAAAAAACTGGTACATCACAATTATATGATATTTATGCATAGAAAATGTTAAATTGGATATCTTATACTTCATCTAACAAATTATATGATATATAGCTGCCTGTTAAAGAGATTAGCAACATTTCAACGCAAAAAAATGTTGGTGCTAAGAAGAGCAGGGGTAGAAAACAACTTATCTCCAAGTTTAGGTCGTGCCTCCAGACGTATCTACAAGTGACAGATATTATCACTGGAGGTGTTCGTCTTATACATATGGAGAAAGGTATCTATGGCTTTGAACATGACCAAATTATTAGTAATGAAGACTTCGAGCAAGTTTTCAATCATGAAGAATTGGGCGGCACTGTTGTCAATACATACGTGAGGTATATATCTGATCTACTTTGGTATATTAATTGAACAACTTATTTACTTTATGTTTCAAATGAATAGTCTAATGTTAATGATGTTTTTATTTAAGGTTTCTGTATGACAGAGTTATGCGCCCACACGGATTGCAGCAAAGATTTGCATTCCTATGCCCGACGTCTGTCAACTTAACCTTAATAATCAATAAACCAGATGAGGTCCTGGCGTATATACGCGACATCTTTATGGACAACCAAGAAACGGAAAAGTTGTTCTTTTTACCGTTTAATACTGGGTTAGATTTTCATTCTAAATTCATCTATTATAGTTTTTTTGTATTTTGACGTCGTGTAGAAAGTTTCCATCTAACACTTGTTTAATCTTACAGTGGACATTGGTTGTTGGTCGCAATTAATCCTAGCAGAGCAATGGTGTATTATCTGGATTCGTTAGGAAATGATTGGACAACATACCGGGATTTGAAGAAGTGTATTGACACGTAAGTGAGATTGTTCTAAATATGAATGCGTATATTTATTTGTTTGTTTATTTATTTATGTGAATTGTTCTAAATATTCACTTATATTTTATTAGCGCTATACAAGCTTTCCTAGCACTACGAGATAGCCATCTACCACGGCGGAGAGTCAACCCCATTATTACATGGAATTATGTGAAGGTATATTAATTATCACATGTTTTATTATATTAGTGATGCTACTTGATAAAACTTAGGATTTATCCATATTTTCTTTTCATTTGTAGTGTCCTCGGCAACGCAATCAAATAGATTGCGGCTATTTCATGTTGAGGTTTATGAGAGACACTCTTTTGTTGGATCGAATAGAGATTCCATCCGATGTATGTATTTCTAACTTATGAGTTATTTTAATATTAACACATATCTCTCACGTCTAATGAAATAGTTAAAACTAAATCAAACTATGTTATATTATTATGTAGTACTTTGAAGAATGCAAGTGTGCTCATTACTCAATTTCTCAATTGGATGAAATTAAAGAGGATTGGTGTCAATACATTATGGAGCTCGGAATTTTACAAGGTATAATATTGTACTCTTACTTTAATTGATGAGAATTTAAATATGTGTAACTTTGTTTATGTATTCTTTTAATTGAATTACAATCTTTGTGTTTTCAGGACCTATAATGTAGATTTGAAGCAATGCTTTGGTTGGATGCAAAAGTACTAGTATAAGTAATATGTGCATTTGTAGAAAAAATGTAATGATTTGTAATTATAAATAGGTGTATATATAATTTTGGTTTGTAATTTTAAATATATATATTGGTTTGAATTACCAATTGTTTTAAATATATAATTTTGGTGAAAAAAATTGCTGGTTGAAAAACAGGTCAAATTCTGGTTGAAAAAACCTGGTAAAAATTGTGGTTAAAAAAAATTTATATAAAATTTTTCGTATACCTTAGACAGCGCTTTTGATAAAAGCGCTGTCTAAGGTGGGGATTAGAAAGCGCTTTTGACAAAAGCGCTGTCTAAGGTGGCCCTTAGAAAGCGCTTTTACCAAAAGCGCTGTCTAAGGTATACCTAAAAAAGTTCAAAAAGGTTGACCTTAGACAGCGCTTTTGGATAAAGCGCTGTCTAAGGTATACCAAAAAAATGTCAAAAAAGGTAGGGCTTAGACAACACTTTTCATTAAATATACCCCCTTTTAGACAGCGCTTTTGGGAATACCCAAAGCGCTGTCTAGACCTATAGCAGCGCAGGTTTAGACAGCGCTTAAAAGCGCTGTCTAAGGGCAAAAAAAGCGCTGTCTAAGGTCTTATCTGTTGTAGTGGGCGTTAATAAGAGAAGAATAAAAAGATGGGGAAAAAGGGATTTGGGTCTTGTAAAAATAAACAAGAGGCTTTTTCTTTTTGGATTTAGGCCCAGGAGAGAGCCCCACAGGCCCACCAGGGGATGAGGAAATAGAATCCGAACCAACATGATCCAAATCTTTAATCAAACTCTGGCCCACTCCTTCCTTGAAAACATACTTGTTAGCAGCATTTGAAAAGTTCTCAACTAGATGAGTAATCATAACTGGTGGCATGCCATTCAATGCACCCTCTAAGTCAAGATTGACTTTTTCCTGAGTTTTTGCCTCCCTACTTACCTCAACACTAGCCCTGCCTGCCGCTTCCCCTAGCGAATCACAAACAAGGTTAGGTGAGAGACCTGAACAACAACCTGCGATAACAGAAAATCCCTCAACTTCCTTTTTGCTAGTCACCTCCCTAGTACTAGTAGGGCATGACTCTACATCCTCTGCTTCATCCCCAGGAGACCAAGAGCAGTCGTTTTCACTATCTTCTGAATCCAAAGATTTGAGAGATTCTTCAACCTCACCACCATCGACCAGAAAACCAACACCGGACTCCAAGATACCTTCGAATAGTGAAATAGTAAAAACGGTACCGTTAATCTCTAGAACCAACTCCTCGTTGAAAATACTCCTCCAATTGGTTTTAATAAGTAGTCTAGCCTCATCAAACCTAGTGTTCTTCATGGTATCGTCGTCACCTTTAATGTAAGTGCCAAATTTCTTAGAAAAAAAAAACTGTAAACCAAGTATCGCACATGATGGAGAATTTGTTAGAAAATATTTTTTCTAGAATGAATTATTAATTTTTTATGTTAAACAAAAAGCTAGAAGATCAATTAAAAGAACAAATTATTTTCCCAAACTATGACAACGTTTTATTAAAGAGCTATTAGTTGCTAGCTAACAAAAAAAAAACATGTTAAATATTTCACTTTTTTTTAACACGCTTTTCATTTCTTGCTGTCTGGAGCGCTTTTAAAAGTGACATATTTTTCCGAGATTTTTTAAAACGTCATATTCAAAATAGGTTTAGATCATGAAAAGATGCGTGACTGACAAGATATTTACCACCTTTCAAATCTTCAAATATATTACTATTGCACACGTGATTTTTACCAATGTTTTTTTATTTAAAATTTTAAAATTTTAATAATAATAATAATAATAATAACTGTTTAAATATTAAAAAGGTTAAGTTTTTTCAAAGAAACAACTTTATCTATACTTATTGTCATATTTCAAAATTGATGCACAACAAGATGTTAATAGTTTTTAACTATTAAAGAGAAAAAAGAAACTGAACTAATTTATGTGTTGGTCATATATTTATATAGTTTCACTTTCATTTACATTTCCATTTAGTGAAATTTCTACGCCAGTTATTGAATCTAGTATTTTCTTTTGACCCGCATTCTCAGACTTTTTTTTTCCTTGGGTAGGAAAATGTAATATGAATATTCACAAAGATGGTTGGCATAACATGGAAGCAATGGAATCGATGTGTAGAAGGTATTGCACTTTAAATGGGATCACGCGAAATAGTAATGTTTATATATATATATATATATATATATATATATATATTAAATATTTCACTTTTTTTAACACGCTTTTCATTTCTTCCCTTCTAGAGCGCTTTTAAAAGTCATATACTTTTCCGAGATATTTTAAAACGTCATATTCAAAACAGGTTTAGCTCATGAACAGATGCCTGAGTGACAAGATATTTACCACCTATTAAATTTTCAAATATATTACTATTTCACACATGATTTTTACCAATGATTTTTTATTTAAAATTTTAATAGTTTTATTATAATAATATTTATAATAATAATAAAAATAATAATAATAATAATAATAATTGTTTAAATATTGAAAAAGTTAAGTTTTTTTACTAAGAAATAACCTTATCTATACTTATTGTCGTATTTTAAAATTGATGCACAACGCCTTAAGATCATAATAGTTTCAAACTGTTAAAAAAAACTAATTAATGTGTTGGTCATATATTTATATAGTTTCATTTTCATTTACGTTTCCATTTAGTGAAACTTCTACGCCAGTTATTGAATCTAGTATTTTCTTTTGACCCGCATTCACATAGACTTTTTTTTTCTTGGGTAGGAAAAATATAATATGAATATTCACAAAGATAGTTTCCCAATTTGTCTTCCCCTCCTAATAAATACAAAATGATGAATTTCTAAATATAATTTGTCTATAAATAGTCATATCTTTAATACAATACAATACAATACAAATAAGAGTGTAAGTTTGCACAAAGACAAGCACACAACAAAGTAGCAATGGGGAAATCATGTTTTCTCTTGACAACTTTCATAACTTTCATGTTTATTTTATCCGCAATTTCACAATCAACCATACAAAATTTTCTCGATTGTATATCTCATGATTCTCATGCTTCTGAAGTCATTTACACACCAAACAACACCTCATTCTCAGCCATCCTCAACTTGAAGATACGAAATAAGAGATTTAAAACAACAACAACACCGAAGCCTTTGGCAATTATAACTGCAAAATATGCTTCTCATGTCCAAGCAACAGTTAAATGTGCCAAGAGTAACAATATTCAGATTAGAATCCGAAGTGGCGGCCATGACTTTGACGGTTACTCATATGTATCAGATGTGCCTTTTGTTATAATTGACTTGTTTAATATCAATTCAGTTGATATTAATTTCCAAGAAGAAACCGCGTGGGTTGGATCCGGTGCAACACTTGGTAAGATATATTATAACATTGCAAAGAAAAATAGTACTTTGGCTTTCCCATCTGGGGTCTGTTTTTCTTTAGGTGCAGGTGGTCATTTTTCTGGTGGCGGCTATGGAAATTTGTTGAGAAAATTTGGTCTGTCTGTTGATAATATTATTGATGCGAATATCGTTGATGCCAGTGGTAACATCCTTGATAGAAAATCTATGGGAGAAGATCTCTTTTGGGCTATAAGAGGTGGTGGTGGAGCTAGTTTTGGAGTTATTCTTTCATGGAAACTCAAATTGGTTCAAGTACCTCCACAAGTTACTGTTTTCAATGTGAAAAGGAATGTGGATGAAGGTGCAACTGATGTTGTTTACAGATGGCAAATAGTTGCACCAAAATTGCATAAAGATCTTTTCATTAGATTGCAACCTAATATCGTTGAAATTGGTAAAGAGGGTAAAAAGGTTGTGCAAGTTAGTTTCATTGGTCAATTTTTAGGGACAATTGAAAGGCTATTACCTTTGATAAGCGAGAGTTTCCCTGAATTAGGATTGAAAGAAAGTGATTGTTTGTCAATGCCTTGGGTTAATACCACTCTTTTTTGGTATGATATGCCAATTGGTACTCCCCTTGAAGCATTGTTAGATGAACCAAAAGAACCTCAAGTAACTTATTTCAAAGGTCAATCAGATTATGTGAAGAAGCCTATTCCAAGGGAAGGTTTAGAATCTATATGGAAAAAAATGATTGAAGGTGAGACTTTGTTTATGCAATGGAATCCTTATGGTGGAAGAATGGAAGAGATATTGCCATCAGAAACGCCGTTTCCTCATAGGGCTGGAAATTTGTTCAAGCTTCATTATCTTAATTATTGGACTGATGAATCTTCCGAGTCTATTGAACATCATATGAATATTTCAAGATCTTTTCATGAATTTATGACACCCTATGTTTCAAATTCTCCGAGGGAGGCGTTCCTCAACTATAGAGATGCTGATATTGGTGCCAATCATCCCAGTAATACAACGAAATTTGAAATTGCCAGAACTTATGGAAGCAAGTATTTCAAAAGAAATTTTGAAAGATTAGTTACCGTGAAAAACAAAGTTGATCCTGAGAATTTTTTCAGATATGAACAAAGTATACCTACTAGGCGATATTGAAGTTATAAAGTGTTGTATTTTACCAAATAAAGTCATAAAATATAGTTTGAATATTTAAGAATAAATTGTGTAACATATATCCTGTGAAATAAATGAAAAATAAAATTCCTACTAAACTCACATACCTTTTGTTTTCCTGTATTGTAACCAATAAAATTATTGTTTTAGTTTATTTATTTATTTATATTTCTTAGTTTCAATTACTTTAAACAAAATTATATAGTAAAGATATTAATAGTTGTGTGTTATGTGGTAATCTTTTAGTTTTAGTTAATGGTTTCTAACACATGAGATTAATATCCGAATGAAGCTTAAGTAAGAATCCTAATCTCTTTCGTGTTTCTTTTTAGTTCTCGATATAAACTGAAGGAGTAGTAGGGAATATGGTTCATTACGGGGCTTGTGAATATGAAAATTAAACACATTAAAAACTATTATCTATGGTACAAAGAACAATGGAAACCACGCTATACAAACTCAAGAAACGATAATCTATCAACTATTGTGAAATAAAAACTAGTATAAGAGGAACAAGTTAAAGAGAAAGAGTTAACACACTTAAATTGTTTAATTTGAGGGAGATAACGACTCTCCTATCAATTACTAATTTTTTTTTTTGATACGCAAATAGAATTAATAGGGAGAAAAAGAGATTCTCCAACCCAATACAAACGACCAAAAACACAAGTAACAAACAGCAAAAACCTATAAATTACAAATGATCAATAGGATGTTTGAACCAATCATAAAAATTACATCTTCTACGCCCTAATTCCAACCACTTCCAAGAGATAATGATAACATTATTGAAAATAGTTTCCTCATCAAAAATAGCGTTGTTAAAGATAATGTTGTTTCTTATGTTCTAAAGGCACCAAGAAGCAAATTAAAAGTTTTTAATCAATAAATGAATCATATATTCCTCAAGGTGTTCGAAGAGGCTTGGAGTAAGGTATGATAAATTTGGGCAAAGTTAGGTAATTCTTAGAGTTAGGCATTAAATTTCTTTATTCACTCTATTTTTTCGATATGTTTAATTTCTTTTTCCACCATAAACTCTTTAAGGAATCGGTCCTAAGCTATTTGATAAATTCGTTTAATTAAATTGTAGTACCTATTATTTCTTTCTTTTTGCTTGAACATTTTTCAATCATTCTTTTTTATGGGTACATATTTTTCTCAACATTTCCTATCTCATTTTATGGAATTTCCTTTCAAGACTACCACTCCAAACTTAAAACATCTATATTCAAGAGCGTCTTGAAATTTAAAATAACTATACAGATAAAATATTATTTCTCATGACTAACTAACTCCAAGATAATAAAGTAGTTACAAAGACTTTGTAATACCGAGCATTTTTATTGAGTTCAAATGGATAGAAAAGGATATACGATAGAATCATAATAAGGTAGACGTAATAGGCTTAATTTTCAAGAATGTTTTTGCTTCACTGTGTAAATATCAAGACAATTAACTATAAATAAACTTATTAAATTCTAGAAAACTTCACTAATATATAGATACACTCAATATCCCCTTGTGGTGGAGGGTCTATATGCCTCTTTTTATAAATACCACACACAACAGTTTATCTAAGTTGAAGGATTTTATCCCATAAAAAAAAAGTTGAAGCATTTTATTGATAGCTCAGGGATTGCAATTAATAACAATTCCATACACAGATGATGTGCGGCCAAAATTGGTTCATTGCATGTTCAAAAAGTATATTAGCCTTATGGTGCAATTGGCATTTTTTCCCAAAATTGGTTGAAAATTTTCCACTTTCTCGCCGTTAAATTTTTTAGAATAATGGGATGTTCGGATAAGTCATCCCAATACAGAGTTCTTTATGCATTAACTTTGCATTGTATTATCTCCTCCCAATTTTCCCCATCTTCTTCATCTTTAAATTAGATGTAGATGGGAAGTGAAGCTTGATATCTTGTGGAACCAGAGTCTCTTTTTTTTTTTTTTTTTTATTTCCATGACTATTTATATAAAAAATATTAGTCACGCCGCTATTTTTGAAATCGCACCAAGATTTTAACGTCCAAAACTCTCTCAACAACTACTAATTAACACACTGGTTGAGCCCTTTTAGGCATAAGTGTGGTGCTATTTTAAGTTTTGCAACATTCATGAATGATCACATATATATTATCACCTTTTTGGTTCTTTGAAATCATGCTCATTCGACAGTAAGCTTATCCCTCTCTTGAGTTGCCTCTTTTCTTTGGAACTCCATCAAAGGACATAAGTAATCATCTTATCTTTCTATTCTATTTATTTTGGATAAAATGGGCAACTCTTGAATCTTTCATTTATGGCATGCTGGATTTTCTTCATAACGTTTCAGTCTAACCCATCGTACATTTTTTACTATTTTCTCTTTTCCAAATTTGAACCTAAAATCACATGATTCCAGATCAATAATACCTTTGTAAAAAAGTTCTTCCCAGAATGACATGTATCTATGTTTTTTAATTAATCACTACAAAAATAATGCATTTAAGCCTCAAAGTATTATTTTTGGCCTCGACTCCGTCTCTACTAGCCTCAACTTTGCATCACATAGGTTGAGTCTAAAGGATTTATTCATTTAGTTTTAATATTTAAAATGACTTTAATAACAGCGCCCGCTTTAACGGACACTAGAAAGGAACTTATTAAAAATTTAAATAATGCTAAATCATTGAATCACAACAAAATATAACATTCCAACAACATAAAAACAATCTCAATATGACTCAAATACAACAATACAAATGACGCACTAATGTTACACGCAACATACCACTACTAGAATAGTTGTCTCCTGCCACGTGATTTTGTGAAATGAAAAACATGTGGAAAAATATGGACAATTGCGACGTGTTTCTCACGTCACTAACATTTTTAATATTAAAATAATAAGCGTAAAGGTAGCACATGGTGTGTCAGATTTTTTTTAAAAAAAGGTTGTGACGTGAAAATCACGTTGCATCGTTTAAATTAAAAAAAATAACTAAAACTAAAGAGGGATGTTTAAAATTTTCAAAATTTTTGTTGTAACGTGAATATCACGTCGTAACTGTTTAGGAGGAAAAAAATCTGATGGGAAAGCGATGGGTCACTTGTGCTGCAGGCTGACTGACAAAAAGAATATGACCGTTGGAACATTTGCGACATGATTATCACGTGGCAAAGTTGCAACCTGATTATCACGTCGCTACATGGTTAATATTTATTTCAAAAATTTAAACGTTAGCGTTTGCAACGTGAATATCACGTGAAAACTTTGCGACGTGACATTCACGCCGCTGAGGATTTTATTTATTGAATGCGTGAACCATTTTTCAGACCATACTTTAATTGTTTTCTTCTTCTTTCTCTTTCCGCCTCTCCTCCTTCACTTCTTCTTCTTCTTCTTCTTCACTTTTCTGATTTTTGTTTCTTTTTCTTCTTACCCATTTTTTCTTCATCTTTCTGCCTCGGCTTCTCCAAAATCAAACTGTCATTGCTTCTAAGGTTATATATTTTCACACTTAATATGATTGTTGTTCAATTTTTTTTATTAATTTCATTTAAAGTGCATTATTTTTCGAGTTTAATATTTGCACTAATAAAACGCTCAAACAACAACGTCAGGTTTACAACAACATCCTATACACCACTGTAATAGTGCGTTCTGGATGCGCCATTTTTTTAAATCTTATTAAAATGCTTTTAATGGCGGTTAAAATTCCAACCGTGGTGAAATGTAAGGTCTTTCACCACGGTTAATTGAAAAACAGTCATTATAGGCAGCGTCTCGTCATGGGTTCAAGTCCCAGCACCCGCATTTTTTGGTTTTTTACATATTTTTTCAAACACCGCGGTGATACTTCGAAAGACATCCGCTAACATTCTTTTTATATTATTTTAATTAGAAATTTCAAGGGTATAATAAATGTTGTTGTAAACACCGTGGTGATACAATCATGCTTTCATGGGTTCGAACCTCATCGCCCTCAAATAGTTTATTCCTTTGACGTAAATGCCTCCCTTTTTAGTTTTATTTATATTTAACTAAAAAATAATAAGGATATCACTATGGTTATTTATTAAAACCGTTGTTACAAACTGAAGCTTCTTTATGTATTTTAAACACCAAGTATATATCCATTTATCCACTGAAAAAAGAAACAAGACGAAACAACCCTAACACCAACACCGACACCATCGTTGGGAAGAAAACAACAACAACAACAAGAAAGTGTTATACTTTAAGGTGTTTCAATGTCGTATTTGAAGACAAACTCATCCAAAGGTGTTTTTATGTCTTCTTCCGCTGTAAAATCTCGATCTGGAAATTTGTGTGGTTGTGATGGTCGTATGGTTTCGTACCAATGCAAGAAGGGCCAAAATAAAGGAAGGATTTTTTGGAGATGTCCATTTTGGAGGAGCGATGAAACATGTAATTTGTTCATATGGGATGAAGACATGGGAGAAAGAGGTGGAATGAAGATGAGAGCATTATGAAGTCAGAGTTGGAAGCTATGGGCTATTTGAAAGTTATGTATGAGGATTTAAAGAAAAAGAACAATAATTTGAAGAACAATCTAAAATTAGAGAGATTTTATGGAAATCTCAAGATTTTATGTTTTCTTGTCTCCTTTATGTTTAATGTTTACTTTGTGTTAACCCTCATTTTCGACGCTAGGAAAATCAAAGCTATTTTAAGTTAAGAAATTATTTTTAACGCAAAGAAGGCTTCGACCTAGTTTTGGTGAAGCCTGAGTCGAATAGGGGTTTTGGAAGCCTAAAAAATGGCTAAGTGTTGGGAAAGGTTTCGACCATGGGAATATGGAAACGCGCGCTGCAGTTGTTATACTAAGGCTGGAGGGAATTTCCAATGTTTGAAATTCAAATAGGAGCAGTTGTGAACGTGGGAACAGTTGAGGCCAAGGAGAAGGCGCCAGAGAGACACGTTAGAAGTAATAACCACCGTTTAGTAGTTATTTCTTAGCACTATAAATAGGAGTTAGTTCTATATAATAGGGGTGTTCATATTTTTGTACAAGTTACTCAAAGAAACTCAAAGTACCCGCGTGTAGAGAAACGAGTTTGTGAGAATGTACGTAATGTAACACCACTTTCTTCATCATGTTTATGTTTCAGCACTTTACGTTTTCCTGAATTTTACTTTCTATGTCAAATTTACTTAAAGTTTCATTTTTAAACTTTCATTTAAACTCCCTGCATTTACTTTCGACTGCACCTTTATATTCAAGCATTTACCTTTAAAGTCTTTATTTTCAAGAACGTGGAGTTCATCTTTATTTCTTGTCCTTTATCTTCAAAGTCTTTTATTTTTAAAGTCTTTTATCTTTTTGCATATTTTCTTTTCGACAGCACCTTTACACTTCAGTCTTTATTTTCAAGAATGTGGAGTTCATTGCATTTTATTTTCAAAAGCTTTTACATTACTGCATTTACCTTCAAAGTCATTTATTTTCTTGCCATTTACTTTCGACAGTCATTTACTCTTTCTGCACCTTTTACATTCAAGAACGTGGAGTTCAAGCACTTTTACATTCCTTGTTGTTTACTTTCGACAGTTATTTATTTTCCTGCACTTTTATTTTTCAAAGCCATTTACCTTTTGTCTTTTACATTCGACGCCTTTAAATTCTGCATCATCTATTTACAGTCTTTTACATTTCTAAGCCATTACTTAATTTGCAAGTAGTCGAACGTGGAGTTCATGTAGCTTTCTTTTACCGTCGAATGGAGAGTTCAATTTACATTTCTTGCATTTATCATTGTCAGTTACATTTCCCCTTAAAATTTAGCACATGTCCTAGGATTTGTGTGGTCGATCCTGCAAGTTAGTCAGTTTTATTTAAAATTGATAGACCAGAGGTTGTTTACCAAAATTCACAGTAAACACTTTGTTATGAAATGTAATAGTTGAATTAGGGTTCGAATTACATTGTTGATGTTTAAACTGCAGATGCATTGTGAATTACATTGTTGTTGTTTGAAGTACATTATGAAGACATGAATGCAACTAATAAAAGACGGTTTCTTACGAGTAAGTTCAACGCACACTTTTGAATTTTCAATTAGTTATCTGTTTGTTAGTATAATAGTTGATAGATATTGTAACTAATAGTTTAAGCTGTTAAGCAAAAAGATTAAAATTTCATTAGATAAATTAAGTTTCATTACATAAACTTAATCATCAAATCTAAATGCTCTGGATGAGAGGAAGTTTGACCAACCATAGTTAGCCTCATCATCATCATCAGAATCGAAAACAACCTTCTGCCTTCTTAACATTCTTCTCCTTCGTCTACTCACCCTCAAAGCTCTCCTTCTTTCCAAAACAGCCCCCTCTACAGCAGCAACTTCTTGATTCTGAGGAAGGTTTTGAACGACAACCCCCTCAACAGCAACATGTTGATTCTGAGGAAGGTTTTGAACTACATCCCCCTCTACAGTAACAACTTAATTCTCAACATTTTTGGTAGCTTGAGCAGTATAACTCATTTTGATTCTTTTGGATTAAGTTGTTTTTATGCTTTGCTCTTACGCTTTAATATTGTTTCTTCTGATTCTTCATCATCTCTTGGAAGTTGGATAGGTTTCTGCCAACCTCGAGCTGTTAAATTAATGATTATATCTCTTTGTCTTTAGAAATTTCAATTTTCATCCTTTGATATTCCTTCTTAATTACGTACATTTTGATGTAATAATGGTTTTGATATCTGTTCACAAATGGTGTATTGCTGATTCTGGTATGATACATTTGTTTTTTATTCATAAACAATATCACAACGGTTATTACTCTTAACCGTTGTTATAGGGCGCGCGCTTTCTGTAACGCCCCGATTTTGATTATTCCATTATTCTTGAGTCTTTTAATTTAATTGGGTGATAAATTATTTTATTTGTTAAATTGGTGTGTTAAATGTTATTTTACCATTTTCGAGAGTTTTCGGGGAAATTAGAATGGAGGGTATTTTAGTCTTTTCTCAATTAATTATAAGTTAGAAATTTTTGTGGAATTAGAATTGTGTGAGAAAAAAATGAATTAAATTGATTTAGTGGAAAATGAGAGAAAAGAAATAGAAAAGAAAGAAAATAGAAAGAAAAGAGAAATAGAGAGAAATAGAAAAAGATAGAAAGAAAAAGGAGAGAAAGAAAGAAGAGGAAGAGAAAAGAAGAGGAAAGGAGGAAAAACTTAGAAATTCATCAAGATCAATCAATTAGCAAGCTTGGAATCCGGGTAAGGGTGTGAAACATTGTTATCTTATCAATGTATATGATTATGTATGAATTGTTGTTGTTGTTGATGAATTTTGTGAGTTTTAGGGTATAACCCATTTTTGAGAAATTGATTAGAAATTGATCCAAATGTATTAAAACTTATGTTGATTGTGTTCATAGTTGTTTATACATGATTGGTATGTATTGTTATACATCAAATTGGCATTTTTCTGAGTATTAGGTGAAGATTTGGATGATTGGGGAGTGGAAAACGCAGAACTTCGTTCTGCAGAATTTTTCTGGGTATGCTCTGGCCATACGCGTAAGGGGCATGTCCATACGCGTATGAGCCAAGGCAATACGCGTATCATTGGCTTATTTTTGGGCCAATACGCGTATGAGTATTGGCATTACGCGTAACAGGGGCGAGCCATGGGCCAATACGCGTATGGGATTTGGAACGAGGAATTTGTGAAGGAAATGGGTTCTGTCCGTACGCGTATGGACATGGGTGATACGCGTATGGACAGGAGGAATGTAAAAATGGGATTTTTCAAATGTCGTTTTCGGTTTCGTCCGTAACTTTTGTTCCGAGTATCCGATTTTTACATTCTTGGTGTCGTTGGAAAGGTATTGAGCTGTACTTTCTTATTATGATGTTTTGAAAATCGTTAGCCGATTTAATTATGTCGGAAAGTCGGGAATAGTGCTATTTAGCGACTTTTACCGTTTTGACTGTGTGTTTGAATGTGAATCATACAATAGTGCATTGATGTGAATGTATATAGATTGTATGTGATTGTAAGAGATGAATGCATGAATATATTGTGAATATGTATGCATTTCAAGAATGTCTTTTGAGTCATTTTGCATGTGAAGCATCATGATGTGCATTCTTGTGTTGTGCGATTCTAATGAGAATCGGTCGTAACGTCGTGTGCCCATGTGGGGTGTGAGCGATGATTACGAATGATTGTGTGCCCATGTGGGGTGTGAGCAATCGGATCGTGTGCCCATGTGGGGTGTGAGCGATCGGGTCGTGTGCCCATGTGGGGTGTGAGCGATCCATAAACATTGTGTGCCCATGTGGGGTGTGAGCAATGGGTGAACATCGTAGGCCCGACGGGGAGTTACTTCGGTAACGAGCGATGGTTCCAGCAGAGTTCCTGAGAGAACTAGTGATGATTGAGTCGGTACCGCATTGCATTTGCATAGAGTCGTGAGTCGGTCTCTATGATTTGCATTTATCATCTTTATAATGATGTGTTGTTGAATGAACATAATTGTGTATGTTCATACGGAATGATTGAGAAATGTGAAAGTGTGCATGATGAATATACTTGTTATATATATATATATACATTGTGATGTATATAGATGAAAATGAGATGAATTGTGGTGAGAATGTGTAATATGTGTATTTTTATGTTAAGATATATATAATTGTATGCATTGTTATTATGATAATATTTCTCACCCTTCTGCTGTTTTATGATGCTCTATGAGGCATTGCAGAGTAGGTATGCTGGAAGTCTTTTTGTGAAGCGTGTCTTCATTCTTTTGGTCGGTTGGCTCTGATATGTAGCACCGGGTAGCTAGGATGTATATTATTCTTTTGTGATACATTTGCATATGTATCTTGCTGATGAATTTGTGTATAAACATGATGTAGCTAGTAATTCATACTGGATGATGTACATATGTGTTGTTCTTCAATATTTTAGATGTTTCCGCTTTTATTCTAAATATTGAGATGTGGGTGTAAGGACAAAGTTCCTCTGTAGCAAGTTACCCCACTGTTGCATATCAATATAATGAGCAGGTGTTGTATGTATTAATTGTGTGTATGATGTGACATGCCTCTTTTATACCATGTTTTAATCGTACTCTGGCGAATTTTTATATATTTTTTTATATATGTGATATGTATATGATTTATGTGATTATTTGGGGGTATAGAAAGGGGGTGTTACATTAAGTGGTATCAGAGCCAGAGTTGAGTCAGTTGTGTCTGTCTTGTTGTTGTGTTGGTTGAACTGTTGTTTAACCTTGTTGTCATTTTTGGGAATAATCAGAAGATGGCTGGTAGAAACGACAATGCGATGGCTGCTGCTTTGGAAGCAATGGCTAGGGCGGTGCAAGGTGCACCTAACGTGAATGCTAATGACGAGTTCAGGAAGAATCAACCACCGGTTTTCAAAGGAAGATTTGATCCCGATGGAGCTCAATTGTGGTTGAAGGAGATTGAAAGAATCTTCAGAGTGATGGGCTGTGCGGAGGAGAATAAGGTGAGGCTTGGGTCTCACATGCTGAAAGAAGAAGCCGACGATTGGTGGGTCGGTATGCGTGAAGTTCTTGAGGTGGATGATGAAGAGGTAACTTGGAATTTATTTCGTACTGAATTTTTGAGGAAGTATTACCCTGAAAGTGTGAAGGGAAAGAAGGAGATGGAGTTTCTTGAACTGAAACAAGGTAGTATGTCTGTGGTGGACTATACTGCTAAATTTGTGGAGTTGGTTCAATTCCATCCTCATTATGCTGCGATTACTGCAGAGTTCTCAAAGTGTATTAAATATGAGAATGGTTTACGTCCTGAGATCAAACAAGCTGTGGGATATCAAAGGATAAGGAGGTTTGCGGATTTGACGGAATGTTGTAGAATCTTCGAAGAAGATAGTAAGGCTCGTTCTACACATTACAAAAGTTTGAATGAGAGGAAGGGGAAGCAACAAGCTAGAAGTGGACCTTATGTGACACCCATTGATAAGGGTAAGCATAGGGGAAGCTTTGATAGGAGGTCTGGAGGAGGTTCCGGTGTTGTTAGGTGTTACAAATGTGGTGATATAGGTCATAAATCTTTTGAGTGTGGGAAGCCTGTAGCGAAATGTTCTAATTGTGGTGGTCTTGGGCATGCTGCTACAGATTGTAGAAGAAATATGGTGAAGTGCTATAATTGTGGAGAAGTGGGTCACATTAGTACTAAGTGTACTAAGCCGAAACAAGCTCAAGCGGGCGGAAAGGTGTTTGCATTGGCGGGGACTCAAACTACGAATGCGGACCGTTTGATTAAAGGTACATGCTTTATTAATAGTACACCTTTAGTTGCTGTTATTGATACGGGAGCGACTCATTCGTTTATTTCGTCTGAGTGCGCGAAGCGTTTGAATCTTGCGTTAACTGTGATGGGTGCTGAAATGGTTATTGAGACTCCTGCTTCAGGGTCGGTAATTACATCTTTGGTGTGTATGAGTTGTCCTTTGACCATGTATGGTAAAGACTTTGTTATGGATTTAGTATGTTTGCCGTTGGAGGGATTGGACGTAATCTTGGGTATGAACTGGTTGCAATTTAACCGAGTTCATATAGATTGCTATCACAAGTTAGTAAGGTTTCCTTCTTTGGAAGATGATGAATTTGAGAGTTTCCTATCCACTAAAGAGTTGAAGAAACTTTTAGCGGACGAAGCTCAATTGTTTGGTTTGTTTGCATCATTGTCGGTGGAGAGTAAAGTTGAACTGGATGTGTTCCCAGTGGTGTGTGAATTTCCAGAAGTGTTTCCGGAAGATATTACAGAAGTACCGCCGGAAAGAGAAGTTGAATTTTCTATTGATCTAGTTCCGGGTACTAGACCGATTTCGATGGCACCGTATCGTATGTCGGCATCGGAATTGGTAGAATTGAAAAAGCAATTGAATGACTTGTTGGACAAGAAATTTGTAAGGCCAAGTGTTTCTCCTTGGGGTGCTCCGGTATTGTTGGTAAAGAAGAAGGACGGGAGTATGCGGTTATGCATTGATTATCGACAGTTGAACAAGGTGACAATTAAGAACAAGTATCCGCTTCCAAGGATCGATGATTTGATGGACCAATTGGTTGGTGCGAATGTTTTTAGCAAGATTGATTTGAGATCAGGATACCACCAGATTCGTGTGAAAGGAGAGGGTATTCAAAAGACGGCATTTAGGACACGGTATGGTCATTACGAATACTCTGTGATGCCATTCGGGGTTTCTAACGCGCCGGGTGTGTTTATGGAATACATGAATCGTATTTTTCATGAACAGTTGGATCGTTTTGTGGTTGTGTTCGTCGATGATATTTTGATTTACTCTAAGTCTCAAGAGGAGCATGAAGAGCATTTGAGAATTGTGTTGCAAATTTTGAAAGAGAAACAATTGTATGCTAAGTTGTCGAAGTGTGAATTTTGGTTGTCGGAAGTAAGTTTCCTTGGACATGTTATTTCCGGTAGTGGTATTAGTGTTGATCCATCCAAGATAGATGCGGTGATGCAATGGGAGGCTCCTAGGTCGGTTACGGAGATTCGAAGCTTTTTAGGCTTGGCGGGTTATTATCGGAGGTTTATTGAGGGATTTTCAAAATTGGCACTTCCTTTAACGCAATTGACTTGTAAAGGAAAGGCTTTCATTTGGGATATTCATTGTGAAGAGAGTTTCAATGAGTTAAAGAGAAGGTTGACAACGACTCCGATCTTGATTTTGCCTAATCCTAATGAACCATTTGTTGTGTATTGTGATGCTTCATTGACAGGTTTAGGTGGTGTTTTGATGCAAGATGGAAAAGTTGTGGCATATGCTTCTAGACAATTGAGAGTGCATGAAAAGAATTATCCTACACATGACTTGGAGTTAGCGGCGGTGGTGTTTGTTTTGAAAATATGGAGGCATTATCTTTATGGTGCGAGATTTGAAGTTTTTAGTGATCACAAAAGCTTAAGATATTTATTTGATCAGAAAGAATTGAACATGAGACAAAGGAGGTGGCTAGAACTTTTGAAGGATTATGACTTTGGTTTGAATTACCATCCGGGTAAGGCAAACGTGGTGGCCGATGCCTTAAGTCGGAGGTTGTTACATATGTCCGCATTGATGATGGAAGAATGGGAACTTTTGGAAGATTTCAGAGATTTGAGTTTGGTTTGTGAAATGACGCCGAGGAGTGTGCGACTTGGTATGTTACATGTTACGAATGATTTTCTTGCAACGGTTAGTGAAAAGCAAAAGTTGGACTTGAAATTCGTTGATTTGATGTTGAATGAGAATGAGGATTTCAAGGTTGATAATTATGGAGTTTTGAGATTCCGTGGTCGTATTTGTATTCCCGACGACGCGGAGTTGAAAAAGATGATTCTAGAGGAAGGACACCGAAGTAATTTGAGTATTCATCCGGGTGCGAATAAGATGTATCAAGATTTGAAGAAGATCTTTTGGTGGTCCGGTTTAAAGAGGGATGTGGCTCGATTTGTGTATGCATGCTTAACTTGTCAAAAGTCTAAGGTGGAACATCAAAAACCAAGTGGATTTATGCAACCGTTGGATATTCCGGAATGGAAATGGGATAGTATATCGATGGATTTTGTTACGGGATTGCCAAATACGCAAAGAGGTCATAATGCTATTTGGGTAATTGTTGATAGGCTTACTAAATCTGCTCACTTTATTCCAATTGATATTAGTTATCCTTTGGAGAAGTTAGCCGAGATTTATGTTCTTGTGGTTGTGAAGTTACATGGAGTTCCTAAGAGTATTGTATCGGATAGAGATCCAAGGTTTACATCGAGGTTTTGGGAGAGTTTACAAAAGGCTTTGGGTTCTAAGCTAAGATTGAGTTCGGCTTATCATCCGCAAACGGACGGTCAAACCGAGAGGACGATTCAATCGTTGGAGGATTTATTGCGTGCTTGTGTACTCGAGCAAGGTGGTGCTTGGGATGTTTATTTGGCGTTAATTGAATTCACTTACAATAACAGTTTTCATTCGAGTATAGGTATGGCACCATTTGAGGCTTTGTATGGCCGGAGATGTCGAACACCTTTGTGTTGGCATGAAACCGGCGAGAGGACGATAGTTGGACCGGAATTGGTACAACAAACCACGGAGAAAGTGAAGTTTATTCGGGAGAAGATGAAAGCTTCTCAAAGTAGACAAAAGAGCTATCATGACAAGAGAAGGAAGGATCTTGAGTTTCAAGAAGGTGACCATGTGTTTTTGAGAGTTACACCAGTTACTGGTGTGGGTCGTGCTTTGAAGTCAAAGAAGTTGACTTCTCGTTTTATTGGTCCGTATCAGATTACTTCGCGAGTTGGTGTTGTGGCTTACCGTGTGGCGTTGCCTCCGAACCTTTCGAATTTGCATGACGTATTCCATGTTTCGCAACTTCGGAAATATGTTCCGGATCCGTCACATGTTATTCCTATGGACGAGGTTGAAGTGAGAGATAACCTTACGGTGGAAGCTTTACCGGTTAGGATTTTGGACCGAGAAGTTAAGAAACTAAGGGGCAAAGATATTGCGCTGGTGAAAGTAGCGTGGGGAGGCGCTGCGGAAGGCAATATGACGTGGGAGCTAGAGAGTGGGATGCGAGAGTCGTATCCGGAGTTATTTGAATCAGGTATTATTTTCGAGGACGAAAATTTCTAAGTGGGGGAGAGTTGTAACGCCCCGATTTTGATTATTCCATTATTCTTGAGTCTTTTAATATAATTGGGTGATAAATTATTTTATTTGTTAAATTGGTGTGTTAAATGTTATTTTACCATTTTTGAGAGTTTTCGGGGAAATTAGAATGGAGGGTATTTTAGTCTTTTCTCAATTAATTATAAGTTAGAAATTTTTGTGGAATTAGAATTGTGTGAGAAAAAAATGAATTAAATTGATTTAGTGGAAAATGAGAGAAAAGAAATAGAAAAGAAAGAAAATAGAAAGAAAAGAGAAATAGAGAGAAATAGAAAAAGATAGAAAGAAAAAGGAGAGAAAGAAAGAAGAGGAAGAGAAAAGAAGAGGAAAGGAGGAAAAACTTAGAAATTCATCAAGATCAATCAATTAGCAAGCTTGGAATCCGGGTAAGGGTGTGAAACATTGTTATCTTATCAATGTATATGATTATGTATGAATTGTTGTTGTTGTTGATGAATTTTGTGAGTTTTAGGGTATAACCCATTTTTGAGAAATTGATTAGAAATTGATCCAAATGTATTAAAACTTATGTTGATTGTGTTCATAGTTGTTTATACATGATTGGTATGTATTGTTATACATCAAATTGGCATTTTTCTGAGTATTAGGTGAAGATTTGGATGATTGGGGAGTGGAAAACGCAGAACTTCGTTCTGCAGAATTTTTCTGGGTATGCTCTGGCCATACGCGTAAGGGGCATGTCCATACGCGTATGAGCCAAGGCAATACGCGTATCATTGGCTTATTTTTGGGCCAATACGCGTATGAGTATTGGCATTACGCGTAACAGGGGCGAGCCATGGGCCAATACGCGTATGGGATTTGGAACGAGGAATTTGTGAAGGAAATGGGTTCTGTCCGTACGCGTATGGACATGGGTGATACGCGTATGGACAGGAGGAATGTAAAAATGGGATTTTTCAAATGTCGTTTTCGGTTTCGTCCGTAACTTTTGTTCCGAGTATCCGATTTTTACATTCTTGGTGTCGTTGGAAAGGTATTGAGCTGTACTTTCTTATTATGATGTTTTGAAAATCGTTAGCCGATTTAATTATGTCGGAAAGTCGGGAATAGTGCTATTTAGCGACTTTTACCGTTTTGACTGTGTGTTTGAATGTGAATCATACAATAGTGCATTGATGTGAATGTATATAGATTGTATGTGATTGTAAGAGATGAATGCATGAATATATTGTGAATATGTATGCATTTCAAGAATGTCTTTTGAGTCATTTTGCATGTGAAGCATCATGATGTGCATTCTTGTGTTGTGCGATTCTAATGAGAATCGGTCGTAACGTCGTGTGCCCATGTGGGGTGTGAGCGATGATTACGAATGATTGTGTGCCCATGTGGGGTGTGAGCAATCGGATCGTGTGCCCATGTGGGGTGTGAGCGATCGGGTCGTGTGCCCATGTGGGGTGTGAGCGATCCATAAACATTGTGTGCCCATGTGGGGTGTGAGCAATGGGTGAACATCGTAGGCCCAACGGGGAGTTACTTCGGTAACGAGCGATGGTTCCAGCAGAGTTCCTGAGAGAACTAGTGATGATTGAGTCGGTACCGCATTGCATTTGCATAGAGTCGTGAGTCGGTCTCTATGATTTGCATTTATCATCTTTATAATGATGTGTTGTTGAATGAACATAATTGTGTATGTTCATACGGAATGATTGAGAAATGTGAAAGTGTGCATGATGAATATACTTGTTATATATATATATACATTGTGATGTATATAGATGAAAATGAGATGAATTGTGGTGAGAATGTGTAATATGTGTATTTTTATGTTAAGATATATATAATTGTATGCATTGTTATTATGATAATATTTCTCACCCTTCTGCTGTTTTATGATGCTCTATGAGGCATTGCAGAGTAGGTATGCTGGAAGTCTTTTTGTGAAGCGTGTCTTCATTCTTTTGGTCGGTTGGCTCTGATATGTAGCACCGGGTAGCTAGGATGTATATTATTCTTTTGTGATACATTTGCATATGTATCTTGCTGATGAATTTGTGTATAAACATGATGTAGCTAGTAATTCATACTGGATGATGTACATATGTGTTGTTCTTCAATATTTTAGATGTTTCCGCTTTTATTCTAAATATTGAGATGTGGGTGTAAGGACAAAGTTCCTCTGTAGCAAGTTACCCCACTGTTGCATATCAATATAATGAGCAGGTGTTGTATGTATTAATTGTGTGTATGATGTGACATGCCTCTTTTATACCATGTTTTAATCGTACTCTGGCGAATTTTTATATATTTTTTTATATATGTGATATGTATATGATTTATGTGATTATTTGGGGGTATAGAAAGGGGGTGTTACACTTTCCAATTTATTACAACGGTCACAGGACCGTGATTGTAAGTATCATATATACAACAACACTCTACATAACAACGCATGCGTCCGCGTCATTATATGTCTTTCCCAATCGTTGTTAAATGGATCTTCCGTAGTAGTGTTGTTTATTTTTCCTGTCAAATTATCCAAGACATTTGAAAGAAGAATTTGAACAAGAAGGAGACTGAAGTAGATATTGTACAAGAAGATTGAAAGAGTTTGAAGAAGAAGTATTTTTGCTATTTAATTTTTTATTTTAGTTTGATATTAATAGTATTTGGGTTGTTGGTTGCTGTTTAATTTTATTTTTGTTTTTGTAAAATATTTTGTGAATATGTAAAACGAAAAATAAGTTTTGCTGTTTAAATTATTATATTGTAAAACGAAAAATAATTTAATATATTTAGTTAAAACGAAAAATAGTATATGTTTAAATAATTATTTTCTGTTTTTATTTTCAAAATGAAAAATAATTTATTTTTTGTATTTATTTTAAAAAATGAAAAATAATTTTTTCTGTTTTTATTTTTTTATATTTTCAAAACAGATTATATATATTAATATAGAAATATATATAAAGTTATAATTTTTAATTTTTAATTTTATTTATATATATATTTTTTAAAACAGAATATTAATTCTTTGTGAATATTTATATTTGGTTATATTTATTTTTTTAAACAGAATATTAAAAACAAAAATATTTGATTATATTTTTTGTGAATTTTTATAGAAACAAAATATTAAAAACAGGATATATTATTTTTAATTTTTTATTTATTTTTGGTTATATTTATATTAGAAACAGATTTTTATATATGGTCATTTTTTGCTTATATTTTTTGGTTATATTTATATATATATATATATATATATATATATATATATATAAATTTTTTATGTTATTATTTGTTTATATTATATTTTTGTTATTAAAAACAGATTTTTATATATATTGTAAATTTATATATTAAAAACAGTATATGTTTAAAAACATAATTTTTATATTAAAAATAGAATAACTTTTAATAGTATATGTTTAATAGTGTAGATAGAATAAATTTTTAATAGTATATAGCATGCTTAATAGTTAAAATAAAAAATAATATGTATTAATAGTTAAAATTTTAATAGTTATTGTTTAATAGTATATATAGTATATTTAATAGTTAAAATAAATTAAAACAATATGTTATATTTATTATGTAATATGTTGTATTATATGTTATGCATGTATTATATGTATATTTTATATGTTATGCGTTTTGCACAATTAGAAATAATATGTTTTCTTGCGGATTTACTTGCGGATATTAGCTAAAAAACCATGCGATTTTTTCGGCTATGTTTCGTCCCTCGTTGGTAATATTAATTCGCAGGTAAAATCGCAGAAAACAAAATTCACATGTAAAATCCCAGAAAACAAAATTCGCAAGTTGCAGAAATCAAAATGTGCAGGTAAATTTGCAAGTAATGTATTTCTAGAATAAAAATAATTAAATGAAATTTATTCTACTTTCATTGTTGTTATCACTCATCTAATGAGAACAGCCTAATAATTTCACATTACTAATGCAACATATAGTTTTTTGAAATAGATATTATAAATGCACAAATATACTTCTAATGCATGTGAACAAATTATAGCATACACTACAACAAAAAGGACTTATAACATCTCACCTTAGACAGCGCTTTATTACAAAAGCGCTGCTATAGGTCAAAAACACGGAATCTATTAATTTAATAAAGAAAAAGCGCAAAAAAATATAAGACCTTAGACAGCGCTTTAGTGAAAAGCGCTGTCTAAGGCCTTTTAAATTTTTAAAAAAATTTAATGGAAAATATTAGACAGCGCTTTCCTTAAAAGCGCTGTCTAAGGCCTTTTAAATTTAAAAAAAATATAAGACCTTAGACAGCGCTTTTAAGGAAAGCGCTGTCTAAGGTCTTAAATATTTAAAAAAATAAAAACAAAAGCGCTGTCTAAGGCCAATCTTAGAAAGCGCTTTTAAAGCGCTGTCTAAGGGCCACCTTAGAAAGCGCTTTGTTTAAAAGCGCTGTCTAAGGTCTAATAAAATTAAAATATATGAATATACTCAGTTTTCATTTTCAGTTTTGCGCTCTTTCTTCTCCCTCCCCTGTTGCGAACGGATACTTGCGAACCTGAGCTAAACCCTTGCCGTCGTCCACCGCGCCGTCGTCCACCGTTCCTCCCTCATTTCGCGACTCCGACGACCTTTACTCCACCGTGACCGTCTGTTCCTCTCTTATTTCGCGTTTTCGTCACTCAGTTTGGAAGTTTAAGAGTTTCAGATTATTACACATTTTATAAGGTATGCTGATAATGTTGCTGTTGATAATGTTGTTGTTGATGTTGATAATAATGTTGTTGTTGATGTATTACACATTTTACACGTTTCAGAGTATTACACATTTTACACGTTTCAGAGTTTCAGTTTGGAAGTTTCAGAGTTTCAGAGTTTCAGTTGATAATGTTGCTGATAATGTTGATAATGTTGTTGTTGATGTTGATAATAATGTTGTTGTTGATGTTGATAATAATGTTGTTTATGTTGTTGCTAATGTTGGACTGTTGCTAATGTTGATAATGTTGCTAATGTTGTTAATGTTGTTGCTAATGTTGGACTGTTGTTGGATATAAGAATAAAATATGTGCTAACTTCATTTTTGGTGATATAGGAATAGAATCAATATAATGTGTTAGTTTAGTTTGTTCTTGTTAACATTTTTCTACATTGTTAACTATTGCTATATAATGTGTTTGTTTAGTTTAGTTTAGTTTAGGTTAGTGTTAGTGTTAGTGTTAGGTTAGTGTTAGTGTTAGTGTTAGTGTTAGTGTTAATGTTAATAATGTAAATTCTTGATCGAAGTTATAAGTGTTGGATACATCATGGTGAGAAAATTAACGAGAATGTTGAACCGACGAGGAAAAGTAATACAACCTATGCTTCAGATGACAAAGACACGGAAACATACGATTGTGATCGAGTCGAAGAGATTGCAGAAGCAGTTGTAGAAGATCTTCATGATTGTCCCGAAATGTTTGAGAGGTTGGTAAGCGATGCAGAGAAACCGCTCTATCAAGGTTGCACTAAATTCACAAGACTGTCTGCGGTATTGAAGTTGTACAACTTAAAGGCGGGCAATGGATGGTCGGATAAAAGTTTCACAGAGTTATATGTAATTAAATAATTTAAGCTACTAATATAATTTCATGGATGAGGATCTTATAGCGGATGGGTCATATATCAGAAATGACCATAACGAGGGAATTTGGATCCATTCATCCGTCCGCATTGATAAGAAACAAGTAATTCATATTCCAACCAAGAAAAGAAAGAGATGTTAGTGAAAGAGGTAAAATTTGTTATATACTTGATTTCTTTATTATATTTGTTATATATTATGTCATAGTTGTTATATTTGATATCCTTGATTTTTTTATTACATTTGTTATATATTATGTTTGATATCCTTGACTTCTTTATTATATTTGTTATATATTATGTCATATTTTTTATATTTGATATCCTTTATTTCTTTATTATATTTGTTATATATTATATTTGATATCCTTGATTTATTTATTACAGGTTAGATGGCTACTAACAATGATGACCCACATGCTGATGATCACGCACATGATGATGATCATCCACATGATGATCAGGTTGGAAGTAGCAGAACTATGGAAGAAGAGATTAGGAGAGGAATAACCATAATGAGGAGAGTGATCCATGCTAGAAATCAAGGCATGACTTATAATGTGCATTGGAGCGAAACAGGCACACTTGTTGAGCCTAACGGTCATATGTTGACAAGTTTCATTGGTACACTTGTAAGGAATGAGGTTCCTATTACTTTAGATGACTGGAGAAACAAACAGTTGAAGGAAACCAAAGAAAAAATTTGGAATGAGATAAAGGTACCATAATTATGTCTTTAATTATGCCAACTAATTATGTCGTTTAAATTATTTGTACTAACCAATGTGTATGGTTTTTTTAGAGGTGCTTTAATGTCGAGGACGACAGAAAAGCTTATTTGATGAGATTGGCAGGGAAGCTCCTAAGAGGGTTTAGGACATATTTAAACAAAACCTATCTTAAGGATGCTGAAGGTAATTTTGTTGATGGAGAGTTTCCATCTAAATATGCAAGTTTCATTTCACCACAAGAATGGGTGAAGTTTAAAGCCAAACGACAAACCGAGCAATTTAAGAGTTTAAGTGCAATTAATCGGGATAGAGCATCAGATCCCCAATATAAATACAGGAAAGGACGTACTGGATATGGACGTTTGGAGCAACAATTGGTAAGTATCAATAAATTGCAATGACATAATAATTGTTCATCATGAGTTATATTTGATCATATTATTTGGCTTTATATGTAGTTACAAAAGGCGGGTAGCTCTGAAACATCTCTTCCTGCACATGTCTTGTGGAAGGAAGCCCGTGTGGGCAAGTCTGGATCTGTTCCAGAAGAGGTTCTACAAGTATATGAGAAATGTGTAAGTATAACAATATTTCTTTAATTAAGTCAAAACTTTATTAACAAATATTTGACAAATATTCGATATTCATCTGATTTTCAGGAGGCGTTATCTCAGTCTGTACCTGCAGATGATACCAGGAGCATACTTAGTCGGGCATTAGATGTCCCTGAGTATCCTGGTCGGGTGAGGGGTAAGGCATTTGGGATCACCCCGACCTCCCTGAATATTAAAAAGGGAAAGGCTGCTAGTTATTCAGTACTTGAAGCTAAATTGGAAGCACTAGAAGCCGAGGTGCGGGAATTAAGAAAGGAAAAAGAAAGGGATAACGCTTCTGGTGTTAGAGATGGATCAGAGAAGGATAGTATCAACTGCAGCTTTCATCCGATTATTCCAGAGGTAATTATATATATATATATATATATATATATATATATATATATATATATATATATATATATATATATATATATCTATGAAATTATATTAGTAGCTTAAATTATTTAATTACATATATACACATTAACAATGACATATGTATTTTTGGTTTTAGGGCATTCACCAATGTCAACTATTCTTATCTTCACCAATTCATCGGATGGTTGCCAAGGGAAAAGTGTTTAACAATGGGGTCACAGTACTTCATAATGAATCCCTCCCTACTGGAAGTTTGAAAGTATCAGTTGATATTGCTATGGAGAATGAAGCACTATTACCCTATCCTAACGATGATTCGGAGGTAAGAGTGGTGGGACAAGCTATAGGGTCGTTTGTTGCATGGCCGTCAAATCTCATACTCGTAGGATATGAGGTATATATGCTTAAAACCGTTATAAACCTTTGTTAATCTTAATGTGTAAATTCAAAGATTTTACGAGCATTTTATTTTCATTTTTTACATGGCAATGTTATTTAGACTCCAACAAAATCCAAAACAAAGGATAAGCGGATTCCGGAGCATACCGAGTCCGTTGTCTCAAAAAAAGAGGTACATTACAATTATATGCATAGAAAATGATAAATTGGATATCTTATACTTCATCTAACAAATTATATGATTTATAGCTGCCTGGTAAAGTGATTAGCAACGTTTCAACGCAAAAAACTGTTGGTGCTAAGAATACCAGGGTTAGAAAACAACCTATCGGCAAGGTTAGGACGTGCCTTCAGACCTTTCTACAATTAATGACGGATATTCCGACTGGAGGTGTTCGTCTGATAACTATGGAGAAAGATTTGTATGGCTTTGAATTTGACCAGAATGTTGGTAATGAAGACTTCGAGCAAGTTTTCCAACATACAGAATTGGGCGTCACTGTTGTCAATATATACTTGAGGTATATCCGATCTACTTTGGTAATTGAACAACTTATTTACTTTATTTTTCAAATGAATATTCTAATGTTAATGATGTTTTTATTTCAGGTTTCTGTATGACAGTTTTATGCGCCCCCGGGGATTGGAGCAAAGATTTGCATTCTTATGCCCCAGCGCTGTCAACTTAACCGAAATATTGACGAAACCAAATGAGGTCCATGCGTATATACGCAACGTCTTTATGGACAACCAAGAAACGGAAAAGTTGTACTTTTTACCGTTTAATATTGGGTTAGATTTTCATTCTAAATTCATCTATTATATTTTTTTTTGTATTTTGACTTCGTGTAGAAAGTTTCTATCTAACACTTGTTTAATCTTACAGTGGACATTGGTTGTTGGTTGCAATCAATCCTATCCGCGGAGTAGTGTATTATCTGGATTCCTTAGGAAATGATTGGACCACATACCCGGATATGAAGGACTGTATTGACACGTAAGTGAAATTGTTCTAAATAGAAATGTGTATATTTATTTATTTATGTGAATTGTTCTAAATATTCATTTATATTTTATTAGCACTATACAAGCATTCCTAGAACATCGGGGAATCGACCACACCATTACATGGAATTATGTGAAGGTATATTAATTATCACATGTTTTATTATATTAGTGATGCTTACTTGATAAAACTTAGAATTTATCCATATTTTATTTTCATTTGTAGTGTCCTCGGCAACGCAATCAAATAGATTGCGGCTATTTCATGTTGAGATTTATGAGAGACACTATTTCGTTGGATCGAATGGAGATTCCACCCGATGTATGTATTTCTAACTTATGAGTTATTTTAACACATATCTCTCATATTGTCTAATGAAATAGTTAAAACTAAATCAAACTATATGTTATATTATTATGTAGTATTTTGAAGAATTCAGGAGTGCTACTTACACAAAGGCTCTATTGGATGAAATCAAAGAGGAGTGGTGTCAATACATTATGGAGCTCGGAATTTTACAAACTTAAGGTATAATATTATACTCTTACTTTAATTGATGAGAATTTTAATATGTGTAACTTTGGTTGGAGTAATGCTTTGGTTGGATGCAATTTTGGTGTATATACTTTGAATTGCAATTTTGGTGTATATACTTTGAATTACAAACTTTGAATTACAATTTTGGATGCAATTTTGGTGTATATACTTTGAATTACAATTTTGGTGTATATACTTTGAATTGCAATTTTGGTGTATATACTTTGAATTACAAACTTTGAATTACAATTTTGGTGTATATACTTTGAATTACAATTTTTGGTGTATATACTTTGAATTTTAATACTTTGAATTACAATCTTTGTGTTTTCAGGACCTATAATGTAGATTGAAGCAATGTTTTGGTTGGATGCAATTTTGGTGTATATACAATTTTGGTGTATAAGTAATATGTGCATTGTAGAAAAAATGCTTTGGTTGGAAGCAATAACTTTGGTTGGAAGCAATGCTTTGGTTGGATGCAATTTTGGTGAATAAGTAAAATGTGCATTTGTAGAAAAATGTAATGATTTGTAATTATAAATAGGTGTATATACAATTTTGGTTTGTAATTTTAAATATATATATTGGTATGAAATGCCAATTTTGGATATATAATTTTGGTGTAGAAAGGCCAATGGTTTGAATTGCCAATTCTGAAAAAAATTGCTGGTTGAAAATTACAGGTCAAATTCTGGTTGAAAAAACCTGGTAAAATTGTGGTTAAAAAAAAATTATATAAAATTTTTCGTACACCTTAGACAGCGCTTTTGGTGAAAGCGCTGTCTAAGGTCCACTTTAGACAGCGCTTATGGTGAAAGCGCTGTCTAAGGTGTACTAAAAAAGTCAAAAATGGAAGGTCTTAGACAGCGCTTATGGTGAAAGCGCTGTCTAAGGTGTACTAAAAAAGTCAAAAAAGGAAGGTCTTAGACAGCGCTTTTGGAGAAAGCGCTGTCTAAGGTGTACCAAAAAAGTCAAAAAAAGGTAGGGCTTAGACAGCGCTTTTGACGAAAGCGCTGTCTAAAGTAATCCATATAATGTGAAAAAGCGCTGTCTAAAGGTACCATAGACAGCGCTTTTCATTAAATACACGCCCCTTTAGACAGCGCTTTTGGTAATACCAAAAGCGCTGTCTAAACCTATAGCGTCGCTGGTTTATACAGCGCTTTAAAGCGCTGTCTAAAGGCTAAAAAAGCGCTGTCTAAAACCGTTTTTGCGCTAGTGATATTACATATCAATATCATATTTAGTGTTATATTTGCCATCTTTATTTCATTGTCTTCTTTCCAACCTAAACCTACGATCCTAAACGAGGGCCATAAGGAAGGTTCATACAAATTTGACTCCTGAGATTTTACTTAAAAGGAATATTCACAGGTACACCTTTTTTAACTTGGCTCTCAAGAATATTTTGGAACGTTCCTTTCTTAACAACTCAGAGTTCAAGAGCATCAATACCTTGGACTTTTCTAGAAGTAACATAACCTAGATCAATAAAAGACTTATCCAAACAGTTGCAACACATAACAAGTGCTTCATCACTTGCTTCATCACTGATTTCCCAGAAGATGACATAGTGACCTAGTTCATACTTGGTGAAAACAACTCCATACTCCTCTCCAATTTTCACATCAGTTAAACCAAATATCTCAAGTTCTACCTGACTTCCATCAAGTTGTGCCAATGGAAACAATTCAAAGTAAGCAATTTGAGGAAGAATAGCAATTTAAGAATTCACGTTTGAAGCAATCCAACCTTCAGAAAAACCATACTCCGAAGTCAACAAAAAAACTCAAAGTATGCAAACACAGAGAAACCACCTAACATGGAATTCAAAGAAACAAATGATAGAGACAAGAAAATTAAAGTAATAGTTAGCTTTAAATGTATCAGTAAGTGTAACCATAAATTCATTCAGTTATAGCACACAAGCTTACCTCTCAACTGGAAGCCATTAGTGAAGAAAGTCCAATAGAAATGAAGACAACACTATTAAATTAAAATCCTGAAATAGTCTGCAAGGAGACACTTAAGTTAAATATGAATTATACCACTATATAAATAGTCTGCAAGTGCATGGTAACCATTGGGAGCATCATGGTAAGCAATGGGAGCATGATGATAGCCCTATAAAGCATTATTGCACAGAGAATAGTAAAGAATGTTAGTGAAACTACAACTACAAGATTCCTTTTCCAATTGTGTGTTCAGTTAGATAGAATGAGAGACAAAAGCTGTCATAATGCTCTATGTCAATGAGAAACTTGCACTGTAAAAGAAAGACGCGTATCTTCTCTAGAAAAGTAGCTACAATTTATAATTCTAAAACAAAGAATGTAACATTTAAAAATTTGTTAAGTTTTGACAGAAACTCTCATTTTTGTTTATATCAGTGTTAAACAGCAGAAGAAATATTTACCCAAAACTATTGATTATTTAAAATAAAAGGGAAGTGTCAAGAAATAACAGAACTAGTGAAAAGACATACATCCTGGAAAGCCTTTGAATGAATATTGCATGCATCACCACCAAAAGAATTGCCAATTGGTGCAGGGGAAGCTGCAGGAGCCTCATTAACTACAACTTCATGTTGAATAGTGCGAGGACCCATGACGGCATCCACAGCCCTGTATGCCACAGCACCTCCAGTGCCAAAAGCCTACTTGCAAAGTATCAAAAACTTAATACCAAAACGAGAACACAAATATTGTTATGGATCTATATGGCAGAAACACCACCATTCTTAGTTTCCCTTTACACACCTTGAGTTATGGTAAAACCAATACCACTAAGCATAGATCCACCACCATTCCTATCGTAACATTCGAATATGTAGTTACAAATCAGTTACAAATCTATTAGAATCTATAAATTAGTAAATTATATTCCAACCCAACTTCCCCTGACTAAAACCCCTCTCAAAACACAAAGAAAATACAATGGAAAGCAATGAAGTCCAAAATTATTTCAATGTTGTGCTTGAGTAATGAGTTGGATATATTTTACTCATATTTGCCTGTACATGCATGCAAACACTTAATTAATCAACCAGAATCTCTACTTTGTATAAATTAAATGCAATCACTACTTTGAGGATCCTGGTTTGACGCGGCAATCGATGAGATGCTTTTCAGGGACTGGGTTGCACTTTGATCCAATTCAATAGCATTGCTGCAACAATCACTTGGATCTAATTTCTCTTGGCTAGCCAAAAATATTACTACTAACAGAATATCACACTCTAGCCTCCGATGTCTGATTGCAAAGGTACTAAATTGTCGAAGATTAACGCTTCTTCTTGCCTCCTTTACTGCCTGATTTTGATGGTGAAGCAACCAGGTACACAAACAAAACGATAATGCTGATCACGGAGAATACAGATCCGTACATAGCCAGCAACCTCTGCGGACAAAAACATTTTGACATTAAGGCAAAGGCACTACACTGTGATAAAACAATCACCCCTTAATTCTGATAACAAAAGTAGAGAACATACCACAATTTATGATTGCGGAGAATCGAAAATTTTACCTTTACAGGGTTAAGCTTTGGACGACCTTGAGGAAAACGATTGCTCATCTCTTGAACAGCAAGGAGTATGCTTTGTCGAGCTTCCAAGGGCTGGAGATCAGGAGGTACATGTATCAGTTTACTAAGCACAAAGATTAATGGTAATTGAACAGGGACCTATTGCAAAACGAAGCAGTCAAGAGAACAAAGCTGTTTTTGGGATATATAAAGTGAGGTGAGTAAACATTAGTGCCCTAGAAAAGTAGCATGACGGTCAGAGTATAAGAATTTAGTTAGAAGAGGTTAGAGCAGCACAATAACAGTTCTGTTGACAACTGTATCAGCAGCTGATTAGTAAAGTTATAATAGTAGGTAGCTAACTCTTTTTCTTTCCCTTGGATTTTGCAATCCAATTTCAGTTCAGAGAGAATAATGATAGCAACGTGTTTTCCTACGAGAACACGTACAAATTATCCACCTTAATCTTGAATTTTGTTTCAAACACTTTTTACCAAATTTCAGTGTCACAGTATATCAAGTCCACAGAAAGATTACAACTCAAACTTTAAATAAGATGAATGACTCATTTGACATTGATCCAAGCAAATGTATATCGAAAGATGACAAGTTCAAAGAAACTAACCACAGATTGATAGCTTGACTAGGGGTGGCAAAATGGATGGATTGGATGGATATGGATTGGATGATTAATGGATGGATCAAAACAATCCGTTAGTCCATTAACAATCCACTAAAATTTTCTTAAAATTATCCAATCCGATCCATTCATTAATAATAAAATCCATTCAATCCATCCATTAACATATTTTTAATGGATGGATATCCATCCATCCATTTTTTTTTATTTAAAAAAAAATCAGTTTTTTTGTTCGGAAAAAAAGTCGGTTTTTTTTTTGGAAAAAAAAATCGGTTTTTTTCGAAAAAAATAGTCGGTTTTTTCGGAAAAAAACATTGGTTTTTCTTTCGAAAAAAAAGTCGGTTTTTTTTTTCGGAAAAAAAATTGTTTTTTTCCGGAAAAAAACGTCTGTTTTTCTTTCGAAAAAAAAGTCGGTTTTTTTTACGAAAAAAAAGTCAGTTTTTTTTCAAAAAAAAAGTCGGTTCTTTTTCGTAAAAAAAGTCAGGTTTTTTTTCGAAAAAAAAAGTCGGTTTTTTTTTTGGAAAAAAAGTCGGTTTTTGTTTTCGGAAAAAAAGTCGGTTTTTTTTCGGAAAAAAAATCGGTTTTTTTTTCAGAAAAAAAAATGGTTTTTTTCGGAAAAGAAGTCGGTTTTTTATTTGAAAAAAATTTATTTATTTTTTTGAAAAAAATTAATTCTTTTTTAAAAAAAATCCATTTTTAATTATTTTTAAAAAAATAAATCTAACGTAGATAAAAATAATCCATTGGATCTTTAAAATATGTTGGATGGATTGAACCAATCCATGCATATAAATTGATGGATTTAATCCAATCCATTAACTTACTTTTTATGTGGTGGATAAATTGAATGGATTTTTTAGTTGATGGATTGAATGGATTTTGCCTTAATGGATCCAATTGCCACCTCTAAGCTTGACATATCTTTATCTCTTTTAAGCAACTCACTCTTGCCTCCGTTCGCTATTGTAGGTCCCTCTGCTGTTCCAGTGCTCTCTTTTTGTAACGTACTATCGTAGAGTCACAAGAACTACTAGGCAGTTCAAATGCATATTCATCTAACAACACACCAGTTTTCGCATTGCTTGTCCAACGTTTCAACACATAATAAGGTGGAAGTGTCAGAACATTTTTAGCTTTGAAGACTGCCAATATGTGCCTGCAAATGATTCCTGAATATGAATTGTAGTGCATGCAAATCGTGTAATCCATTGCATTATCATTGCTTAAGGCAGGTATATTCTGCTGTTTGATTAAAAGATACGATTAGCATCACACATAAATAATTAAAATAACTAGCAAAAACTAATTGTGCATGCAATGCAAGCGTAATAACATAATCAAGTATTAACCATTAATGGAAAAAATAAGAAAGAGATAATGTCGAGATCTTCAATTTGATGATACTCACTTGAGTGTAGGAAAAACATTGAGCTTGAGGTGGCAGTGGTAAGACAGGGCAGCCCCAAGTATCTGAATGCATCTGCAACATCAAGTGATATGTCATACTGCAATCATAAGCATAACCATGATAATTTCTACATAAAAATCCAGAGAAAGGCTCCTATTACTAATTGGAACATAAAATTTTGTATCCTTCGCGAGTTCCGAAAAAATATATTACCCCTGGAAATGGTTGCCAGTGCCAACTTTCTGTAGGCTGCCATAAGGGATAACTAGAAGGGCCCCAAATAGGCATGTCGGCCATTTGGCTTCCAGATTGTGCCCACATCGGATATAAAGGAGCTGGAGGAAGGGTATGGTTAGAATAATATGCCGGAGGACCAGGCATAATCGGCCTTTGAAGACAATAACTCTTTTGAATTGGATGTTCGATTTAACCGTTTGCGGTCTTCTTGTTTCAGTAAGATATGTCTCTTATGCATTCTATATTTCAATCGTTTCTCCAACTGTTCAATGAAAAATTAACAGTATGAGCAGCAGGAGATGAAAGGGGGAAAAGGTAAAACAAAAGAAAGCAAGGTATGCCCGTTTTCAACATCTAAGAATGGATAAGGATTATGTTGTAAAATGAATAGATTTGCACCAGAGTATTATTCCAAACAAGACCCAATTAATTGAATCAAAGCACTTTAGAAGTTAGTTAGCTAGTTTAGATAATTGAAAGATACTGCTGTTGCTGAAAGAGTTGGCTTGGTTAATAACACAAGTCCACACAACTTAAAATAAGCTCATGTGAAATATAGTGCAACAGGAACTCAATTCAAACTAATCTAAGGAGCAACTTCTTTTTGCCACAAGAAGGCTATCTACACACAAAATAAGAGTGCTTGTGAATGGTTTATTATGAAATTAAAGTTTTTGCTTTGACTGTAAGAATGTGTTGTAATGTTTTACATTAATGTGTACAAGAAGGCTATCTACACACTACATGATTATTGAGTGTGATTCATCTTGAAATCTTGACTCTGTCAATTTAACACCTTTAATAGGGAAATTTCAAAAATTTTCTCAAAATAGGTGATGTCATATTCAGGTTCAAAATTGCCATCATTTTGAATCTTCAAAATTTCAATTTTAGTGGTAAGCAATTCTTGTGACCATTTTCGCAAACATTCTTAAATACTAGAAATTGTTAACACAGATGAAAGCTTACACGTAGTCAAAGTTTTACAATTTTCCATGATAAGCTTCAATTATTATAAGCCGAAACAAGCAAATAAAGTTTTGAGAAAATATGAAACATGAAAGATTCAGAGTTAATGGTTTTGAGAAAATAATAAAGACAAGAAATTGAAATTAACCTCAAACATCCAAGGAAGGAATATAACTTCATTAACTCTCAAGCCCGCCGAAGGCGAACGCTATTAGGAAGCCACTGCTAATGTTTTTAGAAACAAGCTAATAAAATCACATTGTTCCAGCAAGCATATGAATTTTTGATAAAAGTAAAAGGTAAAATAAGCTTAGGTTATCAAAGGTAATCATAATTGTGATCACACAAATTGCTTCTACATTCAATAGAGAATCAAATAAATAACAACATATTCTTTGTTTGTATCAATCAGTAATATGACAGCTATTCCAGATCAGGAGGAACTGTAGCTATTCTTTGTTTAATTCCATAAGCTATTATGTAAGCTGAAACCATCTTATGGACTTCAAACAGTCTAGCAAGTATTTAGTAGCTAAATATATAAGTTGTTTGGCAAAGGTACGGGTACGTACCCAGTACTCAGTACGGGTACTGGTACGGAATACGTTATTTTTAAAAAACTAAGGTACGGGTATGCGAATATAAATTCATATGTACTTCGATTTTTTTCAATAGAAGATGAAAAACTTGGTTGTGCGAGGAGTTTCAATGCAATTAATTAAAGTTTAGCGATTGAAGATCCATAAGTTATCAATCATTCCTTTGGTTTTAAGATCCACTGATCTTGCAACGAATCACATTGGTCAAACTCTACATCAGCACTTGAAAAGGCCATTAAAAAAAGTATAAAACTATACCCTTAGAAAAAAAAAATTGAGTTGTGTATCCAATATGTACCCAATATATACCCGTTGGAGTATCAACTTAAAAAACAATAAATAGAAAATAGGTACGGTGTTAGTACGTACCATACGAATACCGTACGTGTACCGATACCCGGTAAGTACCCGGTACCGGTACTTTAGCTAAAATGGAGTACCCATGCTTCACATATAAGTTTTAAAAGAGAAGTTCAATAGAATTTTCATGAAATGCTTGTTTAGGTTTTTTGAAGAAATACCTTCGACAAAATTTTCATGAAATCAAGAACAATGTTGTGTGCGTTGTCGTTTCCTTCAATCGTGTAGGAAGCAATGTCGTCGTTTTGATCAATGAAATTATCACTACTTCTACTTACTTGACTTCATTGTTAAATATGTTACTATTATTTTTATTTTATTTTTACTAAGCAAAATGTATTCAAACGGATACAAAGGAGTAATAAGTAACGTAATTAATTTCCAACTTCTTTCAATATAGACCTTCATTTTAATGTGTTGAGACTAAACTAATAAAATATATATTGTTCTAGATTTTTATATTTTTAGTGGATCGACACTTGACATTCTTAACGGAAATTATCTAAGATTTTCACAATGAATTAATAGAAAATAAATTTAGATCATGCTATGAAGACCCAGGTTAGACTATTTTTTTTTTAATAAGCAAAAAATCTATTTAACAGGATACAAAGGGGTGTATCCAACTCATTTATAATAGGAGCACCAACTTATCCATAGCGAGAACTACAAAAATTTGCAAGGAAAGTTAGTCCAATCATAAGAGTATTTAATGAATATTTAAATGAATATACTTCTTTGCTAAAGATTAAAGAATTTATCCACATAGCAAAAGATTGTGATTTAAATTTCTGCATTCAAAGTGAGAAATTTTTTTTTGTGTTGTACTCCAATAATAATATAACTGTGGAGTTTTTATTAATAAGATTTTAATTTTAACTTCTATGTCTAAAGTTAGAATGAGAGTTTACTAAATGTTTAGTTATAGTAGAAAGTTTGTTTCTATTAAAAGTAATTTTTAGTTACTATAAGTTTAAGTTAAAGAATAATAATAAGTTAGTTAATACTTGTATTTAATATTTTATAAAAAATTATGAAATTGATATCAAAATCACATTTGTAATTAAAAAGACAATAATTGTATAAATGTGCAGTATGGAGTAGTATAGGTACTATCGTAGTTGGATGTACGATAGGTTGTATCCAGGAAGACGCGAACTTAAACCAAATTTTGAGGAGGGAGTTAAAGGGTTTATCACGTGGGCATTTTCTCAAGAATGTTGTTTAAGCGAAGGAGGAGTTAGATGTCCTTGTCTTAAATGTGGATGCAGACCTATAATTAGTGACCCAGAGGAAGTAGAACGACATTTGAAGAGAAGGGGTTTCATTGAAAATTATTGGGTTTGGACATATAATGGAGAAGAACTGACGAGCAGCGTACCAGAGACCAGTAATACTCATGCTTCAAGTATTCGATCACCGATTGGACATGGGGATAATTTTAATCTGATTAGTGAGATGGTGGGCGATGCTTTTGGTGTGAATGTGACCTATGATGAACCTGAAGATTTTGACGGGGAAGAGTTGTCGAATGAGGAAGAGCAAAGATTTTATCAGTTGTTGAATGAGATGAATACGCCGTTGTTTAAGGGGTCGTCAGACTCAAAGTTATTGATGTATGTGAGATTGTTGGCTGCCAAGTCAAATTGGAATGTTCTTGATCAATGTTTGTAATTCCTCGCAAAAATGATGCTTGATGTGACTCCTACAAAAGACAACTTGCCTACAAGTTTTTATGATGCAAAGAGGTTGGTGTCGAAGTTGGGTTTAGAAGTAAGAAAGATTAACTGTTGCATTAGTGGTTGCATGTTATTTTATGACAATGAGTTTGGTACTAATGATGGAGCGTTGGAGGAATGTAAGTTTTGTAAGAGTCCAAGATATAAAGTTCGTGGTAAAGCTATTAACAGCAAGCAAAAATGTGTAGCAGTGAAGTCCATGTTTTATCTTTCGATAATACCAAGGTTGAAAAGAATGTTTGCTTCAATGCACAGTGCAAGTCAAATGACATGGCATCATACAAACAAAACAAGTTCAGACACTATGCGACATCCATCTGATGGCGAGGCATGGAAGCACTTTGATTGCATACATACTGATTTTGCTGCGGAACCTAGAAATATGAGGCTTGGATTATGCTCTGATGGTTTTACTCCTTATGTCCAAGCGTCTGGAAGTGGATATTCTTGTTGGCAAGTTATTGTAACCCCTTACAATCTCCCTCCTGAGATGTGGATGACAAAACCATACATGTTTTTGACCTGCCTCGTTCCAGGACCGTCGAGTCCAAAAGCCGGAATCGATGTGTACTTATAACCTTTAATTAATGATTTGAAGAGGTTATGGATTGGAGAATGGACTTATGATATATCAAGTAAATAAAACTTTACTATGCGAGCTGCCTTGATGTGGACAATTAACGACTTTCCAGCATATGGGATGTTGTCTGGATGGGGTACGCCTGGAAAAATGGGATGTCTGCATTGCATGGGGAACACTAAGGTGTTTAAGTTGGAAAAAGGGGGGAAAGTTCGTGGTTTGAGTGTTGACCCGCTGTCGCGCACGGATAAAAAACAAGTATTTTTGAAAAAGTAGTAAAGGGAAGCGACACTCGGATGTCATATCACAAATATAATTGTATTATTTCAACCAACTAAGGAAAATATTTATGGGGGTTTTCAATTTCGATTTAGAAAACAAGTGAAAAAGTGATTAAAATAAGTGATTATCAATTAAACTAAAACGACTAATCCTACTGATTCGGGTTCCGACTATTCATCGGCTATAATAACACCAATTCCTAAGCGGCTTCGATCCTATTTGATTATGAGATAAATTAGACAAGCGCTTATCAAAATCAAATGAATTATGTTCTTGTTTACCGAATTAAGCAAACAGTTAAGAATATGACTAGTTAACGAATTAAGCAAACGATAACACGCAACTAAATTTAAAAACATGCATACAATCGAATTTAATCAATTCTATCCTATGAACACAATCGAATTAAGCAAACGATTGCAATAAAATTAAGAAAATGACTTCATAGAAAAGAATTGAACAGAAATCGAATTAAATTGGTATCAGAATAACCTCAAAGCGATGGAACCCGTAAGTAGCGGGATTTGCCTTCGGGAATTAGTTCTCCATTACAATCATAAAAGGCAAAGTAAAATCATTAAAAGAAGGCTATGACCAGTAGCACGGCTGTTACTAGTTATAGGGAAGCACACAAAATCCGGTTCTAACCCAGCTCGGTCGAAAAACATAAAAAACCCGGCCTAAAACTAAATATTCCTAAAGGAAGAATTCAGATCCTGACTTCAACGAATTATTTGAGCGTTCTACACTCTGAATCAGCTTCTACGTAAAACATGAAAGTTGTAGCTCTTTGTCTCAGATTCTTGTAGCTCCAGTTATGATCCGAACAGTGGACAGGTATCAAATAATAGCTAAAGCTGAAAATAACCTGCGAAAATAGATTAACGGCAAACAAAGACTTAATTATAAAAACATAACAAAACAAACTAAGGAAATGTCTAAGTACAAACATAAGAGAATGTGCATTAAAATGCACTGATCAAATTCCCTTACACTTGAACTTTTGCACTCCGAGCAAAATAGTATCAAGAGTCATGAAAAACAATAGCATACGAAAACTCATTCTAGGATACAAACTCTTCTTCGGTCAAGATTGTATCGATAGGTACTAATATTGCACACTAATGATATCGTAAATACACAAATCCGCAATTGTGCGGTTATAAACCTCCCTCCTATACAAACCAATCTGAATCATGTTATTATGCTTAAGTATAACTTTCTCATCCTCTTTTTTGCTCTCTTTCATTCTAATGCAATCACATTAAGCCCGTTGTCTTTTCACACACATGGTAAATAAGTCTGTTAATGAATATGATCCATATCTTGTCAACAATTCAAAATTAACCACTTTAGCAACAACAATATATATTTTTTTTCTTTTTTTTTAAGGTTTCACACCCGTTAGCCCAAGTGACCGGGTGAGGGTGTCATAACCCAAATTTTGACCACTAACATTTCCCATCATTGTGCAAATCATCATCACAATATGGATGTACCTTTGTGCCTCATCAATCTCCTCAAGGAATTGTTGAGCATTCACTACAATCAAGCTTAGGGTTTCAAGCCCTCTCATAGCCTTTAGACAAAGGATCAATCAAGGAATGACATGATCTTTAACTTGTCTAACCTCTTAAACACCCACAAAGGATCAAGAGGACTCCCACATCAAGAATTAAGCATAAGAGTGCAACATTTCAAGTGGATCAAGCTCAAGTTCATCAAATACAAAGTCAACTGACGCAGAAAGTCAAAGTTTGACTTTTGGTCAACTTTGAGCTTCACAAGCCATTACATAAGAAAATATGATGGATGATTTTATTTGATCAAATCTAAATCAAGAAATCATGCAAAATTGCAAAATTGATCAAATTGAAAGAAACTTAGAAATTTTTTCTAAGTTAAAATCATGCTCAAGTGCACAACTTTTCAAGGTTGTAACTATTGATCCAATCATCCATTGATTTTGTGTAAGAGCTACTTTAAAAGAGGGTGTTTGATACTTCAACATTGTAGAAGGAATCAACTCAAAATATCATAAGGATTGAAAGATATAAGTGACCAGAGTTGGGAATTCTTAATGTCAAATGTTCCGACATTTCATAAGACATCATTAATATTTTTCCAGCAAGAATGTCCCAACTTCAAGGATGTTTTTCTCCATGATCCAATTTGATTCAATTCAAACCTTGAACATCAAAGTTAAGTACGTAATCTCACCTTTCCAGAAAGTCCTAGAAAGTCCATTTATCATTCTCGAGCAGAAAGTTATGATCTCTGCAAAAGGCATTGATAAAACAGAATTTTTATGACAGCTTTTAGGGCAGACTTGATCATACAAGTTCAAGGTCATTTTTGGCAACTTTACAAGTGTTATCTTCACAAACCTTGAACATCAAAGTTGAAGTACGCCATCTCAGCTTTCCAGAAAGTTGTAGAACGTCCATTTATCATACTCGAGCAGGAAGTTATGGACTTTACAGTAAGGCTTGCTGCAACTGATTTTTAAGACAGGTTTCAGGACAGATTTGCACATTTCTTGTGCCACACGAATTTTTAAGCTTTGTCATCATTTTGGACACATCTGAGGATCAAATCCAAGGGGGATGATCTGATCTCCAAGCCTCCAAAGTCCTTGGAACCAAAAGTAGCATGCCAAACCTAAAAAAACCCTAAAAGAGGGACAAGACTCCAATTTTGGTTTAGAGCATTTAATGGATGCTTAGAGGTGGCATGAACTGAGCTTCCTCCAACTGAATTCAGTCAAGATTCATCCAATAACAAGGGAACCAGCAGCCTGTGCCCTAACCTCTAGTCATTGACTAGAGGAGACTTGAGATTCCAAAATGCAACCATTGGACAAACCTCTGCTGCAGCCACCATTCACTATTGCTTGCAAAACAAACTTGATCTACTATAAATAAAGCTCATTTGTGCTCAGTTTGAGTACACCAAAGCCATCAAACAAATGTTTTTCTCAAAATCACTTCTTTCACTCCAAAATGCCTTCTTTAGCAAGGTAATTCTGAGTTTTTGAGTTAGAGAGCATTTCCATCACAACTCATGATCCAAACACATCCAATATGTCATATCTAAGCTGTCTAAACTCTCATAAGTGACCTATAACACCAAAGTCACAAAGTCACCTCTCAAAACCTCAAAATTGGACTTTTTTGCATTTTTCAAGCCATGTCTTGATTCAGTCACTTTCCAAACCAGATAAGACCTCAAACACACTCCAAATATCATCCTTGGACTGTCCCAAATGGTCCCTCCATCTGGAACACCATTTGAGAGAGTTGGCATTTTGGCCACTTTTGCCCATTTTGCAAGAAAGAGCTCAAACTTGCTCTAGAGGTTTCCAGCTGATTCCAACCATCCTAAAAGCTTCTGAGAGGTCATTTGAGGGTGTCCAAAGCATCAAATCATTTATGAAATAAAGCACTTGGTAGGTTGCACAAAATCTTCAAAGAAGAGGTAAGCATCACAACTTGAATTCTTTGAATCATGCTTTCCTTTGATGTCCACATACATGCATCATATTGAACAATTCTTGAAGCAAAAATGTAGTCCTTAATGTGTATGTTGTGATCCTCCTACTGTTTGCACTTTAACATGTTTATATGTGGAGTTTATGTTGTTTTAAAATTCATGTCCAGTTCTGGTTTTTTACTCCATACGTTCTGTACACTAAGTTTCAGTATGTATGAGTGATACCATTGGATTCTTTGCGATAAATCGGTCAAGATAGGTTCTTACTGATTTTAATTTCGTTAAAAATTGAGAGAGTTATGAGTGTTGGAAGTTTGATAAAAATGATTTTGAAAACTAAAAGAGATGTCGAAAAGGATGTTGTGACATCTTTCCTCTTTTTCTTATTTTATTTTTAAAACTCGACCAATTCTTTTACATAGCAAAAATCATCATTTTCCAATTTTGTTTTACACACTTCTTATTCATACTCCATAATATTTTAATCCACAAAAAATCACAAAAAAATATTATTATTTGATATATTTTTAATATATTCTAAAATATTGTTTTAAATTGTTTTAAATGCTTTTAAAATTATTTCTTTTTCTTGATTTTTAAAACCAAAATGATTTTAAATATTCATGTGGATAAAATACTTTTTTATAAACCTTAATCATTGTTTATAACATGATTAATGATTTTATTTGATATTTTTATCATTTTTTTACTTGATTTTTCTTTGAAAAATGCCTTTAAAAAATGAAATTGGGGTTTCTTTGATTTTCACCCTAAAAAATCTTTTTCAAAAACTCTTTGGGCCTCTAATAGAGTGTAAGACCCAATCATTTGTAAATAGAAACCTTTTTTGGGCCTCAAATGTTGTATAAGTCCCGTTGTATTTCAAAAGTTCGGCACGATCATCGCCCGTTTAAAATAAATCATCTGGGCGTCTCCTCGAGCTATAAGATCCATTCAAAATCTTTGGGCCTCTAATAGAGTGTAAGACCCAATCCTTTGGAAATACAAACCTTTTTTGGGCCTCAAATGTTGTATAAGTCCCGTTGTATTTCAAAAGTTCGGCGCGATCATCGCCCGTTTAAAATAAATCATCTGGGCCTCTCCTCGAGCTATAAGACCCATTCAAAATCATTGGGCCTCTAATAGAGTGTAAGACCCAATCTCCTTTTAACCAAAACAATTTTGGGCCTCAGATATTGTATAAGTCCCTCTGCATTAAAAGAAAATCTCGGCGCGACCGCCAGTTCAAAAAATCAAAACCCTGGGCCTCTCCTTGAGCTGTAAGCCCCATCACTGATACAAAAACATTTTGGGCCTCTAGTAGAGTGTAAGACCCAACCCTTTTTGAAAACCAAAATGATTTGGGCCTCAATGTATTGTATAAGTCCCGATACCATCAAAAAGTTCGGCGCGATCGTCGCCTTTTTTATAAAACTTTGGGCCTCTCCTTGAGCTGTAAGCCCCACCACTTGTATAAATATAAACCTTTGGACCTCTTGAGAGAGTGTAAGACCCATCCCTTTGTACAAAAAACCTTTTGGGCCTCACATATTATATAAGTCCCTCTGTACAGTTTTCAAAACAACAGTGCAATCACTGATAAAACACTGGGCCTCTCCTTGAGCTGTAAGCCCCAACAAACTGTTCAAAGCACTTTCTCCTTTAATTTTGTATATAATATTGTTATCAAAGCTTTCTTTGTTGAACAAACTAACAAAACAGCATGGAAGCTCTACAACCGAGTAAGTGTTTACCCGCTTTCATATATATATAAACTGTATTGTGGGGCTGCTCACTGTAAGTCTTCTTTCACAAACGTTTATATACTTGTCAAATATCAACTGTGTAACACTAATATAGTTATTTAGAGTTCTCCCCAGCAACTACGTCTAGCACTAGGTAAAGCCCTGTTGGTCACTCTTAAATACAAACAAAACTAGATCCCCATAGAATTACCAGACACAGTCTTCCCTCCTCTTGGGGTTAAACAATATGGAGACTGGAAAGGCAGCATTCTCGGTGAACCCTTTCTCAGAATGTCACCCTTAGAAATCGTCAAAGAAACTCCACTCCCCAGAGATGATCTTTTCTCTGTGAATGGCATCTCTTGAGTTTCTTCCAAATTCTCGGACTTTCCTGGCTTAATCTATTCTCGGTGAATGGCATGTCTTGAACTTCTCGGGGTTTGGGGATCCACGGGCTTCTTAAAAGCATCCCCGCCTCCTCTTGGACGTTGTACACGGACCCTTCGGCTTCTTAAAAGCTCTCATGCCTTCTCTTGGGCTTAGTACAAGGACCCAGAGACCTCTACAGGTATAGGAACATAACCTAGTCATCAATTTGCTAGAGCTGTCTTTCTGAGTCAAGTGTCAGACCTGTTAATGGGTTGACCTTCATCCCTTAACATACCAGCTTTCTCTTGGGCATTATACAAAGATCATTCACTTATCCGAGAATCAATTTCTCAAAACACCAGTAGACTTGGACAGTCTCAATACCCTTTGGATTTCCTATTTCCTTAAAGAATGGGAAATAACCCTGATCTTCTGATCAGTACCAAAGCACAACCTTACCTTTAATCGTTCCCTTCATAAGAACTAATTTTCTCTTTCATCCAACACACTGGACCTGTCACTCAACTGAAACAGTTACCAGCATAACCAGCCTCCTTTTGGGCTTTGTACAATGATTCTCCCCACACTCTCTTGTTGAGTATAAAAGACTCTCTTGTTGAGTCAAACCCTTTCAGCCTCCATCTCGGGCTTCGTACGAGATACAAATCACTCTCTTGTTGAGTATAAAAGACTCTCTTGTTGAGTCAATCCCTTTTAGCCTCCATCTCGGGCTTCGTACGAGATACAAAACACTCTCTTGTTGAGTATAAAAGACTATCTTGTTGAGTCAAACCCCTTTAGTCTCCATCTCGGGCTTCGTACGAGATAGAAAATCACTCTCTTGTTGAGTATAAAAGACTCTCTTGTTGAGTCAATCACTTTCAGCCTCCATCTCGGGCTTCGTACGAGATACAAATCACTCTCTTGTTGAGTATAAAAGACTCTCTTGTTGAGTCAATCACCTTTATCCTCCATCTCGGGCTTCGTACGGGATACAAAACACTCTTTTGTTGAGTATAAAAGACTCTCTTGTTGAGTCAAACCTTTAGCCTCCGTCTTAGGCTTCGTACAAGACACATAAAAACACCCTTTTGTTGGGCCAATAGCCTCCTCTTAGGCTTTGTATAAGGAAAACCTCGGTTGAGTCAATCAACCTTTTAGCATCAAAGATGTGCCTTGTTCATTGCATACAAACATCAACAACTCCTTTTCCCCCCATCTAATTGTTGTAAGCGGCAAGCCTCTGGATTATTTACATCCATGCCACTGTCCCTCTTTTAGCATGAGAAATTCCTAAGGAAAGATGGCATTGCTCTAAACTGAGTTAAAGTCTTCTCCTTCAGGTTGAAAATACCCTATAAAGGAAATTATGGCATTGTTGGGTTCACATATCCTAGTTAAAGTAATTCTCTTTTATAATCAGTCACCCAACAATTGGGACAAATAGACCAAATATACCCCTTTAGAGATGACAAATTCTCTCTAATCCTAAACCCTTCGGCTTCAAACCTTGGGCTTTGAACAAAATACAAACCACCTTTAGCTTCATGTCTTGGGCTTTGAATAAGACACCAAAACAACCTTTTTCCTCCCATAGAATAGGAGGAACTATGATCGCTCTGATTTCCCTGTTTGGTTAAATGGGAATACGTAGGCATAAGATTGAAGAATCTTAGCGAGCACACTAATTAAAAACATCAAATCCAGTACCTGTCCAAAATCCCCATGAATAGTCCCGTCATTTCATTCTTAACAAAATAAGCAGAGAGAGACCCACAATCTAAACCACATATGTAAACCAACAGTCATCTGTTTAAACTCAGTATGTAAGCAGGGTTAATTGGAGACATCTATTTCCTTTCCTTAGTCAGCTTAACAGGATAAAAAATGAATCAACCAGTAGTACCCCAGAGAGACAGTGCTTAAGAACCACGTCCAAAATAGCTCGCTACAGAAAAATGGCGCCCACCGTGGGACCACGCAGGCCATCTTGTCCCTCTTATCTCTCGGGGTGAAACCTTAAGTCTGAAAACTGCCAGAAGAATGGCGAATCCACTGGGGAAAGCGAGATTTTGTTCTCTTCCCATCTCTTAGGTAGAAACCTTGACTTCACATTCATGTCACAGAAATGGCGACTTTGCTGGGGAGTCATTGTGTGTATAGGATCATAAGACTAGAGGTCTAGAATGATTGAGACAAATATATATATATACTGCTTTTCCTAAATGATATCTGTATTTATTTTTATGTTAATGGGAATGCGTGTGATGCCGCATGTGGAAAGATTGAGTATACACCTAAGATAGGTGATGGCAATGCGGGTAATCTTACTGGGAGTGAATTCCAGTTAAGAGCCCCCGATCGACGATCGAACTCAGTGGAGACTCCCTTTGCAGATACATTGCCTATACGACTTCGGTTGTTGAAAGTAGTGTGGTCGACTGGGTTATCGAAAATAGCTGTCACGCGATACTACCCTCATCTGAGATCACTCTTGGATACATCAGCTCGCTGGCGATCCGCTTGCTGTTGTTATCCCAGAGGGGTCAATGATTTTATGGACAGGTACAAAAAATCACCAGTATAAACCTTTGGGGGGGGTAGAGCCTTGACTTCATGACACCGACCTTTTGACCCCATGTTTTTTCTATGTTTTTGTGTGCTGCAACAATAAAACAAAGAAAAATATTCTCTTCTAGTCTCTCTTTTTCAAATTAAACTAAGACAATGATTGCAAATGTCAGAGAAGGAGATTGCGCTAAAGGATTTCAGCAGAAGGAAAACTCATAAGTACACCTTCAAGGTTCCAAAGTTATAGGATTTAAGAGGTTTGGCAAGAATGATCACCAACCAAGAGGCTTTCAGAGCTAAGTATGGAGGACTACTGTCTCTATTAAGGGTCCATGTAATCGAAGGAATCCTGTCCACGCTAATCCAGTTCTAGGATCTGGTTTATCACTGTTTCACATTCCCGGATTATCAGCGAGCACCAATGCTGGAGGAGTATTCTCACTTGACTGATCTACACATTACTGATCAAGCTCCCTTTTCTGGACTGGAAGAAATTCCAAAGGATCAAACCATTGCAAGAGCAATTTATTTGGACGAGTCAGAAGTCAGGACTCACATGACCACTAAGGGTGGCATCCAAGATTTTCCAGCCCAGTTCTTAACAAAGAAGGCTCTATACTTTGCTAGTATAGGGAATGTGGCCGCTTTTGAGAGCATCTTTGTTTTGCTCACCTATGGGTTATTTTTGTTTCCCAACATTAATAACTTCGTAGACATCAATGCCATTAAGATTTGTCTGATTGGAAACCCTGTACCGACCTTACTCACAGATGCGTATCATTCGGTACACTTAAGGAATTTATACAGTGGAGGAATGATCACGTGATGTGTATCCTTGCTTTACAAATGGTTCACTTCCCATTTGCCCAAGTCTGCAGCATTTTGGGATCAAAAGAATACTTTACGTTGGTCGCAGAGAGTCATGTCTCTTACCAACTCTGACATCGATTGGTACAATCGAATCTAAGACGGGATCAGAATCATTGACCGTTGTGGAAATTTCCCAAATGTACCCCTTATAGGAACTAAGGGAGGAATCAAATTCTCGTTCATCATCAATTTGGATACCCGATGAGGCATATCCCGCGTAATGCTCATCTGGAAGGTCTTTTCTTCAAGGAAGGAGAAAATGACAGGGCACTAAAGATAGAAATAGTGCATGCCTGGAAACATGTTCATAGGAAAGGAAGAGAGTCTCTAGGGAAACCGGACTGTGTCTCGGTGGAGCCTTATCCCCACTGAGTACAAACTAGAGCTCTCAAGCTGAGGATGCCTTACCCTCGTCAGGAAGTTCTTCCATTAAGGGACTCTGCCCTTTATTTCATGTCTGAGACGGAAAAGCTTCAGGTTACTCTCATCAAAGTTCAACAGGAGAAGAGGTCTTGGAGGAACAAGTACCGTATTCTCAATGTGGAATGCAGGAAAATACAGCAGCTATTAAAAGATAAAGATGCTCTGATTGAAATTTTAGAGCAACATGCTGTAGAAAATCAGGATGACCAAAGGAATTTGCTCGCTCCTTTCACTTGGCAAAGGAATGATAACCCGACAACGGCTGAAGAGCCCCGGTCAAAGAAGAGGAAAGTACCAGAACCAACACTTGAGCTCTCCTCAGAGAGGACTCAGGATCCATTAGTTTACGTTTCCTTTTTCAGCACTTTGTAATCTATTGTATTTCCGTTTTCGCAATCCTTTGAATTCAATAAAACGGGGTTTCCCTACTGTTTGATATTTACAATCTAATTGTCTAAGTTTACTTTATATAAACAAAAATAATTAATAATCATTGCATTCATCATTCTCATAAATGAATTCTTCTTACCTACGAATCTCACGTTTGTGTCTCGGTTCTAGAGTCAAACTGTCTCATTCGTACAATACTCGGGCCAATCGTCAGAAAAAGATGGATGATCTCGAGGAAGAGAACGGAGAGTTGAGAGAAGAGATCGACACTCTGAAATAGGATCTGACAAAGCTTCATAACGACATGCAAGCTCTAGCAGAAGCTAAAATGCAACAACTAAGGGCTGTGATCTCAGAGATCACATCAACGCCCATAGTGGAAAAGTCTGATCCTAGGTACAAAATGCCGAAAGATCGTCCCTGGGGCATGCCACTCAACTATATCCCAGAAGGATATATTCCGCCGATCATAGGAGGTCCGGAAAATGCAGTAGGAACCACTGGGCCTGAAGGTTACAGACTTCGGGAAAGCGAAGATGCCAGGGGCATGACAGCAACTCCTGAAGGTTAAAAAACTTCGGGTGACACCGAGAGTCTCGGCCATAATGACTATACCACCGCCCGTGGTACACACTGTCCCGGAATGACAAATTCCCCAGATACCTTCTGGTGGAAACGACAGCATGTTCGATAGAATGAATGAATTCCAGGAACAGTTCTTGGAAATGCATAAAGAACTGCAAGCCATTCGCGGTCAGGATCTTTTTGGAAAGGACGCCGCAGACCTTTGTTTGGTCCCTAATGTGAAAGTTCCACACAAATTCTAGGTACCCGACTTTGAAAAGTACAAGGGTAACTCTTGCCCTCAGAGCCATTTAGTGATGTACGCTCGGCGAATGTCAGCTCAGACAAAGAACCTGGAGCTACTAATTCACTACTTTCAGGATAGTTTAACCGGTGTCACATTAAAATGGTACATGGGTTTGAACCGCACTACGATCGGCACATTCAGAGATCTGGGCGCTGCCTTCGTTCAACAGTACAAATATAATCTGGACATGGCACCGGACAGAGATCAACTCAGATCGATGTCACAAAAGGACAAGAAAACCTTTAAAGTATACACTCAGAGATGAAGTGAAATCGTCGCTCAGATTTCTCCACCTCTTGAGGAAAAAGAGATGACAAAGATGTTCTTAAAAACCTTGAGCTCATTTTACTAAGATAGAATGGTTGCCAGTGCGCCCAGTGACTTCACCGAGATGGTGGGCATGGGAGTTCGTCTTGAGGAAGCTGTCCGAGAAGGACGCCTAGTTAAAGACGCTGGATCATCAAGTAGTACAAAACGATACGGTAGTGCCCTCCCTAAGAAAAAAGAGAAGGATATTGGGAATATCTCTCTCGAAAAGCAAAGACGATGTTATCAACCTGTAGCAGCTGTAACTCCTGCTATTAACCCTGCACCTGTTGTCGCTCCCGATGGGATCCACACTTGCTTGTCTCGATCAAAGGGTGCAAGGAAAGGATACAGGAAAAGGAACTGGAAAAGGAATGGAAAAGGAAAGGAGAGAAAAAGAGAAACAAATGTAGGGAAAATAAAAGAAGTGCTCGAATGGGCCCTACCCCACTGCCTATGTATCTCATCGGGAACATGAGAATCAGAGCGACGTAGTTCCCCTCAACGAGGGTCGCTTTGTTTGTGTTTTTTAGTGGAAACGTCAGAGTGCGCGTCCCAGCAGTTTAGGTGTTGCGGCTTGCTGTATGGAGACTTAGGCGTTACCTGTTTGCGGTAGAACGAACGTGACGAGTCCTTAAGACTGGAATGAAAGAGATGAGAAAAGAATTGTTTGTTTGTTTGAAGTCTTTTAAGAAAAATGTTTGTTATTTGTTCGCGTATGATAGTGTATCTGAATCTTAATCATTGGAGTGTATACATCCTCACATTCCAAGATGAAATGAGTAAGAAAGTACACTAAGTGTGAAGAAGACCCTCGCACTTAGTTCCAATTATTAAGGTTCAAATACACTAGCATACTTGTATTTATTAAGTGTTTTTGTTGATTATGAAATGAAGAAGTGTTTTTTTTTTATTTGTATCTTCAACAAGTATTGCATTTAAGTCCCTCATACAAGATCAAATGTTTAACACATTGACCCAAGATGGGCCATATGCTACACATTCTAAGATTATAAGAGAAGACCCCTTATAATCTTTTCTTTATATGAAAGGCCTAAATGCAATAAGTGCCTACCTTTATTAGATATTTTGAATTTTCTTTGAGATGAGGAGATGAAAGACTCAAAAGCGGATCAAAGGTGAAAACTAAGGGGACTAAGACTCAACCCTAATGTTATCATACATGGTGATCCTAAGGTTAATGTGGTTTAAGAAGTCTAATCCTAAAAGATAGGAGAAGAAGAGCGAAAGAAACAACTTACTTCCAAAATGGAAGTTAAGTTGATCTTAGAGAAGGGTGAAGAAAAAGTTATTCAAGGAAAGCATGTAAATGCTTAACAAAATCACAATTTGAATTATTAAAAGAAATAAGAGAGTATGAAAGAAAAACGTGCATGTGGAAGCATATCCACACACCTACTTACCTTTAGCACCTACATGAAAAGGTTAGTTCACAAAATATTTACAAGAGATCCTGAGTAAAAGAACTTGGCCAAACAAGCCAATGGAAGGAAATAGTGAAAACAACAACTATTACAGCCACTAAATGCAAGGCAGCGGTAAATCTATCATCATGTACCAAATAGCAATTAACAGCACATGTTCAGCCTCCAAAATGGGTGTAAAAAGCATTTGGCAGTACATACAATAGCAGATATGTGTATAATCAGCAGTGAAAACTCAGATGCAGCATGCATTAACACACAATTTCAATCATGAACAACCATTATTATGCATCAAGCCTTGCACATTCATCAAACAAACACGATCACAACCATATTACAAATCATGATGAACAATCCTTGAAATCAAACATGTTATAATGTACATTACAAAAGAATACACATTGTCAAGAATATGAGCAAGTCAAAACAAGTATACATCTCTTGAAATGGAAAGCAAATGAACATGCGCATAGTGATTCCAGCAACATAACCTCAATTAGCAATTAATGAGCTCAAAGTGTGTGCATCATGTGTTCATCACATCAATTAATCAACAATGCAAACATAAACATTCATCGATTAACAATCAAAAACCGCGTATCGGCAAATTGTGTGCATATGATGGCGTGAGGTGCAACAACATCAAAACAGACATTAGATGAGTATCATATTAATCCATGAAGATTAAAAGTGAAACGGAGTCGAAACATGCTCAAAAAATGCAAAAAAACACATTCTGCAGCAGTGTTAACCGGTTAACGCCTGGTGTTAACCCGTTAACAGGTCAAAATCAAGCAAAAAGCGCAAAATTAATACATGTTAACCCGTTAACCTGGGACATCGACCAAAAAACCAGTTGCAAAAGCACTTTTCAGCAGCAAATGACTTATCAAAACATCCAAATGAACATGCAATCAATTAATCACGAAATTACATGGAATTACCGTCGTCAAACATCAATTGAATCCAATAATCAACAACATCAAGAATCGAATTCTAGCACATGAATCCAAATCGAAAATCCACAAAAATCTACATCGAATAAGTTACGAATAAGCCAAAAATAGTGTAGATTTAGGGAAAACCAACCTACAAAGCGGAGACTTGCTTTGGTAATTGTTGCAAAGTAATCTTGGTGCAGAAAATGAAAGAAAACCAGAGATTCCTCGATCGATAGCCGAAATGCGTTGAAACCGAACGAAATCGCGAAAGTCCACCAAAATCCAACTTGCACCAAAATAAATGTTGAGAAACCTTTGGATTGAAGAATACTCTGAGCTTCCAGAAATCCAACCAAAGAATGCTAAAATGATGAAGGTTAAGCTCAAGAATTAATCACTTTTCAATGTAAAAAGTGATTATTCTTCAAGAAACAAGAGCTTTTGTGTGTGGTTTTGGAAGAGAGAAGTAGAAGTTGATGAAGAATGAGTAGAGAGATTAGAGAGAAATGTGAGAGAATTGAGAGTGAAAATGGAGCAAAATATGGTTGACCCTTGAAAATGAGTGAAGCATCTCTTAAATAGATTTTAGGCTTGGAGTATAAGTGGTTTGGAATGAGGTTTGGAATGAGGTTTGGGTTTTGAGCTAGGGTCGGAGTTAGTTAGACTCAACTCACCGAGTCAAGTTAGTTAACTCGGTTAGTTAGGATCAACTCAGTTGCTTGGAAAACAAGAAACCACCATTGGTGCATGGGTGTGTGACTTGGGCTGCCAGCAAGGCATTGTGACTTGTGAACTTTCAGCATGAAACCACCATGTTCGAGCCCTCGTATGACCTTCATAACTTGTTCAGATGAAAAAATGTCCAACATCAAAGTTGAAGAGGACATGGAGATGAACAACTTTGATGTTCAACAATTTTTAATTTGAAGCTTTCTTGATGGAGAAAATTGGTTTGACATTTCGCACGCCAACTGTTCGATGAAATTATGGCCTATGGGACTGCATTTGCCTTGCCATGACTTGATTTTTGCCTTGATTTTACCAAACTTTGATCGATCATAACTTCCTCAATTTTGATCCGATGGAAGAGTTCTTTATATGGATTTGAAGCTTGAAACAAGATATTTTGTTGTGGCCTGGTGGATTTTTGATTTGATGCTTTCAATTTTGAATGGCCTTGGTTCAAAGTTTGGTGCAAAATGGCCAAAACTTTCCTTATTTAGAAACCCTACTTCTTCCAAAAATGGCGACTTTTCAAATTTTGATTTTTCATGATCCTTTTCGAGTTTCTTGATCAAATTTTGTTCATTGGTCACATATAACATGAATTTCATGAATTTGGCCTCAAAAAGTTAAGAGTTGAATTTTTCCTCTGATTATTTGACTTAGCCCCAATTTTCCTGATTTTTTATCTTTCTTCCAGTTGAACCACTTCTAAAACCAATTGAGATGCAATTTTCCACACACATACACTTAAGGACATGTAGAATACCATGACATCAAGTTTTGTCCAAAAAAATCAGAGATGACCTGATTTACTTGGAAACCCTAGTTTTGATACCCACCTACTAAGGGGAAAAATGTGCAGTCTTCAATTTCAAATTCCTCAGAGTATGTTGTGTATCCTCTTAAAGGATGATGAGATATGCCACTTGAGGGTGTTTTTGAACCAATGAACTATCTCTTTTGAGGGTTTTCCTTCAGTTTTTTGGACCTCTTGCATAGTGAAGGATGTAGTGCTTCAATCTCCTATTGAATCTCACCTTCTTGAGGTTTTGGATGATCAATTGAGATAGTATGAGACATGAAAGACCTATTGGCTTACCTTGAGGCAACTTGTTTGACCTTTTGTGCCTTGAATGATTCCTTGATTGTCCATCCTTCCCCTGATTACATGCCTTGATGGTAAGAGGGATGCTATGCTTCATTTTTCTATGTTAAAGATGCAATGCAAGGCTAATGAGATGGATATGGTATGATATATGATAATGCTATGCTATGATGACAAAAGAGAGAGCAAATTTTGGGGTATTACAGCTGTCCCTATTCAAACACTGTACACCTGAATGCCGGAAAGCGATTGCTTTCAAACTTTCAAGGTATATAGTGATTGAATACCAAATATAACCAAAAATTTGCTCTGGATGACGAAGAACAAAAGGGATATAAACCCAACGAGACTGCTGGATTGAATCTTCAATGAAACGTTGTCGGCGAGATCTGTCTTTTGAAAGACGCTAGATGACTACTGGCTTGCCATACTATGGATGGACTTTCAACAATGTCTTTTTGAACGACGCCAGACGACTACTGGCTTGCCACTCAACTGGTGGACTTTAGCTGCTCTGCCATTCTAAACAATGGACTTTTATCAATTCGTGTTGGATTTCTGGCAATCTATCGTTGGACTTCAATGATTACCAAACCGGCTTTGGAATCTCAAAATTGCCATCCTCAGATGGACTTTTGCAGCTTTACCAAACTAACATTGGACTTTGATGCTTACCAAAACGGCTTTGGAAGCTTTGCCAAACCAACGTTGGACTTTGCCGAGAATATAGTTGTTTATCACCATCCCACCTGCTGGAACAATATAAACTACTGTATATAATGATCATCCCACCTGCTAGAAAAACCATCTGCAATACCATCCCACCTGCTGGAATAATACGAACGATTGTATATAATGATCACCCCACCTGCTGGAACAACCATCTGCAATACTATCCCACCTACTGGAATAATATGAATGATTGTATATAATGATCACCCCACCTGCTGGAACAATCATCTGCAATACTATCCCACCTGCTGGAATAATATGAACAAACTGTCTGTATGATCATCCCACCTGCTGGAACAATCATCTGCAATACTATCCCACCTGCTGGAATAATATGAACAACTGTCTGTATGCCAAAAATAAATTGGACTTTGAGTTGTAAATGAGCAATGCTGAGAATTACACCACCGGCTGGGTAATATCATATGCTGACACTTTGCTAAAGAAGAGATTCCCTCGATATATTTAGACCTTGCTGGGGAAATTACTGTCAAAATGTCGAACTCTGTGTGGAGAGAAAACAATTCAGCAGGGAATTATTCTTTGACAAATTTCACATGCTGAAACCCGCGGGAAATATGACACTACCACTTGCTGGTAAATCCTGTCGAGAATAAACTCCACAGGGGATGTTACTGCGAGAAGCTTCGTCTTTTAAGAGGATTTTATAGAAAACCAAGCGTTTTCAAACTCTTAAACGAACACCCTGTCTTCAACTTCCCAACATTCGTTTTTGCACCACCCTTCACATCGTCTGCGAGGTACCAGAAGATTTGCACTCGTTATGGCCATGGAGTGCTCAATGCATTAATAATCGTTATCAATACAGAAGAATTCAATCTTCGACAACCGTTGTCGTCACAAAACCCGGTGGGAAATCTTGAATGAAAGAATCGACTTAATAAGATACAACAGTATCAAGTCATAGCAAATATCTGTTGATTATGCTGAGAGATAACTTTCTTGCTGCTTGGATCGATCGTACTCATTACCTGCAACAGAAAAAAATATATGCACATGCCCCAGGATATTGCGTGGTTTTCTTGAGTCCACCATCCAAGGTTGTCCAACAAGCAAAGTAATTTTAATTGTCTTTTTTGTGCATGTTTTTGCAAGGCCATGATATTTTCGAAGCAATGTTTTATTATAAAAAATCTGACGTTTTTGCAAACAAAACAGTAAAATGAAAATAAAAGCTTGTGACTGAATATTCAATTTTATTGAGGAAATACCAAAATCGGCGAATTTACAATCGGAAGCAAACTCCTGAAAGAGTTTATTGCCATAAAATTGAGAAAAGAAACCTATCCTAATGATAATTTGGAAATTGGGTTCCAACTGATTTCTGATTCTGTTATAGCCAGTATGTATTCCAACTCTCTTGATTATCCTCGCCTTAGGAAGTTCGTGGTCGGAACAATTCCTCCTTCGGAAACTTTGCTATTTTGCTTAAGAGTAGAGAACGTACAGATTAATTCAGACTGCAGTCATTCGCTTAAATCCCTCTTTTGCGTGGATCGCCTTTTCAGGTTTTCAATCCACCGGGATACCCATTTTTGCCTAAGTTGCCCTTTCGGGTTTTCAACTTACCGGGTGTATAATTTTTTTACTTATATCCCTAATTTCTGCTCGAACCATTATTCTATTTTTGGTTCGCCAGGATGCCCTTTTTTTCCTGGATTTTTTTTTTATCCAGCGGGTCTATTTATACGAAGTATTTTTTAACTGCATCTGAATTAACAGGGGATGAAAAGTCTTCACCATCCATGGTTGTCAGCAATAAGGCTCCACCTGAGAAAACCTTTTTAACCACGAATGGACCTTCATAATTAGGAGTTCATTTGCCCCTGTGATCTATACTCGGAGGAAGTATTCTCTTGATTACCACATCTCCGACCTTGTAAACTTGAGGTCGAACCTTTTGATCGAATGCCCTCTTTATTCTGCGCAGGTATAGCTGGCCATGACATACTGCTGCTAGTCGCTTCTCCTCAATAAGGCTCAGCTGATCAAATCTGCCTCGTACCCATTCAGCTTCATCTAGCTTAACGTCCATCAATACTCGGAGAGAGGGAATCTCAACTTTGACCGGTAGAACTGCCTCCATACCATATACAAGTGAGTATGGTGTTGCCCCAGTGGACGTGCGGACTGATATTCGATACCCATGCAAAGCAAATGGTAACATCTCATGTCAATCTTTGTACGTGACAACCATCTTTTGCACAATCTTCTTGACATTTTTGTTAGCCGCTTCGACCGCGCCATTCATCTTTGGGCGGTACGGAGAAGAATTGTGATGTTCGATTTTAAAGTCCTGGCATAGCTCAGCCATCATCTTATTATTCAAATTAGAACCATTATCAGTAATGATTCTCTCGGGCACTCCATAGCGACAAATGATATCTCGTTTCAAGAAACAAGCTACCACTTGCTTAGTGACATTGGCATAAGATGCTGCTTCAACCCATTTAGTGAAGTAATCAATGGCGACCAAGATGAAACGATGGCCGTTTGAAGCAGTAGGCTCAATTCTCCCGATCATATCAATGCCCCACATTGCAAAGGGCCACGGAGAGGACATGACACTCAACGGATTTGGAGGAACGTGTACTTTGTCTGCATAGATCTGGCATTTGTGACACTTGCGGGCGTACTTGCAGTAATCTGACTCCATTGTCAACCAATACTACCCCGATCTCAACAATTTCTTAGCCATCGCATGTCCTCCGGCATGGGTACCGAAAGAGCCTTCGTGCACTTCAATCATCAACAGGTCTGCTTCGTGTCTATCCACGCATCTGAGCAGAACCGTGTCAAAATTTCTTTTATACAACACGCCATCTTTGTTCAAGAAGAAACTACCGGCTAGCCTTCTTAATGTCTTCTTGTCTTTGGAAGATGCCCCAGGCGGGTATTCTAGACTTTCCAAGAAGCATTTAATGTCATGGTACCAAGGCTTGTCGTCAGACACTGCATCAACATCAAACACAAAAGCAGGTCTATCAAGACGAGATACATCAATCCTGGGTACAAAGTTCCAACCATGCACTTTGATCATCGAAGATATAGCGGCCAAGGCGTCTGCAAGCTTATTTTCATCTCTGGGAACATGGTATAACTTGACAGTTGTAAAGAATGTCAGCAATCTCCTCGTATAATCTCTATACGAAATCAAATTCCGCCGATGTGTGTGCCAAGTTCCTTTTACTTAATTGATTACCAGTACTGAATCACCAAAGATATCGAGGGTCTTGATTCGTAAATCAATAGCCTCCTCAATCCCTAGTATGCAAGCTTCGTATTCTGCTTCATTGTTGGTACACCCGAAAGTTACTCGAGCAGTGAAGGGCATGCGAACGCCTTCTGGCGTAATGAGAACTGCACCAACTCCGCACCCATTCATATTAACTGCCCCGTCAAACATCAAACTCCATTTGGATTCAGGGTCTGGCCCCTCCTCCAGAAGTGGTTCCTTGCAGTCTTTCGCTTTGAGAAACATGATGTCCTCATCAGGGAAATCAAACTTCATGGGCTGGTAATCATCAAGAGGCTGTTGCGCAAGATAATCTGACAGTATACTTCCTTTGATTGCTTTTCGCGAAGTATATTAAATATCGTACTCTGTCAGTATCATCTGCCACCTTGCAACTCTGCCTGTAAGTGCTGGTTTCTCAAAAATATACTTGACCGGATCCATTTTTGAGATCAACAGGGTTGTATGTGTGAGCATATATTATCTCAATCGCTTTGCGGCCCATGCGAGTGCACAACATGTCTTCTCAAGCATTGAATAACGCGATTCACAATCAGGTAGTAGATAGCATGTTCTTTCCTACCTGTCTCGTCGTGTTGACCGAGAACACAACCCATGGATCCTTCGAGCACTGTCAAGTACATAATCAATGGTCTCCCTTGAACTGGAGGTATCAGAATCGGAGGTTCCTGCAAATATCTTTTTATTTTATCGAATGCATTTTGACAATCATCATTCCACCTGATCGTTTGATCTTTTCTTAGCATTTTGAATATCGGTTCGCAGGTGGCAGTTAGGTGAGATATGAACCTTGAAATGTAGTTCAATCTCCCTAGAAAGCCGCAAACTTCTTTCTCAGTTCTCGGTACAGGCATATCTTGTATAGCTTTCACTTTAGCAGGATCAACCTCTATTCCTTTTTCACTAACAATGAAACCCAGCAATTTTCCAGACCGCACGCCGAAAGTACACTTGTTAGGATTCAGTCTCAACCTGAATTTCTTCAACCTCTCAAACAACTTCTTCAAGTTGATCAGATGTTCCTCTTCTGTCTCTGATTTAGCAATTATGTCATCCACATATCACTCGATCTCTTTATGAATTAGATCGTGAAATAGCGTCACCATTGATCTTTGATAAGTTGCCCCTCCGTTCTTCAACCCAAAAGGCATTACTTTGTAACAGAAGGTACCCCACGGGGTAATGAATGTCGTCTTCTCCATGTCTTCAGGCACCATCTTTATCTGATTGTACCCGGAGAATCCATCCATAAATGAGAACACTGAAAACTGAGCAGTATTGTCAACCAGCACATCAATATGAGGGAGTGGAAAGTTATCTTTAGGGCTCGCTGTAACGCCCCGATTTTGATTATTCCATTATTCTTGAGTCTTTTGTTTTAATGGGGTGATAAATTATTTTATTTGTTAAATTGGTGTGTTAAATGTTATTTTACCGTTTTTGAGAGTTTTCGGGGAAATTATAATGGAGGGTATTTTAGACTTTTCTCAATTAATCATAAGTTAGAAATTTTGTGGAGTTAGAATTTTGTGAGAAAAATGAATTAATTGATTTAGTGGAAAATGAGAGAAAAGAAATAGAAAAGAAAGAAAATAGATAGAAAAGAGAAAGAAAAGAGAAATAGAGAGAAAAAGGAGAGAAAGAAAGAAGAGGAAGAGAAAAGAAGAGGAAAAGAGGAAAACCAAGAAAATCAACCTCTAGGAATCGATTTAATCGGGTAAGGGTGTGAAACATTATTATCTTATCAATGTATAGTATTATGTATGATTGTGTATGTGTGTATTGGATTGGTTGTGGTGTTTTCATAGTTTTCCATTTTAGGTCGATAATGAGAAATAGATGTTTTCGCGGTTGGAAATCGATGAAAATGTGGTAGAATGCTTGTTGCCATGATTAGATTGAGTTCTGATGGATGTATGTTGTTTTGAAAATGATTGGGGTTGAAAAATAGGGTTTTTGGGTTTTCAACAGCGCTGAAGGATTCTGAGTTTTCGCAGGTTCGCCTAGCGAACCAATCAGCGAAGGGTAGCGAAGGTTCGCTACGGGTATTCGCCTAGGGAAGGCATGAGCGAAGGTTCGCTAGAGTGTTCGCCTAGCGAACTTTGGGTGTTTTTGGCTCTGTTTGGTTCTGACTTGGTTCGCCAAGTGCTCGCCTAGCGAACTTTGTGTCTGTTTTTAGCTAACAGTTGGTTCGCTGGAACATTCGCCTAGCGAAGGAGCTAGCGAATGCTCGCGAGGGATGTTCGCCTAGCGAAGGAGCTAGCGAATGCTCGCGAGGGAGGTTCGCCCAGCGAACAGTGATGTTCGTGTAATTTTGTTTTCTGCACAACTTTTGGTCTGTGGTTCGGTTTGAGGCGTGGTTTGATGTATTAGAAAGCTTATGGAATGTTCTTTCTTAATATGATGAATTGGAAATTATTAGCCGATTAAATAAGTCGGAAAAGTCAGAAATAGTGCTATTTAGCGACTTTTACCGTTTTGACGGTGTGTTTGAATGTGAATCGTACAATAGTGCATTGACGTGAATGTATGTAGATTGTATGTGATTGTATGAGATGAATGCATGACAATGTTTGTATACATGTATGCATTTCAAGAATGCCTTGTGTCATTATCATGTGTAGCATAATGATGTGCATTCTTGTGCTGAGGGATTCTAATGAGAATCCGCTATAACATCGTGAGCCTCTCTCGGTGGAGGTGTGAGCGACGGTTGTAGACGATTGTGAGCCTCTCTTGGTGGAGGTGTGAGCAATCGGATTGTGAGCCTCTCTTGGTGGAGGTGTGAGCAATCGGGTCGTGAGCCTCTCTCGGTGGAGGTGTGAGCGATCCATAAACACTGTGAGCCTCTCTTGGTGGAGGTGTGAGCGGTGGGTGAACATCGTAGGCCCGACGGGGAGTTACTTTGGTAATGAACGATGGTTCCAGCAGAAGTTCCTGAGTGAACTTGAGATGATTGAGTCGGTACCGCATTGCATTTGCATAGAGTCGTGAGTCGGTCTCTATGATTTGCATTTCTCATCTTTAAATGATGCATTGGTGAATAAACAGTTGTGTATGTTTATGTGGAATGATAAGAATTGTGAAAGTATGCCTGATGTGTATGCTTGGTTTTATATATATATGGATACATTGCGATGTATATGAGTGACTTGTGATGAATTGTGGTGAGAAGGTGAATTATGTGTAATTTTATGCTATTATATATAATTATATGCATTGTTATTATGATAATATTTCTCACCCTTCTACTGTTTTATGATGCTCTATGAGGCATTGCAGAGTAGGTATGCTGGTGGTCTTTTTGTGAAGCGTGTCTTCATTCTTTTGGTCAGTTGGCTCTGATATGTAGCACCGGGTAGCTAGGAGGGCTATGATTCTTTTGTGATACGTTATATATGTATCTTGTTGATAAATGTTTATGTACACATGAATTATGTTGGTGGATAATACTTGGCGATGTATATATGTGTATGTGTATATATGAATTGGTTGTTATTCAATGTTTAGATCTTCCGCTTTTATTCTAAATATTGACATGTGGGTGTAAGGACTAAGTTCCTCTGTTGCAAGTTACCCCACTGTTGCATATCAATTGTTGAGCAGGTGTTGTATGTTTAAATTTCGTAATTGATGTGACATGCCTCTTTTATACCATGTTTGTAATTATACTCTGACGAAATCTTTAATATGTGCCTAAATGATTATTTGGGGGTATAGAAAGGGGGTGTAACATTAAGTGGTATCAGAGCCAGAGTTGAGTCAGTTGTGTCTGTCTTGTTGTTGTGTTGGTTGAACTGTTGTTTAACCTTGTTGTAATTTTTGGGAATGATCAGAATATGGCTGGTAGAAATGATAATGCGATGGCTGCTGCTTTGGAAGCAATGGCTAGGGCGGTTCAAGGTGCGCCGAATGTGAATGCTAATGATGAGTTCAGGAAGAATCAACCACCGGTTTTCAAAGGAAGATTTGATCCCGATGGTGCTCAACTTTGGTTAAAAGAGATTGAACGGATCTTCAGGGTCATGGACTGTGCGGAAGAGAATAAGGTGAGGCTTGGGTCTCACATGTAGAAGGAAGAAGCCGACGATTGGTGGGTCGGTATGCGTGAAGTTCTTGAGGTGGATGATGAAGAAGTAACTTGGGATTTATTCCGTACTGAATTCTTGAGGAAGTATTACCCTGAGAGTGTGAAGGGAAAGAAGGAGATGGAGTTTCTTGAACTAAAACAAGGTATTATGTCGGTGGTGGACTATACTGCTAAGTTTGTGGAGTTGGTTCAATTCCATCCTCATTATGCTGCGATTACTGCTGAGTTCTCAAAGTGTATTAAATATGAGAATGGTTTACGTCCTGAGATTAAACAAGCTGTGGGGTATCAAAGGATAAGAAGGTTTTCGGATTTGACGGAATGTTGTAGAATCTTCGAGGAAGATAGCAAGGCTCGTTCTACACATTATAAAAGTTTGAATGAGAGGAAGGGAAAGCAACAAGATAGAAGTGGACCTTATGTGACACCCGCTGATAAGGGCAAACATAGGGGAAACTTCGAGAGGAGATTTGGAGGTGGAGGTTCTGGTCCCATTAAGTGCTACAAGTGTGGTGAAATGGGTCATAAATCATTTGAGTGTGGGAAGACAGTGGCGAAATGTTCTAACTGTGGAGGCCTTGGGCATGCTACTACAGATTGTAGAAGGAATGTGGTGAAGTGCTATAACTGTGGGGAAATTGGTCACATTAGCCCAAAGTGTCCGAATCAGAAGAAAGCTCCATCCGATGGGAAGGTATTTTCTCTGGCAGGAACTCAGACTTCGAGTGCAGATCGTCTGATTCGAGGTACTTGCTTTATTAATAGTACACCTCTAGTTGCCATTATTGATACTGGAGCGACTCATTCGTTTATTTCGTCTGAGTGCGCGAAGCGTTTAAATCTTGTGTTGTCTCTGATGGATGGTAAGATGGTTATTGATACTCCAGCAATGGGGTCAGTAACTACGTCTTTGGTTTGTTTGATGTGTCCTTTGACCATTTATGGTAAAGACTTCGAGATGGATCTAGTGTGTTTGCCGTTGGAAGGATTGGATGTGGTCTTGGGTATGAATTGGTTGCAATTTAACCGAGTTCATATAGATTGCTATCACAAGTTAGTAAGGTTTCCTTCTTTGGAAGATGATGAATTTGAGAGTTTCCTATCCACTAAAGAGTTGAAGAAACTTTTAGCGGACGAAGCTCAATTGTTTGGTTTGTTTGCATCATTGTCGGTGGAGAGTCAAGTTGAGCTTGATGTGTTCCCAGTGGTGTGTGAATTTCCAGAAGTGTTTCCAGAAGATATTACAGATGTACCGCCGGAAAGAGAAGTTGAATTTTCAATTGATCTAGTTCCGGGTACTAGACCGATTTCGATGGCACCGTATCATATGTCGGCATCGGAATTGGTAGAATTGAAAAAGCAATTGAATGACTTGTTGGACAAGAAATTTGTAAGGCCAAGTGTTTCTCCTTGGGGTGCTCCGGTATTGTTGGTAAAGAAGAAGGATGGGAGTATGCGGTTATGCATAGATTATCGACAACTGAACAAGGTGACAATTAAGAACAAGTATCCGCTTCCAAGGATCGATGATTTGATGGACCAATTGGTTGGTGCGAATGTTTTTAGCAAGATTGATTTGAGATCAGGATACCACCAGATTCGTGTGAAAGGAGAAGATATTCAAAAGACGGCATTTAGGAAACGGTATGGTCATTACGAATACTCCGTGATGCCATTCGGGGTTTCTAACGCGCCGGGTGTGTTTATGGAATACATGAATCGTATTTTTCATGAACAGTTGGATCGTTTTGTGGTTGTGTTCATCGATGATATTTTGATTTACTCTAAGTCTCAAGAGGAGCATGAAGAGCATTTGAGAATTGTGTTGCAAATTTTGAAAGAGAAACAATTGTATGCTAAGTTGTCGAAATGTGAATTTTGGTTGTCGGAAGTAAGCTTCCTTGGACATGTTATTTCCGGTAGTGGTATTAGTGTTGATCCATCCAAGATAGATGCGGTGTTATAATGGGAGGTTCCTAGGTCGGTTACGGAGATTCGAAGCTTTTTAGGCTTGGCGGGTTATTATCGGAGGTTTATTGAGGGATTTTCGAAGTTGGCACTTCCTTTAACGCAATTGACTTGTAAAGGAAAGGCTTTCATTTGGGATATTCATTGTGAAGAGAGTTTCAATGAGCTAAAGAGAAGGCTGACAACGACTCCGATCTTGATTTTGCCTAATCCTAATGAACCATTTGTAGTGTATTGTGATGCTTCATTGGTGGGGTTAGGTGGTGTTTTGATGCAAGATGGAAAAGTTGTGGCATATGCTTCTAGACAATTGAGAGTGCATGAAAAGAATTATCCTACGCATGACTTAGAGTTAGCGGCCGTGGTGTTTGTTTTGAAAATATGGAGGCATTACCTTTATGGTGCGAGATTTGAAGTTTTTAGTGATCACAAAAGCTTAAGATATTTATTTGATCAAAAAGAGTTGAACATGAGACAAAGAAGGTGGTTAGAGCTTTTGAAGGATTATGATTTTGGTTTGAATTACCATCCGGGTAAGGCAAATGTGGTGGCCGATGCTTTGAGTCGGAAATCGTTACATATGTCTGCATTGATGATGAGAGAATGGGAACTTTTGGAGGATTTTAGAGGCTTGAGTTTGGTTTGCGAAATGACGCCGCGAAGTGTGCGACTTGGTATGCTACATGTTACGAATGATTTTCTTGCAACGGTTAGTGAAAAGAAAAAGTTGGATTTGAAGTTCGTTGATTTGATGATGAATGAGGACGAGGATTTTAAGGTTGATAATTTTGGAGTTTTGAGATTCCGTGGTTGTATTTGTATTCCCGACGATGTGGAGTTGAAAAAGATGATTTTGGAGGAAGGACACCGAAGTAATTTAAGTATTCATCCGGGTGCGAATAAGATGTATCAAGATTTGAAGAAGATCTTTTGGTGGTCCGGTTTAAAGAGAGATGTTGCTCAATTTGTGTATGCGTGCTTAACTTGTCAAAAGTCTAAGGTGGAACATCAAAAGCCTAGTGGATTGATGCAACCGTTGGATATTCCGGAATGGAAATGGTATAGTATATCGATGGATTTCGTTACAGGATTGCCGAATACGCAAAGAGGTCATAATGTTATTTGGGTAATTGTTAATAGGCTTACTAAATCTGCTCACTTTATTCCAATTGATATTAGTTATCCTTTGGAGAAGTTAGCCGAGATTTATGTTCTTGTGGTTGTGAAGTTACATGGAGTTCCTAAGAGTATTGTATCGGATCGAGATCCGAGATTTTGGGTGAGTTTACAAGAGGCTTTGGGTTCTAAGCTAAGATTGAGTTCGAGTTATCATCCGCAAACGGACGGTCAAACTGAAAGGACGATTCAATCGTTGGAGGATTTATTGCGTGTTTGTGTACTCGAGCAGGGTGGTGCTTGGGATGGTTATTTGGCGTTGATTGAGTTCACTTACAATAACAGTTTTCATTCGAGTATAAGTATGGCACCATTTGAGGCTTTGTATGGTCGGAGATGTCGAACACCTTTGTGTTGGCATGAAACCGGCGAGAGGACGATAGTTGGACCGGAAATGGTACAACAAACGACGGAGAAAGTGAAGTTTATTCGGGAGAAGATGAAAGCTTCTCAAAGTAGACAAAAGAGCTATCATGACAAGAGAAGGAAAGATCTTGAATTTCAAGAAGGCGACCATGTGTTTTTGAGAGTTACACCGGTTACGGGTGTGGGTCGTGCTTTGAAGTCGAAGAAGTTGACTTCTCATTTTATTGGTCCGTATCAGATTACTTCACAAGTTGGTGTTGTGGCTTACCGTGTGGCGTTTCCTCCGAACCTTTCGAATTTGAATGACGTATTCCATGTTTCGCAACTTTGGAAATATGTTCCGGATCCGTCACATGTTATTCCTATGGACGAGGTAGAAGTGAGAGATAACCTTACGTTGGAAGCTTTACCGGTTAGGATTTTGGACCGTGAAGTTAAGAAACTAAGAGGCAAGGATATTGCGCTTGTGAAAGTAGCGTGGGGAGGCGCTGCGGAAGGCAATATGACTTGGGAACTAGAGAGTGGGATGCGAGAGTCGTATCCGGAGTTGTTTGAATCAGGTATTATTTTCGAGGACGAAAATTTCTAAAGTGGGGGAGAGTTGTAACGCCCCGATTTTGATTATTCCATTATTCTTGAGTCTTTTGTTTTAATGGGGTGATAAATTATTTTATTTGTTAAATTGGTGTGTTAAATGTTATTTTACCGTTTTTGAGAGTTTTCGGGGAAATTAGAATGGAGGGTATTTTAGACTTTTCTCAATTAATCATAAGTTAGAAATTTTGTGGAGTTAGAATTTTGTGAGAAAAGTTAATTAATTGATTTAGTGGAAAATGAGAGAAAAGAAATAGAAAAGAAAGAAAATAGATAGAAAAGAGAAAGAAAAGAGAAATAGAGAGAAAAAGGAGAGAAAGAAAGAAGAGGAAGAGAAAAGAAGAGGAAAAGAGGAAAACCAAGAAAATCAACCTCTAGGAATCGATTTAATCGGGTAAGGGTGTGAAACATTGTTATCTTATCAATGTATAGTATTATGTATGATTGTGTATGTGTGTATTGGATTGGTTGTGGTGTTTTCATAGTTTTCCATTTTAGGTCGATAATGAGAAATAGATGTTTTCGCGGTTGGAAATCGATGAAAATGTGGTAGAATGCTTGTTGCCATGATTAGATTGAGTTCTGATGGATGTATGTTGTTTTGAAAATGATTGGGGTTGAAAAATAGGGTTTTTGGGTTTTCAACAGCGCTGAAGGATTCTGAGTTTTCGCAGGTTCGCCTAGCGAACCAATCAGCGAAGGGTAGCGAAGGTTCGCTACGGGTATTCGCCTAGCGAAGGCATGAGCGAAGGTTCGCTAGAGTGTTCGCCTAGCGAACTTTGGGTGTTTTTGGCTCTGTTTGGTTCTGACTTGGTTCGCCAAGTGCTCGCCTAGCGAACTTTGTGTCTGTTTTTAGCTAACAGTTGGTTCGCTGGAACATTCGCCTAGCGAAGGAGCTAGCGAATGCTCGCGAGGGATGTTCGCCTAACGAAAGAGCTAGCGAATGCTCGCGAGGGAGGTTCGCCCAGCGAACAGTGTTGTTCGTGTAATTTTATTTTCTGCACAACTTTTGGTCTGTGGTTCGGTTTGAGGCGTGGTTTGATGCGTTAGAAAGCTTATGGAATGTTCTTTCTTAATATGATGAATTGGAAATTATTAGCCGATTAAATAAGTCGGAAAAGTCAGAAATAGTGCTATTTAGCGACTTTTACCGTTTTGACGGTGTGTTTGAATGTGAATCGTACAATAGTGCATTGCCGTGAATGTATGTAGATTGTATGTGATTGTATGAGATGAATGCATGACAATGTTTGTATACATGTATGCATTTCAAGAATGCCTTGTGTCATTATCATGTGTAGCATAATGATGTGCATTCTTGTGCTGAGGGAATCTAATGAGAATCCGCTATAACATCGTGAGCCTCTCTCGGTGGAGGTGTGAGCGATGGTTGTAGACGATTGTGAGCCTCTCTTGGTGGAGGTGTGAGCAATCGGATTGTGAGCCTCTCTTGGTGGAGGTGTGAGCAATCGGGTCGTGAGCCTCTCTCGGTGGAGGTGTGAGCGATCCATAAACACTGTGAGCCTCACTTGGTGGAGGTGTGAGCGGTGGGTGAACATCGTAGGCCCGACGGGGAGTTACTTTGGTAATGAGCGATGGTTCCAGCAGAAGTTCCTGAGTGAACTTGAGATGATTGAGTCGGTACCGCATTGCATTTGCATAGAGTCGTGAGTCGGTCTCTATGATTTGCATTTCTCATCTTTAAATGATGCATTGGTGAATAAACACTTGTGTATGTTTATGTGGAATGATAAGAATTGTGAAAGTATGCCTGATGTGTATGCTTGGTTTTATATATATATGGATACATTGCGATGTATATGAGTGACTTGTGATGAATTGTGGTGAGAAGGTGAATTATGTGTAATTTTATGCTATTATATATAATTATATGCATTGTTATTATGATAATATTTCTCACCCTTCTGCTGTTTTATGATGCTCTATGAGGCATTGCAGAGTAGGTATGCTGGTGGTCTTTTTGTGAAGCGTGTCTTCATTCTTTTGGTCGGTTGGCTCTGATATGTAGCATCGGGTAGCTAGGAGGGCTATGATTCTTTTGTGATACATTATATATGTATCTTGTTGATAAATGTTTATGTACACATGAATTATGTTGGTGGATAATACTTGGCGATGTATATATGTGTATGTGTATATATGAATTGGTTGTTATTCAATGTTTAGATCTTCCGCTTTTATTCTAAATATTGACATGTGGGTGTAAGGACTAAGTTCCTTTGTTGCAAGTTACCCCACTGTTGCATATCAATTGTTGAGCAGGTGTTGTATGTTTAAATTTCGTAATTGATGTGACATGCCTCTTTTATACCATGTTTGTAATTATACTCTGACGAAATCTTTAATATGTGCCTAAATGATTATTTGGGGGTATAGAAAGGGGGTGTTACACTCGCCCTGTTGAGATCTCTGTAATTCACGCACATTCTGACCTTGCCATCTTTCTTCGGCACCGGTACTATATTGGCCACCCAGGGAGGATAGTTGGTTACTGCCAGAAAACCTGCATCGAACTGTTTCTGTACCTCTTCCTTGATCTTCAAAGCCATTTCTGGTTTCGTTCTGCGTAGCTTCTGCTTGACCGGTGGACAGGCCTCTTTCAATGGTAGTCTATGCACAACTATGTCTGTATTTAAACCTGGCATATCTTGATATGACCAAGTAAAGATGTCAACGTATTCACGTAGCATGACTATCAGCTCTTGCTTTACATCAGCCCGCAGACTTGCATCGATCTTGATCTCTTTCTTGCTTTCTTCTGAACGAATATTGATAACCTCAAGATCTTCCTGATAAGGATGAATGGTCTTTTCTTCCTGTTTCAACAATCTAGCCAACTCTTCCGGGAGTTCATAGTCTTCATCACTTTCCTCCTCAGCTTGATAGATCAGATTGTCGAAATCATACGTGGGCATAACAGAATCATTTTCAGGGGAATCCACAAAATCAAGTCTGCATGATTGGATTGATGCCTTTTTTAGATTATTTTTGCTTGAAAACAAAAGAAAAGAAAGTGCATTATCATTTTTAATTTTCTTTGTGCAAAAATAAAAAATAAAGAAGGAATAAAGGAACACAAATTTGTAAACAAAAACGTCCTTTTTATTGATGTTTGAACATTATATGGGAAAATATGGGGGCCCTACAAATGGATCCTCACACCTTGGGCAGAGTGTGGGATTTTATGCATTATGAAAGACAAGAATTATTACTCTGAATGGTGTACAACATGAATGACTTCTTCACTAGACCAGTTTTGCAATGCCTCGCCCGGAGCCAATGAATACACCCATCTGTCTAGATAATCTGAGCTTTCAGCGTCATCTTCTATTGTTGAGCATGACTGATTAGGGTTAATAATTCCTCCACTGTTGAAATTGATTGGCCCCCGGAATCGGGGACCTGGCGTCCGGCCCGGTTGGTATCCATTGTCGAACTTATCTTCTTTCACAAACACGTCGATAGCTTTACCCCAACCTTGGGCATTTCCGCTTTCAACCACTTCTCTGGCCTGCTTGTAGGACGCAATTGATGCACTCGGCCCAACTGGCACATTTGACACCACTGATGTTGAAGTAGGTTATGGGAATTTGTTGACATTCAGCGCTTCAAAAGACTGGCACAGGGTTTCATGAATCTCTCCATCCATTTCCACATATTTGAAAGTGGATAGATGACTCACAAATATATCTTCTTCACCGCAAACGATAACCACTTGACCCTCGAACACATATTTGAGCTTCTGATGTAGTGTGGAGGTAACTGCGCCTGCTGCGTGAATCCACGGTCGGCCTAACAAATAGCTGTAAGCAGGCTGAATGTCCATAACGTGAAAGATTGTCTTGAATATCTGTGGACCAACCTGTATTGGTAATTCTACCTCTCCAAACACCGATCTTTGGGATCCATCGAAAGCTCTCACAATCAAATCACTGGGTTTAAGAATCGATCCATCTACTTCAATTTTCATCAGGGCCTTTTTGGGTAACACATTCAAGGAAGAACCTGTGTCGACCAGCACATGCGACAAAACAACTCCTTTGCATTCAAGTGTGATGTGCAACGCTTTGTTGTGATTACGTCCATCTGGAGTCAAATCCCTATTCGTAAACCCCAACCCGTGGCTCACATTGACATTAGAAATTACTCCCTCCAACTGATTCACAGTAATCTCATGGGGAACATAGGCCATATTCAAAACCTTCAAGAAAGCAGCCCGCTGTGCATCTGAACTCATTAACAGGGATAATATTGAGATTTTAGAGGGTGTCTGATTGAGCTGATCAATGATCTTATAATCGCTCTTTTTGATAATCCTCATAAATTCCACAACATCACTATCAAAATTAACTTTAGGGTCCTCTTCCTGAACAGGCACCTCGTCACCAACAACCTGTTTTCCTTTTATTCTTGCAGCGGCTTTAGCTTCTTTATCACTCCTTAGAGTCTGGGGAGCAAACAGTCGACCACTTCTGGTGAAACCACTTGGTCTACTGACATTCTCAACACTGGTACCAACAGCAGCCTCTGCTTTCTGTTGACTTCCTCCTTGATGAGTGTTAGTTCTATATTGCCATTGAACTGCCCGATTAGACACATAAGAAGCAGATTCAGGAATTATAATCGTAACTGGTCTCGGCCTCTCGGGCACGATGATAGCAATAGGATCTTCAACGGGCATCTGTATTTCAACTGGATTATAATAAATGGTAACGGCTGAAACATCTTTTTCCTTCTCTACCTTATCAAACTGAAGGCTTCCTTCGTCCATAAGATCCTGCAGTCTAACTTTTAACTTACTGCAGCCATTAATCTGTCTTGAATAATCCTCACAATCAGAGCCACATCCAGGAAATACCTTTCCTTTTAACAAACGCTCTTTTACAATCAACAGCGGAGTCTTTACCAAATTAACATCGGTAATCAGATTCAATTTCTCGCCATCAGAAATAGCATCCATGCCTGCATCTCCATGATGAGGGATTGGATTATCACGAACATTCGGCGGCTTAGAGAAATTAATAGCTTTTGCATCAATCAGAGCCTGACCCTTATGTTGAAAGGCCCATCACTTTTCTATCGAGTGACCCGGCGCACCAGAATGAAACTCACATCGAACATTAGCATCATAATTTTGAGGCAATTTTCCAGTATCTGGCGGCCTCATAGTCCGAAGTTCAACCAACTTCTCTCTGAGCAATTGTGGTAACAAAGCAGCATATGTCATAGGCAAGGGATCAAACTTACGGTCCCTTTGTCTATTAGTCTGGAATAGGGGTCTAGCTTGCTGATCTGGAGCTTGCTGTCCTGCTAGAACCGGAATGGTTACAACATCCACCTGATGATAGGATTGAGTCCTGCCTCTGCCCTTTCCTCTATGCACAGCACTGGACACCCCTTCTCTTTTCCTTGGTCCATTAGCAAAGGGTTTCCTCGAACTCGAAGCACCAGTCCCACTGACATCTTGAATCTTACCCATCTTCAGCAGACTCTCTATTCGTTCCCCAACAATAACAATGTCGGCAAACCCTGTTGAAGGACATGCAGCCAATCTATCCAAATACGGCCCTTGGAGTGTGCTCATGAACATATCAGCCATCTCACGATCAGCCAAAGGTGGTTGAACTCGAGCAGCCAATTCTCTCCATCTCTGTGCGTACTGCTTAAAGCCCTCCTTATGATCCTGAGTCATGCTCTGCAGCTAAGTACGATTGGGTGCCATGTCCAAATTATATTGATACTGCTTCAAAAACGCAGCGCACAAATCTTTCCAGCTCTTTATATGAACCCTGTCTAGCTTAATGTACCATTCCAGGGAGGCGCCTGACAGGCTGTCCTGGAAGAAATACATCCAGAGCTTTTGGTCTTTAGTATAAGCAGCAATCTTGCGATTGTAAGCTTGCAAATGTGTTTTGGGACAGGTACTGCCATTGTACTTATCCAATGTAGGGAGCTTGAACTTGGGAGGGATTCTCACACCTTGCACGAGACCCATGTCCTCTACGTCAATTCCCAGAGGATTTTGGCTCTCAATAGCCTTGAGTCTTTCATCTAACCCTTCGTACTTCCGGTCTTCATTGTAGAAACCCATGTCGTTGTTGAATGCGGTAAACTGGTCATCTTGACCATCCTCTAAACCATCATTATCAAATCCCAGATGTACCCCACCAGTGGGGATGTTGCCAACAGGAGGAGTGCGCACATTGCGATTTGGGATTTCAGTCTCCAGCCTCTGAATACTGGCTCTCATGGCATCTTGACCAACCCTCATGGTTTCCTGACCGACCCTCAGCTCCTGCTGACCTTGAGCAATCCCCTGCATAAGGTTCATGAACTGCTCCATCCTCCCCCTCAAATCAGTTAATTCAGTCTGAACTTGTTCCATGACTCTGGCTTGATTGCGTCGGGTAGAATATCGGTGAACTGGGGTATCAGCTATCGTGCCTGAAAACCAAATAAAGGTTAGCAGGCGCCTGCAAAAAGAAAACCTGTAATGCAAAAATGATATGCTATGCAAATGCACAGTTATGTTTGTCATTTCAAGATACTTTTCATATCCTGATTCCAATCGTAACCACAAATTCCTGATGACCAGAAATCATGATTATTGAGTTTTGCCTATCACAAATATCCGATGACCAGAAATAGTGATATTGTAGTGTGCCAGTGTACATATATCTTATTACATCACATATATCTGAAGACCAGAAATTGTGAATAGAAATAGCTCATTTCATACAAATTCCTAAAAGTTTTCAAGCACATTTGTCATAGTTTCAGCAACAGAAAAAGAAACAAGTAGTCAAATGTATCCATCAACAATTCTGATGGTAACTATTGCAAATTACAAAGAAATGACAAAAATCATTAATCTGATAGCTCTACGTCCTTCAGCTTCTGGCTGGAATACTTAATCTCTTCGAACAAGATGCGGGTACGCTGATGATGTGGCTTCTTAATCAGCTCTTTGATTACGACGTCCCTTTTTTCCAATGCATCAGATAATGAGCCCACGTGCATCAGCAAGGCTTCATATTCATCGGCTCCTTTGCGCCTCTTAATTCCAGCTTGAATTTTAACCAGCTTCAGATCTGCCGTGACATCTTCAAGCTCTTTGTTGGCAATTTTAAGCTTATCTTCAGCATTCCTTACCTGTTCTTGACTTTTTCCAAGATCCTCTCGATACTTTCTTCTTGCTACATGTGCTTTCTTCAGCTCTTCATCTTTATCTTTTAACTGGGTCAGCAATTCAGAGTTTTCAATTCTGACTTCATCCCAAGCTTGACGAAGTTTAGCTAATGAATCCCTGCTTCGGGCTAACGCCTGCTTTGTAGTCTTGTGAGCCTGACTAGTATCATCTGCTCCTAAAGTAAGTTTTCGAAAGTACCGAGCTCTATCATCAAAATCTTCTTCCTTGTCTGCCAAGATTTTCTCTGCTTCCAATGCTCTCTTCTCCAAATTTTTGTTGTCAGCCAAAGCTTTCTGAAGACATCTGCTCATTCTAGAGTTCTCTATCTGCAACTCTCTAACCATTTTCTTCCATTTCTCGCACTCTTCAGCCGGTACCATGGAGTGTTGATTTGGACATAAGAGAATCTCTCTTGAAAAGGGTAGCAACAGCTCTTTGACCTTCATCTCAATCCAAGCATCGTAGTCAGGGTATGATCTACAGTCTCCTTTGCCAAAAATTAACTTTCCCTCTCTTTGCCTAAATTTCCAGGCATTTATTACTTCTGGCACTCTTTCATTCTTGGTTCCCACGAAAAATAGAGAAGCACTAATCTCTTCATCAGCAGGAGGATTTCTCGAAGCATAACCAAATTGTCAAACAGCCAACACCGGGTTGTAATTAATCCCACCTCTTCTTCCAAGTAGAGGCACATTCGGAAAACTTCCACATCTAACAGTAAGCTCTATTGTCAGTAATTTGGGATCAAACCAAATGATGCTATAGGCAGTCAAACCTATCAATCTCTTGGACCATTTCATTGTCTCAGTAGTTTCTACGAAAGCACCAGTTCGAGGTAAATGTTTGAAGAGCCAATCACATAACAATTGGGTACAACAACTAACCAGACTTCCTCTTCCCTTCTCATTTTTGTAGTGTACTGAGTAATAAAAATCCCCTAGCAGGATTGGAATCGGATTCTTCGAAACAAACACTTTCATCGCCTGCATATCAACAAAGTCAGGTTGACCGGGGAAAAGCACCAAACCATAGATACAAAGAGCTAACACAGCATTGTAAGTAGTCTAGCTTTTAGCCTTGGCAACTTCCTGAGCTTGTTGGAAAAGAAACTCCAAATGAAATCCTTCGTCTTCTTTAAGTTTACTCAGGCCATTTTTCACAACAGACAGGTCCAGATGTAGAACAGCAGCAATTACTTTGGGGGTAAGAGCATCTTCAGAAAAATACGGTATAGAAAACGTGACTGGAATTCCCAAAATAAATGAGAATTCCTCCAAAGTGGGCATCAAAATGTAATCAGGGAACAGGAAACATCTCATTAATGGTTCATAGAACTGTAAGAAAGTGTGCAACCCATCCTTCTCATACTTTGTGAATGCACATACCATTTTAATCAGCTCTCCATATTCCTTCTGAAAAGTGCTGAGAACACCAGAACCAGCCATGCCTATTATCTTGTTCAATGAATCCAGATTAGGATCAGGGAATTTATATGACACATTATTCTTCCTTTTAACCTCAACTTCTTGGAAACTCATGATTGGAATCAGACAATATGGTATGTACCTGAAAACGACAAACATAACCTGTTATGATATGAGTATGCAAATGCAAAAGGCATGTGATCAAGTATTCAGGTGTCTGTGTCTGTGTTGAACTGTGTGCACTGTGTCTCTGTACTGAATCTGGCAATATATCTGAGATGAATACTCAAACCACTGTCATAGGATACACTGTCTGTAACAATCGTAGAATCACAAGTAAGGTATGTAGGAGGCTAGGTTACCTGCAAACCTGTAAACATCCCACCCATACTCACGTGTGGTTCCTAGAAAACAAGGCTTGCCAGCTTTGGAGGTTTGAGAAGCGATAACACATTCAGCCCGTAGGATACAATGTTATGCCAATCAAAGAGACCGTCCACTGACTCACCTTAGAAAATAAAGGTCATCCTATGCAAGTTCCAAAGTGGACCCTCGGGTGCGAGTGGGTTTGCTACAGAATGTGGTCTGCCACTGTCACCACTAAAGAGAGATGTTTCCACTAAGGTCCTCATGATCGGTCACTAGAGTCGACAGCTCTCTAGATCGACATCCTGGAATACGCAAGATGCGTACGCCATGATGGGTCCCAAGATAGCCTCGTCTAGGTGTGAATTTCGTGATTACCCAACGTACACAGATGGTACGTAGGTCCCACTACTCTCCACTCTAAATCTAAGTGTGCACTCAAGCCTTGGTAATGGGCTCCTCTCTCAGAAATCCCTTCCCGCCAAACAGAAAGAACAGTGCAACACAGTATAATATATGAAATGTAAATGCTAACATGTTGTAAATATGGTACAAGTAATAAAATATAGTAAACAGCAAATACAAGATAACAGTAAACACCCAATGAAAGAAAAGCAAACAAGCGCTAGGATTGACTCGCTTAGGATGGACCAGCAATAGGTCAACCTTTCCCCAGCAGAGTCGCCAGCTATCGCTCCCGATGGGATCCACGCTTGCTTGTCTCGATCAAAGGGTACAAGGAAAGGATACTGGAAAAGGAACTGGAAAAGGAATGGAAAAGGAAAGGAGAGAGAAAGAGAAACAAATGTAGGGAAAATAAAAGAAGTGCTCGAATGGGCCCTACCCCACTGCCTACGTATCTCATCGGGAACATGAGAATTAGAGCGACGTAGTTCCCCTCAACGAGGGTCACTTTGTTTGTGTTTTTTAGTGGAAACGTCAGAGTGCACGTCCCAGCAGTTTAGGTGTTGCGGCTCGCTGTATGGAGACTTAGGCGTTACTTGTTTGTGGTAGAACGGACGTGACGAGTCCTTAAGACTGGAATGAAAGAGATGAGATGTCTTTTAAGAAAAATGTTTGTTATTTGTTCGCGTATGATAGTGTATCTGAATCTTAATCATTGGAGTGTAGACATCCTCACATTCCAAGATGGAATGAGTAAGAAAGTACACTAAGTGTGAAGAAGACCCTCGCACTTAGTTCCAATTATTAAGGTTCAAATACACTAGCATACTTGTATTTATTAAGTGTTTTTGTTGATTATGAAATGAAGAAGTGTTTTTTTTATTTGTATCTTCAACAAGTATTGCATTTAAGTCCCTCATACAAGATCAAATGTTTAACATATTGAACCAAGATGGGCCATATGCTACACATTCTAAGATTATAAGAGAAGACCCCTTATAATATTTTCTTTATATGAAAGGCCTAAATGCAATAAGTGCCTACCTTTATTAGATATTTTGAATTTTCTTTGAGATAAGGAGATGAAAGACTCAAAAGCGGATCAAAGGTGAAAACTAAGGGGACTAAGACTCAACCCTAATGTTATCATACATGGTGATCCTAAGGTTAATGTGGTTTAAGAAGTCTAATCCTAAAAGAAAGGAGAAGAAGAGCGAAAGAAACAACTTACTTCCAAAATGGAAGTTAAGTTGATCTTAGAGAAGGGTGAAGAAAAAGTTATTCAAGGAAATCATGTAAATGCTTAACAAAATCACAATTTGAATTATTAAAAGAAATAAGAGAGTATGAAAGAAAAACGTGCATGTGGAAGCATATCCACACACCTACTTACCTTTAGCACCTACATGAAAAGGTTAGTTCACAAAATATTTACAAGAGATCCTGAGTAAAAGAACTTGGTCAAACAAGCCAATGGAAGGAAATAGTGAAAACAACAACTATTACAGCCCCTAAATGCAAGGCAGCGGTAAATCTATCATCATGTACCAAACAGCAATTAACAGAACATGTTCAGCCTCCAAAATGGGTGTAAAAAGCATTTGGCAGTACATACAATAGCACATATGTGTATAATCAGCAGTGAAAACTCAGATGCAGCATGCATTAACACACAATTTCAATCATGAACAACCATTATTATGCATCAAGCCTTGCACATTCATCAAACAAACATGATCACAACCATATTACAAATCATGATGAACAATCCTTGAAATAAAAAATGTTATAATGTACATTACAAAAGAATACACATTGTCAAGAATATGAGCAAGTCAAAACAAGTATACATCTCTTGAAATGGAAAGCAAATTAACATGCACATAGTGATTCCAGCAACATAACCTCAATTAGCAATTAATGAGCTCAAAGTGTGTGCATCATGTGTTCATCACATCAATTAATCAACAATGCAAACATAAACATTCATCGATTAACAATCAAAAACCGCGTATCGGCAAATTGTGTGCATATGATGGCGTGAGGTGCAACAACATCAAAACAGTCATTAGATGAGTATCATATTAATCCATGAAGATTAAAAGTGAAACGGAGTCGAAACATGCTCAAAAAACGCAAAAAAACACATTCTGCAGCAGTGTTAACCGGTTAACGCCTGGTGTTAACCCGTTAACAGGTCAAAATCAGGCAAAAAATGCAAAATTAATACATGTTAACCCGTTAACGCCTGGTGTTAACCCGTTAACCTGGGACAGCGACCAAAAAACCAGTTGCAAAAGCACTTTTCAGCAGCAAATAACTTATCCAAACATCCAAATGAACATGCAATCAATTAATCATGAAATTACATGGAATTACCGTCGTCAAACATCAATTGAATCCAATAATCAACAACATCAAGAATCGAATTCTAGCACATGAATCTAAATCGAAAATCCACAAAAATCTACATCGAATAAGTTGCGAATAAGCCAAAAACAGTGTAGATTTAGGGAAAACCAACCTACAAAGCGGAGACTTGCTTTGGTAATTGTTGCAAAGTAATCTTGGTGCAGAAAATGAAAAAAACCCAGAGATTCCTCGATCGATAGCCGAAATGCGTCGAAAACGAACGAAATCGCGAAAGTCCACCAAAATCCAACTTGCACCAAAATAAATGGTGAGAAACCTTTAGATTGAAGAATACTCTGAGCTTCCAGAAATCCAACCAAAGAATGCTAAAATGATGAAGGTTAAGCTCAAGAATTAATCACTTTTCAATGTAAAAAGTGATTATTCTTCAAGAAACAAGAGCTTTTGTGTGTGGTTTTGGAAGAGAGAAGTAGAAGTTGATGAAGAATGAGTAGAGAGATTAGAGAGAAATGTGAGAGAATTGAGAGTGAAAATGGAGCAAAAAATGGTTGACCCTTGAAAATGAGTGAAGCATCTCTTAAATAGATTTTAGGTTTGGAGTATAAGTGGTTTGGAATGAGGTTTGGGTTTGGAGCTAGGGTCGGAGTTAGTTAGACTCAACTCACTGAGTCAAGTTAGTTAACTCGGTTAGTTAGGATCAACTCAGTTGCTTGGAAAACAAGAAACCACCATTGGTGCATGGGTGTGTGACTTGGGTTGCCAGCAAGGCATTGTGACTTGTGAACTTTCAGCATGAAACCACCATGTTCGAGCCCTCGTATGACCTTCATAACTTGTTCAAATGAAAAAATGTCCAACATCAAAGTTGAAGAGGACATGGAGATGAACAACTTTGATGTTCAACAATTTTTAATTTGAGGCCTTCTTGATGGAGAAAATTGGCTTGACATTTGGCACGCCAACTGTTCGATGAAATTATGGCCTATGGACCTGCATTTGCCTTGCCATGACTTGATTTTTCCCTTGATTTTACCAAATTTTGATCGATCATAACTCCCTCAATTTTGATCCGATGGAAGAGTTCTTTATATGGATTTGAAGCTTGAAACAAGATCTTTTGTTGTGGCCTGGTGGATTTTTGATTTGATGCTTTCAATTTTGAATGGCCTTGGTTCAAAGTTTGGTGCAAAATGGCCAAAACTTTCCTTATTTAGAAACCCTACTTCTTCCAAAAATGGCGACTTTTCAAATCTTGATTTTTCATGATCCTTTTGGAGTTTCTTGATCAAATTTTGTACATTGGTCACATATAACATGAATTTCATGAATTTGGCCTCAAAAATTTGAGAGTTGACTTTTTCCTCTGATTATTTGACTTAGCCCCAATTTTCCTGATTTTTTATCTTTCTTCCAATTGAACCACTTCTAAAACCAATAGATGCAATTTTCCACACACATACACTTAAAGACATGTAGAATACCATGACATCAAGTTTTGTCCAAAAAAATCAGAGATAACCTAATTTACTTGGAAACCCTAGTTTTGATACCCACCTACTAAGGGGAAAAATGTGCAGTCTTCAATTTCAAATTCCTCAGAGTATGTTGTGTATCCTCTTAAAGGATGATGAGATATACCACTTGAGGGTGTTTTTGAACCAATGAACTATCTCTTTTGAGGGTTTTCCTTCAGTTTTTTGGACCTCTTGCATAGTGAAGGATGTAGTGCTTCAATCTCCTATTGAATCTCACCTTCTTGAGGTTTTGGATGATCAATTAAGATAGTATGAGACATGAAAGACCTCTTGGCTTGCCTTGAGGCAACTTGTTTGACCTTTTGTGCCTTGAAGGATTCCTTGATTGTCCATCCTTCCTCAGATCACATGCCTTGATGGTAAGAGGGATGCTATGCTTCATTTTTCTATGTTAAAGATGCAATGCAAGGCTAATGAGATGGATATGGTATGATATATGATAATGCTATGCTATGATGACAAAAGAGAGAGCAAATTTTGGGGTATTACAGCTGTCCCTATTCAAACACTATAGACCTGAATGCCGGAAAGCGATTGCTTTCAGACTTTCAAGGTATATAGTGATTGAATACCAAATAGAACCAAAAATTTGCTCTGGATGATGAAGAACAAAAGGGATATAAACCCAACGAGACTGCTGGATTGAATCTTCAATGAAACGTTGTCGGCGAGATCTGTCTTTTGAAAGACACCAGATGACTACTGGCTTGCCATACTATGTATGGACTTTCAACAATGTCTTTTTGAACGACGCCAGACGACTACTGGCTTGCCACTCAACTGGTGGACATTAGCTGCTCTGCCATTCTAAACAATGGACTTTTACCAATTCGTGTTGGATTTCTGCCAATCTATCATTGGACTTCAATGATTACCAAACCGGCTTCGGAATCTCAAAATTGCCATCCTTAGATGGACTTTTGCAGCTTTGCCAAACTAACATTGGACTTCGATGCTTACCAAACCGGCTTTGGAAGATTTGCCAAACCAACGTTGGACTTTGCCGAGAATATAGTTGTTTATCACCATTCCACCTGCTGGAACAATATAAACTACTGTATATAATGATCATCCCACCTGCTAGAAAAACCATCTGCAATACCATCCCACCTGCTGGAATAATACGAACGATTGTATATAATGATCACCCCACCTGCTGGAACAACCATCTGCAATACTATCCCACCTACTGGAATAATATGAACGATTGTATATAATGATCACCCCACCTGCTGGAACAATCATCTGCAATACTATCCCACCTGCTGGAATAATATGAACAAACTGTCTGTATGATCATCCCACCTGCTGGAACAATCATCTGCAATACTATCCCACCTGCTGGAATAATATGAACAACTGTCTGTATGCCAAAAATAAATTGGACTTTGAGTTGTAAATGAGAAATGCTGAGAATTACACCACCGGCTGGGTAATATCATATGCTGACACTTTGCTGAAGAAGAGATTCCCTCGATATATTTAGACCTTGCTGGGGAAATTACTGTCAAAATGTCGAACTCTGTGGGGAGAGAAAACAATTCAGCAGGGAATTATTCTTTGACAAATTTCACATGCTGAAACCCGCGGGAAATATGACACTACCACTTGCTGGTAAATCCTTCCGAGAATAAACTCCACAGGGGATGTTACTGCGAGAAGCTTCGTCTTTCAAGAGGATTTTATAGAAAAGCAAGCGTTTTAAAACTCTTAAACGAACACCCTGTCTTCAACTTCCTAACATTCGCTCTTGCACCACCCTTCACATCGTCTGCGAGGTACCAGAAGATTTGCACTCGTTATGGCCATGGAGTGATCACTGCATTAACAGCCTCTTCAGCAGGCCCGTCCTAACAACCGTGCAACATGACCATCAGGGTTCGACCCTATACCTATATTGTACGCTGAATTGTTTCCATTATTACTCGTCAATGGGCATGTCCAAACCAAGTCTCCTCTTACAGTACCGGAAAATCCGGCTTTCTGGTTCAAAGCGGATCAAACTTGTTCTTACCATGAAGGAGGACCAGGGCATAACATAGAGAACTGTCTTAGTTTCAAATCCGACATACAAAAGCTTGTTAGGAGCGGGGTCTTATCTTTCAAAGATACGAATACTAATGTTCTCACAAACCCGCTGCCTCAACATGAAAAAGCTGCAGTCAACTTGATAGAAGGAGAGTCTAACGACAGCTATCAAATTCACGATGTACTCTTATTAAGGGCCAACTTGGTCAAGATGCATTGTAGACAGAGTGGATATGGCCATGTGCCACCTCATAATTATCACCAATGTGATATCTGCTCTAAGAACAATCAAGGATGTTCTGTGGTACAATCAGCTCTACAGGAACAATTGGATCTCGGGTGGATCCAAGAACATCAAGTTCGTGGGGTCAACATGACCTATACGAATTCCAACATCATTCAGAACCACGACATCCGTGCAATGAATGTTAACTTGGTGGCAATGCACTCAAGGCAAAGCCAGTATCATAATCTGCTGCGGCATGATTACAATTCCTGTATGACTTGCTCGGTAAACAAACAGGGATGCTCTTTTGTACAAGAGGCCCTCTAGCGTCAGATGGATCTTGGGTGGATCCAGGGCTACCATGATAGAAATCCTTATCAGATCAACATGATTCAAATCTTTGATATTCGTCTGATGAATACTAGCTAGGTGGAGTTACACGCCAAACAGGTTCAACTTGGTTTTCTTACTTCTCACGATTATCTGAACTGTAAAGTATGCAGTGAGAGTAACCAAGGGTGCGCTCTCGTTCAAAGAACTTTACAACACTTGTTACACCACTGTTGGCTTCTGATCTATCTGGAGGAAGACACGCAACAAATCAGTTTGCTTAATGGAAACCCTACTCGGCGTCAAAATCAGGATGTTCGATCTATGGAAACCGACCTAGTAAGGTTACACTGTATTCAAAGTGGACGTGGCCAAATGCCACCACATAACTACGAACGCTGTAGAGTCTGCTCGGAGAGTAACCAAGGATGCTACCTTGTGCGGACAGCTCTTCAAGGTCAGTTGGGTCGTAAAGAGATTCACTCGTGTCCGAGTTCCAAGCCAATCAACTGGACGCCAGACTACTTCGCTGATCAAATCAGAGACTTTGTCATAATCTCTGATCATCAACAGAACAAGGATGTTTGTGCCATCATACCTCTATTGGACGAATCAAAGTTTCCTAGCTAATAACCGATTTAAGTTACTTATGACAGTCAGAAAAATCAAAAAGCTCCTGTAGTGATCTATCTGCCAGGACCATTACCGTATGAATTAGCTAAGGCAATCCCTTACAAATACGGTGCAACGATAATTGAGAATGGAAAGGAAATTCCATTACCCTCCATCGTGAATATTGCAGACATCAGTCGAGTAACGCGGAGCGGTCGAATCTTCAACCGAGGAGTTGGGAAACCTAAGAAAGAAAAGGAACTTCCAACAGAAGATCCTGATCCACCAGTCGGTCAATCCGGTAATCCCGAACTTTCAAAGGACAATGATGAGATGTTGAAGCTCATCCAAAGGAGTGAATACAACATTATTGATCAGCTGTTACAAACTCCTTCAAAGATCTCAGTGCTATCACTTTTACTCAGTTCCGAAGCCCACAGAGAGGCTCTACAGAAAGTCTTAGAGCAGGCCTTTATGGAACAGGATGTGTCAATACGACAGTTCGATAACATCATCTCTAACATCACTTCTTGCAACAACTTAGGATTCAGCGATGAGGACTTGCCAGAGGGGGGAAAAAGTCACAATATGGCGCTCAATATCACAATTAACTGCCAGGACGATGCTTTAGCCAGCGTACTGGTAAACACAGGATCGGCCATCAACGATATGCCAAAGTCCACTTTAATGCGACTATCATTCAAACGATCCCCGATGAGGGGCAGTGAGGTCATCGTCAAAGCCTTTGAAGGATCTCAGAAAGTAGTTATCGGCGAAGTCGACCTTCCCATAACTATCGGTCCTCACATTTTCCTAATCACTTTCAAGGTCATGGACGTCCGGGCAGCGTACAACTGTTTATTAGGAAGACCTTGGATACACCAGGCTAGGCCAGCCACTTCGACGCTGCACTAAAAACTAAAGTTCGTCAAGAACGATTAACTCGTCACGGTCTGTGGAGAACAAGCCTTGATCGTGCGTAACCTGTCATTATCTACTTGTGTAGAACCCGAGGAGGTTGTTGGGACTCAGTTCCAAGCACTTTCGGTGAGCAACGAGAATCAATCAGAAAAAGGAACATCGATTTCCTCGTACATGGATGCTCTCGAAGTGATCGCAAATAACAATGCAAAAGGATGGGGACAACTTGTCATTCCTACCGATAATAAAACAAAGAAGGGTCTTGGTTTTTCTGCAACCTATTCCCAGACAGCTGCTAACGATGAAAGTCTTCATCCCATTCAGGACTTCTTCCATAGTGGAGGTTTCCTTCACCCAGTGTCTCAAGAAGTACATACCATCAACGAGGGAGATTCCTCCGACACAGATGAGGAATGGAAATCCTATCTTAACAAGGATGGTTATATGTCTCAGGAAGAGGTGCCTATGTCATTTTGCTATCCCGCACAGAGTCTGAGATTTATACCGAGGTCAGACGTCGAAATGATATACGAAGATTGTGATCCTGAAGGATGCCGTGCTCCACCCAATTCATTAGAGGACGACACTCTGATGAAAGACAACTTTGACCACGACTATTATGGCTCGATGGATGGCTTGCCTATCTGGCAGTCGTACCCAGGAGACTTGGGGCAAGAAAATCAGTCGAACAATGAAAATCAGCTGAGCATCATTGAACAGAATACCTGCGTCCCCACCATGTCATGGGATCAACACTCAGGTCATTCAGAAAATATCCAACATGACGATGAATTTTCAAAGCTTGCAGGACTAGAATTCATCAACTATGCTTTTCCCGAGGTCAACGTCATCGAGAGAGATGACTCCTCCAGTTCCATAGAAGTGTGGGACTCCTTAGGACAACCGAGTGGCAAATTCGACTACTTGGTCAAGTACACCACTCCTGAAAGCTCTCGTATCAGGCTCGAAGACATCCAGCCAACTGGGTGGGGAGATTTACCTGAGAGAACAAATACTATACAAAATACAACAGAAGAGTTCATCTACGATAACTCTGCCTGGGAAACAGATTCCAATGATCCTGCTCCACCAGAAATCAACGTTATTTCTAAAGACAAATCAAGGAAGATACCACACTTTGTGATTCACTGAGGAGTTCGCCGCCAACGGGTTGCAGTCGATGTTCCGAAGATTGTTCATAAGTCAAAGTAATTGCTGTCTTTACCCTTTCACCCTGCCCAGGTGAAATGGATGTTTTGATAGGGCTCATTTTCTGTAAATTTCCCTCTTCGCTTCGCCCAAAGCGGCAGAGTTTTATTTTATAGGGTTGTAGTTTCAAGAATCGACTTGTTCATAAATAAAATAAAGTCGTTCTGTAATTTCCTCATTAATTGCTGTTTTCTCTTTTTGCTTTTCTCAGAAAATGGTAATCCAAAAAAACGAATAATAATAAACAAGCAGTTTTTCAAAAAAAATATACACTGCACACACTTTTGCATTCTCTCTATCTCTTCTAAACACGAATCATACCGTCATGCAGATTGCTTGTTTTAAACCTTGTTGAAACATACGATCCGATGCATTCTCCCAACTTTGAGTTCCCGGTATTTGGGGCTGAAAAAGAAGATGACAACGAAATTCCCGAAGAGATCTCCCGAATACTCAGACAAGAGGAAAGTTCCATTGAACCTCATAAAGAGCCGTTGGAAATGGTCAACTTGGGTTCAGAAAAAGAGAGAAAAGAAATCAGGATTGGGGCACTGCTCAGTCCAACTGCCAAAGAGAGTTTGACAAAGCTTCTCAGAGAATTTCCCGATGTGTTTGCTTGGTCCTATCTGGACATGCCAGGGTTGGATACCAGCATCTTGGAGCATCATTTACCGTTAAGGTCAGAATGTCTGCCAGTAAAACAAAGGTTGAGACGAACTCATCCAGACATGGCCATCAAAATCAAGGAGGAAGTACAAAAACAGATTGACGCGGGTTTCCTCGCTACGTCAGAATATCCTCAATGGTTAGCCAACATCGTACCCGTTCTGAAAAAGGACAGAAAGGTCAGAATGTGTGTCGATTACGGAGATCTAAACAAGGCTAGTCCGAAGGACGACTTTCCTTTACCACACATTGACATGCTGGTAGACAGTACAACAAAGTTCGAAGTTTTCTCCTTCATGGATGGATTCTCGGGCTATAACCAGATCAAAATGGCGCCGAAAGACATGGTGAAAACTTTGTTCATTACCCCATGGGGTACCTTTTGTTACAAGGTAATGTCGTTCGGTTTGAAGAATGTCGGGGCAACCTATCAAAGGGCCATGACTACTCTGTTTCATGACATGATACACAAGGAAATTGAGGTATATGTCGATGACATGATTGCCAAATCTAGAACAGAAGAGGAGCATGTGACCCACCTGTCAAAGCTATTTGAGCGTTTGAGAAAGTACAGAATCCGCTTGAATCCCAATAAATGCACCTTCGGTGTCCGTTCAGGGAAACTTCTAGGATTCATCGTCAGCCAGAAAGGAATTGAGGTTAATCCTGACAAGGTCAAGGCCATTCGAGAAATGCCTTCTCCGAAAACTGAAAAACAAGTCAGAGGATTCCTGAGACGTTTGAACTACATCTCTAGATTCATATTCCTCATGACCGCGACATGTGCGCTGATCTTCAAATTACTTAAAAAGAACCAGGATTGCGTTTGGACAGAGGATTGTCAAACTGCCTTCGACAGTATTAAGGAATACCTGTTGAACCCACCGATTCTATCACCTCCAGTGGAGGGAAGACCACTGATCATCTACATCACAGTCTTGGAAGACTCAATGGGTTATGTACTTGGCCAACAAGACGAAACAAAAAGGAAAGAATCTGCCATCTACTATTTGAGCAAGAAGTTCAACGAATGCGAGACTCGGTACACTATGCTTGAGAAAACTTGCTGCGCTTTGGCTTGGGAAGCCAAACGTCTTCGCCAGTACATGATTCGTCACACTACTTGGTTAATCTCCGAAATGGATCCAATCAATATGTCTTTGAAAAACCTGCTCTCACGAGAAGGATTGCCCGTTGGCAGAGGTTGTTATCAGAATATGACATAGAGTACCACGTTCAAAAAGCCGTTAAAGGGAGTATTTTAGCCGATCATTTGGCTCATCAACCGATTGACGATCAAGAATCAATTGGGTTTGACTTCCCAGACGAAGATGTCATGTATCTAAAAATGAAAGATTGCGATGAACCGCTACCTAGTGAAGGGCCAGAACCAGGTTTCCAATGGGGACTAATCTTTGACGGAGCTGTCAATCATTATGGAAACAGAATTAGGACAATCATCATAACACCTCAGGGTACCCACATTCCTTTCACCTGCCAGACTTACATTCAAGTGTACAAACAACGAGGCCGAATACGAAGCTTGTATTATGGGTCTCGAGGAAGCAATTTATTTAAGGATCAAGAACTTGGATGTATATGGCGACTCAGCCCTGGTTATCAATCAGATCAAAGGAGGTTGGAACACATACCAATCAGGACTGATTCCTTACAAAGACTACGCGAGAAGGTTGTTACCCTTCTTCAACCGAATCAAGTTTCATCATATCCCTCGTGAAGAGAATCACATGGCTGATACATTAGCTACTCTCTCTTCCATGATTAGTGTAGGTCAATGGAACGACCTACCTAAGATCGACATAATGCGCCTTGAAAGGCCCACTTACATCTTCACGATCGATGCAGTCATCGACGACAAACCTTGGTATCAAGATATCAAATGCTTCCTTCAGAAACAGGAATACCTACCTGGGGCACTAAGGAAGGACAAAAAAACCCTCTGAAGGCTGGCTGGCAGTTTCTTCCTGAGCGGTGATACATTCTATAAGAGAAATTTTGACATGGTATTGCTCCGATGTGTAGACATGCCAGAAGCAGACATGTTCATAAAAGAAATTCACGAAGGATCCTTTGGCACTCATGCCAATGGACACACAATGGCGAGAAAAATTCTAAGAGTAGGGTACTATTGGTTGACCACGGAATCCGACTGCTACAAGTACATGAGGAGGTGTCATAAGTGTCAGATATACTCAGTCAAAATCCATATACTGCCAATGCATCTCAAACTTCTCTCTTCCCCATGGCCTTTTTCCATTTGGGGAATCGACATGATTGGCATGATTGAACCTAAGGCCTCAAACAGACATCGGTTCATCCTAGTAGCCATTGACTACTTCACCAAGTGGGTCGAAGCAGCGTCATACGCCAATATGACCCGACAAGTGGTGGTCCAATTTATCAAAAACAATATCATCTGCCGTTATGGTGTTCTGAGCCAGATCATTACAGATAATGGATCTAACTTGAACAACAAGATGATAAAATAGTTGTGCGCTGAATTCAAGATCAAACACCATAACTTATCTCCCTACTGACCCAAGATGAACAGAGCGGTAGAAGCGGCTAACAAGAACATCAAGAAGATTGTTCAGAAAATGGTCGTCACCTACAAAGACTGGCACGAGATGCTACCCTTTGCTCTTTACGGTTATCGCACATCTTTCCGCACTTCAACAGGGGCAACCCATTTCCCTCTAGTATATGGCATGGAAGCAGTGCTCCCCATAGAAGTAGAGATCCCATCAATCCGGGTATTGATGGAACCTAAGCTAACAGAGGTTGAATGGTGTCAAAGTCGACACGATGAACTAAACCTGATCGAAGAAAAGCGAATAACGGCGCTATGCCATGGTTAGTTGTATTAACAAAGAATGAAGAGGGCGTTTGACAAAAAGGTCCGACCTCGCGTCTTCAGGAAAGGAGACCTTGTGCTAAAAAAGATACAATCATTTCTCACTGATTCTCGGGGCAAGTGGACTCCGAATTATGACGGCCCCTATTTGGTCAAGAAAGCTTTCTCAGGCGGTGCCTTGAGACTTGCAACCATGGACAGAGAGGAATTTGCCTACCCCACGAATGTTGATGTAGTCAAGAAATACTTCATCTAAAAAAAACGTCTCGGTGGATTGAAAACCCGAAAGGGCGGTCCAGGCAAAAATTAGAGACAGAATCAAAAATCATCCCGGTGGATTGGAAATCCCAAAGTACAATCCAAGCAAAAATTAGGGATAATGGAAAGTAACTATGTTCAATAGGGGCAAGTCCCTCAGCAGCAGTCATGCCATCCGTCAAGAAAACTCCAGTCATGCCCAGAATTCAAAGTTGGTAGAAGGATAGTGGTCGTTATGTTTCAATATAGCCCTTTTCCCTTAAATTACCATTTTCTAACTTTGTAAATACTCTATGGAATCACGTGCTTGGCTGATTTCCATCCTATCAATAAAATTTGAGCCCTTGTGCTTTTGTTTGCAGTTCTTATTTGTTTTAGCTTTACAGAACGACGTTTTAACATGATTAATGATTCTTGAAATAAAACAAAAATGAATTTACTTGTTAGACTTTTTCTGCTTTTAAAATAAAGATGGCAATTCTTTTGACTATTGAACATCGAAAGAACATCAATCGCTTCTCCAGAAGTAAGCGAGCTTCAAAGTGCAGAATCAAAGTACTCCTTCTAAACCAGTGTGCCTGAATGAAGGATCAGTTATGTCAGATGCGAATACTCCATCTGACATCCTCGGCAGAGTCCTTAGCTCTTAAGCTCGACCAATAGTTGTCCCCGCAGGGACTATCTCTCCTAAGCAAGGCAGAATTGCTATCATGAACCAGTGATACTTTTCATCTCCCACTGTGGCCGAGTATCCAGTCGTGTTCATCTACTAGTCTGTATGTCGCGTCAGTTTTGTCAGCAAAAACATACATACATCATGCATTATTGATTTACATTCGCATTCATATTGTATCACTATCACTCTAGTCGGTCTTGTCCCATCGTGATAAGCGTCATCTCAATCGAGTTTTCAGTTCTTTCCTCGTCAAGAAATGTTGGGGATGAACAATCTCTCCTCCAGTTTATTTCTGGATTAGAATTGGTCCTTGATTAGAGTTTCGGCAGTACGACAGTTTTTCTCCAAAAACTCCGCTGACGAAGAGGTCATCAGTACCTCAAAATTCGATCACATCATATGGCATTTCTCCGAGAAGATTCCGAGAAATGTATGATGCAATATCCCAAGCGAAGGCAGTCTCTCAAGAGACTCGTTTTCCCAGTAGAATCGATAAATGGCGTCTCCAACAGAGAAGTTTGTACACCTCTACAACTCAGACGGCTGGGTTCCCCAGCAAGTCTGACATCAGATCTTTTTCTATCAAATAGCATCTTCCCAGGAAAATTCGGCGAGAAGTTTGAGGAAAAACCGCTACACATAGCATCCCTTGTCAAGAAAGTTTATTGACACAAGAAACTAAGACCAGTTCCTTGGTAGGAAACCAGGATCGAGGGGAAGTTTACAAAAGAAACTAAGACCAGTTCCTTGGTAGGAAACCAGGATCGAGGGGAAGTTTACAAAAGAAACTTAGACCAGTTCCTTGGTAGGAAACCAGGATCGAGGGGAAGTTTACAAAAGAAACTTAGACCAGATCTTTGGTAGGAAACCTGGATCGAGGGGAAGTTTATTTCAGAAACTTAGACCAATTCCTTGGTAGGAAACCAGGATCGAGGGGAAGTTTACAAAAGAAACTTAGATCGGTTCCTTGGTAGGAAACCAAGATCGAGGGGAAGTTTATTTCAGAAACTTAGACCAGTTCCTTGGTAGGACACCAGGATTAAGGGGAAGATGATTTTAGAAACTGAGACTAGATCCTTGGTAGGAAACCAGGATCGAGGGGAAGTTTACAAAAGAAACTTAGACTAGTTCCTTGGTAGGAAACCAAGATCGAAGGGAAGTTTATTTCAGAAACTGAGACCAGTTCCTTGGTAGGAAACCAAGATCGAGGGGAAGTTTACCTTTTCTAAGCATCATTGCTTAGCAAAAGAATAAGGATGTGTGAACTACCATTCATAACCACCATAAAAAATTTGGGTATTCCGATATATAATCCTCTTGCACCCCAAATGCCCGAATACCTTCGCCATTCACACTTTCGGGTCCAAGAAGATTAAATAGGGGCATCTGTCATAACCCAAATTTTGACCACTAACATTTCCCATCATTGTGCAAATCATCATCACAATATGGATGTACCTTTGTGCCTCATCAATCTCCTCAAGGAATTGTTGAGCATTCACAACAATCAAGCTTAGGGTTTCAAGCCCTCTCAGAGCCTTTAGACAAAGGATCAATCAAGGAATGACATGATCTTCAACTTGTCTAACCTATTAAACACCCACAAAGGATCAAGAGGACTCCCACATCAAGAATTAAGCACAAGAGTGTAACATTTCAAGTGGATAAAGCCTCAATTTCATCTAATACAAAGTCAACTGACGCAGAAAGTCAAAGTTTGACTTTTGGTCAACTTTGAGCTTCACAAGCCATTACTCAAGAAAATATGATGGATGATTTAATTTGATCAAATTTAAATCAAGAAATCATGCAAAATTGCAAAATTGATCAAATTGAAAGAAACTTAGAATTTTTTTCTAAGTTAAAATCATGCTCAAGTGCACAACTTTTCAAGGTTGCAACTATAGATCCAAGCATCCATTGATTTTGCGTAAGAGCTACTTTTAAAGAGGCTATTTGATACTTCAACATTGTAGAAGGAATCAACTCAAAATATCATAAGGATTGAAAGATATAAGTTATCAAAGTTGGGAATTCTTAATGTCAAATGTTTCGACATTTCAAAGGACATCATTAATATTTTTCCAGCAAGAATGCCCCAACTTCAAGGATATTTTTCTCCGTGATCCAAGTTGATTCAATCCAAACCTTGAACATCAAAGTTGAATTACGTAATCTCACCTTTCCAGAAAGTCCTAGAAAGCCCATTTATCATTCTCGAGCAGAAAGTTATGATCTTTGCAAAAGGCATTGATAAAACAGAATTTTTAAGACAGCTTTTAGGACAGACTTGATCACACAAGTTCAAGGCCATTTTTGGCAACTTTACAAGACTTATATTCACAAACCTTGAACATCAAAGTTGAAGTACGTCATCTCAGCTTTCCAGAAAGTTGTAGAACGTCCATTTATCATACTCGAGCAGGAAGTTATGGACTTTACAGTAAGGTTTGCTGCAGCTGATTTTTAAGACAGGTTTCAGGACAGATTTGCATATTTCTTGTGCCACACGAATTTTTAAGCCTTGTCATTATTTTGGACACATCTGAGGATCAAATCCAAGGGGGATGATCTGATCTCCAAGCCTCCAAAGTCCTTGGAACCAAAAGTAGCATGCCAAACCTAAAAAACCCTAAAAGAGGGACAAGACTCCAATTTTGGTTTGGAGCATTTAATGGATGCTTAGAGGTGGCATGAACTGAGCTTCCTCCAACTGAATTCAGTAAAGATTCATCCAACAACAAGGGAACCAGCTGCCTGTGCCCTAACCTTTAGTCAATGGCTAGAGGAGACTTGAGATTCCAAAATGCAACCATTAGACAAACCTCTGCTGCAGCCACCATTCACTATTGCTTGCAAAACAAACTTGCTATACTATAAATAGAACTCATTTGTGCTCAGTTTGAGTACACCAAAGCCATCAAACAGATGTTTTCCTCAAAATCACTTCTTTCACTCCAAAATGCCTTCTTTAGCAAGGTAATTCTGAGTTTTTGAGTTAGAGAGCATTTCCATCACAACTCATGATCCAAACACATCCAATATGTCATATCTAAGCTGTCCAAACTCTCATAAGTGACCTATAACACCAAAATCACAAACTCACCTCTCAAAACCTCAAAATTGGACTTTTTGCATTTTTCAAGCCATGTCTTGATTCAGTCACTTTCCAAACCAGATAAGACCTCAAACACACTTCAAGTATCATCCTTGGACTGTCCTAAATGGTCCCCCATCTGGAACACCATTTGAGAGAGTTGGCATTTTGGCCACTTTTGCCCATTTTGCAAGAAAGAGCTCAAACTTGCTCTAGAGGTTTCCAGCTGATTCCAACCATCCTAAAAGATTCTAAGAGGTCATTTGAGGGTGTCCAAAGCATCAAATCATTTATGGAACAAAGCACTTGGTAGGTCGCACAAAGTCTCCAAAAAAGAGGTAAGCATCACAACTTGAATTCTTTGAATCATGTTTTCCTTTGATGTCCACATACATGCATCATATTGAACAATTCTTGAAGTAAAAATGTAGTCCTTAATGTGTATGTTGTGATCCTCATACTGTTTGCACTTTAACATGTTTATATGTGGAGTTTATGTTGTTTTAAAATTCATGTCCAGTTCTGGTTTTTTTCTTCATGCGTTCTGTACACTAAGTTTCAGTATGTATGAGGAATACCATTGAATTCCTTGCGAAAAATCGGTCAAGATAGGTTCTTACGGAGTTTAATTTCGTTAAAAATTGAGAGAGTTATGAGTGTTGGAAGTTTGATAAAAAAGATGTTGAAAACTAAAGAGATGTCGAAGAGGATGTTGTGACATCTTTCCTCTTTTTCTTATTTTATTTTTAAAACTCAACCAATTCTTTTACATAGCAAAAATCTTCATTTTCCAATTTTGTTTTACACACTTCTTATTCATACTCCATAATATTTTAATTCACAAAAAATCACAAAAAAATATTATTATTTGATATATTTTTAATATATTCAAAAATATTGTTTTAAATTGTTTTAAATGCTTTTAAAATGATTTCTTTTTCTTGATTTTTAAAACCAAAATGATTTTAAATATTCATGTGGATAAAATACTTTTTTATAAACCTTAATCATTGTTTATAACATGATTAATGATTTTATTTGATATTTTTATCATTTTTTTACTTGATTTTTCTTTGAAAAATGCTTTTAAAAAATGAAATTGGGGTTTCTTTGATTTTCACCCTAACAAATCTTTTTCAAAAACTCTTTGGGTCTCTAATAGAGTGTAAGACACAATCCTTTGTAAATACAAACCTTTTTGGGGCCTCAAATGTTGTATAAGCCCTGTTGTATTTCAAAAGTTCGGCGCGATCATCGCCCGTTTAAAATAAATCATCTGGGCCTCTCCTCGAGCTATAAGACCCATTCAAAATATTTGAGCCTCTAATAGAGTGTAAGACCCAATCCTTTGTAAATAGAAACCTTTTATGGGCCTCAAATGTTGTATAAGTCCCGTTGTATTTCAAAAGTTCGGCGCGATCATCGCCCGTTTAAAATAAATCATCTGGGCCTCTCCTCGAGCTATAAGACCCATTCAAAATTATTGGCCCTCTAATAGAGTGTAAGACCCAATCCCCTTTTAACCAAAACAATTTTGGGTCTCAGATATTGTATAAGTCCCTCTGCGTTAAAAGAAAATCTCGACGCGACCGCCAGTTCAAAAAATCAAAACCCTGGGCCTCTCCTTGAGCTGTAAGCCCCATCACTGGTACAAAAACATTTTGGGCCTCTAGTAGAGTGTAAGACCCAACCCTTTTTGAAAACCAAAATGATTTGGGCCTCAGTGTATTGTATAAGTCCCGATACCATCAAAAAGTTTGGCGCGATCGTCACCTTTTTTATAAAACTTTGGGCCTCTCCTTGAGCTGTAAGCCCCACCACTTGAATAAATATAAACCTTTGGGCCTCTTGAGAGAGTTTAAGACCCATCCCTTTGTACAGAAAACCTTTTGGGCCTCACATATTGTATAAGTCCCTCTGTATAGTTTTCAAAACAACAGTGCAATCACTGATAAAACACCGGGCCTCTCCTTGAGCTGTAAGCCCCAACAAACTGTTCAAAGAACTTTCTCCTTTGATTTTGTATATAATATTGTTATCAAAGCTTTCTTTGTTGAACAAGCTAACAAAGCAGCATGGAAGCTCTAACACCGAGTAAGTGTTTACCCGCTTTCTTTATCCACTTTCATATATATATAAACTATATTGTGGGGCTGCTCACTGTAAGTCTTCTTTCACAAACTTTTATATACTTGTCAAATATCAACTGTGTAATACTAGTATAGTTATTTAGAGTTCTCCCCGGTAACTACGTCTAGCACTAGGTAAAGCCCTGTTGGTCACTCTTAAATACAAACAAAACTAGATCCCCATAGGATTACCAGACACAGTCTTCCCTCCTCTTGGGGTTAAACAATATGGAGACGTGAAAGGCAGCATTCTCAGTGAACCCTTTCTCAGACTGCCACCCTTAGAAATCTTCAAAGAAACTCTACTCCCCAGAGATGATCTTTTCTCCGTGAATGGCATCTCTTCAGTTTCTTCCAAATTCTCAGAGTTTCCTGGCTTGATCTATTCTCAGTGAATGGCATGTTTTGAACTTCTAGGGGTTTGGGGGCCCACATGCTTCTTAAAAGCATCCCCGCCTCCTCTTGGGCGTTGTACAAGGACCCTTCGGCTTCTTAAAAGCTCTCATGCCTTCTCTTAGGCTTAGTACAAGGACCCAGCGACCTCTACATGTATAGGAACAGAACCTAGTCATCAATTTGCTAGAGCTGTCTTTCTGAGTTAAGTGTCAGACCTGTTAATGGGTTGACCTTCATCCCTTAACATATTATCTTTCTGTTGGGCATTATACAAAAATCATTCACTTATCCGAGAATGGATTTCTCAAAACACCAGTAGACTTGGACAGTCTCAATACCCTTTGGATTTCCCATTTCCTTAAAGAACGGGAAATAAACCTGATCTTCTGATCAGTACCAAAGCACAACCTTACCTTTAATCGTTCCCTTCATAAGAACTGATTTTCTCTTTCATCCAACACACTTGCCCTGTCACTCAACTGAAACAGTTACCAGCATAAACAGCCTCCTCTTGGGCTTTGTACAATGATTCTTCCCACACTATCTTGTTGAGTATAAAAGACTCGCTTGTTGATTCAAACCCTTTCAGCCTCCATCTCGGGCTTCGTACGAGATACAAATCACTATCTTGTTGAGTATAAAAGACTGTCTTGTTGAGTGAATCCCTTTTAGCCTCCATCTCGGGCTTCATACGAGATACAAAACACTCTCTTTTTGAGTATAAAAGACTCTCTTGTTGAGTCAAACTCTTTTAGCCTCCATCTCAGGATTCGTACGAGATATAAAATCACTCTCTTTTTGAGTTTAAAAGACTCTCTTGTTGAGTCAATCACTTTCAGCCTCCATCTCGGGCTTCGTACGAGATACAAATCACTCTCTTGTTGAGTATTAAAGACTCTCTTATTGAGTCAATCACCTTTAGCCTCCATCTCGGGCTTCGTACGGGATACAAAACACTCTCTTGTTGAGTATAAAAGACTCTCTTGTTGAGTCAAACCTTTAGCCTCCGTCATGGGCTTCGTACAAGACACATAAAAACACCCTCTTGTTGGGCCAATAGCCTCCTCTTAGGCTCTGTATAAGGAAAACCCTGGTTTAGTCAATCAACCTTTTAGCATCAAAGTTGTGCCTTGTTCATAGCATACAAACATCAACAACTCCTTTTCCCCCCATCTAATTGTTGTAAGTGGCAAGCCTCTGGATTATTTACATCCACGCCACTGTCCCTCTTTTAGCATGAGAAATTCCTAAGGAAAGATGGCATTGCTCTAAACTGAGTTAAAGTCTTCTCCTTTAGGTTGAAAATACCCTATAAAGGAAATTATGGCATTGCTGGGTTCACATATCCTAGTTAAAGTAATTCTCCTTTATAATCAGTCACCCAACAACTGGGATAAACAGACCAAATATCCCCCTTTAGAGATGGCAAATTCTCTCTAATCCTAAACCCTTCAGCTTCACATCTTGGGTTTTGAACAAGATACAAACCACCTTTAGCTTCATGTCTTGGGCTTTGAACAAGACACCAAAATAACCTTTTTCCTCCCATAGAATAGGAGGAACTACGATCGCTCTAATTTCCCTATTTCGTTAAACGTGAATACGTAGGCATAAGATTGAAGAATCTTAGCGAGCACACTAATTAAAAACATCAAATCTAGTACCTATCCAAAATCCCCATGAATAGTCCCGTCATTTCATTCTTAACAAAATAAGTAGAGAGAGGCCCACAATCTAAACCGCATCTGTAAACCAACAGTCATCTCTTTAAACTCAGTATGCAAGCAGGGTTAATTGGAGACATCTATTTCCCTTCCTTAGTCAGCTTAATAGGATAAAAAATGAATCGACCTGTAGTACCCCAGAGCGACAGTACTTAAGAACCACGTCCAAAATTGCTCGCTACAGAGGGTCACCTAACTTAAAAGGCAGATTCCTATTTAGATTTCTTATTAACCACGAGATCATTCACTTATTTGCATATGCCTAATTACTTAGTGTGAGATTTCTAGATGGTGTTGACAGCTAGATAAACTATTTAAGAGCTATTAAAGGATGAGAACTCAAGGCTATGTCATGACAAGTATTTAAATTGGTTTCCATATCGGGAGACTTAAGATGTTAAAACGGTGTCGATCTTATGAATTTTTCTCAAGTCTCCCCAATCTAACCTCAAATTAATCTATAGCATAAAAATTTCAAAAGATGCATTATGTTTCTAAGTTAATTTAAAAAAAAAAACAAATTTCACTTAAACAAAACAGAACAAAACAAAGAAAACTGAAAGAAAACAAAACAAAGGAATTGTTTCCTCCCCCACACTTTAAACATACACCGTCCTCAATGAAATGACATAAATATAAAATAAGGGTGAGAGAAAGGAAAAAACACACCCGAGTAGTTAAGGTGGATAGGTGATCAGATAAGCAGCCTTTCCCAAAAAGAGATCTTCTACAGTTTCTTCTTCCAAAGTAGGGCTCTCATGGAGTAGCTTTGGGCAGTGACCATTGTTTTTGAAAATTTTAGTAATGCCTTCGTCTTTTATTCCAGGATCAAAGATGGTCCTTCGATAAGTAAAAATGTCAAATATTTCGTAAGACGGCAGTTTCAAATTTTTAAACTTCCCTTGGCATGTTTTCTAAAAGCTCTTACATTCAAAACCCAATACTTCGTACTCTTCTCTCCACTCACTCATCTCTATATCTTCCAACCTTCAATCTTCATTACATTACCATAAATTTTGTTAACATACTCTCATTCTTAACCAAAAGCTATCCTACTCACTCCCCACCTATCTCTATTTCATACCCAATCCCTTCAATCCTTCATTCTTCCATCCACCATGCCTCCAAGAACCATGAGACCTAGAAGAGAGATAGACTACATGGGAATTGCTTTCAGAGAAGGCATAGAGGGTGATAACTAGAGGACAAGATACCTCAAACTGTTCAAGAGGTATGTCACGCTAACAAGGTACCCCGTTAATTATGCCATACGCTATTTAGGCTTAATAAGTAGTGTGAACTAGATGTTAGAGAACTTAGGAATGCCTCATTTTTGTTCATTGACTAGCCCTACATATGTTAGGCTCACTTACGAGTTCCTTAGTTCGTTTAGATATGCCACGCCTATGGGAGGATCACACACTATAGGCACGACTTCGTTTAGAATGTTTAACAAGAATTATACATTTATCCAATATCAGATTGCTGATTTACTACAATTCCCTCCTGGGGATGGTTTTCCTTGTGAAGCTCCTTTAGAAAGCGATTGGCAAACTGATGCACTTGGTGTTTGGCAACAACTCACTGGCGAGGCCACTGGTGACTGGGGAAGGCCTAAAGGCCACCACCATCTCCAACCCGACCATTCGGTACTGACACCGCATATTAGCTAACACCATTTTCGGCTGGGAAAATAATGGGAAAGTGAACTCAAAGGATCTTTTCTTTTTACATTGCGCACTAACACAGACACGGGTGAATCCTACACCTTTCTTACTCGCGCATTTTCAGTTTGTTAGTGTTAGAGTAGGCGGTCCCATTTGCGTTGGAGGACTAATAACATCCATAGCCCGCACATTGGATCTAGGCACAGAGTTGGCCACGCTTGAGCCAATTGAGACGCCTCTCTTAGATTTGGATGTCTGTCATAGTATGCTTCTAGTTAAGAATAAACTAGACGACATGTATTATTTGATGGTTAGTAACAGAGGCATCAGGGGTGTTACTTTGCCTTATTCTGCATGCACTGATGTGTAAGTAAGGAACCACTAAACATATGATCTGAATACCCTAGAGCCTGGCGATAACGTCCCTATTCAGGTTGATGTGGGTAATGCCACCGATGATGAGATTGATGACATGGAGCATGATGCTTCTGAGACTGACACTCATCCACACACTGCAAATGGTTTTGCTGACTCTTTTGCAGGTGTTTAATGGTAAAAATGGTAAACAACCGCTGGTCTATCAATTTCACGTAAAACTGAGTAACTTGCAGGATCGACCACACAAATCCTAAGACATGTGCTAAATAGATTTCTTACGTAAACTTATGTGTCTCGACTAAGTAAAGAAATGAAAAAGGCTTCTTCAAGAAACTTAAAGCAACAAAAAAGTTAAGGACTTTGGAAAAGGTTTAAATCGAAGGGACTAGTAAAGGCATGAACTTAACTTGTGTGAAATTTAAAGAGATGTGTAAACAAACTCTGAGTCGAAAAGGCTGGAAGTGTAATGACTAAATGAAATATAGAAAAATAACTTGCATGAAGTAAAAGATAAAATCTTAGTAAAAGACTTAAGGTAATTGCATTGAAATGAAAAGTGGTGTTTACATCACGTACATTCTCACAAAACTCGTTTCTCTACACGCGGATACTTTGAGTGATTTCTGAGTAACTTGTACAAATTGAACAACACACGAATCCTATTGCTAGAACTCCTATTTATACTAATTAGACTAACTGCTATTAATTGCCGAAACAATTAATCACATGACAAGTGTCACCCATGCTTCTTGTAGCGGGGAAATTTGTGAGTGTAAGCTATTGATTAACTTAACTCAAAAAGCAATAGTCGCAATGGGAATGGGTAAGGGGGGTTGGCTACCCAATGGGAAGGTGTTAGCACCCAAAATGTCTATAGTACCATATAGGAGCCCTTTGAAATATCCACCGCTTTTTGGTCTGAAAATGGTTTGCTTGAAAGAGATTGGGAGAGATGAGAAGAGAATTATTTTTAAGATTTTTGTGTATGGAGAGACTTATCGCCTCATGCCTACGTACCCACGATGTGCAATGTAGGATCAAAACCCCGTAGTTCGTGGTACAAAGAGCAAAAATTGTTTGTTATGGTTGATTTTAAGTGTAAAGACAAGTCTTCATTTCCAAGAGAATAATTCCGCTTAAAGAAATGAATCATGTCTAAACCTATAAAAAATGTTTAAAAGAAAAAGTGCACAAAGCACAAAAAGAGATTGATGAGTTTTTATATTTTTTATGTTTTGATGAAATGGTCAAAATATGATTAATATTGATTGACATTTATTAAAGAAAAGAAAGTTTAAAAAAAATCACTTGACCAAAGTCAAGGTTTTATTATGAAAGCGGTTTTAAGTTTGAAAACAAGAAGGTTTTAAAGAAGAGAGGAGATTTTGAAAATTGAAGAAGGGGTGGAGAAGAAGTGACTATCCTAGTGCATAAAATAAAAGCTAAGGATAAGAAAGATCTAACCACATGGACAAGCTCCATGGCATAAGCATTTTTCCTTTTTGATTTGGTCTTGATTCAAAATAAGTCTTCAAAAAAAAGACTCCAAGTATCCAAAATCCAAGGTTTTCCATCACAAACTCCCAAGCATAGGTTAAGATCCTAACTCTAAGTCCATAAGTCCTTAATCAAGAGTATAGGTCCTCCAAAGCAAGGGATAGTGGCCATAGTCCAACAATTAAGAGCACAAGTCTTTTAGTGGTTTAATTTTTTATTAATGTTTTTGAGTCCAAATGGACAAAAGAAAAAAAAAACAAAAAAACACAAGATAATATGGTCCAAGTGGACAAAAGAAAAATGACATAAACATAAACAAGATATGATAAATGGCATAAAGCATAAAAAATAATGAGAGATAGGGAGCGAGAAGGAAAATTCAGGAAGTTAGAAGTTAGTGCTTAGTAGCACAAGGCTCTAGTGTCATAAGCCTTCACCGATTATACTGTTTCGCGTCTTGAACTATAGCGCTTAAACAATGCACTTAGGCCAAAGTTAATGAACTTGACAGAAGATTGGTAGAACCAAAGCCTCTACAACGCCAAGTTTCAAAGATTATGGACCTAATACAAAACTTTAACCAACATTGGGTTGACACGACCAAGAAAGGTCCGGACCACGAAAGTTCAAATTCCGAATTGGATAAAGAGGGAAAAATGTTGTGCTATGTTAAGCAATCGCAGAGTAATTTACGGAGTAATTACCCTACAATGAGGCCGGTCAATAGATCTTTGGGCTAATGCATGCTAGATGAACGATATGTAGATCGCCATCCGGAAGCAATACCGCACGGAAAGAAAATAGGTAACGATCTAGTCTTGATCAAGAATTCAACAAAGAAATTATAAGATCCATAAGACTTTCATCGATCAAAAGAAAAGAGAAATAGATGAAGAAGAAAGCCAAATTGAATTACAAAGTTAAGAACCTTTCATCTTCAAGTTCAATCACCTTTAATTGATAAGTTTAAGTGTGAAAACATATCACTAATTCAAAGCACCTCAAATGAATTCAACAATTCATTAAAAGATAGATTTGAACTAATGAATGTTTAATTACTTTAACCATATCTAAAGTCCATTGAAATTGAAGAGAAGTTAATCTCAACAATGCATTTCAAGCCTAAAACAAGAAGAAAGGGGAAGAAGGAAGAAGAAAAACCAAAACAGCCCCAAAAACAAGTGAAAATATGCATTCTGTTTCGAAGTAACCGGTTACAGCATATCTGCTAACCGGTTACTTAATTCAAAATAGGCGTAATTTTTCAAAATTAACACAGAGTAACCGGTTATAGCATATCTACTAACCGGTTACTCTACAACAGAATGCAGAAAAGTGTGCAAAATTCAGCATGATCCACTTTCAAAACTTTTTACAAACACTTTGTCATCATGGAACTGAATTTGCACGAAATTTAAAGTAAAATAACAGTGAAAACCATCAATTAAACACAGTTACAAGATCCAAAGGATCAAGTAGCAAAGATCTCCAGAGATCTACATTATGGAAGATGAAAATGAAGCTTCAACAATGGTGAAAAATGAATTACCACTTCAAATCTGAAAATTCCTTCAAATTGCTTCAAGATCCAAATTCCAAAGCCTTGATCTACTATAATTGATGAACAAAAACAAGAATGGATGAAGGTTTAGCTCAAAGTTAAACAAGATTCAATGTGAATTCTTGTTAACTTTCAAAAGAAGAAAAGTGAGCTTTGGTGAATTTTGTGGTTGGGAAGAGAATTTGCAAGAGGTTTGTTGGCTATCAAAAGTTTGTAGAATGAATGAAATGAGGCCTCTATTTATAGAATTTAGACTTGGGAAATTTGGTGGTTTGGAATTAGGCTTGGATGATCAAAATTAGGATTGGAATTCAAATTTGGAGGGAATTATCAAAAGAGTGGTGATTAGTGAAGGTGCATGGTGGAAAATGATCAAAGTGATGTAGGGGAATTAAAATGAGGTGGTCTAGAATATTCCAAATGTGATCAAGGGCTGAGATTGGTGCCAAATTGATAAAATTTGAATTTGCTTCCATTTTTCAAAATTTCACGAGGGTAACCGTTTACAGCATAACTGCTAACCGGTTACTCAGTGCAAAATTTGTGAAAAATGAGCATTTTGTTGCATTGTTGTGGTTCCGGCTCGATTCCTTTGCTTGTCAAAGAAGGCATGGAAATAAACACATGAAACTTGGAGTCTCTTGAATAATAATCAATTAAATCTTGGAAACTCTTGATCAGATAATTCTTGAATAATTGCAGATCAACTTTGACTTTGTTCAGATGAAATTCGTTCGAGCTGAGAGACTGATTTTTGGTATTTTTAACCTGTTCTTCCCCTGAAAATGTTAGTGAAAGAAAAAAAAATATTTTTGGATTTAATTAATGGTTAGTAAACATAAACAAATTAAGCAATAAACAAATAACAAACACACACACACAAACCCAAAGATCCCTACAAGGCACAAACCTATAAAAGAGGGAACCAATGTGTGATCTTGTTTGTGGCATGAAATGCAAAAGGACACGTGGGATCTTAGGGGTAAAAATTAGGGTATTACATATGCCCCTATTTAAGTTTCTTCTATCCGGAGATAAGAAGATTGACATCTTTGTCTCGACGAGATAGAAGAGACTTAAATATAACAATAAACCCAATTTTTGGCCCTAAGAGACCACAAAATGATATAATTATGCAAATGGTATGTAGACGAAAGACCACTGTAGGGAGGATATGCCACAGGAGACAAACAAACTAGGGAACAAAGAGAAAAGACTCCACCGGGAAAAAAAAAGGGAAAACACATCCCGACAGGGGAGGAAACAAATCTCCACTGGGGAAGCGCAAAGAGTAAGATTCCCCATGAAGGAAAATTACCGGCACCAGAAATAAAAGAGGGAAAAACCGTCCCAACATGGAGAGAAGAATCTCCGCTGGGGAACAGATAGTCTAATACTAGACATTCAGTAATAGCATGATCAAAAGGAAAGATCGCCAACTACCAACTAAGTGATAGCTACAGCAAGGCAGTCAATCAAAAGGACAAGAGAAGAATTACCTACTACTAACACGGGGTAGGACGACAAAGGTAACGATCTCACAAAGAGGATAAGGTTACCAGCTATCAACCAAGTGACAACTATACAAGACAACCAAACCAGTCTATATTACCTACCACCAACAAAGGGCAGGACGACAAAGGTAATAAGCCGACCATCAACCAAGTAACAGTTACAACAAAGTAAACAGCCAATGGTATGTGAAAGATTACCGACTACCAACAAAAGTGTAGGACAACAAAGGTAATAACCTCAAAAGGGATCGAGAAATATCACCTACTACTAACACAGGGCAGGACGACAAAGGCGATAAACTCGAACAAAGAAGGGAGAAATTACCAACTATCAAATGAGTGATAGCTACAACAAGGTAATCAAACCGGGCTATGTTACCTACTACTAACAAAGGGCAGGACGACAAAGGTAACAAGCTGGCTATATCACCTACTACCAACAAAGGGCAGGACGACGAAGGTAATAAGGCAAAAGAAAGATTACCAACTATCAACAAAGTGATAGTTACGACGAGGTAATCAACCAAGGGTGTGATAAAAAAATTACCTACTACCAACAAAAGAGCAAGACGACAAAGGTAATAATCTCAAAAAAATGGATCGAGAAGTATCACCCACTACCAACAAAGGGCAGGACGACAAAGGTAATAAACTCGAACAAAGAAGGGAGAGATTACCAACTAATAAATGAGTGATAGCTACAACAAGGTAATCAAACCGGGTTATGTTACCTACTACCAACAAATGGCAGGACGACAAAGGTAACAAGCTGGCTATATCACCTACTACCAACAAAGGGCAGGACGACGAAGGTAATAAGCCAAAAGAAAGGGACCAAAATTCAATCCGGGAATAAACCAGAGAGAAACGGTCAAACAAGACTCATCCCGAGGAGGAAATATCTCAACTGGGGATTAATTCCATCCCAATAAATGAACTAGGGGGAAGGCTAAAACAAAATATCTTCCACGAGGCATAAACTCAGTGGGGAATTAACAAAGATAGGCGGTTTCTGCTTACGAGTCGACACTCTAAATGGAGAGAGGACACACACGCTCCACCGGTATAACAACACCAGAGAGCAAAGAAGCACCAACACAAATGCAAAATACACAAAGCAACAACAACATGCTATGCACAACAAATGAATGCGCATGCAATGCTTACGAGTATGAATATGCTGACAAAACAGACATAAAGGGTAAACAGACGGTGGAATAAACATCACAACACCACTAAATACTCGGCTAATCTCAACAAGATAGAGATATCATTAGCAACTCTGCTAGGGATTCAACTGAAGAAATCCTGCAATAGATCAACAAATACCATCAAAGGAATATAAATCCTACTACAAGGCTCAAATCTTGCTAGAGAAAGGAAGATACTACTTGGGGGGTGTAACGAGCGATTTTGGACGTGGTTCTTAAGCATTGCCGCTCTGGGGTACTACAGGTCGATTCATTTTTTATCCTATTGAAGCTGATGAAGGAAGGGAAATAGATGTCTCCAATTAACCCTACTTGCATACTGTGTTTTAACAGCGGTCTGTTAGGTTACAGATACGGTGTGGAAGTGGGGCCTCTCTCTGCTTATTTTGTTGAGAACACAGTGTGACGGGATTATGCTATTTGGTAGGATGTTAGGATTGATGCTTTTCGATTGATGTGTGAAGGTATGGGATTTTGGGTTTTTGATTAGTGTGCTCGCTATGATTTTTCAATCTTATGCCTACGTATTCCCATTTGACGAAACAGGAAAATCAGAGCGATCGTAGTTCCTCCTATTCTATGGGAGGAAAAAGGTTGTTTTGGTGTCTTGTTCAAAGCCCAAGACGTGAAGCTAAAGAGACTATATGTATCTTGTTCAAAGTCCAAGACGTGAAGCTAAAGGTCTATTTGTATCTTGTTCAAAGCCCAAGATGTGAAGCTGAAGGGTTTTGACCTTAGAGAGAATTTGTCATCTCTAAATAGGAGTTATTGATGTTTGTATGTTGTGAGAAAGGCACAGATTTGATGCTAAAAGGTTGATTGACTCAACCGGGGTTTTCTTTATACAAAGCCTAGAGGAGGCTATTGACCTAACAAGAGGGTGCCTTTTCTATGTCTCGTACGAAACCCGAGATACAGGCTAAAAGGTTTATGACCTAACAAGAGGGTCTTTTATACTTAACAAAAGTGTTTTGTATCTCGTACGAAGCCCGAGATGGAGGCTAAGAGGGGTTAACTCAACAAGAGAGTTTTTGTATCTCGTATGAAGCCCGAGATGGAGGCTAAAAAAATTGGTTGACTCAACTAGAGAGTCTTTTATACTCAACAAGAGAGTGTTTTGTATCTCATACAAAGCCCGAGATGGAGGCTAAAAGAAGATTGACTCAACAAGAGAGTCCTTTATACTCAACGAGAGAGTGTAGGGAAAATCATTGTACAAAGCCCAAGTGGAGGCTATAAGGTGTGTTGATCCAACAAGAGGGTCTTTTATACTCAACAAGAGAGTGTTTTTGTATCTCGTACAAAGCCCAAGATGGAGGCTAAAGGTAATTTGACTCAACAAGAGGGTCTTTTATACTCAACAAGAGAGTGTTTTTGTATCTCGTACGAAGCCCGAGATGGAGGCTAAATGTGCTGGTGACTGTTTCAGTTGAGTGACAGGTCCAGTATGTTGTAAAAGAGAAAATCAGTTCTTATAAAGAGACTGATTAAAGGTGAGGTTGTACCTTGGTACTGATCAAAAGATTGGGGTTATTTCCTGTTCTTTAAGGAAATGGGAAATCCAAAGGGTATTGAGTCTGTCCAAGTCTACTGGTGTTTTGAGAAATCGATTCTTGGATAAATGAATGATCTTTGTATGATGCCCAAGAGAAGGCTGGTATGTTAAGGGATGAAGGTCAACCCATTAACTGGTCTGACACTTGACTCAGAAAGACAGCTCTAGCAAATTGATGACTAGGTTATGTTCCTATACCTATAGAGGTCTCTGGGTCCTTGTACTAAGCCGAAGAGAAGGCATGAGAGCTTTTAAGAAGCCGAAGGGTCCTTGTACAATGCCCAAGAGGAGGCGGGGGATGCTTTTAATAAGCCTGCGGGTCCCCAAACCCAGAGTAGTTCAAGACAGGCTATTCACAGAGAATAGATCAAGCTAGGAAAGTTCGAGAATTTGGAAGAAACTCAAGAGATGCCATTCACAGAGAAAAGATCATCTCTGGGGAGTTAGAGTTTCTTTGACAATTTCTAAGGGTGACAGTCTGAGAAAGGGTTCACTGAGAATGCTGCCCTTCACGTCTCCATATTGTTTAACCCCAAGAGGAGGGAAGACTGTGTCTGGTAATCCTCTGGGGATCTAGTTTTGTTTGTATTTGAGAGTGACCAACAGGGCCTTACCTAGTGCTAGACGTAGTTGCCGGGGAAAACTCTAAATAACTATACTAGTATTACACAGTTGATATTTTGACGAGTATATAAGAGTTTGTGAAAGAAGACTTACAGTGAGCAGCCCTACAATACAGTTATATATATGAAAGCGGATAAAGAAAGTGGGTAAACACTTACTTGGTTGTAGAGCTTCCATGCTGTTTTGTTAGTTGTTCAACAAAGAAAACTTTGATAAAAATATTATATTCAAAATCAAAGGAGAAAGTGCTTTGAAAAGATTTTTGGGGGCTTACAACTCAAGGAGAAGCCCAAGGTTTTATCAGTGATTGCACTGTTGTTTTGAATTTGTACAGGGACTTATACAAGTGACTGAGGCCCAAAAAGGTTTTCTGTACAAAGGGATGGGTCTTACACTCTCTCAAGAGGCCCAAAGAATTTTAAAGAAAAGAAATGGGGCTTATAACATGAGGGTAGGCCCAGGTAATTTGATTTTTTTTGAATTGGCGATTGCACCGAGATTTTCTTTTAACGCAGAGGGACTTATACAATATCTGAGGCCCAAAAAGGTTTTGGTTAAAAGGGGATTGGGTCTTCAACTCTATTAGAGGCCCAAAGATGTTTTAAGGAAAGGGATGGGGCTTATAACACGAGGGTAGGCCCAGATGATTTTTAAAAGAGGTGACGATCGCGCCGTTGTTTTTTACAATACAATGGGACTTATACAATGACTGAGGCCCAAAAGGTGGTGTATTTACAAAGGGATTGAGTCTTACAGTCTAATAGAGGCCCAAAGAGGTTTTAAAAGAAATGAGACTTACAACACAAGGGGAGGCCTAGATGATTTTGTTTTAAAAGGCGACGACCGCGCCGAGATTTTTGAAATCTGATCGGGACTGATACAATGACTGAGGCCCAAATCATGTTAGAAATTCGGGTATGATAATCCTGGATAACTTCGAAGAATCGTGTTCGTACACTTTCCGAACAAAGTATTTCGACCCTATTCTTGCCTGGGTTCACGAAATCTTTGTGGGGATAATTCTTGAAGAACAATCTGTTTCTGGCAAAAGAGAACTGATCAGGAATGCAGAGAGAAAGTATGGTTTTTCCTGTAACCGAAACCGAGGCCAAATGACTCCTTATATAGGAGATCAATAACAGAAATCGAAAAGACACAACTGTTCAGAAAATGGTTATGTCGGTTGGGAAAGGGTTCAACTGTTCAAAAAATTTTTGAACGGGGCGCTACCCCGCACCCTGCCCGCTGACCCCAGCCAGGGGCTCTGCCCCTTGGAACCCCAACGGGGCGCTGCCCCGCACCCCGCCAGGGGCTTCGCCCCTTGGAACCCCGTTTCAATTATTCGCATTTAATTATACGTTGGCTCGACGAGCGTGCACTCCGCACTACCCTAACTCGTTTCCAAGCTTAACGCATAATTGCATCGGCCTATAGTAAATCACATTACTACTAAAATACATTGATGATACTAAAATCACCAACAAATCCCCCCCATTTTAGTGTAATCCTTGATTTACTCAGTATATACAATAATATATACAAGGGTATAACACACAGGTATAACGATCAAATAAATGCATAGACGAAAATGTCTTGCGATTGAATTTTCATCTTAGTACAAATACACATTCCAAATACTCGAAAATCGGGGTGTCATATCGATTGAACCCGTCAATCCATTTGAATATCTAAAGATATAGTACACATATGTTTCTTACAATACTCTACTATTCATACTTGACACTTTACAAGCCATGTGTCCTTATCCATTAATGAGCATATAGGAAGCCAAATCCAAGCTTCCTGAAGCGGCAAAACTTCATGCTCACATAGGTGATCCTTTTAATCTTGTACCTGCATTTGCAATTTTCCAAAAGAACCATTAAGAAGATATACTTCAACCTAGCCATCACTTGCAGGTCTGAGCACATACCTTGGGAAGATAAACACAATTGCTCCAATCTCTAACTATGATCTTTCCACATTGAATTCTGCTTCTAATGTTGTATTAGAAGGGAATTGGGTATACCATAGGTAATAGATTTAAATGGACTGTAATCCCATCCCAATTACCGACTTCTTCACTAAGTCTCTAGCTAACCCCTTCGTCAAGTGGTCAGCTAAGTTTTGTTGCGACCGAACAAACTCAATAGATATCACCCCATTCATGATTAATTCCCTAATCATACTATGTCTAACACCCAAATGTCTAGACTTTCCATTGTATATTTGACTATAAGCTTTAGCCAGTGTGGCAGTACTATCACAACGGATAGAAATTGGTGATATCGGTTTAGGCCATATCGGAATCTCATATACCAAGTTCCTTAGCCATTCCGCTTCTTTACCAGCAGCAGCTAATGCTACAAACTCAGATTCCATTGTGGAACCAATTATACATGTTTGCTTCTTGGAAGCCCATGAGATGGCACCTCCCCCAAGCAAGAACACCCATCCACTTGTAGAGGATGAATCTTCAGCATTATTTATCCAACTAGCATCCGAATAACCCTCTAACACCGAAGGAAATCCCATATATGACAATCCATAATTCATAGTACCCTTCAAGTACTTGAATACCCTAGTTATCGCATGCCAATGATGTCTACTAGGATTACTAGTAAATCTGCTCAACTTTCCAACCGCATAAGCAATATCCGGTCTAGTGCTAATCATAGAATACATCAAAGAGCCTATAGCTCTTGATTATTCGAGTTGATCCACAGGTTTACCTGTATTTGGCATAAGCTTTTCTCCCAGATCCATGGGAGTACTTACTGGAGAACAACTTTCATAATTGAACTTCTTGAGTATTTTCTCAATGTAATGAGATTGCATAATTACAATCCCCTTATTCTCCTGTTTAATCTTAATACCAAGAATAACGTCCGCTTCTCCCATATCCTTAATGGAGAACTTTGATGACAAGAAATTCTTCGTTTTATCAATTTGATTTTGGTCGGTGCCAAAGATCAACATGTCATCAACATATAGACAAATGAAAACTCCTTTACCGGATGTATCAAATTTGCTATATACACATTTGTCAGCTTGGTTTAGAATGAAACCATTAGACAAAACAACCTCATCAAACTTTTGATGCCACTGCTTCGAAGCTTGTTTCAGCCCATACAACGACTTAACTAGCTTACACATTTTATGCTCATTACCAGGCATTACAAATCCTTCAGGTTGCTTCATATACACTTCTTCTTCCAAATCACCATTCAGAAATGCTGTTTTGACATCCATTTGATGAATCACTAGATTATGAATAGCCGCCAAGGCAATCAACAATCTAATAGTAGTGATACGGGCAACTGGAGCATAGGTATCGAAATAATCAATCCCTTCCTTTTGTCTGAAGCCTTGGATAATTAATCTAGCTTTAAACTTGTCAATTATACCATCGACTTTCATCTTCTTTTTGAATATCCATTTGCAACCCAATGGTTTGCAACCTGGTGGTAAATCAGATAATACCCAAGTATTATTTTCCATGATAGAACCAATCTCTTCATCAATTGCTTCTTTCCAAAAACCAGAATTTCGAGATTTCACAGCTTCATCATACGTTCTTGGATCCTCCTCTATACTATAGCAATAATAGTATTGAGTATCAATCTGATCCTTTGATCCCTCAACTAAATATAGTTGAAAATCAGATCCATAAGATCTAGATTTTCTAGCTCTTTTGCTCCTACGGGGTTCAAGTGTCTCACTTGGCACATCAATTGAATGATCATCCCTTAGAGATTCATCTGAATTAGGTATAGAGACCTTTGGTCTAGGTATAGAAGAGAAACAATTCTCATCAAATATGGCATCTCTCGATTCTATTATCGTGTTAATAGAAATCGAGTCATTAGGTTCTATAACATAAAACCTATAGGCCTTGGAGTGCTCAGCATATCCAACAAAGATGCAAGCTATACCCTTTTCACCCAAAGTTTTCCTTTTTGGGTCCGGGTGTCTAACCACGGCCCTACAACCCTAAACACGTAGAAATGTTAAGTTGGGTCGTTTCTTATACCAAAGTTCATATGGGGTAGTCTTGTTCCTTTTATTAGGAACCCTATTTAACAAATAGCAAGCCGTTAACATAGCTTCTCCCCAAAACCCTTCACTCAAACCAGAGTAAGATAACATGGCATTCACCATTTCTTTAAGAACTCTATTTTTCCTTTCAGCCACACCATTTTGTTGAGGTGTATAAGGTGCCATAGTCTCATGAATGATTCCTACGGATTGGAAGAATACAGGATCATAATATTCACCACCTCTATCTGTACGTAATGTTTTAATCAGCACATTCTGTTGCACTTCAACTTCAGTTTTATAAATTTTGAATTTATCTAAGGCTTCGTCCTTAGCGTGCAACAAATAAACATAGCAGAATCTAGATGCATCATCTATGAAAGTGACAAAATATTTTTTATGCCCTAATGATGGAGTAGCATGCATATCACATAAATCACTATGTATCAACTCAAGAATGACATATTTCCTAGTTATACTTTTAAAAGGTTGCCTAGTGATCTTTGTTAACATGCAAGTTTTACACTTTTCTACATTTTCATCAAAAATAGGAATTAAATCATCTTTAGACATTTCATGCATTCTTTTATAATGTACATGTCCTAGACAAGCATGCCATAACGAAAAATTGATAACATTCGAAGAAGACATAAATACAGAACCAAAATCATTAGGAACTCCATTCAAATTCATCATAAACATACCATTATTATAATATCCAAATCCTACAAACACACCAGACTTCGATAAAACATATTTATCGGATTCACACACTTGCTTGTATCCAAGCTTATTTAATACAGGACCAGAAATTAAATTCTTACGTAGTTTAGGAACATACAAAACATGAAACAAAGTAATAGTCTTTCCAGAACTGAATTCTAGCACCACGTTTCCTTTGCCTTCAACGGGAGCGAAGTGATCATCTCCCATGTGGAGGATAGAACCATCTTCCATTGGAACAAGAGTCTTGAACCAGAAACGATCCTTGCAAACATGTGTTGTGGCGCCAGAATCAATCCACCACGCGATAGCATCATCCTGCACATAAAATGCTTCAGAATTTAGTGAAACCGAATGTTTAATCAAACTATTCAAATCACGAATTGATTTCTGACCTTGGTTTTCGGATTGGTCCTTAGACCCCTTTCCTGAACCACTTGCATTCTCGTTGTCGTGCTTTTTGCCGAAACGACAATCCTTCTTGAAGTGACCTGTTTTGCCACACTTCCAGCATTCTAGTTTTGGTTTCTTGTTAGCACCGAAACTGCCCTTTTTGTTCTTGAAAAGCACGCTTCATTCCTTTGTTTTTGTTGTTATCATTCTTACCACCCTCTTCGACCATATTAACCGAGGGTCCAGCAATTTCTTTGCCTTTTCCTTTGTCATCCTCCTGTGCTCTGAGAGATTCTTCTATGCGCAAGTGACTTCCAAGTTGGATCAAAGACAGTTCGTCTTTTCCATGCTTCAGATTGTGTTTGAAATCCTTCCACGAAGGAGGCAACTTGTCTATGATGCTTGAGACAGATATTGTTTCATCCATCTTCAATCCGTGTTGTGTGAACTGTCCAAGGATTCGGAGGAGTTCATTGAATTGTTCCATGACAGACCTCGATTCAACCATTTTGTAATTGTTGAAATCGGTTACCAGGAACTTTTTACTGGATGAGTCCTCTGCCATGAACTTGGATTCGAGACAATCCCACAATTCCTTTGCAGATTCCATGTTTTGGTAAATATCAAATAAGGGATCAGACATACCGTTAAGAATGTGCCCTCTGCATATGTAGTCGTCGTTCTCCCACTTTGATCTGCGTCTCAGATTTTCAACTGTGTCATCCTCCAGAAGTTTTGGAATCGGTGTAGACAGGACGTGCACCACCTTCAACATTGTCAACATGAAATGCATCTTCTTCTGCCAACCCCTAAAGTCTTGTCCTTGAAACTTGTCCAATTTTCCGAAATTTGTAGTCATCTCCTTGACGGTGCTTCCTCTAGCCATGATTATCAGAAATTACTTTGTTCGTTTGTTAGAAATTCGGGTATGATAATCCTGGATAACTTCGAAGAATCGTGTTCGTACACTTTCCGAACAAAGTATTTCCACCCTATTCTTGCCTGGGTTCACGAAATCTTTGTGGGGATAATTCTTGAAGAACAATTTGTTTCTGGCAAAAGAGAACTGATCAGGAATGTAGAGAGAAAGTATGGTTTTCCCTGTAACCGAAACCGAGGCCAAATGACTCCTTATATAGGAGATCAATAACAGAACCCGAAAAGACACAACTGTTCAGAAAACGGTTATGTCGGTTGGGAAAGGCTTCAACTGTTCAAAAAATTTTAGAACGGGGCGCTGCCCCGCACCCCGCCAGGGGCTTCGCCCCTTGCAACCCCGTTTCAATTATTCGCATTCAATTATACGTTGGCTCGACGAGCGTGCACTCCGCACTACCCTAACTCGTTTCCAAGCTTAACGCATAATTGCATCAGCCTATAGTAAATCACATTACTACTAAAATACATTGATGATACTAAAATCACCAATAAATCATTTATTTACAACAAGGATTTGGTCTTACACTCTATTAGAGGCCCAAAGATTTGAAAAAGTGTTATGAGGGTTGAATTAATCAAAAACCCTAATTTGTTTTCAAAATGTATTTTAATTGAATAAAAAATTCAATTAAAATTATCAAAATTGTTAAGCATGTGAAAAACAAATGGTGATCTTGGATTAATGTTTCAAAAATCAAGTTTTGACCTACAAAATGATTAGAAATCATTAAAGTATGCAAAATCAAGAAGGAAAAAATATTTTAAATGTCAAAAACAATTAAAATATTAATTCTTTGCAAAAATATCAATTATATTTTAAAGTTTGTGAATTATTAAAAAAAGAATCAACTCAAAATCATTAAAACTCAGAGAGAAATTAATTTTTGAATCAATTAAATAAAATCACAAAATTCAAATATTCAAATATTTGAAAAAAGGCGCCAAGAACATGGCAAGAACACGCGTCATTCCTCTGTTTCTGCAGATTTGCGTTTTCTATCCAATCTCACTGAATACTTGATTATATCATGCAATCTACATATCAATCCACTCCTTTCAACCTCACGATCATGTCTATGGTCTTCAATTTCATTTATTTTAAACATGGAATACGAAATCAAAGAGAAACCTCAAGAACCCTAAATTCTGCATGAAGGTTCAGAAATTCCACACAGATTCAAACAAAGCAATTAATTGAGGGAAAACACTCTATGCATGATTATGAACATATGGACAAATTATTGTGCAACAAAAAATGCATGGATCATAGAGTTAGAAGAGCTCATGCTTACCACTTGCAGCTGGTGATCATGTTTGTGCTAGAGGTGTTATAGCTAGGTTCCAATGATGTGGATAGCTTCCCTAGGTGCCATGGAGTGTGTCTGGATGCTTGGAGTGGATTGAAATGATCTGGAACTTGAGATGGTACCCCAACTGCAAATCTATCAAAGGCTTGTGCAGATGGCTAATGATTTTGTGATTTTGGTTTTCCAGATGTTATGTGAGTGTTTGGATCACTTCTATATGATGTATGTGAGGTGTGTGTGTGATTGGTTTGATTGGAATAGCTCTCAAACTCAAAACCCGATAGTGACTTGCCTTAGAAGGCAAAATTGGAAGTGAGAAGGAGATTTCGAGGAAGGCATCTGTTTGATGGCTTCGGTGTACTCAAGCTGATCACAAATGAGATCTATTTATAGTAGAGCAAGTTTGTTTTGCAAGGAATAGTGAATGACAACTGCTGCATAGGTTTGTCCAATGTTGTGCAATGAGAATCCAAGTCTCCTCTAGCCATTGACTAGAGGTTAGGGCACATACTGCTGGTTCCCTTGGTCTTGGATAAGTCTTGACTGAATTCAATAGGAAATAGATAAGTCCATGCCACCTTGGTGCATCCATTAAATGCTCCAATCCAAAAATGGAGTCTTGTCCCTCTTTTAGGGATTTCTAGGCTTGGCATGCTACTTTTGTTTCCAAAGACTTGAGAGGCTTGGGATCAGAGTTAGTTCCTCCTTGGTCCCCCCTTGAGGTGTTCAGATGGATAGAGTTGCATGCCCTTTGCAAAATTTGAGCAAATCGAACAAAATGCACAAATCTGCCTTGCCTTGACAGTTTTCAGCAAGGCATATTGCCATTGTCATATCTCATGGCTCAAGTGGAATTTGATCGAGTTCTTGGCCATTTTGGAAAGCCCTCATATGATAAAACAACTATTTGATCATATCTGGTTTTGATACCTTTTGGATCCAAGTGAAAAATGCCCCTACATTTGGAAAAAAGTGAAGGCAGATTCTGACTTAGTGAAAATTTCACTAAGTGTTGGAAAAAAGTGACATTTTCACTTTTTGTGATTTTGATCATTCCATAACTTAAAATCTATGAGGAATTGGAATGAGTTCTGTTTGAAGCTTTTGCAGAGGGCAATGATAGCTACAAATCCAGCTTTGGATGGGGAAAAATGGCCTTGTGGTTTAGGAGTTATGATCCTCCAAAGTTGGTACCCTAGCCACTTTGTTCCATAACTTAGAAAAATTTCTAAGTTTTTATGGTTACCCCTTTTACAAGTTATCCCACATTTCTTGATTTTTCTTGATGAATGTTGATTCAAATCACACATTAGCATCATTTTAGGGTTAAGGAACCATAATTGTGAAAAATCTCAAAAAGTCAAAGTTGACTTTTGTGCACAGTTGACTTTTTGTCAGATGAATTCCAAACTGAGCAATCCTCTATGAAATCAAGTCCTTGACCTAAATAAAACATGATGGATTGATTTCATAGGTGTTATAGGGTGTATTGGATCATGTCCTAGGGTTTGGGAGCATGTCCTGGTCAAAAGTGAAAGCTACAGTTGACTTTTCCCGCGAAACCCTAACTGTGGTTCAGATGAAATTGAAACTTGTTGCCCAAGCTTCTTGGACCAATCCATTGTTGCAAATGGTTCAATGTGGTGTGTTAGATACCCTCAACCGATGTCCTGATGTCTTGGCTCATGATTTGTCCCAAAAGTCAACTTAGGGGTGAATTAGGTCATGAAACCTTAATTCCTGATTTTTGATGAATGCATCCCCTTAGGCTAAATTGACTTGATGATTGGGTTCATGATGTACCTTGGGGCATCATATGTTATGCTTAGAGGAATTGGCTCATGCTCAGAGGAAAATTTCCATCTGGAGGCCCTGGTCGACCAAAACCCTAATTTGGTGACACTGGCGATCTCGAGGCTTAATCCACCTGGAAGGTAGCAACCTTGTGCTTAATCCTTGATGTGGGAGTCCTCTTGATCCATTGTGGATGTTTGAGAGGTTAAACAAGTTGAATATCATGTAATTCCTTGATTGATCCTTTGTCTAAGGGCTCTGAGAGGGCTTGAAACCCTAATTTTGATTGTAGTGGATGCTCACCCATCTTTGGGGAGACTAATGAGGCATAATGGGACACCCATATTGTGATGATGATTTGCACAATGATGGACAATCTTAGTGGTCAAAATTTGGGGTATGACAGATGCCCCTATTTAATCTTCTTGGACACGAAGGTGTGAATGGCGAAGGTATTCGGGCATTCAGGGTGCAAGAGGAATAAATATCGGAATACCCAAAATTTTGATGGTGGTTAAGAATGGTAATTCATGCATCTTCTTCTTTTGCTAAGCAATGATGCTCAGAAAAGGTAAAAACTTCCCCTCGATCCTGGACATCAGCCAAGGAACTGGTCTCAGTTTCTGAAATAAACTTCCCTTCGATCCTGGTTTCCTACCAAGGAACTGATCTAAGTTTCTGATATAAACTTCCCCTCGATCCTGGTTTCCTACCAAGGAGCTGGTTTAAGTTTCTGATGTAAACTTCCCCTCGATCCTGGTTTCCTACCAAGGAGCTGGTCTAAGTTTCTGATGTAAACTTCCCCTTGATCCTGGTTTCCTACCAAGGAGCTTGTATAAGTTTCTGATGTAAACTTCCCCTCGATCCTGGTTTCCTACCAAGGAGCTGGTCTAAGTTTCTGATGTAAACTTCCCCTCGATCCTGGTTTCCTACCGAGGAACTGGTCTTAGTTTCTTTTGTCAATAAACTTTCTTGACAAGGAACGCTATTTGTAGCGGTTTTCCTCAAACTTCTCGCCGAATTTTCCTAGGGAAATGCCATTTGATGGGAAAAACTTTTGATGTCAGACTTGCTGGGGAACCCATTTGCCTGAGTTGTAGAGGTGCACAAACTTCTCTGTTGGAGACGCCATTTGTTGAATCTACTGGGGAAAACGAGTCTCTTGAGAGACTATTTCTGCTTAGGGATGTTATATCATACTTTTCTCGGGATCTTCCCGGAGAAATGCCATATGATGTGATCCAGTTTTGAGGTGCTGATGACTTCATTAACATCGACTCTCCGGAGAGAAAAATCAATGTGTTGCTGAAAGTCTTTAATTGCGAGGCTTTCTCTGGGGATTTTCCTTAATCCGGGAAAGCGAAGACATCATCTTCAATGGCGAAGAATGGCGTTTACTAAAGGTTATCTGGCTCTTCAGAGGTTCAAGTTATCAAAGTGGTCAAGGGCCAATTCTAATCTAGAAATAAACTGGAGGAGAGATCGTTTAGACGTAACATTTCCTGATGAGGAAAGAACTAACAACTCGATGGAGAGGACGGTTATCACTAAGGGATAAGACCGACTCAAGTGATAGTGATTCAATATGAATATGAATGAATCAATAATGCATGATGTATGTATGTCTATGCTTACAAAACTAACACGACGCACAGACTAGCGGATGAACACATCTGGATACTCGGCCACGGTGGGAGACGAAAAGTATCACTGGTTCACGATAGCAATTATGCCTTGCTTAGGAGAAATAGTCCCTGCGGGGAACAACGTTGGTCGGACTTAGGAGGTAAGAACTCTGCCAGGGGTGTCAGGTGAAACATGGTCTCTAACACAGTCGATCCTTCGTTCAGACGTACGGGTTTAGAAGGATTACTTTGATTTTGTACTTTGAGGTTCGATTACTTCTGGAGAAGCGATCGATGTTCTTTCGATGTTCAACAGTCAAAATAAATTGCCATCTTTATTTTAAAAGCAGAAAAATTTTTAACAAGTAAATTCGTTTTTGTTTCGTTTCAAGAATCGTTGATCATATTAAAATGTCGTTCTGTAAAGCTAAAACAAATGAGAATTACAAACAAAAGCACAAGGGCTCAAATTTTATTAATAGGATGGAAATCAGCCAAGTGTGTGATTCCATAGAGTATATACAAAGTTAGAAAATGGTAATTTACAGGGAAAAGGGCTACGTTGAAACATAACGACCACTATCCTTCTACCAACTTTGAATTTTGGATATCCTGAGCTTCCATCGAAGATGACCTTGACTGGAGTTTTCTTATGGATGACGTAACTGTTGCTGAGGGACTCACCTCTGTTGGACATAGTTACTTGCCATTATCCCTAATTTTTGCCTGGATTGTACTGTGATATTTCCAATCCACCGGAATTTTTTATTTTATTTTGTCTCTAATTTTTGCCTGGACCGCCCTTTCGGGTTTTCAATCCACCGAAACATTTTTTTTTTAGTTTAGGTGAAGTATTTCTTGACTACATCAACATTCGTGGGGTAGGCAAATTCCTCTCCATCCATGGTTGCGAGTCTCAAGGCACCGCCTGAGAAAGCTTTCTTGACCACATAGGGGTCGTCATAATTCGGAGTCCACTTGCCCCGGGAATCAGTGAGAAATGACTGGATCTTTTTGAGCACGAGGTCTCCTTTCCTGAAGACGCGAGGTCGAACCTTTTTGTCAAATGCCTTCTTCATTCTTTGTTGATACAATTGACCATGGCATAGAGCCGTTATTCGCTTTTCTTCGATCAGATTCAGTTCGTCGTGTTGACTTTGACACCATCCAGCCTTTGTAAGCTTAGCTTCCATCAATACCCAGATTGATGGGATCTCTACTTCTATGGGAAGCACTGCTTCCATGCCATATACAAGAGAGAAAGGGGTTGCCCCTATTGAAGTGCGGACAGATGTGCGATAACCATGAAGAGCAAAGGGCAGCATCTTGTGCCAGTTTTTATAGGTTACAACCATCTTCTGAACGATCTTCTTGATGTTCTTGTTAGCCGTTTCTACCACTCCGTTCATCTTGGGTCGGTAGGGAGATGAGTTATGGTGCTCGATCTTGAACTCTGCGCACAACTCTTTCATCATCTTATTGTTCAAGTTAGATCCATTGTCTATAATGATCTGGCTCGAAGCACCATAACGGTAAATGATATTATTTTTGATAAATCAGACCACCACTTGTCGGGTTATATTGGCGTATGATGCTGCTTCGACCCATTTGGTGAAGTAATCAATGGCTACCAGGATAAACCGATGTCCGTTCGAAGCCTTAGGTTTGATCATGCCAATCACGTTGATTCCCCATATGGAAAAAGGCCATGGGGAAGAAAGAACTTTGAGATGCGTTGGCGGTACATGAATTTTGTCTAAGTATGTCTGACACTTGTGACACCTCCTCATGTACTTGTAGCAGTCGAATTCCATGGTCAACCAGTAGTACCATGCTCTCAGAATTTTCCTCTCCATTGTGTGTCCGTTGGCATGAGTGCCAAAAGATCCTTCGTGAATTTCTTTTATCAGCATGGCTGGTTCTGTTCTGTCTACACATCGGAGCAAGACCATGTCAAAATTTCTCTTATAGAGTGTATCACCGCTTAGGAATAAGTTTCCATCCAGTCTTCTGAGGGTTTTTCTGTCCTTTCTGGATGCCCCAGTTGGGTACTCTTATTTCTGAAGAAGCATTTGATATCGTGATACCAAGGTTTGTCGTCTATGACTGATTCAATCGTGAAGATGTAAGCAGGTCGTTCAAGGCGCATTATGTCGATCTTAGGTAAGTCATTCCATTGACCTACGCTAATCATGGAAGAGAGAGTGGCTAATGCATCAGCCATGTGATTCTCATCACGAGGGATGTGATGAAACTCGATTCTGTTGAAGAAGGGTAAAACCTTCTCGCGTAATCTTTGTAAGGGATCAGTCCTGATTGGTATGTGTTCCAATCTCCTTTGATCTGATTGATAACCAGGGCTGAGTAACCATATACGTCCAAGTTTTTGATCCTCAAATCAATCGCTTCCTCGAGACCCATAATACAAGCTTCGTATTCGGGCTCATTATTTGTACACTTGAACGTAAGTCTGGCGGTGAAAGGAATGTGGGTACCCTGAGGGGTAACAATGATTGCCCCAATTCCGTTTCCATAATGATTGACAGCTCCGTCAAAGATTAGTCCCCATCGGGAATCTGGTTCTGGCCCTTCACTAGGTAGCGGTTCATCGCAATCTTTCATTTTCAAATACATGACATCTTCGTCTGGGAAGTGAAATCCGACTGATTCTTGATCGTCAATCAATTGATGAGCCAAATGATCGACCAAAACACTTCCCTTGTGTAGGGGATTTCTGAGCGTGGTATTCGATGTCGTATTCTAATAGTAGCATCTGCCAACGGGAAATCCTTCCCGTGAGAGCAGGTGTTTCATAGACATACTTGATTGGATCCATTTCGGAGATCAACCAAGTAGTGTGATGAATTATGTATTGGCAAAGACTTTTGGCCGCCCAAGCCAAAACGCAGCAAGATTTCTCGAGCATAGTGTACCGAGTCTCGCAGTCGGTGAATTTCTTGCTCAGATAGTAGATGGCTGACTCTTTCCTTTTGGTTTTGTCTTATTGGCCAAGCACACAACCCGTTGAGTCCTCTAGGACTGTGAGGTAGATGATCAGTGGTCTTTCTTCCACTGGAGGTGATAGAATCGGTGGGTTCAACAGATATTCCTTAATACTATTGAAGGCAGTTTGACAGTATTCTGTCCAAATGCAGTCCTGGTTCTTTTTGAGTAATTTGGAGATTGGCGTGCACGTCGCGGTCATGAGGAATATGAATCTGGAGACGTAATTCAGATGTCTCAGGAATCTTCTGACTTGTTTTTCAGTTTTCGAAGAAGGCATTTCTTGAATGGCCTTGACCTTGTCAGGATCAACCTCAATTCCTTTCTGGCTGACGATGAACCCTAGAAGTTTCCCTGAACGGACACCGAATGTGCACTTGTTGGGATTCAAGCGGAGTTTGTACTTTCTCAACCGCTCAAATAGTTTAGACAGGTGTGTCACATGCTCCTCCTCTGTTTTAGATTTGGCAATCATATCATCGACATATACCTCGATTTCCTTGTGTATCATGTCATGAAACAGAGTAGTCATGGCCCTTTGATAGGTTGCCCCGACATTCTTCAAACCGAACGGCACTACCTTGTAACTAAAGGTACCCCATGGGGTAATGAACGAAGTTTTCTCCATGTCTTTCGGCGCCATTTTGATTTAATTATAGCCCGAGAATCCATCCATGAGGGAGAAAACTTTGAATTTCGTTGTACTTTCAAACAACATGTCAATGTGTGGTAAAGGAAAGTCGTCCTTTGGACTAGCCTTGTTCAGATCCCTGTAGTCAACACACATTCTGACCTTTCCGTCCTTTTTCGGAACCGCTACGATGCTGGCTAACCATTGAGGATATTCTGATGTGGCGAGGAAACTCGCGTCAATCTGTTTCTATACCTCCTCTTTGATTTTGAAGGCCATGTCTGGGTGAGTCCGTCTCAACCTTTGCTTTACTGGCGAACATTCCAATTTTAACGGTAGATAATGTTCCATGATGCTGGTATCCAACCCTGGCATGTCCTGATAGGACCAAGCGAACACATCAGAAAATTCTTTGAGAAGCTTTGTCAAACTCCCTTTGGCAGTTGGACTGAGCAGTGCCCCAATCTTGATTTCTTTTCTCTCTCCTTCTAAACCCAAGTTGATCGTTTCCAACGACTCTTTGTAAGGTTCAATGGACCTCTCCTCTTGTTTGAGTAATCGGGAGATCTCTTCTGGAATTTCGTCGTCATCCTCTTCTTCAGCCCCAAATACCGGGAATTCAAAGTTGGGAGAAGGCATTGGATCGTATGTTTCAACTGGGTTTAAAACAAGCAATCTGTATGACGTGATGATTTGTTTTAGAAGAGATAGAGAGAATGCAAGAGTGTGTACAGTGTTTTTCTTTAGAAAACTGCTTGTTTTTATTATTGAGTTGTTTTTTAGGACTATCATTTTCTAAAAAAAGCAAAAAGAGAAAACAGCGATTAATGCGGATTTTACAGAACGACATTATTTTATTAATGAACAAGTTGATTTTTGAAACTACAGCCCTATAAAACAAAACTCTATCGCTTTTGGCAAAGCGAAGAGGGATATTTACAGAAAGCGAGCCCTATCAAAACATCCGTTTCACTTGGGCAGGGTGAAAGGTTAAGATAAAGACGACAATTACTTTGACTTATGAACAAACTTCGGAACTTCGACAACAGCTCATTGGCGGCGAACTCCTCGGTGAATCACAAAGTCTGGTACCTTCCTTGATTTGTCTTTAGAAATAACGCTGATTTCTGGCGGAGCAGGATCGTTGGAATCTGTCTCCCAGACGGAGTTGTCATAGGACGATTCCTCAGTTGTATTTTGCATAGTATTTGTGCTCTCAGGAAAATCTCCCCATCCAGTTGGCTGGATGTCTTCAAGCCTGATACGAGAGCTTTCAGGAGCAGTGTATTTGACCATATAGTCGAACTTGCCGCTTGGTTGTCCCAACGTGTCCCACACTTCCTTGGAACTGGAGGAGTCGTCTCTCTCGATGACGTTGACCTCGGGAAAAGCATAGTTGATGAATTCTAGTCCAGCAAGCTTTGCCAATTCATCGTCATACTGGATATTTTTTAAATTACCTGAGTGTTGATCCCATGACATGGTGGGGATGCAGGTATTCTGTTCAATGGTGTTTAGCTGATCTTCATTGTTCGGCTGATTTTCTTGCCCCGAATTTCCTGGATACGGCTTCCAGATACGCAGGCCATCCATTGGGCCATAGTAGTCATGGTCAAAGTTGTCCTTCATCAGAGTGTCCTCCTCTAATGAGTTCGGTGGAGCATGGAATCCTTCCGGATCACAATCTCCGTATATCATTTCGCATCTGAACTCGGTATAAATCTCGAACTCTGTGCAGGATAGCAAAATGGCGTAGGCACCTCTTCCTGAGACATATAACCGTCCTCGTTAAGATAGGACTTCCACTCCTCATCCGTGGCGGAGGGATCCTCCTCGTTAATGGTATGGACTGCTTGAGGCCCTGGGTGAAGGAAACCTCCACTGTGGAAGAAATTCTGAATGGGATGAAAACCTTCATCGTTAGCAGCTGTCTGGGTGCAGGTTGCAGAAAAACCTAGGCCCTTCTTTATTTTATTATCATTAGGAATGATAAGCTGTCCCCATCCCTTTGTATTGTTACTTTTGATCATTGTGAGAGCATCTCTGTATGAGGAAATCGAGGTTCCCTTCTTTGATTGATTTTCATTGCTCACCGACAGTGCTTGGAACTGAGTTCCAACAACCTCCTCGAGTTCTATACAAGTAGATAATGGCAGGTTACTTATGAGCAAGGCTTGTTCCCTACAAACCGTGACAAGTTGATCGTTCTTGACGAACTTCAATTTCTGGTGCAGTGTTTAAGTGACTGCCCTGACCTGGTGTATCCAAGGTCTTTCTAATAAGCAACTGTATGTTACCCAAATGTCCATGACCTGGAAATTGATTTGGAAAGTGTGAGGGCCGATAGTTATGGGATGGTCGATTTCGCCGATAATTGCTTTCTGAGATCTTTCAAAGGCTTAGACGATGACCTCACTACCCCTCATCGGGGATCCTTTGAATGATAGTCACATTAAAGTGGACTTTGGCATAACGTTGATGGGCGATCCTGTGTCTACCAGTACGCTGGCTAAAGCATCGTCCTGGCAGTTGACTGTGATATTGAGCGCCATGTTGTGGCATTTGCCCCCCTCTGGCAAATCCTCATCATTGAATCCTAAGATGTTGCAGGAAGTGATGTTAGAGATGATGCTATCAAACTGTCGTATTGAAACATCCTGTTCCACAAAGGCCTGCTCTAAGATTTTCTGTAGAGCCTCTCTGTGGGCTTCAGAACTGAGTAAAAGTGATAGCACTGAGATCTTTGAAGGAGTTTGTAACAGCTGATCAACAAATTTGTATTCACTCCTTTGGATGAGCTTCAGCATCTCATCTTTGTTTTTCGAAAGGTCGGGATTACCGGATTGACCGACTGGTGGATCAGGAGCTTCTGTTGGAAGTTCCTTTTCTTTGTTAGGTTCTCCAACTCCTCGGTTGAAGATTCGACCGCTCGGTGTTACTCTGCTGATGTCTGCAATGTTCACGACGGAGGGTAATGGAGTTTCCTTTCCATTCTCGATTATTGTCGCACCGTATTTGTAAGGGATCGCCTTAGCTGACTCATACAGTAATGGTCCTGGTAGATAAAAAACTATAGGAGCCTTCTGATTTTTCTGACTGTCATAAGTAACTTCAATCAGCTCCTGGCCAGGAACTTTTGATTCGTCCAGTAGAGGGATGATTGTACAAACATCCTTGTTCTGTTGATGATCAGAGATTATGACAACGTCTCTGATTTGATCAGTGAAGTAGTCTGGCGTCCAGTCGATTGGCTCGGAACCCAGACATGGGCGAATCTCTCTATGATCCACCTGACCTTGAAGAGCTGGTCGCACAAGGTAGCATCCTTGGTTATTCTCCGAGCAGACTCTACAACGTTCATAGTTGTGTGGTGGCACCTGGCCACGCCCGCTTTGAATGCAGTGCAACCTTACCAGGTTAGTTTCCATAGATCGGACATCCTGACTTTGAGCTAAGTAGGGTTTCCATTAAGCACACTGATTTGTTGCGTGTCTTCATCCATATAGATCGGAAGCCACCAGTGGTTTAATAAGTGTTGTAAAGTTCTTTGAACGAGAGCGCACCCTTGGTTACTCTCACAACATCCTTTAGAGCTATGATAATTATGCGGAGTGAGAAAACAGAGTTGGACCTGCCTGGCGTGTAACTCTACCAAGCTGGTATTCATCAGACGAATATCAAAGATTTGAATCATGTTGATCTGATAAGGATTTTTATCATGGTATTCCTGGATCCACCCAAGATCCATCTGATGCTGGAGGGCCTCTTGTACGAAAGAGCATCCCTGTTTGGTTACCGAGCAAGTCAGACAGGAATTGTAATCATGCCGTGGCAGATTATGATACTGGCTTTGCCTGGAGTGCATCGCCACCAAGTTGACATTCATTGCACGGATGTCGTGGTTCTGAATGACATTGGAATTCGCATAGGTCATGTTGACTCCACGAACTCAGTGTTGTTGGATCCATCCGAGATCCAACTGTTCCTGTGGAGCAGATTGCAACACAGAACATCCTTAATTGTTTTTAGAGCAGATATCACACTGGTGATAATTATGAGGTGGCACACGTCCATATCCACTCCGTCTACAATGCATCTTGACCAGATTGACCCTTAATAAGAGTACATCGTGAATTTGATAGCTGTCATTAGACTCTCCTTCTATCAAATTGACTACAGCTTTCTCGTGTTGAGGCAACGGGTTCGTGAGAACATTCAGATTCGTATCTTTGAAAGATAAGACACCGCTCCTAGAAACCTTTTGCACGTCGGATTTGAAACTGACACAGTTCCCTATGTTATGCCCTGGTCCTCCTTGATGGTAAGGAGACGTCTGATCCGCTTTGAACCAAAAAGGTAGATTCTTCGGTACTGTAAGAGGAGACCTAGTTTGGACATGCCCCTTGACCAGTAATAATGGAAACAACTCTGCGTACAACACAGGTATAGGGTCAAACCCTGGAGGTCGTGTAGTACGGTTGTTGTTATATGGAGGACGAGCCTGTTGAAGAGGTTGTTGTGTCCTTTACTGATATTGTTGTTGATTAGGTTGGCTCTGTGCAACCTGAGGTTGATACGTAGGAACAGGCGCAAGGTTGATAGCAGGAGTTACAGCTGCTACTGGTTGATAACGTCGCCTTTGCTTTCCGAGAGAGATATTCCCAATATCCTACTCTTTCTTCTTAGGGAGAGCACTATCGTATCATTTTGTACTACTTGATGATCCATCATCTTTCACTAAACGTCCTTCTCGGACGGCTTCCTCAAGACGAACTCCCATGCCCACCATCTCGGTGAAATCACTGGGTGCACTGGCAACCATTCTGTCGTAGTAAAATGAGCTTAAGGTTTTTAAGAAAATCTTTGTCATCTCTTTTTCCTCCAGAGGTGGAGAAATCTGAGCGACAATTTCACGCCATCTCTGAGTGTATTCCTTAAAGGTTTCCTTGTCCTTTTGTGACATTGATCTGAGCTGATCTCTGTCTGCTGCCATGTCCAAATTATATTTATATTATTAAACGAAGGCGGCGCCAAGATCTCTGAATGTACCGATCATGGCGCGGTTTAAACCCATGTACCATTTTAGTGCGGCACCGGTTAAACTATCCTGAAAGTAGTGAATCAGTAGCTCCTGGTTCTTTGTCTGAGCCGACATTCGCCGAGCGTACATCACCAAATGGCTTTGAGGGCAAGAGTTACCCTTGTACTTTTCAAAGTCGGGCACCTGGAATTTGTGCGGAACTTTCACATTGGGGACCAAGCAGAGGTCTGCAACGTCCTTTCCAAATAAATCCTGACCGCGAAGGGCCTGCAGTTCTTTCTGCATTTCTTGGAACTGTTCCTTGAACTCATTCATTCTGTCAAACATGCTGTCGTTTCCACCAGAAGGTATCCGGGGAATCTGTCCTTCCGGAACAGTGTGTACCACGGGTGGTGGTGTAGTCATTATGGCCGAGACTCTCGGTGCCTCCCAAAGTTTGTAACCTTTAGGAGTTGTTGTCATGCCCTTGGCATCTTCGCTTTCCCGAAGTTTGTAACCTTCAGGCCCAGCGGTTCCTGCTGCGGTTCCCTAATCCTCAGTGATCAGCGGAACATATCCTTCCGGGATATAGTTGGGTGGCATTCCCCAGGGACGATCTTTCGGCATTTTGTACCTAGGATCATACTTTTCCACTATGGGTGTTGATGTGATCTCTGAGATCACAGCCCTTGGTTGTTGCATCTGATCTCTGAGATCCTCTTTTAGAGTGTCGATCTCTTCTCTCAACTCTCTGTTCTTTTCCTCGAGATCATCCATCTTTTTCTGACGATTGGCCCGAGTATTGTACGAATGAGACAGTTTGACTCTAGAATCAAGACATAAACGTAAGATTCGTAGGTAAGAAGAATGCGTTTACGCGAGAATGATGAATGCAATGATTATATTAATTGTATGTTTTGTTTATTTAAAGTAAACTTCGAAAATTAGATTGCAAATATCAAACAGTGAGGAAACCCCGTTTTATTGAATTCAAAAGATTGCGGAAATGGAAATACAGTAGATTACAAAGTGCTAAAAAATCTAAACTAATGGATCCTGAGTCCTCTCTGAAGAGAGCTCAAGTGCTGGTTCTGGTATTTTCCCTTTCTTTGACCGGGGCTCTTGAGCCGTTGTCGGGTTGTCATTCCTTTGCCAAGTGAAAGGAGCGAGCAAATTCCTTTGGTCATCCTGATTTTCTACAGCATGTTGCTCTAAAATTTCAATCAGAGCATCTTTTTCTCTTAATAGCTGCTGTATCTTCTTACACTCCACATTGTGAATGCGGTACTTGTTCCTCCAAGACCTCTTATCCTGTTGAACTTTGCTGAGAGTAACCTAAAGCTTTTTCGTCTCAGACATAAAATAAAGGGCAGAGTCCCTTAATGGAAGAACTTCCTGACGAGGGTAAGGCATCCTCAACTTGAGAGCTCTAGTTTGTACCCAGTGGAGATAAGGTTCCACCGAGACGCAGTCTGGTTTTCCTAGAGACTCTCGTCCTTTCCTATGAACGTGTTTTCAGGCGTGCACTATTTTTATTTTTAGTGCCCTGTCATTTTCTCCCTCCTTGAAGAAAAGACCTTCTAGATGAGCATTCCGCGGGACATGCCTCATCGGTATCCAAATTGACGACGAACCAGAATTGGATGATAATTGATTCCTCCCTTAGTTCCTATAAGGGGTACATTTGGGAAATTTCCACAACGATCAATGATCTTGATCCCATCATAGATTCGATTGTACCAATCGATGTCGGAGTTGGTAAGAGACATGATTCTCTGCGACCAACATAAAGTATTCTTTTGATCCCAAAATGCAGCAGACTTGGGCAAATGGGAAGTGAACCATTTGTAAAGCAAGGGTACATAGCACGTGATCATTCCTCCGCTGTATAGATTCCTTAAGTGTACCGAATGATACGCATCTGCGAGTAAAGTAGGTACAGGGTTTCCAATCAGGAAAATCTTAATGGCGTTGACATCTACGAAGTTATCAATGTCGGGAAACAAAAATAACCCGTAGGTGAGCAAAACAAAGATGCTCTCAAAAGCGGCCACATTCCCTATACTAGCAAAGTATAGAGCTTTCTTTGTTAAGAACTGGGCTGGAAAACCTTGGATGCCACCCTTAGTGGTTATGTGAGTCCTGACTTCTGACTCGTAAAAATATATTGCTCTTGCAATGGTTTGATCCTTTGGAATTTCTTCCAGTCCAGAAAAGGGAGCTTGATCAGTGATATACAGATCAATCAGGTGAGAGTACTCCTCCAGCGTTGGTGCTAGCTGATAATCCAGGAATGTGAAACAGTGATAGACCGGATCATAGAACTGGATTTGCGTGGACAGGATTCCTTCAATTACGTGAACCCTTAATAAAGATAGTAGTCCTCCATACTTGGCTCTGAAAGCCTTGTGGTTGGTGATCAGTCTCGCCAAACCTCTTAAATCCTCTAACTTTGGAACCTTGAAGGTGTACTTATGAGTTTTCCTTCTACCGAAATCCATTAGCGCAATCTCCTTTCTCTGACATTTGCAATCATTGTCTTAGTTTAGTTTGAAAAAGAGAGAATAAAAGAGAAGATTTTTTTTTTGTTTTTAATGCTTTTTAAATGAATGTATGAATGCAGCACACAAAAACATAGAAAAAACATGGGGTCAAAGGTTCGGTGTCATGAAGTCAAGGCTCTACCCCCCCAAAGGTTTATACTGGTGACTTTTTGTACTTGTCCGCAAAACCATTGACCCCTCTGGGATAACAACAGCAAACGGATCGCCAACGAGCTGATGTATCCTGGAGTGATCTCAGATGAGGGTAGTATCGCGTGACAACTATTTCCGATAGCTTCCGCACTACAAAATGGCTTAAGTCTGCTAAAAACCTCAGCTTCTCAGATAACCCAGTCGACCACACTACTTTCAACAACCGAAGTCGTATAGGCAATGTATCTACAAAGGGAGTCTCCACTGAGTTTGATGGTCGATCGGGGGCTCTTAACTGGAATTCACTCCCAATAAGATTACACACATTGCCATCACCTATCTTATGTGTATACTCAATCTTTCCACATGCGGCATCACACGCATTCCCATTAGCAGAAAAATAACCATAGACATCATTTAGGAAAAGCAGTATATATATTTGTCTTAATCATCCTAGACCTCTAGTCTTATGATCCTAACAGACAATGACTCCCCAGCAGAGTTTTCATTTTTGTGATATTTTGAGAATTTAAGGTTTCACCCAGAGAGATAAGAACCAAAGATTGGGCTCCACGGTGGGCGCCATTTTTTCTGTAACGAGCAATTTTGGACGTGCTTCTTAAGCTCTGCCGCTCTAGGGCACTACAAGTCTATTCATTTTTTATCCTATTGAAGCTGATGAAGGAAGGGAAATAGATGTCTCCAATTAACCCTACTTGCATACTGAGTTTTAACAGCGGTCTGTTAGGTTACAGATGCAGTGTGGAAGTGGGGCCTCTCTCTGCTTATTTTGTTGAATGTTATGATTTGATGCTTTTTGATTGGTGTGTGCTCGCTAAGATTTTTCAATCTTATGCCTACGTATTCCCGTTTGAAGAAACAGGGAAATCAGAGCGATCGTAGTTCCTCCTATTCTATGGGAGGAAAAAGGTTGTTTTGGTGTCTTGTTCAAAGCCTAAGACGTGAAGCTAAAGGGAGTATATGTATCTTGTTCAAAGCCCAAGACGTGAAGCTAAAGATCTATTTGTATCTTGTTCAAAGCCCAAGATGTGAAGTTGAAGGGTTTTGACCTTAGAGAGAATTTGTCATCTCTAAAGAGGAGTTGTTGATGTTTGTATGCTGTGAGCAAGGCACATATTTGATGCTAAAAGGTTGATTGACTCAACCGGGTTTTTATTTATACAAAGCCTACGAGGAGGCTTTTGACCTAACAAGAGGGTGCCTTTTATATGTCTCGTACGAAGCCCGATATAGAGGCTAAAAGGTTTATGACCCAACAAGAGGGTCTTTTATACTCAACAAAAGTGTTTTGTATCTCGTATGAAGCCCGAGATGGAGGCTAAGAGGGATTAACTCAACAAGAGAGTTTTTGTATCTCGTATGAAGCCCGAGATGGAGGCTAAAAAAGTTGGTTGACTCAACAAGAGAGTCTTTTATACTCAACAAGAGAGTGTTTTGTATCTCGTACGAAGCCCGAGATGGAGGCTAAAAGAAGATTGACTCAACAAGAGAGTCATTTATACTCAACGAGAGAGTGTAGGGAAAATCATTGTACAAAACCCAAGAAGAGGCTATAAGGTGTGTTGATCCAACAAGAGGGTCTTTTATACTCAACAAGAGAGTGGTTTTGTATCTCGTACGAATCCCGAGATGGAGGTTAAAGGTGATTTGACTCAACAAGAGGGTCTTTTATACTCAATAAGAGAGTGTTTTTGTGTCTCGTACGAAACCCGAGATGGAGGCTAAATGTGCTGGTGACTTTTTCAGTTGAGTGACCGGTCCAGTATGTTGTAAAAGAGAAAATCAGTTCTTATAAAGAGACTGATTAAAGGTGAGGTTGTACCTTGGTACTGATTAGAAGATCGGGGTTATTTCTTGTTCTTTAAGGAAATGGGAAATCAAAAGGGTATTGAGATTGTCCAAGTCTACTGGTGTTTTGAGAAATCGATTCTCGGATAAATGAATGATCTTTGTATGATGCCCAAGAGAAGGCTGGTATGTTAAGGGATGAAGGTCAACCCATTAACTGGTCTGACACTTGACTCAGAAGGGTCCTTGTACTTAGCCCGAGAGAAGGCATGAGAGCTTTTAAGAAGCCGAAGGGTCTGTTACAACGCCCAAGACAAGGCGGGGATGCTTTTAAGAAGCCTGTGGGTCCCTAAACCCTGAAAAGTTCAAGACAGGCTATTCACAGAGAATATATCAACCCAGGAAAGTCCGAGAATTTGGAAGAAACTCAAGAGATGTCATTCACGGAGAAAAGATCATCTTTGGGGAGTTATAGTTTCTTTGACAATTTCTAAGGGTGACAGTCTGAGAAAGGGTTCACCAAGAGGAGGGAAGACTGTGTCTGGTAATCCTATGGGGATCTAGTTTTGTTTATATTTGAGAGTAACCAACAGGGCTTTACCTAGTGCTAGACGTAGTTGTCGGGGAAAACTCTAAATAACTATACTAGTATTACACAGTTGATATTTTGACGAGTATATAAGAGTTTGTGAAAGAAGACTTACAGTGAGCAGCCCCACAATACAGTTATATATATGAAAGCGGATAAAGAAAGCAGGTAAACACTTACTCGGTTGTAGAGCTTCCATGTTGTTTTGTTAGTTGTTCAACAAAGAAAACTTTGATAATAATATTATATTCAAAATCAAAGGAGAAAGTGCTTTGAAAAGATTGTTGGGGCTTACAGCTCAAGGAGAGGCCCAAGGTTTTATCAGTGATTGCACTGTTGTTTTGAATTTGTACAGGGACTTATACAAGTTACTGAAGCCCAAAAAGGTTTTCTGTACAAAGGGATGGGTCTTACACTCTCTCAAGAGGCCCAAAGAATTTTAAAGAAAAGAAATGGGGCTTATAACACGAGGGTAGGCCCAGGTAATTTGATTTTTTGAACTGGCGATCGCGCCGAGATTTTCTTTTAACGCAGAGGGACTTATACAATATCTGAGGCCCAAAAAGGTTTTGGTTAAAAGGGGATTGGGTCTTACACTCTATTAGGGACCCAAAGATGTTTTAAGGAAATGGATGGGGCTTATAACACGAGGGTAAGCCCAGATGATTTTTAAAAGATGCGAATATCGCACCGTTGTTTTTGAAAATACAATGGGACTTATACAATGATTGAGGCCCAAAAGGTGGTGTATTTACAAAGGGATTAGGTCTTACACTCTAATAGAGGCCCAATGTGGTTTTAAAAGAAATGGGACTTACAACACAAGGGGAGGCCCAGATGATTTTGTTTTAAAAGGCGACGACCGCGTCGAGATTTTTGAAATCGGATCGGGACTTATACAATGACTGAGGCCCAAATCATTTATTTACAACAAGGATTGGGTCTTACACTCTATTAGAGGCTCAAAGATTTGAAAAAGTTTGATGAGGGTTGAATTAATCAAAAACCCTAATTTGTTTTCAAAATGTATTTTTATTGAATAAAAAATTCAATTAAATTGATCAAAATCGTTAAGCATGTGAAAAACAAATGGTGATCTTGGATTAATGTTTCAAAAATCAAGTTTTGACCTACAAAATGATTAGAAATCATTAAAATTTGCAAAATCAAGAAGGAAAAAATATTTAAAATGTAAAAAACAATTAAAATATTAATTCTTTGCAAAAATATCAATTATGTGAAATAAATAATATTTTTGGGATTTTTTGGAAAAATATTTTAACATTTTTGTGAATTATTAAAAAAAGAATCAACTCAAAATCATTAAAACACAGAAAGAAATTAATTTTTGAATCAATTAAATAAAATCACAAAATTCAAATATTCAAAAATTTGAAAAAAGGCTCCAAAAACATGGCAAGAACACGCGCCCTTCCTCTGTTTCTGCAGATTTGCATTTTCTATCCAATCTCACTGAATACTTGATTATATCATGCAATCTACATATCAATCTACTCATTTCAACCTCACGATCATGTCTATGGTCTTTAATTTCATTTATTTTAAACATGGAATAAGAAATCAAAGAGAAACCTCAAGAACCCTAAATTCTGCATGAAGGTTCAGAACTTCCACACACGATTCAAACAAAGCAATTGATTAAGGGAAAACACTCTATGCATGATTATGAACATATGGCCAAATTATTGTGCAGCAAAAAATGCATGTATCATAGAGTTAGAAGAGTTCATGCTTACCACTTGTAGCTGGTGATCGTGTTTTATGCTAGAGGTGTTATAGCTAGGTTCCAATGATATGGATAGCTTCCCTAGGTGCCATGGAGTGTGTCTGGATGCTTGGAGTGGATTGAAATGATTTGGAACTTGAGATGGTACCCCAACTGTAAATCTGTCAAAGACTTGTTCAGATGGCTAGTGATTTTGTGATTTTGGTGTTCCAGATGTTATGTGAGTGTTTGGATCACTTCTATATGATGTATGTGAGGTGTGTGTGCGATTGGTTTGATTAGAATAGCTCTCAAACTCAAAACCCGATAGTGACTTTCCTTAGAAGGCAAAATTGGAAGTGAGAAGGAGATTTCGAGGAAAGCATCTGTTTGATGGCTTTGGTGTACTCAAACTGATCACAAATGAGCTCTATTTATAGTAGAGAGAGTTTATTTTGCAAGGAATAGTGAATGGCAACTGCTGCATAGGTTTGGCCAATGTTGAGCAATGAGAATCCAAGTCTCCTCTAGCCATTGACTAGAGGTTAGGGCATAGGCTGCTGGTTCTCTTGGTCTTGGATAAGTCTTGACTGAATTCAGTTGGAAATGGCTCAGTCCATGCCACCTTGGTGCATCCATTAAATGCTCCAATCCAAAATTGGAGTCTTGTCCCTCTTTTAGGGATTTCTAGGTTTGACATGCTACTTTTGGTTCCAAAGACTTGGGAGGCTTGGGATCAGAGTTGGTTCCTCCTTGGTCCCCCCTTGAGGTGTTCAGATGGATAGAGTTGGTTGCCCTTTGCAAAATTTGTGCAAATCGAGCAAAATGCACAAATCTGCCTTGCCTTGACAGTTTTCAGCAAGGCATATTGCCATTGTCATATCTCATGGCTCAAGTGGAATTTGATGGAGTTCTTGGCCATTTTGGAAAGCCCTCATAAGATACAACAACTGTTTGATCATATTTGGTTTTGATACCTTTTAGATCCAAGTGAAAAATGGCCCTACATTTGGAAAAAAGTGAAGGCAGACTCTGACTTAGTGAAAATTTCACTAAGTGTTGGAAAAAAGTCACATTTTCACTTTTTGTGATTTTGATCATTCCATAGCTTAAAATCCATGAGGAATTGGAATGAGTTATGTTTGAAGCTTTTGTAGAGGGCAATGAGAGCTACAAATCCAGCTTTGGATGGGGAAAAATGGCCTTGTGGTTTAGGAGTTATGATCCACCAATGTTGGTACCCTAGCCACTTTGTTCCATAACTTAGAAAAATTTCTAAGTTTTTATGGTTACCCCTTTTACAAGTTATCCCACTTTTCTTGATTTTTCTTGATGAATGTTGATTCAAATCACACATTAACATCATTTTAGGGTTAAGGAACCATAATTGTGAAAAATCTCAAAAAGTCAAAGTTGACTTTTGTGCACAGTTGACTTTTTTTTCCAGATGAATTCCAAACTATGCAATCCTCTATGAAATCAAGTCCTTGACCTAAATCAAACTTGATGGATTGATTTCATAGGTGTTATAGGGTGTATTGGATCATGTCCTAGGGTTTGGGAGCATGTCCTGGTCAAAAGTCAAAGCTACAGTTGACTTTTCCCGCGAAACCCTAACTGTGGTTCAGATGAAATTGAAACTTGTTGCTCAAGCTTCTTGGACCAATCCATTGTTGCAAATGGATCAATGTGGTGTGTTAGAGACCCTAAACCCATGTCCTGAGGTCTTGGCTCATGATTTGTCCCAAAAGTCAACTTAGGGGTAAATTAGGTCAAGAAACCCTAATTCCTGGTTTTTGATGAATGCATCCCCTGAGGCTAAATTGACTTGATGATTGGGTTCATGATGTCCCTTGGGGCATCATAGGTTATGCTTAGAGGCATTGGCTCATGCTCAGAGGAAAATTTCCATTTGGAGGCCCTGGTCGACCAAAACCCTAATTTGGTGACACTGGCGATCTCGAGGCTTAATCCACCTGGAAGGTAGCAACCTTGTGCTTAATCCTTGATGTGGGAGTCCTCTTGATCCATTGTGGATGTTTGAGAGGTTAGACAAGTTGAAGATCATGTCATTCCTTGATTGATCCTTTGTCTAAGAGCTCTGAGAGGGCTTGAAACCCTAATTTTGATTGTAGTGGACGCTCACCCATCTTTGGGGAGACTAATGAGGCATAATGGTACATCCATATTGTGATGATGATTTGCACAATGATGGGAAATCTTAGTGGTCAAAATTTTGGGTATGACAGAGGGAAACCCAAATATCAATCTTCTAACATCATTGATCCACAAAGAGGATAAAACATAAACTCTGCTTTGAGGATGGAAGGAAAGCTGTTGGGGAATCATAACAACCCAAATCTTTTCTGACATTTCCTGGGGATCATAAAGAATTCACAGGAACTTCCATTCCAAAAGGATAAAGAGATCTGCTGCAGAGAAATAATGCATCCGCTGGGATTATAGACATATAAACATCTACCCAAAATCCCCTGGGAATACAAGGCAGATCTGCTGGAGATACAAGAGAAAAGCTCTCTGAGGAATAATCGAATCTGATCGAGGCATCCTGGACTTGCTGAGGAAAATAGCAAAAGGTCAAACTGTAGGGGATTTTAGATCAATGCTCATCATAAATGAGAGAAAAAACCAATAAGTGACTAATATATCAATATCTTTTGAATATAGATATCATTTGCAGCTTCACTAGGGAACACCCGAAATAGTGATGCACAATCTTCTCTGAAAACAAAAAATCTGGAGAGAAATACGTCCTGGACTTGTCGGGGAAGATAACGCTGCTTTGCGCTTGGGAATATACCAAGAAACAACAACACACCTAGAAGGTAAAACTCTGATGGAAATTCCTCATATGATTTCTGCTGGGGACAGCGGAAATGAATCTCTGCGTGGGGACCACCATTAAGGAGAAGGGGACCTCAAAACTACTCAACTTCCTGACCATAACATAATTAGCTGGAGAAGATTCGGATCAAAACCTAGTTGGGGAAAAACCGAACAGCATTGACCCTTATGAATTCAACGCATCATAACACAACCTTGAAGGGACCTACCATCTTGTCAACAACTGGTTGTATCAACAAAACCCTGCCGAGGAAAAGTCAGTAAACTTTACTGGGGAAATATCGACAAACTCCACCAGGGAGCTGTTAATAAATTCTGTTAGACAAGTAAGAGCAAACCCTACTGAGGAAAACATCGATCTTACCATCCTTGGAATAAACCGTTGATGTTTTTTTTTTTTTTTGCATTCATAAATCAAAGGAAAATGTTTTTATAATTTTCAAAAATTTAATCAATCATTTTCAATTTGTTTCGAAAATCATCATCAAAAATAAATGAAATTTTGTAAACAGAAACAAAATAGAATTGCAAACAAAGGGACAAAGGCCCAAATTTTATTAATAGAATGGAAGTCCGCAAATGGCGTAATTCCATGGATCATTACAGAGTTTGAAAAATGGTAAATACATGGAAAGGGTTACATTGAAATACAATGACCACTATTCTCCCTAACAACTTTGAATTCCACTGTGCTCAAAACTTCAGCTGTGGATGATTGAAGCAGAATCCTTGATAGACAATGTTGCTTTCAAATGATCAAGACTGGCCAGATGCAGTTACTTGCTATAATCCCTAACTTTTTCCTAGATTGCCCTCTCGTGTTTTCAATCTACCGGGATGATTATTTCTGTTTTTGTCTCTAATTTTTGCCTGGACCGCCCTTTCGGGTTTTCAGCCCACCGAGACGATCCTTTTTGCCTAAGCCGCCCTTTCGGGTTTTCAGCTTAGCGAGCTGTTCTTTTATTTTTTTAGGTGAAGTATTTCTTGACTGCATCGGCATTCACAGGACGAGTGAACTCTTCACCGTCCATAGTTGTAGAAGTAATGCACCGCCAGAGAAGGCTCTATTGACAACATTTGGGCCTTCATAATTAGGAGTCCACTTGCCCCTAGAATCATTGGTAAAATTCGAGATCTTTATTTAGCACAAGGTCGCCTTCTCTGAACACGTGAGGTCGAACCTTCTTATCAAAAGCTTTCTTCATTCTCTGTTGATACAATTGGCCATGACACAAGGTCGTCATTCTTTTCTCTTCAATCAAATTCAACTGATTATATCTGCTTTGGCACCATTCAGCCTCAGATAATTCAGCTTCCATCAAAACTCTCATAGAGGGGATTTCAACTTCTACTGGGAGCACTGCTTCCATATCGTAAACAAGAGAAAAGGGGTTGCCCCTGTTGAAGTGTGAACGAATGTACGATACCCATGCAAAGTAAAAGGGAGCATCTCATGTCAATCCTTGTAAGTAACAACCATCTTCTGAACAATCTTCTTAATATTCTTATTAGCAGCTTCAACCGACTTGGTAAAATAGTCAATAGCCACCAATATGAAACGGTGTCCGTTTGACGCTTTAGGCTCAATCATTCCAATCATATCAATGCCCCACATGGAAAAAGGCCATGGAGAAGAGATAACATTGAGATGAGTTGGTGGTACATGAATTTTGTCAGCATAAACCTAGCACTTATGGCACTTCTTCACAAATTTGCAACAGTCGGATTCCATTGTCAGCCAATAGTAACCCGCCCTCAACATTTTCTTAGCCATTGCATGCCCATTGGCATGGGTACCAAAAGATCCTTCATGAATTTCTTTCATCAACATGTCTGCTTCGTGTCTATCCACGCATCTGAGCAAGACCATGTCATAATTTCTTTTATACAACACATCATCATTCAAGAAGAAACTACCAGCCAATCTTCTCAAAGTCTTCTTATCTTTCTTGGATGCCCCAAGTGGGTACTCTTGATTTTGAAGAAAGCATTTAATATCATAATACCATAGTTTGTCATCAACAACCTCTTCAATGGCAAACACATGTGCTGGCCTATCAAGCCGCATAACATCGATTTTGGGCACATCATTCCACCGATTCACCACAATCATGGAAGATATAGTAGCTAAATCATCCGCCATTCGATTTGCTGCTCTGGGTACATGGTGAAACTCAACTTTATTGAAGAAAGTTAACAACCTTCTTCCATAATCTCGATAAGGAATCAAATCAGGTTGACGTGTCTCCCATTCTCCTTTAATCTGATTAATCACCAGGGATGAATCTCCGTATACATCAAGAATCTTGATTCTTAAATCAATAGCTTCTTCCAAGCCCATAATACACGCTTCATACTCAGCCGCATTATTTTTGCAAGTCAACATCAACCTTGCAGTGAAAGGAATGTGGGAACCATGAGGAGTAACAATTATTGCCCCAATACCATTGCCCTACTCGTTAACAGCTCCATCAAGAATCAAACCCCAACGGGATCCAGGCTCAGGCCCTTCATCAGGTAATGGTTCTTCACAATCTTTAGCCTTTAGATACATTACATCCTCATCAGGAAAATCAAACCTGATTGGTTGATAATCATCAATTGGCTCGTGTGCCAAATGGTCAGCCAAAACACTTCCTTTTATCGCTTTTTGAGTTCGGTACTCGATATCATATTCTGACAACAACATTTGCCAACGAGCGATCCTCCCAGTTAAAGCAGGCTTTTCAAAGATATACTTGATTGGATCCATTTTGGATATCAACCAAGTTGTATGATTCAACATATAGTGGCGGAGATGCTTGGAAGCCCAAGCTAAAGCACAACATGTTTTTTCAAGCATTGTGTACCGAGACTCACAATCGGTGAACTTCTTGCTCAAATAATAAATGGCAAACTCTTTTCAACCAGATTCATCTTGTTGACCCAGAACACAGCCCATAGACTCTTCCAGCACAGTCAAATACATGATCAAAGGTCTTCCTTCCACAGGAGGAGACAAAATCGGAGGTTCAAGCAGATACTCTTTAATTCTTTCAAAGGCTTTCTGACAATCCTCTGTCCAGACACAACCCTGATCTTTGTGGAGAAGCTTGAAGATCGGCGCACATGTGGTAGTCATATTGGATATAAATCAGGAGATATAATTCAAACGTCCCAAGAATCCTCTTACTTGTTTTTCTGTTTTGGGCGCAGGCATTTCCTGAATGGCTTTAACTTTACCAGGATCAACTTCAATGCCTTTTTAGCTGACAATAAAGCCCAACAACTTTCCAGAACGGACACCAAAAGTGCATTTATTAGGATTCAAACGGAGCTTAAACTTTCTCAAACGTTGAAACAACTTCAATAAGTACTCAATATGATCTTCTTCAGTCTTCGACTTACAAATCATATCATCCACATAGACCTCAATTTCTTTATGCATCATATCATGGAACAAAGTGGTCATAGCTCTCTGGTGCGTTGAACCAGTATTTTTCAAACCGAAGGGCATCACTCTATAACAGAATGTTCCCCAGGGCGTAATGAATGTTGTTTTTTCCTTATCCTCGGGTGCCATCTTTATTTGATTATAACTGAAAAATCCATCCATAAAAGAAAAGATACTGAATTTAGCAGTGTTATCTACCAGCATATCAATGTGTGGTAGTGGAAAATCATCTTTTGGACTCGCTTTATTCAAATCTCTGTAATCAACGCACATTTGGACTTTTCCGTCTTTCTTTGGAACAGGCACAATATTGGCCACCCATTGAGGATACTCATAAGTCATAAGAAAACCAGCATCAATTTGCTTTTGAACCTCCTCTTTAATCTTCATAGCCATGTTGGGATGAGTTCTTCTCAATTTCTGTTTCACAGGTGGGCATTCAGGCTTCAATGGCAATCTATGCTTCACAATATCAGTATCAAGACCAGGCATGTCTTGATAGGACCAAGCAAACACGTCAACATATTCTCTAAGAAGCTCCACAATCCTCTTCTTAACATCTGACTGAAGCAGTGCCCCAATCTTGACTTCTTTCTTATCATCATCTGAACCCAAATTAACCAATTCCAATGGCTCTTCATGAGGCTGAATGGCTTTTTCCTCGTCCTCAAGCAACCGAGAAATTTCATATGGAATCTCTTCAATACCTTCTTCTTCAGCTCCAAACACAGGGAACTCAAAGTTGGGAGTGGGCATAGGGTCATTGTTTTCAATGGGTTTAACTATCAATCTACACAATGATTTATGTTTGATTTTAGAATATGAACAAGAAGTGCAAATATCATGCAGATAAAAATGATCATCCCATTATTATTATTTTTTTTTTTGGTTTTTTATGTTACCATTTTTTAGAAATAAAGCAAAAAGGGAAAACATAATATGGATAAACAAAATAACATTTTATTGATGATGATAAAATTTGAAACAAAGCCCTCACAAATTCATTTTCACCTTGGGCAGAGTGAAAGGAATTTTGAAAGAAACAAAAACAAATTACTTTGAAATATGAACAATAGTAGGAATATCAACAGCTATCCAATTCTGGCAGACTTGTCCATGTGTCACGAAATTGGGAAGTTCTTCTTCTTCATCATTTTCAATGATGGCCCTGACTTCACATTCGGGTTCCTTAAACTTCTTCTGAGGGGAATAAAAAGGCACATATGCATCCTCCGGGGACATATACCCGAGGTTTTCCAAATAAGGTTCCCAGTCTTCAGTAGGAATGACATCATCTTCAGAACCTAACGGGATGTAGCCTACAGGGTCATCTTCAAGAATTGCAGCCGTAGAAAGATCTTCACTAGGGCAATCTTGAACCATATTGACAGATGCCTTGCCATGATTAGATAGCGGATTCGATTGGACATTAGGATTGGAATCTTTGAAAGACAAAATACCACTCCTAGCCAACCTTTGAACTTCCATATTCAATGGATAATAGTTCTCAGTATCATGTCCCTCTCCTCCCTGATGAAAGCGCAATGAGTTTCGGGCTTATACCACCATGGTGAATCTTTCGGAACAGCAGGTGGTGGACGGGTCTGAACCAGATTCTTCTTAATTAAACAAGGAAGCAATTATATGTAAGTCATCGGAATCATATCAAAATCTTTCTGAAAACGACCCCGCTGATTGTTCTGTTGATTAGAACGTTGTTGCTGCACAGGAGCTGTCTGAACAACAGGAGCTGAACTGATAATAGGAGTAACAGATGCAACATATTGCTGACACTAAATGTTCATACTGTAACTCTTTTTGCACTCTCCATGGGAAATAGTATGGGTCTCACCCTCTTTCTTCTTGGCAAATCCTCCACCATACTTCTTGGAATTACCAGCAGGATTACCATCTTTTGACAAACGTCCCTCACGGACACCTTCTTCTAATCTCATACCCATATTAACCATCTCAGTAAAATCACTCGGGGCACTAGCAATCATACGCTCGTAATAGAAAGGACTCAGAGTTTTTAGAAAAATCTTAGTCCTCTCTCTTTCTTCCAAAGGAGGATTAATCTGAGCAGCAACCTCGCGCCACCTCTGCGCGTATTCTTTGAATGTCTCTTTATCTTATTGAGCCATGGCTCGAAGCTGGTCACGATCGGGAGCCATATCCACATTATACTTATACTGCTTCACAAAAGCCTCACCCAAGTCTTCAAAGGTGCGAATTCGAGTACTGTCGAGTCCCATATACCATTTCAAAGCTGCACCAGACAAACTATCTTGAAAGTAGTGAATGAGAAGCTGATCATTATCCTTCTGAGCCGACATCTTACGAGCATACATAGTCAAATGACTCATTGGACAAGAGTTACCCTTATACTTTTCAAAGTCAGGGACTTTGAACTTATGCGGGATCTTCACATTAGGAACCAAGCATAACTTATGAGCATTCTTTCCAAACAGCTCTTTACCTCTCAGAGCTTTGATCTCTTTCTGTATTTCAACAAACTGGTCTTGAATCTCTTCCATTCTATCATAAGCACTGGCATTTTTACTTGGAGCAGTATGGAAAATCTGTTCTTCACCAAAAGGAACAGTGTGAACCACAGGCGGTGGCACAGTCATCACAGGTTGAACAGTAGGAACAACTGGAATTCCAGGAGGTGCTGGTGGTTGATAACCCTCAGGAACAAAGTTATGAGGCATGCCCCAGGGGAAACCAGGAGGCATGGAGTATTGAGGAACACTAGCAGGCGCCACAAAGATGAGCGTGGAGATAATCTCATAAATGTCTGTCCTTTACACAGGGGTTGAAAGCAGAGGAGGAGGTGGTGGTGGCTGATTCTGAGTAGCAACCATTGCTTCCATCATAGCAGTGAGTCTCTCCAAACTATCCTTCAAATTTGTCACTTCCTCATGAAGCTCACGGTTCTCTTGTTGCAGCTGATCCATCTTCTTCTTCAGATTAGCTTGAGTATTATACTGGTGCGACAACTTGGCTGAATGAAGACCAAAGGGAAATAATAAGACACCTGAAAAAGGCAAGAAACAATGTACAATGATGCTTGATATGCAAGATGCAAATGCAAAGTTTCAAGGAATTATAAGGCATATCGCAAACATTGTTATTTGAAATACCAAAATCTCATTCATTAATGATGGAAAAGATTACATCTCGGAATTACAAATTCAAGAATCCTAAAACAATAGAGAATAAAGAAAACTAGATCCCTAGAGAATCCTATGAGAAGAAGTCCCAGCTCTATCTTCCAGCTACTTGATGTGGGCCTGCATCTGAGTCTTCTCAATCAGCAACTGATCAACGATCATCTTCCAAGGAGATTCTAAACTCTTCGAAATATCGGAAACTGGCTGAATGTGAGAGGAAAATAAATTATCTTGCGCCTTTCTCTTCTTGTTGGCAACTTCGTCTTCATTCTTCTTCTTGAAGTGCTCTTGAAGTCTTGCATTCTCTAACTCGACAATCTGATATTTGTTCTTCCAAGCATCTCTCTCTTGTTGCATCTCGGCCAAAGCGATTTGAAGCTTCTCTGTGTCTTCCATAAAGTAGAGAATAGGCTTCTTATCAGTTAGAGATAAAGGCTCCTAATGCGCATAAGGTATCTTCAAAGTAATAGCTCTATTTTTAACCCATTGGAGGTAAGGTTCCGAAGAGACACAATTCGGATTTCCCGAACTTTCCTTTCCTTTCCTACGAATGTCGCACCAAGCTTTCACAATTTCTCTCTTGAGAGCAACTTGAGATTCTTCTCCCTTGAAAAAGAGATCGGCCAAATGAATGTTCTACGGTACCTCTCGCAATGGATATCCCAACTGACGACGAGCCAACACCGGATTGTAGCTGATTCCTCCCTTTGTACCAAGAAGAGGCACGTTGGGAAAATCACCACAACTATCAATAATCATCACTCCAGAAGGAATACGGCTACACCAATCAATATCAGAATGCGTGAGACATGATCTTCCGTGACCAATATAAACCATCCTTGAGATTCCAGAAAGCTGCAAACTTCGGCAAGTGAGAAATAAACCACTTGTAAAGCAAAGGTGCACAATAGATGATCATCCCTTCACCATGGAAATTCCTGAGGTGAATAGAATGGTAAGCATCGGCAAGCAAAGTGGGAATTGGATTCCCAATCAAGAAAATCTGAATAGCATTGATGTCGACAAAGTTCTCAACATTTAGGAAGAGGAACAGTCCATAAATAAGCAAGGCAAGAATAGCCTCAAAAGCAACTCTGTTCTTTACACTAGCAAAGTGATGAGCTCTATCCATCAAGAACATAGTGGGTAACCCAAGAATCTTTCCTTTGGTATCCATGTGAGCCTTAATCTCAGAAACCTTCAAGTGAGTAGCCTTCGCAATAATGTGATGCTCGGGAGCAGGGTCCAAACCAGAGAAAATCCGACCATAAACAGGCAAACCAAGCAGGAGAGAATACTCCTCTAGCGTAGGTACCAACTGATAATCAGGAAAGGTGAAACAATGCATCAAAGGGTCATAGAACTGAACCAAAGTAGCAAGCAATCCTTCAGCCATATCAACCTTCAAGAGAGATAAAAGCCTTCCATATCTGGATTCGAACTTCTCGGTATCAACAACCAAAGATCCTAGCTCCCTAAAACCCTCTAAATTAGGACTCTTGAAAGTGTACTTCCTTGTATTTCTCCTTCCGAAATCCATAACAAAAGTTCCTGCAATGTTTGCAATAACACCTTTAAGTTCCTTGAAACCTTCTAAAAGAATGCTCATGAATGCATGAGTGCATGAATGCAACACCCACAAACAAGATCACACAAAGCACACGGGTCAAGGTTCAAGTCACAAGCATGAAGCAAAGGGTAAGAACCAATCCCATAAAGGTATGTACTAAGGTTTTGTCTTCATTGTACCTGCAGAAAACAGTGGTTCTAACAAAGTGCCCAGGGTCCACAATCCACTATCAGACACACCAGCACACCGATTTGCTCGGAGGTTGGTAGTTATCCTCAAGAGAATCTAACCTGAGTGTAGCATCGCGTGACAGCTAAGTTAGATTTTCATCTTCATAGCTTCCGCGCCACGATCCTAAAAAGGCTAGGATGGGTTAAGGGTTACTACGGTCCTCAGTGTTATAGGCTTCTATGGAAAAAGTAATGCCTTCTCGATCGCTCGATCGACATCAGTAATTCCAAAGAGGCAACCACCGAGTGGATAGATTCTCAAGTTTTGCTTTTTTGGGATTCGACTCCTTCAAAGCTCCCTTGACTATACTATCCTCCTATCTCAAATTAAACTCTGGTCCGGGTATAGGACCTATCTCACACACAGAGGAACTCCCAAACAGAACAAACAAGTAACAAACAAATCAAACAAAAAGCAGTAAATAAATCAAAGTAGGTTAAACCCCTCAAGGGAGAATTCCCCAGTGGAGTCACCACTTTTCTGTAGCGGGGAAATTTGTGAGTGTAAGCTATTGATTAACTTAACTCAAAAAGCAAAAGTCGCCACCGCACTTTTATTTATCCACGAAGGGAAAGGAAAAAGAACGAACAAAACCTAAAGAGTTCTAAAACAATGGGTAAGGGGGGTTGGTTACGCAATGGGAAGGTGTTAGCACCAAAAACGTCTATAGTACCCTATAGGAGCCCTTTGAAATATCCACCGCTTTTTGGTCTGAAAATGGTTTGCTAGAAAGAGATTGAGAGAGATGAGAAGAGAATTATTTTTAATATTTTTGTGTTTTGAGAGACTTATCGCCTTATGCCTACGTACCCACGATGTGCAATGTAGGATCAAAACCACGTAGTTCGTGGTACAAAGAGCAAAAATTGTTTGTTATGGTTGATTTTAAGTGTAAAGACAAGTCGTCATTTCCAAGCGAATAATTCTGCTTAAAGAAATGAATCATGTCTAAACCTATAAAAAAAATAGTTTAAAAGAAAAAGTGCACAAAGCACAAAAAGAGATTGATGAGTTTTTATATTTTTTATGTTTTGATGAAATGGTCAAAATATGATTAATATTGATTGACATTTATTAAAGAAAAGAAAATTTAAAAAAAATCACTTGACCGAAGTCAAGGTTTTATTATGAAAGCGGTTTTAAGTTTCAAAACAAGAAGGTTTTGAAAAAGAGAGGAGATTTTGAAAATTGAAGAAGGGGTGGAGAAGAAGTGACTATCCTAGTGCATAAAATAAAAGCTAAGGATAAGAAAGATCTAACCACATGGACAAGCTCCATGGCATAAGCATTTTTCCTTTTTGATTTGGTCTTGATTCAAAATAAGTCTTAAAAAAAAGACTCCAAGTATCCAAAATCCAAGGTTTTCCATCACAAACTCCCAAGCATAGGTTAAGATCCTAACTCTAAGTCCATAAGTCCATAATCAAGAGTATAGGTCCTCCAAAGCAAGGGATAGTGGCCATAGTCCAACAATTAAGAGCACAAGTCTTTTAGTGGTTTAATCCTTTATTAATGTTTTTGAGTCCAAATGGACAAAAGGAAAAAAAATAAAAAAACACAAGATAATATGGTCCAAGTGGACAAAAGAAAAATGACATAAACATAAACATGATATGATAAATTGCATAAAGCATAAAAAATAAATAGAGATAGAGAGAGAGAACGAAAAGTAAGGAAGTTAGAAGTTAGTGGTTAGTAGCACAGGGCTCTAGTTCCATAAGCCTTCACCGATTATTCCGTTTCGCGTCTTGAACTATAGCGCTTAAACAATGCACTTAGGCCAAAGTTAATGAACTTGACAGAAGATTGGTAGAACCAAAGCCTCTACAATGCCAAGTTTCAAAGATTATGGACCTAATACAAAAGTTTAACCAACATTGGGTTGACGCGACCAATCAAGGTCCGGACCACGAAAGTTCAAATTCTGAATTGGATAAAGAGGGACAAATGTTGTGCTATGTTAAGCAATTGCCGAGTAATTTACGAAGTAATTACCCTACAATGAGGCCGGTCAATAGATCTTTGTGCTAATGCATGCTAGATGAACGATATGTAGATCGCCATCCGGAAGCAATACCGAAGTTAAGAACCTTTCATCTTCAAGTTCAATCACCTTTAATTGATAAGTTTAAGTGTGAAAACATATCACTAATTCAAAGCACCTCAAATGAATTCAACAATTCATTAAAAGATAGATTTGAACTAATGAATGTTTAATTACTTTAACCATATCCAAAGTCCATTGAAATTGAAGAGAAATTAATCTCAACAATGCATTTCAAGGCTAAAACAAGAAGAAAGGGGAAGAAGGAAGAAGAAAAACCAAAACAGCCCCAAAAACAAGTGAAAATATGCATTCTGTTTCGAAGTAACTGGTTACAACATATCTGCTAACCGGTTACTTAGTTCAAAATAGGCGCAATTTTTCAAAATTAACATAGAGTAACCGGTTACAGCATATCTGCTAACCGGTTACTCTGCAACAGAATGCAGAAAAGTGTGCAAAATTCAGCATGATCCACTTTCAAAACTTTTTACAAACACTTTGTGATCACGGAACTGAAATTGGACAAAATTTAAAGTAAAATAACAGTGAAAACCAGCAATTAAACACAATTACAAGATCCAAAAGATCAAGTAACAAAGATATCCAAAGATCTACATTATGGAAGATGAAGATGAAGCTTCAACAATGGTGAAAAATGGATTACCATTTCAAATCTGAAAATTCCTTCAAATTGCTTCAAGATCCAAATTCCAAAGCCTTGATCTACTATAATTGATGAACAAAAACAAGAATGGATGAAGGTTTAGCTCAAAGTTGAACAAGATTCAATGTGAATTCTTGTTAACTTTCAAAAGAAGAAAAGTGAGCTTTGGTGAATTTTGTGGTTGGGAAGAGAATTTGCAAGAGGTTTGTTGGCTATCAAAAGCTTGTAGAATGAATGAAATGAGGCCTCTATTTATAGAATTTAGGCTTGGGAAATTTGGTGGTTTGGAATTAGGCTTGGATGATCAAAATTAGGATTGGAATTCAAATTTGGAGGGAATTATCAAAAGAGTGGTGATTAGTGAAGGTGCATGGTGGAAAATGATCAAAGTGATGTAGGGGAATTAAAATGAGGTGGTCTAGAATATTCCAAATGTGATCAAGGGCTGAGATTGGTGCCAAATTGCTGAAATTTGAATTTGCTGCCATTTTTCAAAATTTCACGAGGGTAACCGGTTACAGCATAACTGCTAACCGGTTACTCAGTGCAAAATTTGTCAAAAATGAGCATTTTGTTGCACTGTTGTGGTTCCGGCTCGATTCCTTTTCTTATCAAAGAAGGCATGGAAATAAACACATGAACCTTGGAGTCTCTTGAATAATAATCAATTAAATCTTGGAAACTCTTGATCAGATAATTCTTGAATTAATTGCAGATCAAGTTTGACTTTGTTCAGATGAAATTCGTTCGAGCTGAGGGATTGATTTTTGGTATTTTTAACCTGTTCTTCCCCTGAAAATGTTAGTGAAAGAAAACAAAATATATTTGGATTTTAATTAATGGTTAGTAAACATAAACAAATTAAGCAATAAACAAATAACAAACACACACACACAAACCCAAAGACCCCTGCAAGGCACAAACCTATAGAAGAGGGAACCAATGTGTGATTTTGTTTGTGGCATGAAATGCAAAAGGACATGTGGGATCTTAGGGGTAAATATTAGTTTATTACACTTCTAATCCCTGGATGTGCGTCACTTGTCTTTTTCAAGAGCGAATAAGAATAAACATTCCATCCTTTATTTGAATTTGAATTACTTCACGTCGAACACCATCAGCAGTATCCGTCGAATGGTATTTCCCAATGCTTGAAAATACTTCTAAGTCCCATGCTTATCTTTTCCTTATGCAAGCATACCTTCGACTTAGGCCCCCACCATGAAGATCCATTTGAACGCCTTCAAAATTCTTCAAAGAGTTTAACACTTCAATTAATCCCTCTAATTTAATATGGGCGTCGAATTTAGGAGCTAACAGCAGGTACCTCAGTCGGACGTCAATACCGTGAGGAAAACGATTACACAGCTATTAGAACCGCTCTTAACGACATGCTATCTGAGCCGAGACATCAGAACGGTGTCGACGGCGAGCGTGACTTGTTACTTAGGAGCATACAGACACAGCAGGATGAGATGATGGCCACCATTCATCAGATTCAGGAGCAGAAACATGATTATGTTGAGTGAACTAAGCGTAACATGAGAAACCTCGTCGAGCAGAGGAATTGATTGCGTATGGGGATGTCGGATATGATGGAGTATATGCAGCATGTAGGCGTACCACACTTTGCGCATGGTAGAGGCAGTTTTGGACGACGTCGAGGTCGACACTGAGCCAATTACTCAGGTTTTTCCAATCCTTTTTCCGCCTTGCACTAAAAAATTGGGGAAAATGTTTTGTTTCAGTGTGGAGGAGGAGTTTTATCTCTTTATCTTCTTTTTTTACTACTTTATTTTTCATTTTTACTCGCTTTCTAGCTCTTAAATTAAGTCGTTTCTTTTAACCGAGTTTTTAAGGTAACACTACAAGAAAAGTGGCAAATTACGACGGTTAATTTTGGAAAATTACGGCGGTTACAACCGACGCAGATTGCAAGTCACGACGGTTCCTCTTCTGTCGTAGAAACATGTGTCGTGAGACTGTTTTACAACGGTTTGTAAAACCGTCGCTCCAACTGCCGTAACATGTCGCGACAGTTTATAAACTGCCTCCAATATATTATTACGACGGTTGTAACCGCCATAATTTTATAACATATATATTTCATTGAAAATAACGACGGTTGTAACCGCCATAATGTTAAAATATATATTTCATTTAAAATAGTGACGGTTTAGAACCGCCGTAATTTCATTTATTTTTTAAAAAAAATTTAAAATGATAATTTTATTACAATATAATATTCACATGATAATAATATTCACATTCATAAAACTAGCTTATAAGACACATGTGCAAGCATCTGTCAACACAAGATTTTTGTTCAGCAACTAAATATTCACATTCATTCAAAATAGCTGATAAAAACGTGACCCATGAGTGAAGGCATGTGTATATAAAAAGTCAAAGATACCGATCCTTTCAACAAAAGTTTTCAAAAGGCATCAACAAAGTTTAGGAGTAAAACAAAGTAAGTCTAGTGGAAGAGAACTAGTTTGGATCATAACTTCGATAAAGTCAAACAAAAAACATAGAATTGCAGACATTCTGTTGTATCTTCGTAAGCTGTGGTACAGCAGGAGCATTTTTTCCACCGGGAGCGGATGTTGTTTCAGATCTATCCTCAAACTTCATGAACTGTCCCATTTGTGAAGCAGCCAGGTGAGCATAGCAGATTGGAGCAACTGCATAACATTTTTACTAATCAGAACCTATTATTCAACATAGCATTGGAAAAAATAAACATACTCTAACTTTCATTTTCGACATAGCATTAGTCCACTGATAAACGTCTGTATAATTCACACAAAAAATAAACATTCATCTTAAGCAAAGATTGAGGCTTTATAGGACTGAGTAAATAGTTGGAATAGCATTAGAACTTGAACTTGAACACTAAACCTGTAAAATCCTCCCAAGGAAGATCTGCAGAAACCCCTGGAAAATATCTTCCCATATTAACAACGGTTGTTACACCCCCTTGTCAAAGCTAGATTGCTTGCTTTTTGCAACGATTCCATAATATTTCCCACTACATAAACTAAAAATGTGTAAGATATTAAGGTTATAATTAATATTTCAATTGATAACTTACCTTTGAAATACAGTCCCTTCAATATGTATGTTCTCGACAAATTGAAAAGTACTTGCTGGATTTTGTGCTTTACCTGAAATGCGTGTTCACAAAAATATCAGAAACTTGAGACAACCAATCCAAGTCGAATTTGTCCATCAAGAGCATTGATAGCTGACATAACAAAACTAAATTTTGAACCTTGAAATAGCTCATATGCTAGTGATGACTGCATCCAGTCCACATATGTGGTAGACTAATCTTTTGGTAAAACAGATGGATGACGCCACAACTACTTTTTTCATAGAAGAAAGGTTTGAAGCACGACTCCCAGAGAGAGCCAAATCATATTCACCATGTTGCCACTACGAGAAAGCTTACACTTGCAGACCTTCTTCATCAATCGGCCCTTGAATAATATACAATACAAATGTGCTAACATAATGACAAAAATTAAAATGATTTAAAATCACCATTATACATAAATTCAAAGTTTTCGATTTCCAACTTTTACACAATGAGTGAGTGACAAGATGTAGTCATAGAAGTAACGTTGTTTGCTTTAAAATCTCTTTCGAGTCCTAAGGGTGTGTTTGTTTCAAGGATTGAAATTACATTCCCGGGAATGTGACATTGGAAATGCAACAATCCCATGTTTGTTTCAAGTTTTTAAAAATTATTCCCGGGTACTTTTTATTCCCAGGAATGTTGTTTGCACATAATTCTTGTCATGTTTATTCCCATGCATAAAGGGTGGGAATCCAACATTCCCATGGAAATAAATTCAACTTCTTATAACTTCCCACTACTACTCACATATTATTATTTTTTAATTTTTAAATTAAATAAATATGTAATAATTCCTAGGAAATATATTTTTTATCCAAACACATAAGTGGGAATATTATTCCTAGGAATAATAATCCAAGTAATATGATTCCAAGGAATGATTTTTTATAACTTGAAACAAACACACCCTAAAGTTCTTAGAAAAGAAACTTAAAACTGAAAGCAATTCTATCTTGAAGCCAATGACATGCCAATGAAATTATACAACCAAAAGCACGTAAATTATACATGTTAATATTTCAGTTTAACATGTGCATAATGCTTTTATTAACTAGGAGTGACAAATAACTCTTACCTTTGTTCCATAAATGTTTTTGACCTCCTATGAGAAGATATTTTCAAGGTTGATGAATTTTCTACCCGAGAGTTCTTCTAAATGTTGTAATTTTTCTTAATATTCCTGTGTATCAAACTGCCAACACCAGTATCATGATATTCAGTATCATTTATAGCCTCAATTCTCCAATCTATTGGGTGGAAACTGAGCTCGACAGTCTTTTGTTACCATGTATCACCTAGAAGTAAACGGCTATGTTTTAAACCTCTTATGGACAGTCCCCTGTAATGTATAAATTCAAGCATAAAGAACAAAATTTAACTATATCTCACACAACCATTAAGATATAACATATAACTATTACAATAAGATTAATATGTCTAAAGAATAGGAACAAAGTGTATAACTAATTGTTAATTTATAACTAAGGGTTAACATAAAATCCTTCTATTGGACGTATAATAGATTATATCATTAGTTTTCGAAGGTGCCAAAGATTGCAAAAATAAGTGTGTACTATACTTTAAGATAAATGAAAAATGATGTTCAATTAATAAGGAATTGTCTTCAAAGAGTTGATCTATTAATGAGGAAATAAATATATGCACTCTCATTGCTCTTTGAAGCTCAATGTCATCCAATTTGAAAGCCTTTACAAATGCATCTTCGAAGGTTTTGCATATAATTGGTGTCTTTGGAAGCACCATATCAGAACCAGGCCACATGTACTCATAGAACTAAAAAAAATTCATTTCCATCTTTGTCATTAGATAGGTTGATACATTTAAAGGAATTTAAATAATCAAAGCTTATAAATCTTTCAAACAACACACACACCCCCTTGCTACTATAATATGGTATGTCTTATGATAGTTGATATCATCCTATGCCAATATATTATGTATGTTTGAATTTAATAATATGAAAAATGCAGTGCTTTATGTGATATTAAAATCAAATAAATTCTCAATAGCAAGCTACAATAGCATTAAATATTTAAGAAGTTTTCGATTGAGCTCTTTTTTGCTCCTTGCACTTTTGTAAGATTTCATATTTGTTCATATTTTCTCATATGCTCGTCAATTTTGGGGGAATTCGGATGAAACCTATGTTCTAAAATATAATTTAATTAGAAATAAAGAAACATACAAGGAAAAGAAGTATGAATATACAACAAAATCAGTCACAACAAAGAGAAAACATGAAACAATCATATCTCTCAACCTGTTTGCAAACGCATCGCAAGCAACAACATTTTGGTGGTGCAGCCAATGTTCCTCGGCAACTTCAATTGTTTACAACGATTCACGGGCGGCGGTTCCTGTAAGAGTCACCCGTTGTAGCATCAAGATTTTGAACCTTCTTTAATGATTTCGAGAATTGGCGATCGAAAGACATATGTAAAAATGATTCTATAAATTAGTGGACATAAGAGAAATAAAGTGAGATGGAGAAGAATGATGAAAAAACCCAGATTTGTAATATATTATTCCTGTATACATAATATTCTATTTATTTAAATACCAACAATATATAATCAAGACAAGGAAAGAAAAAGAAAAAGGATGACAAAGAACACAAAAGTACTGACTTAAACTCACTCTTTTTTAGCACAATTAAGCACATTACACCAAAACTGACTAGATCTAGATCTGCATCATCGAGTGTGACTACACCAGGTGGTATTACAAGTTTCGTGATTAAACTCACCAAAAGAATAAAATCGAGAAGCATTGGTCTATCCCTTCTATATCTCTGAAGAAGATCTATAGCATTCTCTCTAAAATTTATGAAGTCACCACAAATTAAAAGGTTACACTACACGATAAGATCACTCAGGAGAATTTCGGAACCATTAATATAAAAACTAGAGAAGGTACAAAGAGATACTTACTCTTCCATGGTTAGTAAATTAGAGTTTCAATATTTGAGAACTACAACCAATTTCAGCAACTATGTTTTTTATGCAGCACGAAGAGTTTCGTACAGAATACAATCGAAGTTTGAAACTCTGCAAATGAAAATATGTTAGGATATTGCATTGTAGAAACTGAAATCACGCATTCCTAGTGAGAATCAAGCCCGTGCTTAAAATACCTAGTTGCAGAAGAAAAACAGAATCAGTTCATATGAGATTAGATTAGACCAAGTTTAGACACTTTTCTCTTTTAAAAGAAGAAAACCCCATTTTTGTTGATTTCAAAGCAAAAACCATTTCTTTCTTTGTAACAAAAACAAAAGAGAAATTTTGCTGAATCACTTAATAGATCTTAAAAATGCAGATAATGGAAGATACATAGAAGCAGAAGAGTCAAATGATTACCACGTGGTTTACGGAAGCTACGATGTTGTCAGGCTAGGAAATAAAGTGGTGGGTGTGAGAACAAAAGAGTTTGTGTATAGTTGGAATGGGTAAAGAGGGTCACACAAAAGAAAAAGTGAGAGAAATGATGAAAATGGCTTTGATTTCCCCTGGGAATTGAAAGGAAGTGAAACGAAGAAGTTTCTTTCTCTAGGGTTCTTACTTCTCAGTACTTTTGGACGCTAAAATTTGGAAGTTTTACATTTTCTTTTATGAAAAATTTTTAAGAAAGAAATTATTCTTGAAAAAAAAATTATACCCTGGAATTTTTAAAAGGGAAATGTTACTTCTCATTCTCAATATAGTGAGAAAGGTAGTGGGAAGGTTAGCCTAATAGTGATAAAGTTTTTATAATAGGGAAACTTATTAAAATAATAGCGACAGTTCGGACTAACCGTCCTGACATGTGTTGCAATCAAGGAATTAGGACAGTTTTTTTAAAACTGTCGCAAACTATGTGTCACAAATCTCATTTTTTCTTGTAGTGTAACCTCTAAGTAGTTTATACTAGCAGTCAGCACCATCCTTATGCACACACTAAGTAAGAAACCGATTCAAAGATGTGTATGATCTTCGAGTTGAATTGGAAAAAAAAATTAATAGAGAAAAATGAATGAAAGGATATGTTCCCTCTAAGTTAGGTGGTACTTACCCGACCACTTAGACTAACAGAATAGAGTTTTTAAGTTCAAATGATAAAGAAATGAAAAGAAAAACAAAGAAATATGAACCTATAATGAGATCATTAGACACTAACAGGTTTATTTACCATGTGTGTGCGGGGATAACAGGCTTAATGTGATTGCGCTAGAATGAAAAGGGATGAAAAAGAATAAAGGGCATATGTTGAGTTATAATGGTATGATTCATATTGGTTTGCATAAGGGGGAGTTTTCGACCACGAAATGCGGAGATGTGTCGTTCCAGTATCCTTGGTATTGACGTCTAGTATCTATCGATCTAGCACTAGCCTAGAAACCACTTACTATTAGAGGTTTTTTGTGCCTATGTTTCAGAAACTGTGCTTACTTGCTTTAATGTGTTGGTTGATTGCTTAAGGACAAGTAATGGTCTAAGTGTGGGGGAGTTTGATAACGTGAAAATGTATCATGTTTATAGACTCGTAACGCGTGTTATTTGATGTCATTTTATTATGTTTTATCGCTTTTATGTCGTATTATGTTTGCATTTCAAGTTTTAATAAATTTAAGAGCGACCGCACGAATAAATCGAAAAAGAGAAGAAGAGAAGAAGAAAGTGCAGAAAAATCACACTTCTGGTACATGGCGTTCGCCATGGCCCTAATGGCGTTTGCCATGTACCTAGTCCACGTCACTTACTAATTGAGCAAATTGTGGCCGCCATTATGATGCAGTAACAGAAAACGTGATTTCTTCTTGGACTCTCTCTCTCTCTCTCACTCTCCTACTTTGTCTCAACATTCCATACACGTTTTAGAGGCATTTTTCATGTTTAGAACCTCTATATAAGTTAGATTTTTCATAGTTTTGAGCTATCGAAGATAGTGCAGAGGCTCTGCCATTTTTCTTTTCTAGTCTTAAGCATATACTGCCTTTAAAAGTGACAATCGCTCGTATTGAGAGATTGTCACAATTCCGTTCTTTATTTCTTGTACTCTTGGATCAAAAAGCCTGCCAGCATAATCAAGCATTTCGGTGTTACTTTAAATTCCCGCATTTTATTTCGACTTTTACAGGGTTTTATTAGTATTGTTTTAATTATTATTTTATCGCATCTTTTACTTTAATGCTATGTTGTCTTTACATTCAAATACCATGTGTGGCTAAACATATTTGAGACCGGTATATGAGGACCGTCTTTGCCGACAGGACACGGTAATGAAATTTGGTGCGAAACGTTAGTAAATTCTGTTTTGGCTTTAGTTTCCAAGTCTAAGTCTTAATGTTTTGTCACGAGAGTGAAAAGCAAATTAAGGTTCGATCCGATAGCGCGAGAGTGTGAGGAGTGGACCGGATAGTGGGATCTCGCTTTAGGTATCGATTAGGATCTAATTAGTTTTCAAAATACGCTTCTTAATTAAAATGGGCGAGCGAGAGCAAAATCTCATAGTTAGGGAGTGTGGCTTTAGTCAATAGTGCAAGAGTGTGAGATAAAGTCTTTTAACTGATATGTTCACTGGAACTTAATTTAACTATAACTTAATGCCTATAATTTACAGATTCCCTGAGGAACATGGAATCCATATTCCGGCCTCTCTTTATTGATATATTTTTTTAAACCTTCTGCAATTTATGTTTTATTTCCGTCCAAACCTTTTAATCACTAGCCTTAGCTTTATATAGCATCAATTGATAACATTAGGTTGATTATTAGTCTCTGTGGGTTCGATATCTTTTAAAACTACGCGATAGACTTATACTTGCAGTTAGATCATCCGATAGACTCATAAGGTCGCGATCACATTCTGTGCAGAACATGGTATTGATCATGAGATAACTGCTCCTTATACTCCTCAACATAATGGAATAGTAGAAAGAAGAAACAAGGCCATATTGGACATGGCGAGATGTATGTTGAAGCAAAAGAATTTGCCAAAATGCTTATGGGGTGAAGATGTTTCGACTGCTGTTTATATTTTGAACTGCTGCCCGACCAAGAAGCTTAAGAATAAGGTTCCTGAAGATGCGTGGAGTGGCAAACGACCATCAGCGAGTAATCTGAAGGTGTTTAGCTCTATTTACTACAAGCATGTTCCTAATCAAAGAAGATGGAAGCTTGATGACACGAGTGCACCTATGATTCTGGTAGGATATCATAAGACTGGAGCATACATGTTATTTAATCGAATGAACAATAAGATCGTGATGAGTCGAGACATTGTGATTGATGAACATTCTGTCCGGGACTAGAATTCTATTAATGCAATTGACAAGCCATTGTCGAGTTATGATTTCGACGAAGCAAGCAACGATGTCGAAGTCGAAGATATTGTTAATATTCAAGTAGAAGTCGAAGTCATTGCTGACTTACCGCACACAATTGAAGTCGAAGATATTGCTAATATTCAAGTAATGTTTATATATATATATATATATATATATATATATATATATATATATATATATATATATATATATATATATATATATATATATATATATTATTTTTTGTTATATGATGATTGAGAATTTGTAATGAAATATTTTTTCTAGATGAATTATTAATTTCTTATGTTAAACAAAAAGCTAGAAGATCAATTAAAAGAACAAATTATTTTCCCGACCTATGACAACGTTTTAGTAAAGCGTTATTAGTTGCTAGCTAACAAAAGAACATCTTATATATTTCACTTTTTTTACACGCTTTTCATTTCTTCCCTTCTAGAGCGCTTTTAAAAGTGATATACTTTTCAGTGATATACTTTTCCGAGATATTTTAAAACGGCATATTCAAAACAGATTTAGATCATGAACAGATGCGTGAGTGACAAGATATTTACCACCTATTAAATTTTCAAATATATTACTATTGCACACATGATTTTTACAAATGATTTTTTATTTAAAATTTTAATATTTTTATAATAATAAAAATAATAATAATTGTTTAAATATTGAAAAAGTTAAGTTTTTTTAGTAAGAAATAACCTTATACTCCCTCCGTTCCATATTATAAGCAAAAATTATTTTTTAGATAAATTAAATAATTAATGTATTTGGTCTATATATTAGACCAGATACATTAATTATTCAATGTATCTAAAAAACAACGTTTGCTTATAATATGAAACAGATGGAGTATATACTTATTGTCGTATTTTAAAATTGATGCACAACGCCTTAAGATCATAATAGTTTCAAGGGTTTAATGGTTATACACTGACAGTGTAAAAATATTTTACACTGTCATTCAATAGAAATATATCATTCTGTCATGTAATATAATTATTTTAAAATATTGGCATCCAATAGAAATATATCATTCTGCCATATAATATAATTATTTTAAAAATTTTCAGTATGACTTAGCGGGATGCATAATTATCATTAGTTGACAGTGTACAAAAAACTTTAAGTGCATCACCCTTTTTTCCATAGTTTCAAACTGTTAAAAAAACTAATTAATGTGTTGGTCATATATTTATATAGTTTTATTTTCATTTACATTTCCATTTAGTGAAATTTCTACGCCAGTGATTGAATCTAGTATTTTCTTTTGACCCGCATTCTCATAGACTTTTTTTCTCTTGGGTAGGAAAAATATAATATGAATATTCACAAAGATAGTTTCCCAATTTGTCTTCCCCTCCTAATAAATACAAAATGATGAATTTCTAAATATAATTTGTCTATAAATAGTCATATCTTTAATACAATACAATACAATACAAATTAAGAGTGTAAGTTTGCACAAAGACAAGCACACAACAAAGTAGCAATGGGGAAATCATGTTTTCTCTTGACAACTTTCATAACTTTCATGTTTATTTCATCCGCAATTTCACAATCACGAATACAAAATTTTCTCGATTGTATATCTCATGATTCTCATGCTTCTGAAGTCATTTACACACCAAACAACGCCTCATTCTCAGCCATCCTCAACCATCCTCAACATGAGGATACGAAATAAGAGATTTAAAACAACAACAACACCGAAGCCTTTGGCAATTATAACTGCAAAAGATGCTTCTCATGTCCAAGCAACAGTTAAATGTGCCAAGAGTAACAATATTCAGATTAGAATCCGAAGTGGCGGCCATGACTTTGACGGTTACTCATATGTATCAGATGTGCCTTTTGTTATAATTGACTTGTTTAATATCAATTCAGTTGATATTAATTTCCAAGAAGAAACCGCGTGGGTTGGATCCGGTGCAACACTTGGTAAGATATATTATAACATTGCAAAGAAAAATAGTACTTGGGCTTTCCCATCTGGGGTCTGTTTTTCTTTAGGTGCAGGTGGTCATTTTTCTGGTGGCGGCTATGGAAATTTGTTGAGAAAATTTGGTCTGTCTGTTGATAATATTATTGATGCGAATATCGTAGATGCCAGTGGTAACATCCTTGATAGAAAATCAATGGGAGAAGATCTCTTTTGGGCTATAAGAGGTGGTGGCGGCGCTGGTTTTGGTGTTATTCTTTCATGGAAACTCAAATTGGTTCAAGTACCTCCACAAGTTACTGTTTTCAATGTGAAAAGGAATGTGGATGAAGGTGCAACTTGTAACACCCCTTTCTATACCCCCAAATAATCAATCAAATCATTTAGGCACGTATTGGAAATTTCATCAGAGTATAATTGTAAACACGGCATAAAAAGGTATGTCACATTATGCTTGAAATTAAACACATACAACACCTGCTCACCAAGATATGCAACAGTGGGGTAACTTTCAAACAACAAAGGATCTCAGTCCTTATACCCACATCTCAATATTTAGAATAAAAGCGGAAACATCTAAAATATTGAATAACAACCACATATATACATCAACATGTATATATATATACATCATGTTTATATACACAAATTCATCAGCAAGATACATATGCAGATGTATCACAATAAGATCAAAACGTCCTAGCTACCCGGTGCTACATATCAGAGCCAACCGACCAAAAAGGTATGAAGACACACTTCACAAAAGATCACCAGATACCTAATCTGCAATGCCTCGTAGAGCATCATAAAACAGCAGAAGGGTGAGAAATATTATCATAATAACAATGCATATAATCATATATCTCAACACAAAGGTATACACATAACACATTCTCGTCATTCTACTATTCCACATAAACATACATATTATATTCATTCTTCAATGCATCATTACCACGATACAATTCTTATCATAATTCATCACCTCTCATTCAATATACATCGCAAGGCATACATATATATATATATATATATATATATATACATATACAAAACCAAGCATATTCATCACAATGCTTATCATTCAACATAAACACATATATTCATGTTCATTCACCCATGCACAAATACAAGGATGACCAATGCAAATCATAGAGACCGACTCACGACTCTATGCAAATGCAATGCGGTACCGACTCATTTCATCTCAAGTTCAATTGAAGAACTTATTGGAACCATCGCTCGTTACTTAGTGTAACTCCCCGTCGGGCATACGATGTTCACCCATTGCTACCACCTCTCAAAAGGCTTACAATGTTTATGGATTGCTCCCACCTCTCAAAAGGCTTACAATCCGATTGCTCCCACCTCTCAAAAGGCTTACAATCGTTTGTAATCATCGCCCCCACCTCTCAAAAGGCTTACGACGTTACAACGGATTCATCTTAGAATCCCACAATGCAAGAATGCAATCATGATGCTTCACATACAACATGACTCATGACACTCTTGACATGCATACATATTCACAATATAGTCATGCATTCATCACACACAATCCACATACATTCACATCAATTGTGCCAAACGGCAACCAAACGTTTTCACACATAACCAAACAATTCAATTTACGGTTTACCGGAAAAGTCAGTTAAAAGTCGGCTAAAAATAATATTTTCCATCATCATCAAAAAGTACTCATCCACAGCTTCGATTCGATATAAATAACACTTAAATCCGATAAACAACGAAGAAGATATGTATATTTCAAAATAACGCGAAAACATAAACCGGAGGCCCGACACTACGAAACGGTTCGAAAATACTGTTCCAATTGGACCAGGTTTAGACCTCAAAACTATTTTTCCTAGAAAGAACATCTCGTTAGCTTCCCAACGCTTCGAACGGGGGTCAAAACCGACTTACGGTTCAAGAGTTATGAGTTTCCGAAGTTTCCCCGACAAACCAGAATTTTATGGTTCAGCACAGTATGTATCGATACATAGGCTTTATGTATCGATACAAAAAGACCTCATGTATCGATACATAGCACGTATGTGTCGACACATGCTGTAGTGAAAATGCTATTTTTCCCAATTTTCACAGTATGTATCGATGCATAGGGGTTATGTATCGATACATAAACCATTTCGTATCGATACATAGCTGTTATGTATCGATTCATAGCCCTGTTTTTCACAAAAATCAGATTTCTCAATTTACACACTTGCTGTAACTTTTCCGAAATGCCCGAAACTCGACTAAATCGAACATTTTCACCGAAACAAACATATACGCACAACCACTAAATACATAAGAACAATTTAGAACGCATAAACGAAATTTCTACGACGTTCGATTTTTCGATTAAATTTCCACCTTTCAAAAACCAGAATTTTCAAACATCACCAAATCGAATAAAAAGCACGCTATACGACGACCTAACCTTACTCGATACAACTACGTAATTTATTTCGAATTCTAACCGTGAAAACATCGGTTTCTATCGATTTCCTACGATTCGACCTAAACGGAAACAACAACGGAAACATACCGAAAACTAACCGAAACATAACCAAACTTCATGAAACTTTAAACAGCAGCTCACATACATATATCCAACCAACACATGTATTTATACGACTTTTCGAGCGTAAAAACATCGGTTTCTATCTATTCGTCAAATACGGCATAAACGGAAACATATGGAAAACCAACCCAAACATCGACACAAAACACATACATAATCATACACATAGTTAGGATAACAATATTTCACACCCTTACCCGATTAAATCGACTCCGAAAGATTGATCTTGGTGATTTTCCACACTTTTCTCTTTGCTCTTCTCTTTTCTCATTTTTCTCTCAAAATTCTGTTTTTCTCCCTTTCTCACCTCTAACTTTCTATTTCTATTCTTTTTCTTTCTTATACTTTTCTTTCTTTCTATTTCTTTATATTTTCTCAAAATATCTACTAACTAACTAACTATCATTAAATGTGAAATATCTAAAATACCCTCCAATCTAATATTCCCCGCAAACTCTCAAAAACGGTAAAATCACATAATATGCAAACATAACATATTCACACACCAATATCACAAATAACATAATTATTGCCCAATTAAATAAAAGACTCCACCAAATAGAATCAATCAACAAAAAAAATGGAAATATCAAAATCGGGTTGTTACAACTCTCCCCCACTTTGAAATTTTCGTCCTCGAAAATATTACCTGATTCAAACAACTCCGGATACGACTCTCGCACCCCACTCTCCAATTCCCAAGTCATATTGCCTTCTGAAGCGCCTCCCCACGCCACTTTCACAAGCGCAATATCCTTGCCTCTTAGCTTCTTAACTCCACGATCCAAAATCTTAATCGGTAAAACTTCAACCGTAAGATTATCTCTCACTTCTACCTCGTCCATAGGAATAATATGTGACGGATCCGGAACATACTTCCGAAGTTGCGAAACATGGAAAATGTCATGCAAATTCGAAAGATTCGGAGGCAACGCCACACGATAAGCCACAGCGCCAACACGCGCAGTAATCTGATACGGACCAATAAAACGAGAAGTCAACTTCTTCGACTTCAAAGCACGACCCACACCCGTAACCGGTGTAACTCTCAAAAACACATGGTCGCCTTCTTGAAACTCAAGATCTTTCCTTCTCTTATCATGATAGCTCTTTTGTCTACTTTGAGAAGCTTTCATCTTCTCCCGAATAAACTTCACTTTCTCCGTCGTTTCTTGTACCAATTCCGGTCCAACAATCGCCCTCTCACCAGTTTCATGCCAACACAAAGGTGTTCGACATCTCCGACCATACAAAGCCTCAAATGGTGCCATACCAATACTCGAATGAAAACTGTTATTATAGGTGAACTCAATCAACGCTAAATAACTATCCCAAGCACCACCTTGCTCTAGCACACAAGCACGCAACAAATCCTCCAACGATTGAATCGTCCTCTCGGTTTGACCATCTGTTTGAGGATGGTAAGCCGAACTCAATCTTAGCTTAGAACCCAAAGCCTCTTGTAAACTCACCCAAAATCTCGATGTAAATCTCGGATCTCGATCTGATACAATACTCTTAGGAACTCCATGTAACTTCACAATCACACGAACATAAATCTCGGCTAACTTCTCCAAAGGATAACTAATGTCAATTGGAATAAAGTGAGCAGATTTAGTAAGCCTATCTATAATCACCCAAATAGCATTATGACCTCTTTGCGTATTCGGCAATCCCGTAACAAAATCCATCGATATACTATCCCATTTCCATTCCGGAATATCCAACGGTTGCAACAAACCACTAGGCTTCTGATGTTCCACCTTCGACTTTTGACAAGTCAAACACGCATACACAAATCGAGCCACATCCCTCTTTAAACCGGACCACCAAAAGATCTTCTTCAAATCTTGATACATCTTATTCGCACCCGGATGAATACTTAAATTACTTCGGTGTCCTTCCTCTAAAATCATCTTTTTCAACTCCGCGTCGTCGGGAATACAAATACGACCACGGAATCTCAAAACTCCAAAGTCATCAACCTTGAAATCGTCATTCTCATTTATCATTAAATCAACGAACTTCAAATCCAACTTTTGCTTTTCACAAACCGTTGCAAGAAAATCATTCGTAACATGCAACATACCAAGTCTCACACTTCGCGGCGTCATTACACAAACCAAACTCAAATCTCTGAAATCCTCCAAAAGTTCCCATTCTGTCATCATTAATGCGGACATATGTAACAACTTTCGACTTAAGGCATCGGCTACCACATTCGCCTTACCCGGATGGTAATTCAAACTAAAATCAAAATCCTTCAAAAGCTCTAACCATCTTCGTTGTCTCATGTTCAATTCTTTCTGATCAAATAAATATCTTAAGCTTTTGTGATCACTAAAAACTTCAAATCTTGCACCATAAAGGTAATGCCTCCAAATTTTCAAAACAAACACCACCGCCGCTAACTCCAAGTCATGCGTAGGATAATTCTTTTCATGCACTCTCAATTGTCTTGAAGCATATGCCACAACTTTTCCATCTTGCATCAAAACACCACCTAAACCAATCAATGAAGCATCACAATATACAACAAATGGTTCATTAGGATTCGGCAAAATCAAGATCGGAGCCGTTGTCAACCTTCTTTTTAGCTCAATGAAACTCTTTTCACAATCTATATCCCAAATGAAAGCCTTTCCTTTACAAGTCAATTGCGTTAACGGAAGTGCCAACTTCGAAAATCCCTCTATAAACCTCCGATAATAACCCGCCAAGCCTAAAAAGCTTCGAATCTCCGTAACCGATCTAGGAGTCTCCCACTGCATCACCGCATCAATCTTGGATGGATCAACACTAATACCACTCCCGGAGATAACATGTCCAAGAAAACTTACTTCGGATAACCAAAAGTCACATTTTGACAACTTAGCATATAATTGTTTCTCTCTCAAAATTTGCAACACAATTCTCAAATGCTCTTCATGCTCTTCTTGAGACTTAGAATAAATCAAAATATCATCGATGAACACAACCACAAAACGATCCAATTGTTCATGAAAAATACGATTCATGTATTCCATAAACACCCCCGGCGCATTAGAAACCCCGAATGGCATCACGGAATATTCGTAATGACCATACCGTGTCCTAAATGCCATCTTCTGAATATCCTCGCTTTTCACACGAATTTGGTGATATCCCGATCTCAAATCAATCTTGCTAAAGACACGCGCACCAACCAATTGGTCCATCAAATCATCAATCCTTGGAAGCGGATACTTGTTCTTAATTGTCACCTTGTTCAACTGTCGATAATCAATACATAACCGCATACTTCCATCCTTTTTCTTTACCAACAATACCGGAGCACCCCAAGGAGAAACACTTGGCCTTATAAATCTTTTGTCCAACAAGTCATTCAACTGCTTCTTCAATTCTATCAACTCCGATGCCGACATACGATACGGTGCCATCGAAATCGGTCTAGTGCCAGGAACTAGATCAATAGAGAACTCAACTTCTCTTTCTGGCGGTACATCCGTAATATCCTCCGGAAACACTTCTGGAAAATCACACACCACTGGAAACACATCAATACCAATCTTACTCTCCACTGACCATGATGCAAACAAACCAAACAATTGAGCTTCATCCTCTAAAAGTTTCTTCAACTCTTTAGTAGATAGAAAACTCTCATCTTCATTATCTTCCAAAGAAGGAAACCTTACCAACTTATGATAGCAATCTATATGAACTCGATTAAATTGCAACCAGTTCATACCCAAGATTACATCCAATCCCTCAAACGGCAAACACACTAAATCCATAATGAAGTCTTTACCATAAATGGTCAAAGGACAACTTACACACACCAAAGACGTAGTTACCGACCCTGAAGCAGGAGTCTCAATAACCATCTCAATACCCATCAAAGACAACGCAACATTCAAACACTTCGCGCACTCAGACGAAATAAATGAATGAGTCGCTCCCATATCAATAACAGCAACTAATGGTGTACTATTAATAAAGCATGTACCTTTAATCAAACGGTCTGCACTAGTGGTCTGAGTCCCCGCCAATGCAAACACCTTTCCGCCCGCTTGAGCTTGTTTCGGCTTAGTACACTTTGTACTAATGTGACCCACTTCTCCACAGTTAAAACACTTCACCATATTCCTCCTACACTCAGCAGTAGAATGCCCAATACCTCCACAGTTAGAACATTTCCCAATGGCCTTCCTACACTCAGTTGCTTTATGACCCATTCCACCACAATTGAAACACTTAATGAACCCAGAACTTCTTCCTCCAGATCTCTTATCAAAGTTTCCCTTATATTTACCCTTATCAGCGGGGGTCACATAAGGTCCACTTCTAGCTTGCTGTTTCCCTCTCCTCTCATTCACACTCTTGTAATGTGTAGAACGAGCTTTGCTATCTTCCTCGAAGATTCTACAACATTCAGTCAAATCCAAAAACCTCCTAATCCTTTAATATCCCACAGCTTGCTTAATCTCAGGACGCAAACCATTCTCATATTTAATACACTTTGAGAACTCAGCAGTAATCGCAGCATAATGAGAATGAAATTGAACCAATTCCACAAACTTAGCAGTATAGTCCACCACTGACATACCACCTTGTTTCAATTCCAGGAATTCCATCTCTTTCTTCCCTTTCACACTTTCAGGGTAATACTTCAGCAAAAACTCGGTACAAAACAATTCCCAAGTTACCTCTTCATTATCCACCTCAAGAATTTCACGCATACCGACCCACCAATCGTCGGCTTCTTCCCTCAGCATATGAGATCCAAGTCTCACCTTATTCTCTTCCGCACAGTCCAAGACTCTGAAGATTCTTTCAATCTCTTTCAGCCAAAGTTGAGCACCATCGGGATCAAATCTTCCTTTGAAGACCGGTGGTTGATTCTTCCTAAACTCTTCATTAGCACTTACATTCGGCGCACCCTGCACCGCCCTAGCCAATGCTTCCATAGCAGCAGCCATCGCATTATCGTTTCTACCAGCCATATTCTGATCACTCCCAAAAATAACAACAAAGGTTAAACAACAGTTCAACCAACACAACAACGAGACAGACACGACTGACTCAACCTTGGCTCTGATACCACTTAATGTAACACCCCTTTCTATACCCCCAAATAATCAATCAAATCATTTAGGCACGTATTGGAAATTTCATCAGAGTATAATTGTAAACACGGCATAAAAAGGTATGTCACATTATGCTTGAAATTAAACACATACAACACCTGCTCACCAAGATATGCAACAGTGGAGTAACTTTCAAACAACAAAGGATCTCAGTCCTTATACCCACATCTCAATATTTAGAATAAAAGCGGAAACATCTAAAATATTGAATAACAACCACATATATACATCAACATGTATATATATATACATCATGTTTATATACACAAATTCATCAGCAAGATACATATGCAGATGTATCACAATAAGATCAAAACGTCCTAGCTACCCGGTGCTACATATCAGAGCCAACCGACCAAAAAGGTATGAAGACACACTTCACAAAAGATCACCAGATACCTAATCTGCAATGCCTCGTAGAGCATCATAAAATAGCAGAAGGGTGAGAAATATTATCATAATAACAATGCATATAATCATATATCTCAACACAAAGGTATACACATAACACATTCTCGCCATTCTACCATTCCACATAAACATACATATTATATTCATTCTTCAATGCATCATTACCACGATACAATTCTTATCATAATTCATCACCTCTCATTCAATATACATCGCAAGGCATACATATATATATATATATATATATACATATACAAAACCAAGCATATTCATCACAATGCTTATCATTCAACATAAACACATATATTCATGTTCATTCACCCATGCACAAATACAAGGATGACCAATGCAAATCATAGAGACCGACTCACGACTCTATGCAAATGCAATGCGGTACCGACTCATTTCATCTCAAGTTCAATTGAAGAACTTATTGGAACCATCGCTCGTTACTTAGTGTAACTCCCCGTCGGGCATACGATGTTCACCCATTGCTACCACCTCTCAAAAGGCTTACAATGTTTATGGATTGCTCCCACCTCTCAAAAGGCTTACAATCCGATTGCTCCCACCTCTCAAAAGGCTTACAATCGTTTGTAATCATCGCCCCCACCTCTCAAAAGGCTTACGACGTTACAACGGATTCATCTTAGAATCCCACAATGCAAGAATGCAATCATGATGCTTCACATACAACATGACTCATGACACTCTTGACATGCATACATATTCACAATATAGTCATGCATTCATCACACACAATCCACATACATTCACATCAATTGTGCCAAACGGCAACCAAACGTTTTCACACATAACCAAACAATTCAATTTACGGTTTACCGGAAAAGTCAGTTAAAAGTCGGCTAAAAATAATATTTTCCATCATCATCAAAAAGTACTCATCCACAGCTTCGATTCGATATAAATAACACTTAAATCCGATAAACAACGAAGAAGATATGTATATTTCAAAATAACGCGAAAACATAAACCGGAGGCCCGACACTACGAAACGGTTCGAAAATACTGTTCCAATTGGACCAGGTTTAGACCTCAAAACTATTTTTCCTAGAAAGAACATCTCTTTAGCTTCCCAACGCTTCGAACGGGGGTCAAAACCGACTTACGGTTCAAGAGTTATGAGTTTCCGAAGTTTCCCCGACAAACCTGAATTTTATGGTTCAGCACAGTATGTATCGATACATAGGCTTTATGTATCGATACAAAAAGACCTCATGTATCGATACATAGCACGCATGTGTCGACACATGCTGTAGTGAAAATGCTGTTTTTCCCAATTTTCACAGTATGTATCGATGCATAGGGGTTATGTATCGATACATAAACCATTTCGTATCGATACATAGCTGTTATGTATCGATTCATAGCCCTGTTTTTCACAAAAATCAGATTTCTCAATTTACACACTTGCTGTAACTTTTCCGAAATGCCCGAAACTCGACTAAATCGAACATTTTCACCGAAACAAACATATACGCACAACCACTAAATACATAAGAACAATTTAGAACGCATAAACGAAATTTCTACGACGTTCGATTTTTCGATTAAATTTCCACCTTTCAAAAACCAGAATTTTCAAACATCACCAAATCGAATAAAAAGCACGCTATACGACGACCTAACCTTACTCGATACAACTACGTAATTTATTTCGAATTCTAACCGTGAAAACATCGGTTTCTATCGATTTCCTACGATTCGACCTAAACGGAAACAACAACGGAAACATACCGAAAACTAACCGAAACATAACCAAACTTCATGAAACTTTAAACAGCAGCTCACATACATATATCCAACCAACACATGTATTTATACGACTTTTCGACCGTAAAAACATCGGTTTCTATCTATTCGTCAAATACGGCATAAACGGAAACATATGGAAAACCAACCCAAACATCGACACAAAACACATACATAATCATACACATAGTTAGGATAACAATATTTCACACCCTTACCCGATTAAATCGACTCCGAAAGATTGATCTTGGTGATTTTCCACACTTTTCTCTTTGCTCTTCTCTTTTCTCATTTTTCTCTCAAAATTCTGTTTTTCTCCCTTTCTCACCTCTAACTTTCTATTTCTATTCTTTTTCTTTCTTATACTTTTCTTTCTTTCTATTTCTTTATATTTTCTCAAAATATCTACTAACTAACTAACTATCATTAAATGTGAAATATCTAAAATACCCTCCAATCTAATATTCTCCGCAAACTCTCAAAAACGGTAAAATCACATAATATGCAAACATAACATATTCACACACCAATATCACAAATAACATAATTATTGCCCAATTAAATAAAAGACTCCACCAAATAGAATCAATCAACACAAAAAATGGAAATATCAAAATCGGGCTGTTACACAACTGATGTTGTTTACAGATGGCAAATAGTTGCACCAAAATTGCATAAAGATCTTTTCATTAGATTGCAACCAAATATCATTGAAATTGGTAAAGAGGGTAAAAAGGTTGTGCAAGTTAGATTCATTGGTCAATTTTTAGGGACAATTGAAAGGCTATTACCTTTGATAAGCGAGAGTTTCCCTGAATTAGGATTGAAAGAAAGTGATTGTTTGTCAATGCCTTGGGTTAATACCACTCTTTTTTGGTATGATATGCCAATTGGTACTCCCCTTGAAGCATTGTTAGATGAACCAAAAGAACCTCAAGTAACTTATTTCAAAGGTCAATCAGATTATGTGAAGAAACCTATTCCAAGGGAAGCTTTAGAATCTATATGGAAAAAAATGATTGAAGGTGAGACTTTGTTTATGCAATGGAATCCTTATGGTGGAAGAATGGAAGAGATATTGCCATCAGAAACGCCGTTTCCTCATAGGGCTGGTAATTTGTTCAAGCTTCATTATCTTAATTATTGGACTGATGAATCTTCCGAGTCTATTGAACATCATATGAATATTTCAAGATCTTTTCATGAATTTATGACACCCTATGTTTCAAATTCTCCGAGGGAGGCGTTCCTCAACTATAGAGATGCTGGTATTGGTGCCAATCATCCCAGTAATACAACGAAATTTGAAATTGCTAGAACTTATGGAAGCAAATATTTCAAAAGAAATTTTGAAAGATTAGTTACCGTGAAAAACAAAGTTGATCCTGAGAATTTTTTCAGATATGAACAAAGTATACCTACTAGGCGATATTGAAGTTATAAAGTGTTGTATTTTACCAAATAAAAGTCATAAAATATAGTTTGAATATTTAAGAATAAATTGTGTAACATATATCCTGTAAAATATAGTTTGAATATTTAAGAATAAATTGTGTAACATATATCCTACTAAACTCACATACCTTTTGCTTTCCTGTATTGTAACCAATAAAATTATTGTTTTAGTTTATTTATTTATTTATATTTCATAGTTTCAATTACTTTAAACCAAATTATATAGTAAAGATATTAATAGTTGTGTGTTATGTGGTAATCTTTTAGTTTTAGTTAATGGTTTCTAACACATGAGATTAATATCCGAATGAAGCTCAAGTAAGAATCCTAATCTCTTTCGTGTTTGTTTTTAGTTCTCGATATAAACTGAAGGAGTAGTAGGGAGTATGGTTCATTACGGGGCTTGTGAATATGAAGATTAAACACATTAAAAACTATTATCTATGGTTCAAAGAACAATGGAAACCACGCTATACAAACTCAAGAAACGATAATCTATCAACTATTGTGAAATAAAAACTAGTATAAGAGGAACAAGTTAAAGAGAAAGAGTTAACACACATAAATTGTTTAATTTGAGGGAGATAACGACTCTCCTATCAATTACTAATTAAAAGTTTTTAATCAATAAATGAATCATATATTCCTCAAGGTGTTCGAAGAGGCTTGGAGTAAGGTATGATAAATTTGGGCAAAGTTAGGTAATTCTTAGAGTTAGGCATTAAATTTCTTTTTCACTCTATTTTTTCGATATGTTTAATTTCTTTTTCCACCATAAACTCTTTAAGGAATCGGTCCTCACCTATTTGATAAATTCCTTTAATTAATTTTTAGTACCTATTATTTCTTTCTTTTTGCTTGAACATTTTTCAATCATTCTTTTTTATGGGTACATATTTTTCTCAACATTTCCTATCTCATTTTATGGAATTTCCTTTCAAGACTACCACTCCAAACTTAAAACATCTATATTCAAGAGCGTCTTGAAATTTAAAATAATGATACAGATAAAATATTATTTCTCATGACTAACTAACTCCATTACCTAAAATATTATTTTCTTTTGCCGAGCTTCGCCTCGTTTTTTGTAAAGTAGGTTCGAGAACCTTTTGTTCTCGGTATAATGAACTCCTTGCTTACTTAAAAAAAAAAAGTAGTTACAAAGACTTTGTAATACCGAGCATTTTTATTGAGTTTAAAAAAAAAGGCTTAGACTCAAATGGATAGAAAAGGATATACAATAGAATCATAATAAGGTAGACGTTTTAAAGAATGTTTTTGCTTCACTGTGTAAATATCAAGACAATTAACTATAAATAAACTTATTAAATTCTAGAAAACTTCACTAATATATGGATACACTCAATATCCCCTTGTGGTGGAGGGTCTATATGCCTCTTTTTATAAATACCACACACAATAGTTTATCTAAGTTGAAGCATTTTATCCCATAAAAAAAAAAGTTGAAGCATTTTATTGATAGCTCAGGGATTGCAATTAATAACAATTCCATACACAGATGATGTGCGGTCAAAATTGGTTCATTGCATGTTCAAAAAGTATCTTAGCCTTATGGTGCAATTGGCATTTTTTCCCAAAATTTGGTTGAAAAATTTCCACTTTCTCGCCGTTAAATTTTTTAGAATAATGGGATGTTCGGATAAGTCATCCCAATACAGAGTTCTTTATGCATTAACTTTGCATTGTATTATCTCCTCCCAATTTTTTCCATCTTCTTCATCTTTAAATTAGATGTAGATGGGAAGTGAAGCTTGTTATCTTGTGGAACCAGAGTCTTTTTTTTTTTTTTTTTTCCATGACTATTTATATAAAAAATATTAATCACGCCGCTATTTTCGAAATCGCACCGCGATTTTAACTTCCAAAGCTCTCTCAACAACTACTAATTAACGCAACTGGTTGAGCCCTTTTAGGCATAAGTGTGGCGCTATTTTAACTTGTGCAACATTCATGAATGATCACATATATATTTTATCACCTTTTTGGTTCTTTGAAATCATGCTCATTCGACAGTAAGCTTATCCCTCTCTTGAGTTGCCTCTTTTCTTTGGAACTCCATCAAAGGACATAAATAATCAACTTTTTTTTTTGATAAGCAAAATATATTCAAAGGGAGTACAAAGGGGTACTCCAATCCCAGTTACAACCTAATAAATCACCTTACAAAAAATCTAGTGGTGATTTAATCCAACTGTAATAGTTACAAGTATAGTTAGATTGTTTACCAATCCATTTCCAAGTTAGCAACAAAATCTTGGAAACTATTGAATCGGTATCCCAAATTTCATCTCCAAAAATAATTTTGTTCCTCATGTTCCACAGACACCAACATATTACTAACCATAAACCCACTGCATTGTTAATTGTACTACCAGCAGAAGATAAAGAGAAAGCCCAACATCTTAAATGATCAACGACCGTTCCGTCTAAGTACACCGACACACCAAGCCACCTAATAATCTTACCCCAAATAATGACAGATTTGGAACAATAAAAAATAAGATGAAATGCAGACTCGTCCCACCTAAAACAAAACGGACAGACTCTATCATGAGGCGAAGAAGTGATCCGACGATGATATAGATTATCTCGCGATGGGAGGCGGTTAAAGATAAGTCGCCAACCAAAAATCGAGACTTTGACCGGAGAGGAAGCTTTCCAAATTAATTTCAAAGCAGCCAAAGAATTATCAGGGAGTAAAGGTGGAGGAATGTTTACTTTGGAGATTATTTGATAAGCATTGTGGACATTAAATTCCATGTCAGAGGCAGAGTTCCAGCAGATTACATCCTTAGTTTCCTTCTGCAATTCCACTTCATTAATCAGTGCTAGCATATCTTCTTTCTGAGCATAGACCAACTGATTACTACAATGCTCCATGACATCAACCTTCCAATTCCATTTGTTATCAACCCAAAATCCGTTTTCACAAACCAAACTATGATGCTCTTCGACAGCTTCAAAAAGCTCAGGAAATAATTGTTCAAATGATACATTCCCACACCATCTAGACTTCCAAAACAAAGTCTTTCTCCATTTCCAATCTCTGCCCGACAATGACTTAGGAATGATTTACCGTCAAAGGAACGAAACAACCGTGATATGTCCCTCCACCATAAGGACTGTTTGGCTGCGCCAAGCTGACTAGAACCAGTACTTAAAGATTTTAACAGAGAACCATATCTAGCACTGAGTATGTCACTCCAAAGAAAATTCTGATTGCTCATGAACTTCCAAATCCACTTGACCAATAATGCTTCATTCAAGCACTGAATATCCAATATACCTAAACCACCAGCTTGCTTCTCTTTACAGACAGTGTCCCACCCAATCCAAGCTATACCATCTCTTGCAGGCGAACTATTCCAAAAGAATCTGCGTTGAATTGTTTGTAACTTTTGAATGATTTTCCTCGGCATCTTGTAAAACGATAAGTAATGGATTGGTAAATTCGTGAGTACAGATTTTATAAGAGTTAATCTTCCACCAATAGACATTAATCTACCCTTCCAGGATGATAATCTTGCTTTGAATTTTTCTATGACTGGTTTCCAAAATGAACCAAGGTGATGGTTCCCACCTATCTGAATGCCAAGAAAGTTAAAAGGACATTGCTGACCCTTGCAAGCTAGAAACCTCTCAGCTGCCTTGAGAAACAATGTTGAAACTCCAAATCCCACAAGCCTACTTTTGTTAAAATTTATCTCTAAACCGGACATCAGTTGAAAACATCTCAAAATCACTTTAATTCCCCAGATATTGGTCCAAGTAGCTTCACCCAACATAACTGTGTCATCTGCATATTGAAGTAGCGAAGCTGTCTTCTTGTTGTTGATCTGTATTCCTTTGAATAAAGCCACATCCTCAGCCTGTTTCATAATTTTAGCCAATCCCTCACCTGCAATGACAAACAGATATGGTGACAGTGGGTCACCCTGTCTTAGTCCACGGGATACTACAAAATCACGCGACGGGCTCCCATTGACGAGAACTGACATGTAACTTTTGAATACCGTCCCTTCTATCCAACCCATGAATTTACTGCCAAATCCCATAAATTTCATCACCTGTCTAATGTAGGACCAGTCAATACAATCAAAGGCTTTAGAAAAATCCACTTTAAGAACTAAGCTACCTCTTTTGCATCTTCTTGAGTGATCTACCACTTCATTCAATGCCAAAACACCATCCAGCAAATTCCTGCCTTTTATAAACGCAGTCTGGGAGGTTGATATAATGTTGTTCATCACTCTCTTCAATCTAGCGGACAATAATTTTGCTATGACCTTGTAAACACATCCCACCAAGCAGATAGGGCGATAATCATCCAAATTATTGAGATCTTTTATTTTAGGAATTAAAGCCAAGAAGGAAGAAGACAAGACTTTAGGCAGATTTGAAGTCCTAAAGAATTCCTGTATACAATTAATAAAATCCTTGCCAACTACAGACCAACATACCTGCATAAACTCCAGATTAAATCCACCGGGCCCTGGACTTCTATTACCTTTGCAATGGAACACTGCCTCTTCAATTTCTCTATCTTCAAACTTTTCCTCTAACATACTACTCTCAATTACTGACAAGGTTTTGAAATGAGCAGGCGACATACGAACTAGAGGTGAGTGAGTTGCACTAAATCTCTTTTCAAAATGTCTGGCTATACCATCTTTGACACCAGCCACATCCTTTACAATAGAGTCGTCTACTTTTAATTCTGTAATTGTACCTAACAGGTTTCAGTGACGAATGACAGAATGAAAGTAGAAGTATTCTTATCCCCCTCCTCAATCCATCTTGTTCTAGCTTTCTGATGAAGCAAGCTCTCCTTGATTCTTAACATTTTCCACATCTCCTCTTCCGCCTGAGCACGATTCTTTAACATGATATCCGGTACTTTGTCATCAGATTCTGCTATTACCTCTTCTACCTTGTTTAAGGTCTTCGCATTCTCTTCAATATTGCAGTCTACCCACCCAAAGACACTTCTATTCCACCATCTTAGTTTAGCTCGTAACAGTTGAAGCTTTTTAGAAAAAACAAACATAGGATTACCCTTAATGTCGAAAGACTCCCAGGTAGCTTTTATAAACATCTTGAATTGAGGGTGTTGAAACCAGCATTGGAGTGGTCTAAATGGTTTGGGACCCCAGTCAATATTCCTTACTGATAACCATACCGGTCTATGGTCAGAAATGTCCCTTGCACCAACATTTTGTGAAGCTACATTCCATTCGTTTAGTAAACCCAATGAAACTAAAAATCTATCCAATCTGCTGCACACTTCACCTCCTGAATTGTACCATGTAAACTTATGCCCTGAATTTCTTAAATCAATACAGCCGGTCATTTGTATAAAATCTTCAAATTCTGCCATTAATCTTTTGTTATACCCTCCTCTACCTTTCTTTTCTCTTGAATTCTTGATGGCGTTAAAATCACCTCCAATGATCCATTATTCCAACTCTTGCCCCGCTTTTAACCTCAATATATTACTCCACAGTTCCCTCTTCTCTGCATTAGAACATGGTGAATATATGTTGACAAAATAACATAACTTATCCCTCCACATGGCCTTAACACCAAGGTAGCCTTTCCCCCTAAAACTGCAAATTGGATTAAGAATATGTTTCCTCCAAATTGTAAGTATACCACCTGATAAACCAACAGAGTTTGTAGCTGACCAAAGACAATGTTCAATACCCCATATTTTATGTACAATCTCATCAGACATTGATTCACATTTGGTTTCTTGGATGAATACAATATCAGCTCCTCCTTTATTCAGTGTTTCACGAAGTTTCCTTTTCTTTATCAAACTCCCACATCCTCTTACATTGTAAGTCACTATATTCATTGAGACCCAATAGCTACCACCTTCGATGTTTTACCGATATTCCTCTCATCCAATTCTAGTTTACGAATTACTGATTCGAACACTTCCTCATCCTCTTCTGGTTCTATACCCAACTTCTTAATGGATGTCCATACTCTTTTAGGTAGATTACTCAGCTTCTGCTTAATTCTAGAATTGCTCTTGTTGATTTCCGCATCTCCAATTGAACCCGAGCTCCCCTCAATAGTCTTCTCAGAGTAACTAGAGAACGAATCCTCTGATTCTAAAGAATGCATACTACCACCAATTCCCACCTGCTTTGTTTTTGACTTGTCTGCTAATAACAGAGCAGCATAGTACGATGGTGTATAAGGAATTTTGATGCTCTTACAAATCTCACCCAGTGACTTTACCTTCTTAATGTTGGAATGCCCTTGGAACCCTCCTTTATTTAAAAGTGATTCTTTCACTATGGTATCTCCACTTGGCATTGATCCTTGATACATCTGATTCTCACCCATATCACCTTTTTGTATACAGTCAACCTTGGAAGATGTAGCATTTGCCTCGTTTCTCACAGTTGGGGACCCCACCCATTGTTGTTTCACCTTTGCTACATTCTGCCAGGACCCAGAAAAGTTAGTTCCTTGGATTCTCGTGCCATCTGCAGCAGCTTTATTGAACATCCCACCATCCTTCATAGCCTGGCATGACCTTTCTCCTCCTGCCTCAGTGTATGGTTTTGCCTTATGGTTACTTCCTAACATATCGTTTTCTTCTTGAACTGTTTCTTCAACCTCACTATCTGATGATTCTCCCGCCATTTGTACCTTTCCTTCACTTTCAGTATCCGATATAATTACCTCAGAGCTCTCTTCTGAACTGCACCCACCTAAGTTACAAGCCTTCTTAGAATGATATATTGAAACTTCTTCCACCAACTTGATGCGATAACATTGATTGTTAACCTCAATATTAAAGACTTCACTTAAATTCATAGCACATTTTGTCCTAATAAGAATTCTGGAAACATCCAGCCTTTCGTGTTTTTGAGTTTCAGGGTCTGCTTTGACAAACACTCCAACCGTTCCAGCTAAAAACTTGAAAAAATCTTCTCTCCAAACATGACAAGGGAGACCGAATATATTGATCCAAGTTAGCCTTTCACAATCAACATCACTCGGTGACCATGGATGAATATCTGCAAACCATTTCTCCACCTATTCCTTATCTTCCTCAATCATTTTCTTAATCTCTCCAGTTGCCTCTTCTTCTAAAAGGACCAGATTCGCCCCCATTGGTGTAGCTTTAATCCTAAAGAACCCTTCCATGTGCAATGCCTCCTGTATCTCATATGTTTGGCCCGGATTTTCCATTAACCCTACAAACGCTTGTTGAAACCGTTCCAGATCTTCGTCCTTTACATTGAAACTGAGATGAGCAAATTTTGGTGTATCGTTCATGAGAATCTTATCTGGCTGATTTAGTTTCTGATTCCCTCTAATGGCTTCAACAAAAGATTTTTTATCGGTCCCAAATCCGTGTCTGAGTTTTGAACTACCCTCTAACTTCCTGTCCCCATACACCTCCTCCAACCTTGATCTCTGTTGTTGCATACCAATCACATTATCCACTCTCTGAAACCGTGGTACGTTTGCAAATATCTTTCTGCCATTTAGGACAATGTTGTCAAGCTGAATGGCAAGAAGATGTTCATCAGTAACCTGTTTGAATCGTACGAAACCAAATCTTTTGCCGCGTTTGTCTAATCTAGCCGGAATAAAAACTTCGATTACCAGACCATATTCTTTGAATACCGAAAACATGTCTTTTGCCTCAAAAGAATCCAGAAATTCTATGAACAAAAAAGAGAATGCTTCGTTTGATGCTTGTTCCTTCAACTTGCTTCCAACAGCCCTCCACACCGAACCTCGAACGACAGGTTTCATATTCGATTTGGGTCTTCTGACCTCTTTCCATGCCTCATCCCTAACCATCACTGTAACAGAAAAAGCAAACTCACACTAACCTAAATCGAAGAATCCGAACCAACACAGATCAGTAGACTCTACAATGGATACAAGCTGGGAAGACCCACAGGGAGGAAGGTCCCTAATTCAAAAATTAGGACTTTAAACCAAACCCTATAAGCCTAAACTTGTACCCACATAAAGAATCTGGGCTGCAATAGTTGAACGAAAACGCAGTTAATGGACTTGGTACATTTTGTTGATTGAATCTAGACTTCGGAGAAGATGAAGATGAATGTACTTGGTTTTTGAGAAAAACTAGAGAGAAGTGAGAGCTTCTCTCTATGTTTTGAAGTTTTTACTCCATAAATAATCAACTTATCTTTCTATTCTATTTATTTTGGATAAAATGGGCAACTCTTGAATATTTCATTTATGGCATGCTGGATATTCTTCATAACGTTTCAATATCAAATGCTTATTGGGAAATGGGGAGGATATAGCCTTTTGGCAGAATAGATGGTGCACGGACATTCCATTGAGGGAAGTTTTCCCTAATCTGTTTTTAGCAGTAGTTGACAAGAAAGTGTCTGTTGCTAGGTGTGGTGGGTGGGAAGGAATTGCGTGGCAATGGAAGGTGGACACTACAACATTATTGTTCTACGGAAACGAAAGAAAACCGTTGCACAAACTGGAAAAACCGTTGCCTTACTCTGAAAACGGTTTTTAAGCCGTCCCAATCTGAGGCGTTGCGTTAACCTTTTGCAACGGTATTTGTACCAAAAGGCAATGCCATTTAAATAACCGTTGTTTTAGGTTAATTGAGAACGGTTTTCAAAATTCTCAATTGCAACAGCTTATCTTTGTTTTTGTTTAAAACCGTTCTTATTAGTATATTTTATAGAGTGTTATCCTGCAGTGAATACAATTATGGTTTGGAAACTACAACAACAGCCTCGCCGTTGCAATAAAATAAATATAATTTATTTAATTTTACAATTGTTTCAAATAATTATTATTATACTTCAATAACAATAATTCTAATATAACATCATTTTGATAAAATTCTAATATCTTATATTAAAAAAAATTACATAACAAAATGCCATTATTCATAATCAAAATGTCTACAATTTGTACCCTAGTCTAAATCATAACTCATAATAAAAAATAAAAAATTCTTGATATCAATATATATTAAAAAAAACTTAAAACATCTACATCTCTACATCTACGTCTCTTCATATTCGAATGACTAAAATTCTTCATCGATATCCTCATTTATGATCTGCAAAATTAAAATATAATTAATATAAAATTATTATTTGTAGTCTCTATAATAAGAAGATAGTAGAATTGTCTACTTCAAGTGAGGCATACATAAATATAGAAAAGAAAGAAATTGCATTGCCACTAGTAGTCAACATTGCTTTATTCATAGACAATATTGATTCTTATATGTCAACAACTTTGAAAAGAAACCAAAAAGCTCTATATTTTCTTCTTCGGACTCTAAATAATGGAAATCTCTACACAAATAGTTCCGCAGAGCATTATATTTTGCGCAAAAAAAGATTCCAACCAGAAATTTTTTACATGCTACTTACGAATGAATACTCTTTCTTAATTAAAGCCAATTTAATTATATATTAGTGTTTTTTCTTTGCTTTAAATATATTATCTCCAGTTTTGCAAAAAAACAAAGGTGTATTATCTTTTGTCTATGTATACTTTTTGGATATTTTTTCTTTCAAATATTAAAAAACTATCAATTTTGAACATGAAATATCTAGTTACCTTGACTAGAGAGTGTTCTTTAATTCAATGACCATGTAATCTTCTTACACCAATAGCTTGACTAAAAAGTTCCTTTGTGCAATAGACTTCCTAAGCAAATCACCACTTACTGCAATACGAACAAAACCCAAGTTAAGTGACACTTAATTTTAGTAAAAATTAGTGAATATAATTTTCATTCAATACTTTATTTCAACTAATCTAGATAATAATCTGCAAGTTGCTCGGGTAAACTTTAAAAACTTAGTGAGTCTAAATAAGTGACAGAACATAAACAAAGTTGATGATATGCTTGATATGTAGATACAACTTAAACGTAATGATTGATATGTGCACTTATTTTTGGTTAATATGTGCATGATTTCAAATAATACAACTATTAAAACTATTAAGACAAATAAAGGAAAGACTTAATAGCAAGTTGTAAGCTCTAAAAAAGAATTGCTATGTATAAAAGGAAATTCTTTCGGGTGAATAAATATTACGAATAATAAAATTCAATGGATGACATGAGATTGGATATAGTATTCATATTGTAGAAGTATTTATTGAGTGATCCAAACAACAATATTAAAGATTCCCAACATGAGAGTGGATGCTAGTATTAATATTGTAGAAGTATTTGTTGTCTGATCCAAACATAACTAAAACCATTTGCAAAATGATCAAGAACTATTAAAAAAACTTAAAGTCATAGTATATGTCCTCAATTGAATTCTCACCATATTCATCAACCGGAGCATCATAGTCAATGACTAATAGCGAGAAAGGGCCTCCTGCGGTTCATCATATCCAAAATAGTTCCCCTATAATACTATAAGTAAATAAGACAAATTAGGCAAGTTACACTCATAGTAGTCAGTACAATTGTAATTTAAGTATCCTATCTTCTAAATACTTGTGTTCTGCAAGTGTAAGACATAGTTTCTGGATTCGTACCACTTGAATGCATCTCTATTTTTTCCTTTCTTGCCTTCATAGTGTTCTACAGAATATCAATATTAAAGCCTGCAAAGAAATAGAATAAATCACATATATTCTAATGCTAGTCGTATCATCTTAGGAAAACATTCAATATGCACCCATTAAAATGCATACCATTTAACATTTTCCTTAGCAAATGTTGAACCAATCAAGGTCAATAGCTTCGACATTGTGTTTCCATATGCTTATCTGCAATGCTTATACATTAGACTATGAGTAACACATACAAAGCTAGTGGATTTGAGAGACAAGTTTTGACATGCCATCAATTCTTCCATTCACTTCACCCACTTTACCCAATATTCAAACCAGTAACTAATTGGTTAATGGGGAAAATGCAACATTTGAGAGCTCGGGGTCAGTTCAATCAATTCCTTCATCTAATTCCTATTGTTACTACATAATAGCACAAATTGAACAGTTTAAGTCAAGCTTACTTTGCATATAATTCAAACAACGTGATAGATACCACAAGTTATGTAGTTTCTAAGCTGGACAAGAAGGGGCACGTCTCAATTGTTTTTTGATATCCAAAGAAAGCTACTCCGCAAGCATTCTCAACAGAACATCTATATTCCAATGCTCCTTTTCCCAACATGTTTATATGTGACTTTATACACCCTTTAAATACACAGTGAGGTGGATAATATTGTGATTCCCGGAACAAAATTCTATTCAGAATTAAGTGCCAAGGATGAAGTTATGGGTCGAAAAGAAACATTGAAGGAATAAAGGAAAACAATACCTGGGCATAGAGTAAAACCTCCTAAACATGGTCTAATTTGTTTCCCTACTTTACAATTGCTGAAATCATCTCCTTGAATGTAGTTTCCACCACCACTTATGTGGGCTTCCACCTCTTAGCTAAAAAAAATTAGGATCAGATCATAAAGTTCAAAGTATAATAGAAATGATATTTGCAAAGACCAAACACACAAAAGAAAAAGAAATCAGTAAACAAATCACAATGAGAATGAGAAATATGGTAATGGCAGAACCTCAACTATTTAGGTTCAATGTGTATACGTTCTAGATTATGCTAATTTTGAAAAAATGTTGCAAAATGACTTCCGATGGGGCGGTGCAGTCTTAAGCGAGATTTGAGATGCACATCGACTGGGAGATAACAAGTGTGAAGAAGGGATGCTATTAGCAGCTAAATAAACAAACTTATAAAAATTATTAAATCAAAATACAACAAACTTGAATCTGAAACTCTAACTTCTTATAGAGATGGATTTTGTGAGTAACTTACCCGAAGGTGCACGAAGCTCTGCAGAGCAAGATACATTTCCATAAAACTTGTAAAGCAACAACACACAATGAAAAAAAGCTTTAAAACATAGTGAAAAAATAAATAATCATTTTGATTGAAACAACATACCGAATCTAGAGAGGATTGAATCAACAAAGGCCAAAACAAAATCCAGAATAATCAGCTTCAAAATCAAATTAGGTCATTCTTCAAAGAGGAGACAGAGCTTGGGTGGTTCTTCTGAATCGAGAGATAATCGGTCGTTCTTCAGAGAGGAGACCGAGCTTGGGTGGTTCTTCTGAATTGAGAGAGAATGAGCCGATAGAATGGGTGTTAGGTTTTGAGGAGACGAGGCATACAAGGAATTGGAACTGTAGGTCTTATTCTCCAGTTTTTTATTTTATTATAATAATAATAATAATAATAATAATAATAATAATAATAATAATAATAATAATAATTATAATAATTAGACTTTTGTTTATAAATGGATTATTATTTTAAAAAACTGGGTTTTTGTAAAAATATTTAAGTTATTCAATTTATTTTTGATTAATAAATTTAGAAAATAAAATTAATTTTTATATTTCATATAAATGTGCAAATAGAATCCTAAAAATCAATAGCGCTTTTTAATATTTCAAACAAAATCTTGTTTTTTAAAAATATTTTATAATAATAATAAAATAATTGCAAAAAAAGATTTTTATAAATTAATATATATATATATATATATATATATATATATATATATATATATATATATATATTAAGCTTTTATAACATAAATACTTATATAAATTTATTAAAACAATATATATTTTTTTTTAATAAGCTCAAAATTCGTATAAACTGGAGTACAAAGGGGTACTCCAACCCGTATACAACTATAGCTTGCTCAAATATCACCGGCTACAAAAATCACTCGGAGAATTAACCCAAGTGAAGTAATTACAAAAATAAGAACTTTTGTGACTCCTACCTATCCACCACCAAGTATAAATAAAAATACGATTTGAAATCGTATCAAAATCCCACACTTCCTCCCTAAAAATAATATTGTTACGACATAACCACAGGATCCAAGAAATTGATAACCATAACCCTACTGCTATTCTAACCGACACCCCTCTTTCGACACAACCCTGTATCCAACATGTTAAGTGAGAGACCATATTTCCTACTAATATACACGGTATCCCCAACCATTTACAAGCAAAATTCCACACCATAATAGATTTTCCACATAGAAATAGAACATGTTCAGCCGACTCCATATCGAGGAAGCAAAAAGGGCATGACGTCTCATAACTATTAGAGACAATTCCTCTACGATACAAATTATCTCTCGTTGGAATTTTCCTATGGAGCATTCTCCACCCAAACACTTTCAGTTTAAACGGTACTTGCGCTAGCCAAACTAACTTCAATGCCGCTTTCATTTCATCTCCTAACTGTATTGCATTATCTTCCATAATTTCCTGCAAAAAGACATACATAGATGAAACAGAATAAGTATAATTATCCTCCAGCAACCATTTAATGGTATCCTTGACATTCTTGATTATGGAAGTGGCAGCCAAGATCGAGTAAAGTTCCACCAGCTGAACCTGCTCCATTTCCTGACTTCCTGATACAGCAACCTTGATGTCCCAATTCCAAACCTCTCCCTCCCAATAACCATTACTATTAACTGAGCTAAATTCTATGTCTGTTAATGCATATAGAGCAGGAAATCTTCTGCACAGTGGTTCATCCACAACCCACTTCGACCTCCAAAAATCCACTCTCATCCCTTCTCCAAGATCGTATACAATTAAATCAACCAACCTATCTTCTCCCACTACATTCAAGGACTGCAAAATATCTACAAACCATAACGATGGCGCCACCTGCAAACTAGACATCTCCTTGTTAAAAAAATCAAAACAGCACATAGGATATCTATAATTAATCAAATCCCTCCAAATTGTGAGTTTATTGTCTAAAATCCTCCAAGCCCACTTAAGAAACAAAGCCAAATTGAATAACTTTAAATCTTTCACACCTAAACCACCCAAGTCTCTACTCTTACAAACCATTTGCCAACTTATCCAAGAGATCCCTTTTTTATTCTCTACCCCATTCCACAAAAAAGATCTTTGAATAGACTTGAGAATGCTAACCACCTTAAGTGGCATTCTATAAAAAGACATGTAATGGATTGGCAGATTACTTAAGACGGAATTAATTAGGGTGACTCGACCTCCCATTGATAAGTACCTACTCCTCCACGTATTCAATCTAGCACGCATAATATCAATCACCGGTTTCCAAAACGAGATTAATCTATGATTACCTCCTACTAATATCCCAAGAAACAAAAATTGAGTAGAAGAAACTTTACAAGATAGAAATATCTCTGCAGATATGATCTTGAAATCATCCAACCCAACACAAATTAACGCACTCTTACTGAAATTGATGTCCAAACCTGAAGTGAGCTGAAAAGCTTTCAAAATAGCTTTGAAGGCTATGATATTCTTCCACGAACCATCACCAATTAAAACCGAATCGTCAGCAAATTGTAACATGTGAAAACCAATTTCAGGATTGAGCTTAAATTCTGAAAAAAAACCATTCGCAACAGCTCGCCTCATAATGATTTCCAACCCCTCTGCTGCCAGACAGAAAAGGAAAGGAGCTAAAGGGTCTCCTTGCTTGAGACCCCTCGTCACTCTATAATCTTGAGATGGACTCCCATTGACTAAAACCGAAGAAAAACTATTAAACACTCCAAAGTCCATCCATCTCATCCACCTAATTCCAAAACCCATATGTTTCATCACTTCTCGAAGATAATCCCAATGAACACAGTCATACGCTTTAGCAAAATCCACTTTGAAAATCATTAGCTCCTTTTTAGATCTCTTAGCAAAATCCAGGATCTCATTTAAAACCAATACCCCATCTAAAATGTTTCTTCCTTCCAAGAACGCCGTTTGTGTATTTGAAACAATGCCACCAATTTTCTTCTTAAGTCTATTTGCAAGAATTTTAGAAATAATCTTATAGACTGAGGTAACCAAAGAAATTGGCCTATAACCATCCAGATCTTCAGGATTTTCAGACTTTGGGATTAAAACCACAAAGGACGACGCAAAGGATTTATGAAGCTGTTCACCCTCAAAAAACTCCAACACACAATTAGAGAACTCTGACCCTACAATATCCCAGTATCTTTTCAGAAATTCAAAGTTGAACCCATCTGGTCCAGGGCTACGATCCCCAAAAAATCCAAAAACAACATCCTTGATTTCCTGTACTGTAACATCAACTTCTAATTCTTGGCTATCTGATAGTGACAAAGATTTAAAACCTGAAGCTCCAATTGAAGGAAATGCTCTTTCAGCCTTAGTAAACCTGTTAGCAAAATGAGACTTGGCATGTTTCTTCACCTTCTGTACATCTTCCTCCAATCTACCATTAATCATAACACCATTAATGGTATTCAAATTAATCCTTTGCCTCAAGACATTATGAAAAAACTTTGTATTAAGATCTCCATCAGCTATCCATTTGGTTCTCGATTTCTGCTTCAAGATACTCTCTTTAATTCTGATAGATTTCCAAAGATTATCTTCTGCAACATTCCTTCTCGTAAGATCCTCTCTAGAGATATTACCAAGATTATGATCCAACAACTCTTCCATTTCATTGACAACCCCCACTTCTTTTTGGATACTTAGATCAATCCTACCAAACACATTTAAATTCCACCAACGAATACGGGTCCTCAAATGTTTCAACTTTTCTGCCAAAATATACGAAGCATTTCCTGTTATCTTATACTCATCCCACTCCCTTTTAACAAAGACTAAGAAATCTGCGTGGTCAAACCAACACGACAAAACCTTAAACGGCTTGGGACCCCAATTCAAATTCTTAGCTACAATCCAAACCGGCCTATGATCTGATATATCTCTCCCTCCAATTCGTTGAGTAACCATGTTCCACTCATTAAAAATAGTATGCGTCACAAGGAACCGATCAAGACGACTACAACCCGAATCTTTGGACTTGAACCAAGAAAATCTGAGACCACCATATAAGCGATTTTTAAAATTTTTAACATTAACAAGTATAAAAAATAAAATAATTAAAATATCTAAAAGTATAAAAAATAAAAATAAAAGTTGAAATGTGATACAAAAATATAAAAGAACGGTCTATATATAAGAGAAGGGTCTTACATTTACATGTATTTTATTAAAATAATTTAATATTATTTAAGAACGGTTTTTATGCATTGTCAAAATGAACAATAAAAAACCGTTCTCTATGTCATCTAAAAGAATAGTTTTTAGCCGTTGCAACACATTTGCGAAAAATATGTATGCTATTGCAACGGAATATAAAAATCGTTGGCTATTTTACTCTATGAGAACAGTTTTTTAACCGTGTAAAATTTAGGCGTTGCCGTAGAGTCAAAATGTTGTAGTGGGAGTATGGTGAGTTTTTAGTGGGATCGGTGGAGGACAGGGAGAGGGCAGACCTGGAGGATCTTCTTCTTTCGGTTTCTCATGTGCTGAATAAAGCTGATGCTTTTGAGTGGGATCCGGTGAAGGATGTTTCTTTGGATTGTTGTGAGTTTTCTGTCAGTTCCTGTTGTCGGTTGCTTTCTAGGAGTTTGGATGATAGCAATTGTGAGGAGAGTTCTATTAAAGCAATGGGGAAGGTGTGGTTGTTGCAGTTGCCGTCCAAGGTTAGTATCTTTTTATGGCGTGTTATAAGGGATAGGGTTGCTTCCAAAGTCAATTTAGCTAAGAGAGGGATCTATGTTGATGGAGGTGAGGTGTTATGTAATCTGTGTGGGGTTGAGGAGGAGGACGCGAGGCATGTGTTATTCAAGTGTAGGGGAGCAGCTGCAATGTGGAGAGGGTTAGGAAGATGGTTGGGAGTATCGTGGGAGGATTGCTGTGACAATGCAAAGCTTATTTTTGGTTGTGATGCAGAGGCTAGAGGAAAGGTATTCACCAATCAAGTTCTGGTTATATGGTGCACTGCTGTCTGGTACATTTGGTACTGCAGAAACAGGTTTGTCTTTGATGCTATTATAGTATCAGTGGATGATATTTTGAATGCTGTAAAGTATTTTAGTTGGAAGTGGTATTGTATTGGTAGGAAAGTTAGTAAATACTCGTTGTACGAGTGGCATACAACCCCCCTAGCTTGTGTTTAGAAGTTGGTGAGCTGGTTGTGTTGGCTGTGTTTGCTTTTAGTTTTCTGGTGTTGGTTTGTATGAATTGGTATTGCACTTCTTGTGCTTCTTAGTTATATATTTCATTGCTTACTGAAAAAAAAGACTAATCCATCATACATTTTTTACTATTTTCTCTTTTCCAAATTTGAACCTAAAATCACATGATTCCAGATCAATAATACCTTTGTAAAAAAGTTCTACCCAGAATGACAGGTATCTATGTTTTTTAATTAATCACTACCACTACTACAAAAAAGCTATTTAATAGCGTTTTTTTTGCTTTTTGATAGCACTTAAAAGCGCTATTAACCAGCCTGCTATTGTAAATATTTTTTTTATAGCACTTTAAAAGCGCTATTATAGTACTAGTAATTAATAGCGTTTTTTCAAAAGCGCTATTATAGTACCACTATTTAATAGCGTTTTTTTATAAAGCGCTACAGAAGTATACATTTTGCTTTGATTTTGATAGCACTTTTAAACAAAGCGCTACTATAAGGGACATGTTAGATAGCGTTTTTTCATAAAAGTGCTATTATAGTATGTTTATTAATAGCACTCTCTCTTCAAAACGCTATTGTAGTACAGTTTTTTTTTTTTTTTTACACAAAATCATATTTTTGGTGTATATATATATATATATATATAACATTTGCATTTTATGACATTAGAATTCATAAAAAATAATGATTAACCAACTAAAATATTTGAAAATGAAATAGAACCAACAATAATTGAGAACAAATGTGATACCATATATATGGAAAAGCGGAAGGAATTGTATCTATGTATATTGATCAATATACACTACATTATAGTGGTAAATGATAACAAACAAATTGACAAACCATATTCAACATTGATCTCAATGAAATTAAGCTAAAACTTTTGCCACTAGTTATTAATTTGGCTAAGAGTACTTCAAACCAAATTCTAAACAAAGAGTACAACCACTTAGCTAGCTAGACATATTCTCTAAACTAAAGAAAAAAAATCTAAAAAAACAAAAGGACAATAAAACAACATCAAGTAGTAACCACTTCGCGAATTGCTAGCTAGCTAGGCAAAATAACTGCTTCTTGTTTTCCTGTATCATAGAAAAAATATTGATTATGTACAAACTTAATTAGAAACAAAACACTATTTTACCAAAACAAAATGAGTAAGGTAGAGGCGTAATTTGAATTTACTTATGTCCCCAATCATTGATTATAAATGACGTAAAGAAAACAAAAATAAGGCAAACCCGCAATCAAATAATGAAGAATTGAAATTAAATTAAATCAAATGATGAGACCCTCAGGTTTCTTCTTGCATACTCTTCACTTTACATCCTAGGTTAGTTCTTCCTTCCGCAACCTAATAACTGCCCTTTCTATTTATGTTATTTAACATAATTTGTGACACAAAAAACAATGAAAAAAAGAACATACATACAAGGAGAAATAAACACGTCACCATAATGTGCATGATATAGTTCAGCCAGCAACAATATATCAAACAAAATTTACAGCTTTTAACAGCACAATATAAGCATTAGCAATTAAAATCACAATCTACAAATGTGATTAAAATCGGCGGTGCATCGAAAACTTCAGCAGAATAATACTGATCCCTTAAAGGATTGCACTCTTGGTATTCTTATTTCTTTTACTCTAAGATATAAATGTTTTAGTTGCTAATTTCACTAATTTGGTAATTTGTTTTGGAGTTCCAATTTCAGGAATGTAAGAACAACAGCACTTAGCGGCCAAAAAACTACACAAAAATGTAAGAACAGCAGAGATGCATATAACCACGACCAAAAGATGTTTTCACAAAATCATATATCACATATTTAATCACAATCATATAATCTATATATTGTAGGCTTTAAAAAACTTACCGAAAACATCATCCACCATATAGGTAGCCCAATCCTCTTTGACCTCAGCTAACTTATCCTTAGAGTAGGTGCGACATTTGTGGTCAGGAAAGTACTTCAAATATAAAAACATCAACAATTGTATTAGAATTAAATTACATTAATTTACAAATTAATAACAATTTAAAATCACGTACATTTACGGGGATCATAATTTCATTTTCTATGATGACCTCTTTCATAAATCGCATTACAAAATATCCACAGTCAATGCTATTAATTTGACGGGGACACTGCAAAAAAACATTTAAATATATTACTTTTACTTTACATAATTGTTTAAAAATAACATTAATTTGGACATACCCGAATTTTTGACCATGGAATTTTCTTTGACTTGGAGACTTTAGGCACTTTAGAATTACTATTAGCACGATAAATTTGCAACGCACTAACAAAATGAAATTAACTTCAAATGAGTAATTATTATAACTAAGAATACTTATATAAATGTTAAATTAAAAGAGTCTATACTCACTTCTCAAACTTGGTTTTTAAATTTTGATGTTTAGTTGGCTCACCATTCAACGGATCCATGTAATATATCACCTCGACATCAAGATTGATGACAAGTAACACCCAATGTTTCCTGTACCCAACATTTGAATATTGGAATAAAAATTTACATTGAATATAGTTTGTTCTCGTAAATTTAATAATATTTTGAATAGAAATCTCACCCTAGATTGCAAGGTGCAAGAATCATCTTATCCTTGAAGTACTCCTCATCTTTCAAGAGTAATTTTGCTATAGCATTTCCTAGATTATCCTCCCGTGATACATGTGGGGATATGAAGGAGAACTTATTTATTAATCCATTTGGACTAATAAACTTGTCATACAAATACCTAGCAATGAACGACAACAATTGCTATTAATATATTTGTCATCATAATGTAAATATTAATATATTTAATGATGCATACTCATTGCGAAATAAAATGCAATCATTTGGACAAGCATGTATCTTCTCATAACTCATGCCAATAGAACATAACAATCGTTTAGCCTCGTAGGTTCGACTAGGGAGCACATTATTCTTAGGCAAAATCTCATTTAACAGAGTCAGCAAGTCTGTGAAACTCCTATCAGACCATCCATGGCGTGCTTTTAACCCATACAATTTTAAGACCGTAGACAATCTTGTAAATTTAGTAGATCCTTCGTACAATGGAGTCTTTGCATCACTTACTAGCCTCTCAAACATTTGAGGACAATCACGCAGATCTTCTTCAATTACATTCACAAACTCTTCAACTCGATCAAACTCATAATTTGTATCTTTCTCAAAATCATTTGATGTATCTTTCCCATTGCTCCTCTTTGTGGACTTGGTTTTTTTCTCCCGTGCATTATCCAACATGTATAACTTTTATCAATTCAATTGCATATTAAGTGATCTTCCAAAACATTTGCACTAACATCCGTATAACAACATTTTAAGCAAGGGCATATGATTTTACTAGTGTCTTCGGCATGAGCAATAGCAAACCTAACAAACTCTTGAACCCCATCTTCGTATTCTTTTGACGCTCGATTGGCAAACATCCATTTTCGATCCATATTTCCTAACAACATATATAACTAGTTAACAACTGCTTATAACAACCAAATTGGGTTCTACCTACGAATCATATACCCAATTTCAAGGTCTTAGTCCTACAAGGGCAAATATATATACGATTCAATGACCAAATAAGTAAATAAATTTAAAAACTATCTTTATTTTTATACATTATAATCTATACAAGTTTATGTGGATAATAATGTTTGATTAAAAAAATTGTAGATTTATGGTTAAACATTTGCAGCGGTATTTTAAATATTTATTATTATTATATAACATATACTAAGAATGGCTACAATCTTCACCAAGAATGGCTATAACATATACTAACTTCTATGTAAACTTGATGTTCAGGTCTCCTCAACATGTATCTTCATGTCAAAACTGTCATATGGTGGAACAGTACCTGGTTACGTCACTGCATAACCAAACCGACACGAGGTCAGCAAATCAACAGTAATATAGTACTTTAAATTGTTATAATTTTCAGTTAATGACATTTGTTTATTATGCAGGACCTATTGTAACTGTTTTTTTTCCTTCATATCTCATTATCAATCCCTAAATACCCACGTGAAAGACCTTGCAAAAGCAACATAGGTCATCTTTAAACTTCGCCTCTTCTTCTGACTATGCTGCCTCAACATATACATAGTCAACATACTGAAGCTAAAAACATCGAACTAGGACTATTAATCCCACACAGGTATGTAGCTTACTCATTTATTTTTGTAAACGTATATAATCGACATTTCGTGTCTCTATATCAGTTAGATTATAGTTTGCAATTTGTTAACAGACAGTTAGATTATAATCGACACTCCTTATATTATGCTTTATTGGTGTCGAAAACATTAGTTGCTTAGCTATTCTAATCTTTTTCATGTAGCACTCCAACTTGTGTCAACAAACCAACACTTGGTTACAGTGATTTTTCTACAATGACACTATGGTAATTTACGTTGCGGAAGAATTCTGTATACTATATACTTTAAAACTAACAGAAGAATTCTGCAGGAAACACAATTTCTGTGAAAAAGTATGCACTTTCGTCTGAAGAACAGAATAACCTTCTTTCTATTATACATATAGCTTTAAATGATCACAACTATGTTATTGAGGATGACAAGCTACAGTTGGTTATAGACACAATCATGAAACATTATGTAGATGTTTTGAGTGTTGGTTCTGCCATAACATGTGAGAGCAATAAATGGTGGATCAGAGGCTTTCATCATTCTCAAATTCTTCAGGTAATGCACTAATAGAACTACAAATTTGAATTACGTTTTCTTATAAGTACTATATATGTTTTGATTTGGATATATACAGGTTATTCTGCCTCAACTTCAACATATGTACACCCAGCAACAACTTAGTGATATTTATAATCTTGGACAATCATGTCAACAAGTAGAATATGCTTCATGAGGAGCTTCATGAGAATTTTTTTCCATTGACATTTGATAATCCTATATCTTGGAACTGGTTTGGTTAATGTTATAACACATATACCTAAAAAGTTCTACCAAAAAAATTTTACAGAAGAACTGTCAATACAACTGACCGTACACCAAATACACACCACATAACGCCATAGACCCGCTAGAAGCACCAAACCGAATAACCGAGGAAACAGACACCCCCGATACTCCCAAAACTAGTTGCTGCTAACACTGCTGAAAAAGCTACATATACTCTATTAATGACCAAAATAACTATCGGGCTACTAACTAAACACAAGCAATTCGTCCACCCGCATACACCTTCAAATGCAAGGCCAGCAGTCAAAACCCAAAACCACCAAAAAGAGCATCAAACTAACCAATACCACACCACACTCAATTTTCCGCGGCACCGAATCGACGATACTAACAGAAGACAAAAACGCTAAAAATTAACTTAACACAGATTTCTCCATTGCACCAGTATCCATCCAAAAGAGAAATCATTCTCGCCTACCTATTTTTACTTGGGTGGTAATTTCATTTTGTACTTAACCTTCCAGGCTCCCAGCTTAACATCAACATACTGAAATATAACTGCCACCAAAACCAAGTTAGATACTGCAGAAAGTCGGTCGAACCAGACCCAAACGAACGAGACCGGAAACCACAAAGGCACACAGAGAGACTCTCCCTACCATGCAATGTTGCGCCGCCGCAATGATGACTCAGAACAACCACTCAAAACACGCCTCCGACAATGCTAATAGGGCAGACTCCAGGTCGGACCTGCAAACACTAGCCAACAGAGTAGAAGTAGACCAAACCAGAAGGCGCAAGCTCACCCCTAAGCCGCAACATTATCAATATTGTCCAACGCATACAAGAGCAAACCAAGGCAACATTCTAAACTCAGATAGCCATCTTAGACTGCCGTAAGGCCTAAGAACTGATTGAACCAACATTCAAAACTAACTTTATCTTTAATAACAGTCTTACATAAACTAGCCATCTTGGACATCAATTTATAGCAACTAGGTTTCAATTTTACAATTGAGTAAAAACTTAAAAGGGACTGAAAAATTCATGATGCAAAGCTTAGGCTAAAATATTGCAAAGCTAAAAAAAATTAGGTTAAAATTAGGTTAAAATAATCTGAGAAAAGAAAGATTACCAGATACCAATGAAGAGAGGGATGGCTGGGGCAAGCTGACGAAGTTTTATACCCCAAATTTTGACCACTAAGATGTCCCATCATTGTGTCAATCATCATCACAATATGGATGAACCATCATGCCTCACCAAATGCCTCAAGGGTTGTTGAGCATTCACTACAATCAAAATTAGGGTTTTAAGCCCTCTTTGAGTGCTTAGACAAAGGATCAATCAAGGAATGACATGATCTTCAACTTGTCAAACCTCTCAAACATCCATAATGGATCAAAAGGACTCCCACTTCAAGGATCAAGCACAAGGCTGCTCCCTTCTAGGTGGATTAAGTCTCAAGATCAACAGTGTCACCAAATTAGGGTTTTGGTCGACCAGGGCCTCCAGATGGAAAATTTTCATCTGGGAACAAGCCAATGATCCAAAACATAACATAATATACTCCATTGAACCTCATGGACCCATTCATCAAGTCAATTTTGCCTCAGGGGATGCATACATCAAAAATCAGGAATTAGGGTTTCTTGAACTAATTCACCCCTAAGTTGACTTTTGGGGTAAATCATGAACCAAGACCTCAAGAGAGGGTTTGAGGGTCTCTAATGAACTATATTGATCCATTTGGAACAATTGATTAATCCAATAAGCTTGAGCAACAAGTCTCAATTTCATCTGCACCACAATTAGGGTTTTAAGGAAAAAAGTCAACTGTAGCTTTGACTTTTGACCAGGACATGCTCCCAAGCCCTAAGACATGATTCAATATGCCATATACCACCCATGGAACATGTCCATAAAGTTTGATTTAGGTCAAGGACATGATTTCCTGAAGAATTGCACAGTTTGGAATTCATCTGATAAAAAGACAACTGTGCACAAAAGTCAACTTTGACTTTTTGAGATTTTTCACCAAAATGGTTTTTTAACCCTAAAATGATGTTAATGTATGATTTGAATCATCATTCATCAAGAAAAATCAAGAAAAGTTGGATAACTTGTAAAAGGGGTAACCATAAAAACTTAAAAAATTTTCTAAGTTAAAAACAAAGTGACAAGGGCACCAACTTTGAAGGATCATAACTCCTAAACCACAAAGCCATTTTTTATCATCCAAAGATGGATTTGTAGCCCTCATTACCCTCTACAAAAACTTCAACTAGACCTAAGTCCAATTCATTAAGGATTTTGAGTTATGGAGTGATCAAAATGGCTGAAAAGTGAAAATATCACTTTTTCCAACACTTAGTGAAATTTTCACTAAGTCAGAATATGCCTTCGCTTTTTGCCAAATGTAGGGGGATTTTTCACTTGGATTCAAAAGAGATCAAAACCAAACATGTTCAAACAGTTGTTGTATCATGTAAGGGCTTTCCAAAATGGTCAAGAACATTACCAAATTCAACTTACACCATGAGATATGACATTGGCAAGTTGCCTTGCTGAAATCTGTCAAAGGCAAGGCAGAATTTGCAATTTTGCTCGATTTGCCAAAATCAGCCAAATTCAAATGCTCCTATCCACTTGGACACATATGAGGATTGAATCTAAAGGGGACAATCATTGAGCCAAGCCTCCAAAGTCCATGGAACAAGAAATAGCATGTTGAACCTAAAATGGCCAAAATAGGGACAAGACTCCAAATTTGGATTGAAGCATTCAATGGAAGCATCAAGGTGGCATGGACTGAACCATTCTCATCTGAAATCAGTCAAGACTTATCCAAGACCAAGGGAACCAAAGCTCTGTGCCCTAACCTCTAGTCAATGGCTAGAGGAGACTTGGATTTTCATTTGCCAACATTGGCCAAACCTACTTACCAGTTGCCATTCACTATTCCTTGAAAAACAAACTTGCTCTACTATAAATAGAGCTCAATTGTGATCAGTTTAAGTACACCAAAGCCATCTAACAGATGCTTTCCTCAAAATCTCTTTCTTTTGGCAAAAATGCCTTTCTTAGCAAGGTAGCTATCGGGTTTTGAGTTTGAGAGCTTTTCCAATCAAACCAATCACTCACACACCTCACATACATCATATAGAAGTGATCCAAACACTCACATAACATCTGGAACACTGATTTCACAAAATCACCAGCCAATTGCTCAAGTTCTTGACAGTTTTGAAGTTGAGGTGCCATCTTCAACTCCAAACCATTTTAATCCATTCCAAGCACTCAGACACATCACTTGGTACCTAGGGAAGCTATCCACATCATTGGAACCTAGCTGTAACACCTCCAACACAAATCACGATCACCAACTGCAAGTGGTAAGCATGAGCTCTTCTAACTCTATGATCCATGCAATTTTTGCTGCACAATAATTTGGCCATATGTTCATAATCATGCATGGAATGTTTTCCCTCAATTAATTGCATTGTTTGAATCATGTATCAAAAATCCTAGCCTTCATGCAGAAATTAGGGTTCTTGAGGATTTTTCATGATTTCTTGTTATATGTTTAATTTAAATGAAATTAATGGACATAGACATGATCGTGAGGTTGAGACGAGCATAATGATATGTGGATTGCATGTTATAATCAAGTATTCAGGGAGATTGGATAGAAAATGCAAATTAGCCAAACCCAGAACACGCGCGTGTTCTTCAGCTGTTCTTGGCGCCTTTTTTGAATTTTCAAATATTTGAATTTTGTGATTTTTCTTTAATTGATTCAAAAATTAATTTCTCTCTGAGTTTTAATGATTTTGAGTTGATTCTTTTTTTAATAATTCACAAAAATGTTAAAATATTTTATTTTCCCAAAAAATCCCAAAAATATTATTTATTTCATATAATTGATATTTTTCCAAAGAATTAATATTTTAATTGTGTTTGACATGTTAAATATTTTTTCCACATTGATTTTGCAACTTTTAATGCTTTCTAATTATTTTGTAGGTCAATACTTAATTTTTGAAGCATTAATCCAAGATCACAATTTGTTTTTCACATGTTAAACAATTTTGATCATTTTAATTGAATTTTTATTCAATTAAATACATTTTTGAAAACAAATTAGGGTTTTTGGATTAATTCAATCCTCATAAATCATTTTTAAAACTTTTTTGGGCCTCTAATAGAGTGTAAGACCCAATCTTTTCTTGACCAAAATATTTTGGGCCTTAGTGTATTGTATAAGTCCCGATACCGTAAAAAATAAATGGCGCGATCGTCGCCTTTTGAAAAATAACCTTGGGCCTCTCCTCGAGCTATAAGAGTCATTCAAAACTTTTTTGGGCCTCTAATAGAGTTTAAGACCCAACCCCCTTTTAACCAAAATCATTTGGGCCTCACTTATTGTATAAGTCCCTCTGCGTTAAAAGAAAATCTCGGCGCGATCGCCATTTTTAATGAAAAATCAATTGGGCCTACCCTCGTGTTATAAGCCCCACTCTTTTTCTTTAAAACTTTGGGGCCTCTTGAAAGAGTGTAAGACCCATCCCTTTGTACAGAAAAACATTTTGGGCCTCAGTCACTTGTATAAGTCCCTCTGTACAAAATCAAACAGTGCGCTCACTGATAAAACCCTGGGCCTCTCCTTGAGCTGTAAGCCCCAAATCTTTCTTTTTCAAAGCACTTTCTCCTTTGATTTTGAGCATACTGTTATTTTCAATCTATCTTTGTTGAACAACTAACCAAACAGCATGGAAGCTCTACAACCGAGTAAGTGGTTATTGCTTTCATTTACTGCTTTCATATACATATAACTGTATTGTGGGGTGTAATACCCCAAAATTTGCTCTCCCCTTTTTGCATCTTAGCATAGCACTATCATCTATCATATCATATCCATCTCATTAGCATTGCATTGCATTTAACATAGAAAAATGAAGCATAGCATTCCTCTCACCATCAAGGCATGTGATCAGGGGGATGATGGACAATCAAGGGATCATTCAAAGCACAAAAAGGTCAATCAAGTTGCCTCCAGGCAAGCCAAGAGTCTCTCATGTCTCATACCATCTCAATTGATCATCCACAATCTCAAGGAAGTGAGATCCAATGGGAGATTGAAGCAATACATACTTCAACATGCAAGAGGTTCATAATTGAAAGAAAAACCCTCAAAAGAGATAGCTCATTGATCCAAAATCATCCTCAAATGGTATATCCCATCATCCTTTAAGAGGATACACAACATACTCTGAGGAATTTGAAATTGAAGACTGCACATTTTTCTCCTAGGAGGTGGGCACCAAAACTAGGGTTTCCCATTAAATCAGAGAATCTTTGATTTTTTGGACAAAAATTGATGTCATGGTATTCTACATGTTCTTAAGTGTATGTGTATGGAAAATTGCCTCTCAATTGGTTTCAGAAGTGGTTCAATTGGAAGAAAGATCAAAAATCAGGGAAATTGGGGCCAAGTCAAATAATCAGAGGAAAAAGTCAACTCTTGACTTTTTGAGGCCAAATTCATGAAATTCATGTTATATGTGACCAATGTGCAAAATTTGATCAAGAAACTCCAAAGGAATCATAAAAAAATCAAGAGGTGGAAAGTTGCCATTTTTGGATGAAGAAGGGTTACTAAAAATAGCAAGTTTTGGGCCATTTTGCATCAGAGTTTGAGCCAAGGCCATTTAAAATTGAAGCATCAAATGAAAATTCCACTCGGCCATAACAAAAGGTCTTGCTTTGAGCTTCAAATCCATATGTGGAACATCTCTATTGGATAAAAATTGAGTGAGATATGATTGATCAAAGTTTGAGCAAAGTAGGTTCAAAACTAGGTCATGACCAAGGATTTTCAAGTCACGCGCGTGTCATTTTCACAAGCACATGGTGGGCTAAATGTATTAATCAATTACTCATGGTTAGAGGCCTCAAATGGAAAATCTTTCAACATGAAAGTTGTTCCTCTATGTGAGATCTTCAAAATTGGTGTTAATGGTTTTTTCATGTGATCAAAGGTTAAGAAGTTATGTTGAGTCCAAATTGGGGTGATGTTGCTGAAAATCCATGTCATGCTTGCCTTGTCAACCAACCTCATTGCCACGCCTTTGTATCAGTTCCAAATGTGGATGTTCTAAGTCATTTTGCAACCTCTTCCAAACATCATTTCAACTCATTTTTCACACCAAACATGTTCTCCAATATCTCTTCTTTCCATTGAATCCAAGAACTCACTAAACCATCCATTGAGTTGAGAGAAAAACATCACCAATTCACCCTGTCTCCATTGTTCTCAGCTGCCATGAAAAATCAGAAACAAAACCAATGTTGTTGATGTTGTTGTTACAAGCTTGCACGTGCATTATTCATACCAGCTATCCATTGCCTTTTTAAACCAAACACTCTTCATACACACCATAACACGTACCTCATTATGCATGAAAGTAGAAATGACAAGCTTGCTGAACAAGTTTTGTATTACACAGCCTTGCTATTTCACTTCTCTTCACCTCCACCTTAGTTTATCGTGAGTTGCCATCACCATACCATTGCTCTCCCTAACTAACTTGACTCAGTTAGTTAGGGATGACTCAGTTAACCATGATAACTCACCCTAACTCAACTCATTAAACTATAGTTAGCTCACATCATAAATACAAAACTCCTTCACAAATTCATTTTCCAACTTCATTTTTCTCACATTCAACTCAGAAACTCTCTCCATTCTCTCTCAATTTCTCCACATTGCAACTGATTTTCGAGCTCCATTTCATTCATCTTCTTCATCTTCATATCAGAATCTCTCTGATTCTCTCTCCATATTCATCACATTGCCACTGTTTTGAAGCTTGGATCTCAGCTCTCCTTCACTGAGGCATCATCCATTCTTTGCATCTAAGCCTTTATTTGGCCAAAAGAAGCTCAAAGAGGAAGCAACATCTCTGGTTTTCCGAAGAACACATCAAGATCATAAATCTTCAGGTACGAATTTCTTCCATTATAGACATAATGTGAAGATGTTATCAGGTTCTTGATGCTTCATATAAGCTCAAGAACTTGTCTGTCTAGTTGATAGGCCTTTAGAGGCATAGTTGAAATGTTAGGGCAAATCTTCATCTGTTCGATTCTCTCATTTCATGAACTTTTTGTATGTTTTGTCACTGGATTCATGCTCTACATTACTTCCTCTTCATTTTGGTATACTATTTGTAAGATTCTGGGAAAATTAAAGTTGCAGACGGTGGCGTGTGACCGGAGAAGGTGACCGGAGGTCCCTCTCCGGCCGGTGGTCTTTGGTTAGGGTTTTGTTTGCAGTTTAAATCATAGCCGTTGATGTGTTCCAATCGTGTGGTGAGGAGCGTGCCAACACATTAAATTGCACATGCACCTCACGTGCCTTATTTCTGAATTCAATTAATCAACTTGTGGTGCAGTGCATGGTAGTGTGCGTGGACATTCATGTGAGTGCGTTGGATCCAAATACTTTGACTTGCTGGTTGACTTGACCTGATCCAATGGTGATCATTTGTTTGACTTATGTTGACTGAGTGTACATGTTAATTAATGTGGATTGCGCAGACTTGGACCTAGACCAATTGATATTCACACCTCCATTTTCTAAAGCCCAAACGTATTGAACTGTGGATTTGCTATGTTTGCACCTCCCCTTCCCTTTACATTTCATTTTTTTTTCCACTTTTTAGGCACGTTTACTTTTTAATTTTTAAAAATACCAAATATCATCATAAAATTCCACAAAAATTCATGAGTATCATTAAAACATTTAGGAAATTTTCCATGATTTTATTTCTTGATTTTATGACCTTTTTGCCCCTGTTCCTCATTTTTCTTTGAATTTCTTTGGTGTGCATGCTTAATGTGATACATAAATTTGTGCATTTTTGTTCTCAATCATTAAAAGTTGTTTTGATGCTCTTCTTTTTGCATTGAGTCATTAGCATCTTGAGGTATGTTAAGTGATTTCTATTTGATTTTTTAGGTCATTTTATGACATGTTTGGTGTTCATTGTTGTGTTACTTGGTATGATGTGTATACTTGACCTAAGTGCATTGTTTGACATCATTTTGCTTTGGTTTCTTGCATGATATTTTGGTATATGATTCACCTCTGATTTTTGTACCTTTAAACCATATTGGTTTAATTTCCATGAGGTCATTTGATTTTTGTTTAATACTTTTCATTTGAAGCATTACAACATGTCACATCCTTGTAATCTTTGTGCATGTTTACATGATTTCCTTTGTGTATACTTGCATGATCATTTGCATACTTTAGTGAGCTATTCACTTGAAATTATAGGTCATTGGTACATCTTATATGTCATCCTTGCATATTGAATTTCATTTGAACCTTGTTCACCTTTAACATGTGGTGTTTGTACTTGTGTTTTCTTTTGAACGTCCATTTCAATTCTACTTCATCTATCACTTCTTAAATGTTTTGATGTGCTTCATAAATACTTGTGAGATGCTTGTGAATCATTTTTCATTCCATTTCAATTATGATCCTTGGATTACATGTTCCATTTAGGCATGTTTCTTCCATTTCTTTTCATCTTTCATTCTCCCTTTTCTTATGGTAGCACGTTCTAATGTCATGGATGATGTTTGTTGCCTATCCACTTGGACTTGCATGATAATAATCATTTGTTTTCCCTATGATGCACATGCTGGTTGTGACCAATAGGATTTGATTTCTCATCTAATTCTTTTGAGCTTTATGGTGCATAAATGTTCTTTTACTTCTTATACTTCTTGTACATGTTTACTAACCATGCAGGGGCTTTGGTAAGTTGCAATTGAGTGTGGATAAGGAATCCACATTCAAATTTCTTTCCTTTCATCTCTTTTACAATTCCATTTTGTGTTTTGTTAAGCACTTAGGTGCTTTCTTTTAATAACTCATCACTTCCCCTTTTTGAATTACAATTCATCTTCTACTTTAGAAGTGAATTGTTTAATTCTTTCTTTCTTTAGACTTTAGGTTGAAACCTCACAAACCTTTAGGATCACTCCCTTAACTAATTAATTAGGATTGAGTCTTAGTTCATATAGATTTTACCTTTTCTCCTCTCTTGAGTCTCTCTTCTCATCTCAAAGAAAATTCAAAATATCTAATAAAGGTAGGCATTTATTGCATTTAGGCCTTTCATATAAAGAAAAGGTTATAAGGGGTCTTCTCTTATAATCTTAGAATGTATAGCATATAGCCCATCTTGGGTCAATGTGTTAAACATTTGATCTTGTATGAGGGACTTAAATGCAATACTTGTTGAAGGTACAAATACAAAACACTTCTTCATTTCTTAATCAACAAAAACACTTAATAAACACAAGTATGCTAGTGTGTTTGAACCTTGACAATTGGAACTAAGTGTGGGATCTTCTTCACTCTTAGTGTGCTTTCTTACCCATTCCATCTTGGAATGTGAGAATGTACACATTCCAATGACTAAAATTCAGATACACTATCATATGCAAACAAATGAAAAAAAACTCTTAAAAGACAAAAACAAACAGTAACGTCTTCCCTTCGGGAATTCTTTCCTCATCTCATCCACTCTTTCCTTAAGGATGCGTCATTTCCGTTCTACCGCAAACAGGTAACGCCTAAGTCTCCCTACAACGAGCTGCAACACCTAAACTGCTAGGACGCGAACGTCGATGTATTCCACTAAAAACACAAACAACTTTCCCTAGTGAGGGGAACTACGTCGCTCTGATTCTCATGCTCCCGATGAGATACGTAGGCAGTGGGGTAGGGCCCATGCGAACACTTCTTTTATTTTCCCTACATTTGTTTCTCTTTCTCTCTCCTTTCCTTTTCCAGTTCTCCAGCTAGCAGTTCATTTCCAGTATCTTTTCTGACACCCTTTGATTGAAACAAGCAAGCGTGGATCCCATCGGGTACGATGGACGCGTGGGGGTGCTAATACCTTCCCTGCGCGTAACCGACTCCCTTACCCATTCTCTTGGTCGCAAGACCATGCTCTATCCTTCCTTCAGGTTTATGCAGTGTTTCCTTTCCCTCTCTTGGGATAAATACACATTGCTGGCGACTCTGTTTCGGTGCCACTTTCGCGTTTGTACTAGGATGAAAATCCCGGGAGCGACATGTGGCTGTTTCACTATAAGTCTTCTTTCATAAACTCATATCAACTGTGTAATAATAGTATAGATATTTAGAGTTTCCCCAATAGGATCACCAGATACAGTCTTCTCTTCGGCTGTCCTCATTAGGAATTGTCAAGAACCTCTACTCCCATAGATGAATGTATCTCCGTGAAAGGCATCTTTGAGTTTCTTCCAAATTCTCGAACTTTCCTGACTTGATCTATTCCTTGTGAATAGCTTGCCTTGAATTTCTCGGGGTTTGGGGACCCACGGGATTCTTAAAAGCATCGGCCTCCTCTTGGGCATCGTACAAGGACCCACAAGCTTCCTAAAAGCAACCCCGCCTCCTCTTGGGCTTAGTACAAGGACCCTACGGCTTCTTAGAAGTATTCACAGCCTCCTCTTAGGCTTCGTATAATGATCTCTTCCTCCGGGAATGATAGCCTTCTCTTGGGTTTCGTACAAGGACCGATCGGCTTCTTAAAAGTTTCCAGCCTCCTCTTGGGCTTCATACAAATTGTCCCGACGACCTCCTAGAGGTATAGGAATAGAACTTAGTCATCTTCATAGAACAGTCCTTTCATAGAGTCTACTACTATTTTTCAAAGCACAGTACAAAAGAAGAAACTCTAGACTTGGACAGTCTAATTTCCTTGAGTCTCAAAGACATTCTCAAATGACCCCTTCGTTAAATAGGAAGGAAACCTGTAGACTCGGACAGTCTCAATACCCTTCGGATTTCCCACTTCCTTAAAGAACATGAATAACCCGGATCCTTGAATCCAATCCTTGAGTACAACATTGCTCATATAAGAACTGATTTTCTCTTTCAAAATCAGTATACCAGACCTGTCACTCAACTGAAACAGTAACCGTAGCCTCCTCTTGGGCTTTGTACAATGATTCTCCCCAGCGGAGTCAAACAATGTTTAGCCTCTCTCTCGGGCTTTGTACAAGACACATAAGAGACTCCCTCGTTGAGTCAATCACCCTTTTCGCCTCCATCTCGGGCTTTGTACGAGATACAAAAGGGTTCTTATTGAGCCAAACAAACAACAACCTCCATCTCGGGCTTTGTACGAGGTACAAAAAACTCTCTTGTTGAGTCAAATCGCCTCCATCTTGGGCTTTATACGAGATACCAAAAGACTCCATCGTCGAGTCAAAACCTTTTAGCCTCTCTGTTGCGGTGAAAATCGGATAACAAGATATTAATTAACTTGCATCATATTTCTTTTACAACCGACTTTGATTTATCCAAAGGAAAGGTTCAAGATCGTTAGAAAAACCTAAAGGGGGAAGATCTAAGGTTCGGGGGTTGGTTACGCCTAGGGAAGGTATTAGCACCCTAAACGTCCGTAGTACTCTACGGGAACCTCTTGTTAATGTTACTTATGTTTGCTAAAGGTTCTATGCTAAAGGCTTGAAAAACCCTATGGGTTAGTATCTAAGTATACTCGATAAAGCATCGCACTTTACGCCTACGTATCCTCGGGAATAGAATCAGAGTATGCGTAGTTCTACTTCTACTGAATGATTGACTATGGTCAATATTCAGAGGGGAAATGAGTACAAGCTCATTGTAGAGTTTAGGAACTCTCTAAATCTAGTTGAAATGGACCTATGTTGAAGTTTAGTCAGTAGGGGAAGTGATAAATTCATTATGATGAATATCACTAAGAGTTGAGGAACTCTCCCTAAAGCTAGTTGTAATTTCTATGGCTCTGATGAGGCCAAGAAATAAAGTTCTCTCCTAAGAGGTTTACTTAGGTTGAGATGGGGGTTATGACTTTAAGAGTCAACAATATTAATCTTCCTTTGGAATGGGGGAAAAACAATATTTGATAATAATAAGACATGATAAAATATAGGACATTGATATAATAGATGAAACAACATAAGCATGAGGATCGCAATATGTTCATGATTAAAAGAGTACATCAATATGCTTCAATCTTTAGGAAGACAAACATATAGGAATAATATACAAGAACACATCAATATGCTTCAATCTTTAGGAAGACAAACATAGAGAATGGTTGAAAGAACACAACAATATGGATAACACTGAGATGTCAAGAAGTATCATCAAACCTCAAACTGACAAGGGAAGGAATTAATCAATAATTTCCTCAAGAACCAGATTAAAGACAATTTTAAAAAGTTAATCAAAGATTTAACTACAACTAAAGTTCAAAGATTTATCTAACTTAGTAAAACTAAAGTTGGAAAATTATCTAAATCTACCTAAAAACTATTTTGCTAAGTTCTTCTTAAAAACTAACTAGTTAATCTAAGTAACAAACTTAGTTAGAAGAAAATAACTAATTAATTCTAGTTTAAAATTAATTAATAAATTAAATCGAAATCTAAAACTCGCTAATTAATTCTAATCAAAAGACTAATTAACAAATTAAAAACCTAATTAAAAACTGAGTTACTAATTAAAATAAAACCTAATTGAAACTAATTAACAAAATTAAAATCTTATTAGAATCTAATTAAAACTAATTTACTAAATAAACTAAACTTAATTACAAACTAAATAAAATAAAACCTAGTTAGATATAAGCTTATTAATTAAAACCAATTCTATTTAATTAAAATAAAATGTAGTTAAAACTAAACTTATTAGCTAATACCTAAACTAAAAACTAAATTAACCTAATTCTACTGAAAATGCAGAAGAAGAACTAATGGGCCAGGAATGAAAGAGGCCGCAGGCTTATCAAGTGGGTCGGATGACCCGGTTCGGCCATGTTCAAAAAGGAAAAAAAGGTTGGAAAAACCTACTGACCTTATTTCACTCACGCACGACCAAGTGGAAAATCTTCAAAACGCTCCAAAGCTCGAAGCGTTTCACAAACCCTCGATCGCGGCGGCTCCTCTTCCTTCCTCTTTTGTGGTGACGAATGGTTGGGAAGTGGCGATGGTGTTCCTCAATCTTTCTCCTTCGCGTCTCTGCTCGCGGTAACTTTCTTCGTTCTCGATCAACTTATTCGCACGGTTCCGATTAGTATTAATTCTTCGTCAGTTTAGTTTCTGTTTCACCCAAAATTTCTCTTCTTCTCAATCTCTGATTCGGTTGGTGTTCGATTGGGTATGTTTTGGGAAATTTGAAGGAGGATGGAGGTGGCTGAAGGAAGTCAGTTTGAAGGTATAGGTTTGTGTAGTTTTGAGTGTCAAGTTGTGTTGCTGGATTGTGAGTTGATGGGAATGGAAGAGGTTATATTTTTGGTTTCCTGAGGAAGATGAGGTGCGGCTTACGGTGATGTCGGTTTTGTGAGTTCACCGGTAATAGAAGCTTGAAGTGATGTTACACTTTAGAAGCAGGTATGTTGATTACAGTTTTTGTTTGAAGTCCGTATTTGTGTGAGCTTAGAAGAAGAGGACAATGAGGAGGTGAGGAATTTTCTGGTAATAGGTTGTTGGGTTGATGGAGTTTGTGAGTTTGTTGGAGGATTGGTTGTGCTGTGGTGGCGTGGATTTCGCTCTGTGCTGGTTTGGTTTTTTTTTTACACAGGTTTTATGTTGAGATAGAGGGGAGGCTTTCGTTGACCGAGAAGGGCAAGGTGGTTATAGTGAATGGTTAAGAAGGTTTAAGGAATGGTCACGAAGGAAGACGGGTTCCGAGAGGTTCTAAAAATGGTTTTGTGTCGTTAAAACTAAACCCAATATCAAAACTTGTAAACTGCTGCATTGGAAAACTTTGCTGTTGATCAAAAGAAACAGAACAAAAACTCATTCTCAGGAAGCATGTTACAATGAGACATAATGATACTTTGTTGGAGTTCTGTTGAAGTATTTGAAAGGTGTTTGTGTGTTCTGTTTGTTTGGACGTTGTAAACGGTGGGTGTCCGGTTACGGTGGCAGAGGGAGATGGGTCCAGGTAGGTTTCGGGAGAGAATCAAGTAGTTGAAGTAGTTGGACAGGTGATGAAGAAAAGGCGTGAGGGTGAGTTCTTTTTCAGAAATTTTGTTTTCCGAATGGTTCTTCCCCCTGCCTCCTCCCTTTCTCTGCTCTATATATCCAGAAAAATCAATAGAACTTGTTTTTTGAATTCTTTTGAATGTGACCGTTGCTTGTGTTGTCTTCTTCGCTGTGGCTTTGCAGGTTAATGTTGGAGAAAGCTGGATATAGCAGCATGGTTTAAGGTTTTTTGTGGCATTGTTGCAGAGGATTTCGTACGGTTGAAAAGGGAGGAGGAACAAAACTTTGGTTCCTTTGATCCTTAAGAGCCACATGTCTCTTTCCCAATGGCCAGGATTTGTGTTGAAAAGTGAAGGCAAACAAACTTGGCTCTAATTGGTTGTTAATGAAATAGACAATTAACTAGAGAAAAACAGTGGACCACTATAAATTGGCAATGAAAATGAACTTCCTTTAAATTAAATGTAATATGCCAAATAATAATAATAACTATTACTTAATATTCTAATTAAATAGCTTAAAATGATAAACCAAACTAACAATTAATCTAATTAGTTAAACTAGCAATTTTGAACAATTAAATTGAGATTAAATTAAATTAACTAAAAAAAAAGACAATTTAACTATAAATAAAAATGAAATAAGCCATATTGAAATTAAAATGAAAACAAAATAGAATATTTAAAATAAGCATTAGATGAAAATAAAAGGAACAAATAAGACATTAAAAAATAAATATTAAATAAAATAACAATAAATAAAATGCATACTAAATTAAAGTGCAGAGAAAAATAAATCAAGCATCAATTAGCAGGAAATGAGGGTAAAATTTGGGGTGCAACAGTTGCCCCTATTTAAATATCTTCACCGGATGACATGAGAGATGAAGATCCTCATGGAATCAAAAGTGAAATATATTTAAATACAGATAACTGAAAATTTTGCCCTCAGATGCGCAAACAAGCAATGCAACAACATAATGCCAAGAAAGATGCAAAGATGCAGATGCAACAAGGCGCCAAAGGACAGATAGGAAGCAAACACAAGATGAGCTTCACTGGGGAAGGACGAAGGTTAGTATCCACGAGGAAAACCTCACTGGGGATACAAGCTAACCAGCAAAAAGAGACTCACTGGGGAGACTCCAAAGAAACACTGGGGAAAAACCAAAAGACAATCTCCACTGGGAAAGATCCAGGGAGATGGACTACTGGGGACAAAACAAACCCACACTCTTCCTGGGCACGAAACCAGAAAGAAAAACCTGATCACTAGGGATCAGCTTAAAAAGACAGACAACCAAGCAAAGACTTCCTGGGGATTCTTGGACTGAAGAGTTCAAAATGGGATCTTCAAGAAGAGCCGGGAAGACAGAGACTAACTCTGCGCACCAGATAGGAGTCTTAAAGTCGAATAAATTTGTTCCAAGAAACTTAGCTTAAAGCAATTTTAGAAAAGAAACAAGATAAGGGTGTTCAATGTCCGACACGATTCGAACAAGAACAGTTTTAAAACGAAAGACAGTGCTTGAAACGATTCAAGCAAAGTCCCAATTCAAGTTCAACACGATTCGAACATGAACGGTTTTAAAACAAGGGGTCGGTGTCTAACACGATTCGAACAAAGACCAGGTTCAAGTTTGACACGATTCAAACAAGAATATATAAGACAATGCTTGACACGATTCAAACAAAGTCCAGGTTCCAGTTTGACACGATTCAAACGAGAACAGTTTCCCAAAATCTTTAAAGTTAAACTTCTTGGAGAACAGCAAAAGGTTTAAAGATTCAAATCTGGCACGCAAAGGTTAAGACCGAACAAGCATGACACAAAGCAAATCGGGAATGCCTTTACTTCGCTGGGGAAATAAAGACAGGCATAACAAAAGACGACAAACAAAACAGAACACAAAGAAAGAAAAATCTGGCACTCAAAGGTGGTGACCGAACGTAAGCATAGCTTAGGCAAAGAATTTGGATATACCGGGAATGTTTTTACTTCACGGGGGAAGTAAAGGTCCACATCGTCAAAAGGATAGACGGTAAGGGATAATCGAATCGAAGGTTTACATCACCAAAGGAAGAAAACTGACATCGTCAAAGGATTGACGAAAAAAGCAGTTGATTTAAATAAAGGTTGACATCATCAAAGGGTTGATGGTATGAAAACTCACATCCTCAAAGGGTTGACAGCAAAAGCAGTTGAATGACATCATCAAAGGGTTGATGGAGAAAACTGACATCGTCAAAGGGTTGACGGAAAAGCAGTTGAATGACATCATCAAAGGGTTGATGGAGAAAACTGACATCGTCAAAGGGTTGACGAAAAATGACTGGTTGAAGGTAACACTATTGGTAACTGTAGAAGTATGAATAAAACCAAGGACGGATAAGCTTCTCATGGGTGAGATCGCCACTAATCGTTGGATTACAAAATTCCAAAGATATATTGGTATTACAAAATTGCTGGAGAAATAACTTTGTCTTCAATGGGGGTTCACAAAAGAATCTTCTTGTGAGACACGGTGCGAAATAAATGCATTAAACAAAAGGTAGGTTCGGAAACCACACGTGCTAGGGACCAAAGTTCAATCTAGGAACAAGCTAGAAAGAAACTGTCAAACAAGACTCCAATTGAGGAATGAAATCAAATGGGGATTTATCTTATCCAAATGTGGAAAAGATAACTGAAACAACCATCATCCACGAGGATATAACTTCATGGGGAATTCAGAAAAGATGGGCGCTTTATGCCTAGGGCTGACTTTCTATTGGAGTGAATATACGAACCCAGTCACTTGGGGAGACAAACACCAAAGTGAACCAAAATAGGTAAACACCAGAAAAGGAAGCAGAAATGCAAAGATGCTATGCATATGAGTGCTTATGCCATGCTTATGCTTATGCTGACAAAACAGACAGAAAGCTAAACTGGAGATGAAGAAACATCTCGACAAGGATAGCTAGCCGAACTCACCAGATTGGACCATCATTGGGGATGAAGAAGAAGAGTCAATAACTTCGTTGGTGAAAAGAGTATTCCTCCTGAGGTATAACATCCTGAGGATCGCCATTGTGAGCTTAATCTCTTTGCTGGCAGAGAATCCATGGGGAATTTGTCAAGATTTTCTGGAGTAGCAACTTATCGGAAAGCATAACAAAAGATATCACAAGAACAGAGTAATCCTGCATTCTGACTTATATGATGATCATCTTCGAATTTTGTCTGCCCCAAGCTAAGACGATAACAAGAGGATTTTATAGAAGAATTAGCATACATGGTGCTTCAATATCTTCAAACTCTTGGAGAAATCTCGGCATAACTGCCCCAGATTAGGGGATGAATAACCAAAAGAATTTTACAAAAGGATTGAAATACCGGATACTTCAATATCTTCCGACTTGAATAATCAAAAGAATTTTACGGAAGGATTGAAACACCAGATGATTCAATATCTCCCAACTTGAATGATCAAAAGAATTTTACGGAAGAAATGAAATACCAGATGATTCAGTATCTTCCAACTTTGTATAATCAAAAGAATTTTATGGAAGAAATGAAATTCCAGATGATTCAATCTCTTCCAACTTGAATCTTGACGTAGCTGTTTCTGTTCAGTTATACTCGAGATACTCAAACTGTAGTAGACATTACTGGGGAACGGATTTGCCCCTGCTGATGGGTTACTGCGGACAAAACTCGTCGTAAGATGATCTCAAGAATCTTTGCCCCAATATTCTGGATTTGCAGAATTCTGCCTCTGATTTGTCAACTCTCACTCGGTTGCCCCTGACTGAGTCAAATTTCCTTTATCAAGTTTAATCCCTTGACTGACCGCGTTTGCTTGGATTCCTTGATATCGAATGGTATTGCAAACAAGTGTCGTTCATTAAAATTGGCAAAATTTAATGCAACGTTTTAATGCAAAGTTTAAAAACAAAGCTTTTGATGGAAACGCACAGTGAAATGATTAAATAGTCAAAACAATGGGTCTAGTCATTAAGGAAGTGACCGACACACGCGAGTAACAAAGATTATTAGGAGTCAGGTTACTCAACCTTGCTGTAGTATGCTTTTCAAAACAATCTTACCTCAATTAGGTCTTTTAGGGGTTGTAATGTGGTATGATTCATGGTTTATGAAACAAAAGATAAAGGCTCAAATCCTACGCTCAGTTAACTCAAGATATACATTCAAATATCCAAAAATAGGAGGTCACTTGACTTGAAAGCTGACTGGCGCCTTATGTGAAACGCTCGTGTTCGAATGCATAACCGAGTTAAACTGAGAACTACCCTGCCCCAAGGTTGAGATTGAAGGGTTTTTGTGCAAAGAACGGAAACTTCTAGGTTCGAAAGGGGTTAACAAGGGATGAATTGAAACAATGCCTTACATCCTCGGCGAGGTTAATCTGAAAGTATACCACAGCAATTATGAACATGAGGTTTTTGTAACGACCCGATTTTAATTATCTCCATTTTGTGCTAATTTGTATTATTTTGTTGAGTCTTTTATTTAATTTGGGTGATAATAATGTTATTGTGAAATTGGTGTTTTAATCTGATATGTTGGCGTGTTATATTATTTTACCGTTTTTGAGAGTTTTCGGGGGAAATTAGATTGGAGGGTATTTTAGACATTTCATAATTATTGTTAAGTTAGAATTTAAGTGAGGAATGATTTAAGGGTATTTGTGAGAATATGAATTGTTAGATATTTTGAGTGAATAGTAATAGAAATAGAATATGATATTGTATTTGAGATATTTTAAGAAAAGAAAGTATAAGAAAGAAATAGAAAAGAAAGTTAGTAAGAAAAACATAAAGAGAGAAAAGTGAGAAAGAAGAGAAAAGAAGAACAAGAGGAGAAAAGTGAAAAAAAGGCTAGAAATCATCAAAATCAACGGTTAAGATTCGAATCGAACGGGTAAGGGTGTGAAATATCGTTATCTTAACTTTGTATACGATTATGTATGGTTTCGTTTCGGTTGTTTTGGATCATTTTCATATATTTTTCATTTTAGGTCGAAATGAATAAAGTCGATAAAAACCGATGTTTTCACGGTTAGAATTCGAAATAAATTACGTAGTTGTATCGAGGAAGGTTAGGTTGTCGTATAGCGTGCTTTTTATTCGATTTGGTGATGTTTGAAAATTCTGGTTTTTGAAAGGTTGAAATTTAATCGAAAAATCGAACGTCGTCGAAATTTCGTTTATGTGTTCTAAATTGTTCTTATGTATTTGGTGGTTGCGCGTATGTGTTTGTTTCGAAGAAAATAATTGAATCGGTCGGATTTTCGGGCAAAATAGCCGAAATCCGTAGCAGCCCGCAGGGCATTTTCTGGTTTTTGGCAAAACTTCGAAAATTCATATCTCTTGAACCGTAAGTCGGTTTTGACCCCCGTTCGAAGCGTTGGAAAGCTAATGAGATGTTCTTTCTAGGAAAAATGGTTTTGAGGTCTGAACCTGGTCCAATCGGAACAGTATTTTCGAAACGTTTCGTTGTGTCCGGCCTCCGATTTATGTTTTTGCGTTATTTTGAAATATCCATATCTTTTGCGTTGTTTATCCGATTGAGGTGTACTTTATATGGATGTGAAGCTAAAAATATGTTCTATGATTTGGTGAAGAAAAATATTATTTTTAGCCGACTTTTCACCGACTTTTCCGGTAAACCGTAAATCGAATTGTTTGGTTATTTGTGAAAACGTTCGGTTGCCGTTTGGCACAATTGATGTGAATGTATGTGGATTGTGTGTGATGAATGCATGACTATATTGTGAATATGTATGCATGTCAAGAGTGTCATGAGTCATGTTGTATGTGAAGCATCATGATGTGCATTCTTGCATTGTGGGGTTCTAAGATGAATCCGTTGTAACGTCGTAAGCCTTTTGAGAGGTGGGGGCGATGATTACATACGATTGTAAGCCTTTTGAGAAGTGGGAGCAATCGGATTGTAAGCCTTTTGAGAGGTGGTAGCAATGGGTGAACATCGTATGCCCGACGGGGAGTTACACTAAGTAACGAGTGATGGTTCCAATAAGTTCTTCAATTGAACTTGAGATGAAATGAGTCGGTACCGCATTGCATTTGCATAGAGTCGTGAGTCGGTCTCTATGATTTGCATTGGTCATCTTTGTATATGTGCATTGATGAATGAACATTAATATATGTATTTATGTTGAATGATAAGCATTGTGATGAATATGCTTGGTTTTGTATATATATATATATATATATATATATATATATATATATATATATATATATATATATATATGCCCTGCGATGTATATTGAGTAAGAGGTGATGAATGGCGATAAGAGTTGTATCTTTATAATGATACATTGGTGAATAAACATGTATGTGTGTTTATGTTGAATAAATGGTGATGAATTGAGATGTATTGGTGATACATGTATTTGAGCATGAATGAATATGCCTATGTGAAGGATGCGTTAATTACGGATTGTTATGCCGTGTATTTGATTTATGGTATATGCTTGGTGTTATATGTATTTATACATGCATAGTGATAAGTTGTGGTGAGAATGTGGTATATGTGTATTATATGTTGAGATATATAATTATATGCAACGTTATTATGATAATATTTCTCACCCTTCTGCTGTTTTATAATTCTCTACGAGGCATTGCAGAGTAGGCTTGATGGCGGTCTTTTTGTGAAGCGTGGCTTCATGTCCGTGTTAGTCGGTTGGCTCTGATATGTAGCACCGGGTAGCTAGGATGCTTTTGATTTCCTTTTTGTGATACATTTGCATATGTATCTGGTTGATGACTTTATGTATATACCATGACTGATGCTGATGAATCATACTGGTCGATATATGTATATATATGATGTTTATATATGTGGTTGTTATTCAATGTTTAGTTGTTCCGCTTTTATGCTAAATATTGAAATGTGGGTGTAAGGACGTAGATTCCTTGATTGATAAGTTACCCCACTGTTGCATATCTTATGAGCAGGTGTTGTATGTGTTTTAATTTCATGTATGTTGTGGCATATCTCTTTTATACCATGTTATGATTATACTCTGATGAAATTTTGAATACGTGCCTAAATGATTAATTGATATATTTGGGGGTATAAAACGGGGTGTTACAGTTTTCATCATCCCCCATAATTTTTGCTTTAACAAAAATTGAAAAAGGGGTGAAAAAGATATATATTTTTGCTTTTATGAAAAGAAAAGTAAATGAGTGAAATGAATGGATTTAACCAAAAGATGCATAAATATTTCATTAATCCTGCCAATTTGAAAGTACAATACTGCTTATAAGCAAAACAGATTCAAATATGCAAAGAAAATACAACAGAAATGCTGAAACAATCTAAAGTTAGCCAGCCTCAGGGAACTGGGCTTTCCTTCTTGATTTGCCAAACTGAGATAATCATCTTCGAAACTAATTGTCGAAGTCCGTCTGAGAATTATCTTCACATCTACTCTCGACAATTTCTTCCTCTTCAGGGTCTGATGAATTTGCTTGATTAGGTGAAGGACTATTGATTTGAATTCCTTGAGGCGTGATTGAGATCATCTCAGAATCAAGCAGTGTCTGAACCTTGCTTCTGAGTACCTTACAGTCTTCGGTCGAATGCCCCTGTGCCCCAGCGTGGTAGTCACATCGGGCGTTAACATCAAAGCCTGGTGGGTATGGAGGGATCACTGGATCTATCCCTTTTGGCACTATTAGTCCCCCTTTGATTAAATCTGGTAGGAACTGACTGTATGGTATTGGCAACGGAGTGAAATTCCTCTCTGGCTTCCTTGGCCTTTGTCGTGCATGCTGACGTGGCTGATGGCGGTAGGACCGTTGATACAGGAGAGGTCTTCGGTTTGTAGAAGAATATTGCCCACGTGGAGATATTGGTGTCTGATACAATGACCCAAAAGGTCGCTGATGCTGAACACTTGAGTTGTAGAAGTGTTGAGGTATTTGGGATTCCCATCTAGGATTACCTTCCTTCTCCCATTCTTCTTGAGAACTGGCAACTAATTTATTCTCACCGACTGGGATATTCGAGATGCCTCAGATCTTTCCTTTCTGGAGACCACTCTCAATGCGTTCTCCAGTTTTTACCAATTCAGAAAAGTTTGACGTCACAGTGCTAAACAACTTTTCTTGATATATACCTTACAAAGTATCCACGAACCAGTCAACCAATTCCTTGTCTGAAAGTAGTGGTTAAACACGAGCAGCTACTTCTCTCCACCTCTGAGCATACTTTCTGAAGGACTCATTTTCTTCTTGAGATAAGTCTAGCAAATGTAGGCGGCTGGGAGCCAAATCGAGATTGTAGTTATATTGCCTCACAACGGCACTGGCTAGGTCTGACCATGATTGGACATGACTACTCTCTAGCTGCATATACCAATGCAGTGATGCTCCACTTAGACTGTTTTGGAAACAATGGATCATGAGTTTGTCATTGAGGACATGTGAAGTCATTCCTCTGCAAAACATCACCAAATGATGCTTTGGACAGCTATCCCCTTTGTACTTCTCAAACTTTGGCGTTTTGAACTTAGGAGGTATCACAAGGTCGGGTACCAAACACATGTTCAGAGCATTCAGATCAGCAGTGTCACGACCTGCAATGGCATCAAGCTTCTTTTCCATGGCACGACACTTTTCCATTAGCTCAATGTCTCGTGGATCCTGGGTCTTCCTCACAGGGACCACTTCTTGGGAATTTGACTCGGAGAATGCAAAACTGCGATATTCCGTAGCATCAATAGAAGAAGAATGTCCGTCTCGGACAATGGCATGTTCTTGTATAAACTGGTTCCTAACAGGAATCTGCACAAGTTGAGCTTGGGCAACAATGTTCATACCCTGAATATTGACATCTCCTTTTGCCAAGGCTTCCATAACCTGATCCAACTGGCTTCTCAACAAGTCGAAATCTGCTCTGGTTACAAACTGGTTCTGCTCCTCTGAATTCATGATCCCTTAAAAGCTTCTTCAAGTCCAATGCTGGTTTCAGGAAGGTTAGCTGGGTTACAGACAAAGAACGGAGGAGACTCAAGACCGAGAAATGCAAATGTGCATGCAATGCTAATGCAAGCCAAATGGTTTCAAGGAACTTGAAAGGCGACTTGCAAACATTTCGGGAAAACTGAAAAGTTTTGTTTTAAAATCTAAAATCCCGATTGATCTTTGCAAAGAAAAGAACGTCTGAGTTCATTGAAACCAAATGGTTATCATGAGATGTATGCAATGCACAAAACACGGGCACACAAAAACACAAACATGCACACATAACAGCACACAAGTCCTAGGTTTAGGGGCCACGAGCATGGAACCAAAGGTCTACCCATCCCAATAGGTACGTACTACTTGTTTTCACCTGCGGAACAAGGTTCTAAAGAGTTCCCAGAGTTTACAATCCATCTTTCAGATTTTAAGGACTTCCCAGATGACTTGGTAATCGATAAAATTCTCAAGAGGATCTCGTCTGAGTGTAGTATCGCGTGATAACCAAGCCATAAATAGACTCCATCATGGTCACCGCACTACATCTAAAAGGCTTAAGTTGGGTTTGGTAAATACGGTTCTCAGTATCCCGGGCACCCAGGTCGAGAGCAGTACGCTTTCACGAACGAATTCGTTCAACATAACTAGACTCTTGAGAGGGCCTCAACTGAGTGAAGGTGTTATCAATTCAACCTTTCAGGATTCGACTCCCTCAAAGCCTCCTTGAATATCATCGTCCTATAATAAGTGTATGCTCAAATCCGGGTATAGGATTTATCTCACTCAAAGGTATCAACCCAAATCAAACAGGATAATCAAAACATAGAACAGATATACAAGCAGATATGCATACAAGTAATCATACAAGTAGATAAGCAAACATGAATAACATAAAACAAGATAGGCTTAACCCTCTTAGGAAAGGACCAGCAATAGGTCTAACTGTCCCCAGTGAAGTCGCCATTTCTGTTGCGGTGAAAATCGGATAACAAGATATTAATTAACTTGCATCATATTTCTTTTACAACCGACTTTGATTTATCCAAAGGAAAGTTTCAAGATCGTTAGAAAAACCTAAAGGGGGAAGATCTAAGGTTCGGGGGTTGGTTACGCCTAGGGAAGGTATTAGCACCCTAAACTTCCGTAGTACTCTACGGGAACCTCTTGTTAATGTTACTTATGTTGGCTAAAGGTTCTATGCTAAAGGCTTGAAAAACCCTAGGGGTTAGTATCTAAGTATACTCGATAAAGCATCGCACTTTACGCCTACGTATCCTCGGGAATATAATCAGAGTATGCGTAGTTCTACTTCTACTGAATGATTGACTATGGTCAATATTCAGAGGGGAAATGAGTACAAGCTCATTGTAGAGTTTAGGAACTCTCTAAATCTAGTTGAAATGGACCTATGTTGAAGTTTAGTCAGTAGGGGAAGTGATAAATTCATTATGATGAATATCACTAAGAGTTGAGGAACTCTCCCTAAAGCTAGTTGTAATTTCTATGGCTCTGATGAGGCCAAGAAATAAATTTCTCTCCTAAGAGGTTTACTTAGGTTGAGATGGGGGTTATGACTTTAAGAGTCAACAATATTAACCTTCCTTTGGAATGGGGGAAAAACAATATTTGATAATAATAAGACATGATAAAATATAGGACATTGATATAATAGATGAAATAACATAAGCATGAGGATGGCAATATGTTCATGATTAAAAGAGTACATCAATATGCTTCAATCTTTAGGAAGACAAACATATAGGAATGATATACAAGAACACATCAATATGCTTCAATCTTTAGGAAGACAAACATAGAGAATGGTTGAAAGAACACAACAATATGGATAACACTGAGATGTCAAGATGTATGATCAAACCTCAAACTGACAAGGGAAGGAATTAATCAATAATTTCCTCTAGAACCAGATTAAAGACAATTTTAAAAAGTTAATCAAAGATTTAACTACAACTAAAGTTCAAAGATTTTGGGCCTCAGTGTATTGTATAAGTCCCGATACCGTCAAAAACAAACCGCGCGATCTTCGCCTTTTGAATAATAACCTTGGGCCTCTCCTCGAGCTATAAGACCCATTCAAAACTTTTTAGGGCCTCTAATAGAGTGTAAGACCCAACCCCCTTTTAACCAAACTAATTTGGGCCTCAGTTATTGTATAAGTCCCTCTGCGTTAAAAGAAAATCTCGGCGCGATCGCCATTTTTAACGAAAAATCAATTGGGCCTACCCTCGTGTTATAAGCCCCACTCTTTTTCTTTAAAACTTTTGGGCCTCTTGAAAGAGTGTAAGACTCATCCCTTTGTACAGAAAAACATTTTGGGCCTCAGTCACTTGTATAAGTCCCTCTATACAAAATCAAACAATGCGCTCACTGATAAAACCCTGGGCCTCTCCTTGAGCTGTAAGCCCCAAATCTTTCTTTTTCAAAGCACTTTCTCCTTTGATTTTGAACATACTATTGTTTTCAATCTATCTTTGTTGAACAACTAACCAAACAGCATGGAAGCTCTACAACCGAGTAAGTGGTTATTGCTTTCATTTACTGCTTTCATATACATATAACTGTATTGCGGGGCTGTTTCACTGTAAGTCCTCTTTCATAAACTCATATCAACTGTGTAATAATAGTATAGATATTTAGAGTTTCCCCAATAGGATCACCAGATACAGTCTTCTCTTCGGCTGTCCTCATTAGGAATTGTCAAGAAACTCTACTCCCATAGATGAATGTATTCTCCGTGAATGGCATCTTTGAGTTTCTTCCAAATTCTCGAACTTTCCTGACTTGATCTATTCCTTGTGAATAGCTTGCCTTGAATTTCTCAGGGTTTGGGGACCCAAGGGCTTCTTAAAAGCATCGGCCTCCTCTTGGGCATCGTACAAGGACCCACAGGCTTCCTAAAAGCAACCCGCCTCCTCTTGGGCTTAGTACAAGGACCATACGGCTTCTTAGAAGTATTCACAGCCTCCTCTTAGGCTTCGTATAATGATCTCTTCCTCCGGGAATGATAGCCTTCTCTTGGGCTTCGCACAAGGACCGATCGACTTCTTAAAAGTTTCTAGCCTCCTATTGGGCTTCATACAAATTGTCCCGACGACCTCCTAGAGTTATAGGAACAAAACTTAGTCATCTGCATAGAACAGTCCTTTCATAGAGTCTACTACTGTTTGTCAAAGCACGGTACAAAAGATGAAACTCTAGACTTGGACAGTCTAATTTCCTTGAGTCTCAAAGACATTCTCAAGTGACCACTTCGTTAAATAGGAAGGAAACCTGTAGACTCGGACAGTCTCAATACCCTTCGGATTTCCCTCTTCCTTAAAGAACATGAATAACCCAGATCCTTGAATCCAATCCTTGAGTACAGTATTGCTCATATAAGAACTGATTTTCTCTTTCAAAATCAGTATACCAGACTTGTCACTCAACTAAAACAGTAACCATAGCCTCGTCTTGCGCTTTGTACAATGATTCTCCCCAGCGGAGTCAAACAACGTTTAGCCTCTCTCTCGGGCTTTGTACGAGACACATAAGAGACTCCCTCGTTGAGTCAATCACCCCTTTTGCCTCCATCTCGGGCTTTATACGAGATACAAAAGGGTTCTTATTGAGCCAAACAAACAACAGCCTCCATCTCGGGCTTTGTACGAGGTACAAAAAACTCTCTTGTTGAGTCAAATCGCCTCCATCTCGGGCTTTATACGAGATACCAAAAGATTCCATCGTCGAGTCAAAACCTTTTAGCCTCTCTATTGCGGTGAAAATCGGATAACAAGATATTAATTAACTTGCATCATATTTCTTTTACAACCGACTTTGATTTATCCAAAGGAAAGTTTCAAGATCGTTAGAAAAACCTAAAGGGGGAAGATCTAAGGTTCGGGGGTTGGTTACGCCTAGGGAAGGTATTAGCACCCTAAACTTCCGTAGTACTCTACGGGAACCACTTGTTAATGTTACTTATGTTTGCTAAAGGTTCTATGCTAAAGGCTTGAAAAACCCTAGGGGTTAGTATCTAAGTATACTCGATAAAGCATCGCACTTTACGCCTACGTATCCTCGGGAATAGAATCAAAGTATGCATAGTTCTACTTCTACTGAATGATTGACTATGGTCAATATTCAGAGGGGAAATGAGTACAAGCTCATTGTAGAGTTTAGGAACTCTCTAAATCTAGTTGAAATGGACCTATGTTGAAGTTTAGTCAGTAGGGGAAGTGATAAATTCATTATGATGAATATCACTAAGAGTTGAGGAACTCTCCCTAAAGCTAGTTGTAATTTCTATGGCTCTGATGAGGCCAAGAAATAAAGTTCTCTCCTAAGAGGTTTACTTAGGTTGAGATGGGGGTTATGACTTTAAGAGTCAACAATGTTAACCTTCCTTTGGAATGGGGGAAAAACAATATTTGATAATAATAAGACATGATAAAATATAGGACATTGATATAATAGATGAAACAACATAAGCATGAGGATGGCAATATGTTCATGATTAAAAGAGTACATCAATATGTTTCAATCTTTAGGAAGACAAACATATAGGAATGATATACAAGAACACATCAATATGCTTCAATCTTTAGGAAGACAAACATAGAGAATGGTTGAAAGAACACAACAATATGGATAACACTGAGATGTCAAGAAGTATCATCAAACGTCAAACTGACAAGGGAAGGAATTAATCAATAATTTCCTCAAGAACCAGATTAAAGACAATTTTAAAAAGTTAATCAAAGATTTAACTACAACTAAAGTTCAAAGATTTTGGGCCTCAGTGTATTGTATAAGTCCCGATACCGTCAAAAACAAACGGCGCGATCGTCGCCTTTTGAAAAATAACCTTGGGCCTCTCCTCGAGCTATAAGAACCATTCAAAACTTTTGTGGGCCTCTAATAGAGTGTAAGACCCAACCCCCTTTTAACCAAAATCATTTGGGCCTCACTTATTGTATAAGTCCCTCTGCGTTAAAATAAAATCTCGGCGCGATCGCCATTTTTAACGAAAAATCAATTGGGCCTACCCTCGTGTTATAAGCCCCACTCTTTTTCTTTAAAACTTTTGGGCCTCTTGAAAGAGTGTAAGACCCATCCCTTTGTACAGAAAAACATTCTGGGCCTCAGTCACTTGTATAAGTCCCTCTGTACAAAATCAAATAGTGCGCTCACTGATAAAACCCTGGGCCTCTCCTTGAGCTGTAAGCCCCAAATCTTTCTTTTTCAAAGCACTTTCTCCTTTGATTTTGAACATACTGTTGTTTTCAATCTATCTTTGTTGAACAACTAACCAAACAGCATGGAAGCTCTACAACCGAGTAAGTGGTTATTGCTTTCATTTACTGCTTTCATATACATATAACTGTATTGCGGGGCTGTTTCACTGTAAGTCCTCTTTCATAAACTCATATCAACTGTGTAATAATAGTATAGATATTTAGAGTTTCCCCAATAGGATCACCAGATACAGTCTTCTCTTCGGCTGTCCTCATTAGGAATTGTCAAGAAACTCTACTCCCATAGATGAATGTATTCTCCGTGAATGGCATCTTTGAGTTTCTTCCAAATTCTCGAACTTTCCTGACTTGATCTATTCCTTGTGAATAGCTTGCCTTGAATTTCTCAGGGTTTGGGGACCCACGGGCTTCTTAAAAGCATCAGCCTCCTTTTGGGCATCGTACAAGGACCCACAGGCTTCCTAAAAGCAACCCGCCTCCTCTTGGGCTTAGTACAAGGACCCTACGGCTTCTTAGAAGTATTCACAGCCTCCTCTTATTCTTCGTATAATGATCTCTTCCTCCGGGAATGATAGCCTTCTCTTGGGCTTCGCACAAGGACCGATCGACTTCTTAAAAGTTTCTAGCCTCCTATTGGGCTTCATACAAATTGTCCCGACGACCTCCTAGAGGTATAGGAACAAAACTTAGTCATCTGCATAGAACAGTCCTTTCATAGAGTCTACTACTGTTTGTCAAAGCACGGTACAAAAGATGAAACTCTAGACTTGGACAGTCTAATTTCCTTGAGTCTCAAAGACATTCTCAAGTGACCCCTTCGTTAAATAGGAAGGAAACCTGTAGACTCGGACAGTCTCAATACCCTTCGGATTTCCCTCTTCCTTAAAGAACATGAATAACCCAGATCCTTGAATCCAATCCTTGAGTACAGTATTGCTCATATAAGAACTGATTTTCTCTTTCAAAATCAGTATACCAGACTTGTCACTCAACTGAAACAGTAACCATAGCCTCGTCTTGCGCTTTGTACAATGATTCTCCCCAGCGGAGTCAAACAACGTTTAGCCTCTCTCTCGGGCTTTGTACGAGACACATAAGAGACTCCCTCGTTGAGTCAATCACCCCTTTCGCCTCCATCTCGGGCTTTGTACGAGATACAAAAGGGTTCTTATTGAGCCAAACAAACAACAGCCTCCATCTCGGGCTTTGTACGAGGTACAAAAAACTCTCTTGTTGAGTCAAACCACCTCCATCTCGGGCTTTATACGAGATACCAAAAGACTCCATCGTCGAGTCAAAACCTTTTAGCCTCTCTGTTGCGGTGAAAATCGGATAACAAGATATTAACTAAGTTGCATCATATTTCTTTTACAACCGACTTTGATTCATCCAAAGGAAAGGTTCAAGATCGTTAGAAAAACCTAAAGGGGGAAGATCTAAGGTTCGGGGGTTGGTTACGCCTAGGGAAGGTATTAGCACCCTAAACGTCCGTAGTACTCTACGGGAACCTCTTGTTAATGTTACTTATGTTTGCTAAAGGTTCTATGCTAAAGGCTTGAAAAACCCTAGGGTTTAGTATCTAAGTATACTAGATAAAGCATCGCACTTTACGCCTACGTATCCTCGGGAATAGAATCAAAGTATGCATAGTTCTACTTCTACTGAATGATTGACTATGGTCAATATTCAGAGGGGAAATGAGTACAAGCTCATTGTAGAGTTTAGGAACTCTCTAAATCTAGTTGAAATGGACCTATGTTGAAGTTTAGTCAGTAGGGGAAGTGATAAATTCATTATGATGAATATCACTAAGAGTTGAGGAACTCTCCCTAAAGCTAGTTGTAATTTCTATGGCTCTGATGAGGCCAAGAAATAAAGTTCTCTCCTAAGAGGTTTACTTAGGTTGAGATGGGGGTTATGACTTTAAGAGTCAACAATGTTAACCTTCCTTTGGAATGGGGGAAAAACAATATTTGATAATAATAAGACATGATAAAATATAGGACATTGATATAATAGATGAAACAACATAAGCATGAGGATGGCAATATGTTCATGATTAAAAGAGTACATCAATATGTTTCAATCTTTAGGAAGACAAACATATAGGAATGATATACAAGAACACATCAATATGCTTCAATCTTTAGGAAGACAAACATAGAGAATGGTTGAAAGAACACAACAATATGGATAACACTGAGATGTCAAGAAGTATCATCAAACGTCAAACTGACAAGGGAAGGAATTAATCAATAATTTCCTCAAGAACCAGATTAAAGACAATTTTAAAAAGTTAATCAAAGATTTAACTACAACTAAAGTTCAAAGATTTTGGGCCTCAGTGTATTGTATAAGTCCCGATACCGTCAAAAATAAACGGCGCGATCGTCGCCTTTTGAAAAATAACCTTGGGCCTCTCCTCGAGCTATAAGAACCATTCAAAACTTTTGTGGGCCTCTAATAGAGTGTAAGACCCAAGCCCCTTTTAACCAAAATCATTTGGGCCTCACTTATTGTATAAGTCCCTCTGCGTTAAAAGAAAATCTCGGCGCGATCGCCATTTTTAAAGAAAAATGAATTGGGCCTACCCTCGTGTTATAAGCCCCACTCTTTTTCTTTAAAACTTTTGGGCCTCTTGAAAGAGTGTAAGACCCATCCCTTTGTACAGAAAAACATTTTGGGCCTCAGTCACTTGTATAAGTCCCTCTGTACAAAATCAAACAGTGCGCTCACTGATAAAACCCTGGGCCTCTACTTGAGCTGTAAGCCCCAAATCTTTCTTTTTCAAAGCACTTTCTCCTTTGATTTTGAACATACTGTTGTTTTCAATCTATCTTTGTTGAACAACTAACCAAACAACATGGAAGCTCTACAACCGAGTAAGTGGTTATTGCTTTCATTGACTGCTTTCATATACATATAACTGTATTGTGGGGTTGTTTCACTGTAAGTCTTCTTTCATAAACTCATATCAACTGTGTAATAATAGTATAGATATTTAGAGTTTCCCCAATAGGATCACCAGATACAGTCTTCTCTTCGGCTGTCCTCATTAGGAATTGTCAAGAAACTCTACTCCCATAGATGAATGTATTCTCCGTGAATGGCATCTTTGAGTTTCTTCCAAATTCTCGAACTTTCCTGACTTGATCTATTCCTTGTGAATAGCTTGCCTTGAATTTCTCGGGGTTTGGGGACCCACGGGCTTCTTAAAAGCATCGGCCTTCTCTTGGGCATCGTACAAGGATCCACAGGCTTCCTAAAAGCAACCCCGCCTACTCTTGGGCTTAGTACAAGGACCCTACGGCTTCTTAGAAGTATTCACAGCCTCCTCTTAGGCTTCGTATAATGATCTCTTCCTCCGGGAATGATAGCCTTCTCTTGGGCTTCTCACAAGGACCTATCGGCTTCTTAAAAGTTTCTAGCCTCCTCTTGGGCTTCATATAAATTGTCCCGACGACCTCCTAGAGGTATAGGAACAAAACTTAGTCATCTGCATAGAACAGTCCTTTCATAGAGTCTACTACTGTTTGTCAAAGCACGGTACAAAAGATGAAACTCTAGACTTGGACAGTCTAATTTCCTTGAGTCTCAAAGACATTCTCAAGTGACCCCTTCGTTAAATAGGAAGGAAACCTGTAGACTCGGACAGTCTCAATACCCTTCGAATTTCCCACTTCCTTAAAGAACATGAATAACCCAGATCCTTGAATCCAATCCTTGAGTACAGTATTGCTCATATAAGAACTGATTTTCTCATTCAAAATCAGTATACCGGACCTTTCACTCAACTGAAACAGTAACCATAGCCTCCTCTTGCGCTTTGTACAGTGATTCTCCCCAGCGGAGTCAAACAACGTTTAGCCTCTCTCTCGGGCTTTGTACGAGACACAGAAGAGACTCCCTCGTTGAGTCAATCACCCCTTTCGCCTCCATCTCGGGCTTTGTACGAGATACAAAAGGGTTCTTATTGAGCCAAACAAACAACAGCCTCAATCTCGGGCTTTGTACGAGGTACGAAAAACTCTCTTGTTGAGTCAAATCGCCTCCATCTCGGGCTTTATACGAGATACCAAAAGACTCCATCGTCGAGTCAAAACCTTTTAGCCTCTCTGTTGCGGTGAAAATCGGATAACAAGATATTAACTAACTTGCATCATATTTCTTTTACAACCGACTTTGATTCATCCAAAGGAAAGGTTCAAGATCGTTAGAAAAACCTAAAGGGGGAAGATCTAAGGTTCGGGGGTTGGTTACGCCTAGGGAAGGTATTAGCACCCTAAACGTCCGTAGTACTCTACGGGAACCTCTTGTTAATGTTACTTATGTTTGCTAAAGGTTCTATGCTAAAGGCTTGAAAAACCCTAGGGTTTAGTATCTAAGTATACTCGATAAAGCATCGCACTTTACGCCTACGTATCCTCGGGAATAGAATCAGAGTATGCGTAGTTCTACTTCTACTGAATGATTGACTATGGTCAATATTCAGAGGGGAAATGAGTACAAGCTCATTGTAGAGTTTAGGAACTCTCTAAATCTAGTTGAAATGGACCTATGTTGAAGGTTTGGTCAGTAGGGGAAGTGATAAATTCATTATGATGAATATCACTAAGAGTTGAGGAACTCTCCCTAAAGCTAGTTGTAATTTCTATGGCTCTGATGAGGCCAAGAAATAAAGTTCTCTCCTAAGAGGTTTACTTAGGTTGAGATGGGGGTTATGACTTTAAGAGTCAACAATATTAACCTTCCTTTGGAATGGGGGAAAAACAATATTTGATAATAATAAGACATGATAAAATATAGGACATTGATATAATAGATGAAACAACATAAGCATGAGGATGGCAATATGTTCATGATTAAAAGAGTACATCAATATGCTTCAATCTTTAGGAAGACAAACATATAGGAATGATATACAAGAACACATCAATATGCTTAAATCTTTAGGAAGACAAACATAGAGAATGGTTGAAAGAACACAACAATATGGATAACACTGAGATGTCAAGAAGTATCATCAAACCTCAAACTGACAAGGGAAGGAATTAATCAATAATTTCCTCAAGAACCAGATTAAAGACAATTTTAAAAAGTTAATCAAAGATTTAACTACAACTAAAGTTCAAAGATTTTGGGCCTCAGTGTATTGTATAAGTCCCGATACCGTCAAAAATAAACGGCGTGATCGTCGCCTTTTGAAAAATAACCTTGGGCCTCTCCTCGAGCTATAAGACCCATTCAAAACTTTTTTGGGCCTCTAATAGAGTGTAAGACCCAACCCCCTTTTAACCAAAATCATTTGGGCCTCACTTATTGTATAAGTTCCTCTGCGTTAAAAGAAAATCTCGGCACGATCGCCATTTTTAACGAAAAATTAATTGGGCCTACCCTCGTGTTATAAGCCCCACTCTTTTTCTTTAAAACTTTTGGGCCTCTTGAAAGAGTGTAAGACCCATCCCTTTGTACAGAAAAACATTTTGGGCCTCAGTCATTGTATAAGTCCCTCTGTACAAAATCAAACAGTGCGCTCACTGATAAAACCCTGGGCCTCTCCTTGAGCTGTAAGCCCCAAATCTTTCTTTTTCAAAGCACTTTCTCCTTTGATTTTGAACATACTGTTGTTTTCAATCTATCTTTGTTTAACAACTAACCAAACAGCATGGAAGCTCTACAACCGAGTAAGTGGTTATTGCTTTCATTTACTGCTTTCATATACATATAACTGTATTATGGGGCTGTTTCAGTGTAAGTCTTCTTTCATAAACTCATATCAACTGTGTAATAATAGTATAGGTATTTAAAGTTTCCATAATAGGATCACCAGATACAGTCTTCTCTTCGGCTGTCCTCATTAGGAATTGTCAAGAAACTCTACTCCCATAGATGAATGTATTCCCCGTGAATGGCAACTTTGAGTTTCTTCCAAATTCTCGAACTTTCCTGACTTGATCTATTCCTTGTGAATAGCTTGCCTTGAATTTCTCGGGGTTTGGGGACCCACGGGCTTCTTAAAAGCATCGGCCTCCTCTTGGGCATCGTACAAGGACCCACAGGCTTCCTAAAAGCAACCCCGCCTCCTCTTGGGCTTAGTACAAGGACCCTACGGCTTCTTAGAAGTATTCACAGCCTCCTCTTAGGCTTCGTATAATGATCTCTTCCTCCGGGAATGATAGCCTTCTCTTGGGCTTCGTACAAGGACCGATCGGTCTCTTAAAAGTTTCTAGCCTCCTCTTGGGCTTCATACAAATTGTTCCGACGACCTCCTAGAGGTATAGGAACTGAACTTAGTCATATGTATAGAACAGTCCTTTCATAGAGTCTACTACTGTTTTTCAAAGCACGGTACAAAATATGAAACTCTAGACTTGGACAGTCTAATTTCCTTGAGTCTCAAACACATTCTCAAGTGACCCCTTCGTTAAATAGGAAGGAAACCTGTAGACTCGGACAGTCTCAATACCCTTCAGATTTCCCACTTCCTTAAAGAACATGAATAACCCAGATCCTTGAATCCAATCCTTGAGTACAGTATTGCTCATATAAGAACTGATTTTCTCTTTCAAAATCAGAATAACGGACCTGTCACTCAATTGAAACAGTAGCCATAGCCTCCTCTTGCGCTTTGTACAGTGATTCTCCCCAGCGGAGTCAAACAACGTTTAGCCTCTCTCTCGGGCTTTGTACGAGACACATAAGAGACTCCCTCGTTGAGTCAATCACCCCTTTCACCTCCATCTCGGGCTTTGTACGAGATACAAAAGCGTTCTTATTGAGCCAAACAAACAACAGCCTCCATCTCGGGCTTTGTACGAGGTACAAAAAACTCTCTTGTTGAGTCAAATCGCCTCCATCTAGGGCTTTATACGAGATACCAAAAGACTCCATCGTCGAGTCAAAACCTTTTAGCCTCTCTGTTGCGGTGAAAATCGGATAACAAGATATTAACTAACTTGCATCATATTTCTTTTACAACCGACTTTGATTCATCCAAAGGAAAGGTTCAAGATCGTTAGAAAAACCTAAAGGGGGAAGATCTAAGGTTCGGGGGTTGGTTACGCCTAGGGAAGGTATTAACACCCTAAACGTCCGTAGTACTCTACGGGAACCTCTTGTTAATGTTACTTATGTTTGCTAAAGGTTCTATGCTAAAGGCTTGAAAAACCCTAGGGGTTAGTATCTAAGTATACTCGATAAAGCATCGCACTTTACGCCTACGTATCCTCGGGAATAGAATCAGAGTATGCGTAGTTCTACTTCTACTGAATGATTGACTATGGTCAATATTCAGAGGGGAAATGAGTACAAGCTCATTGTAGAGTTTAGGAACTCTCTAAATCTAGTTGAAATGGACCTATGTTGAAGTTTAGTCAGTAGGGGAAGTGATAAATTCATTATGATGAATATCACTAAGAGTTGAGGAACTCTCCCTAAAGCTAGTTGTAATTTCTATGGCTCTGAAGAGGCCAAGAAATAAAGTTCTCTCCTAAGAGGTTTACTTAGGTTGAGATGGGGGTTATGACTTTAAGAGTCAACAATATTAACCTTCCTTTGGAATGGGGAAAAACAATATTTGATAATAAGAATACATGATAAAATATAGGACATTGATATAATAGATGAAACAACATAAGCATGAGGATGGCAATATGTTCATGATTAAAAGAGTACATCAATATGCTTCAATCTTTAGGAAGACAAACATATAGGAATGATATACAAGCACACATCAATATGCTTCAATCTTTAGGAAGACAAACATAGAGAATGGTTGAAAGAACACAACAATATGGATAACACTGAGATGTCAAGAAGTATCATCAAACCTCAAACTGACAAGGGAAGGAATTAATCAATAATTTCCTCAAGAACCAGATTAAAGACAATTTTAAAAAGTTAATCAAAGATTTAACTACAACTAAAGTTCAAAGATTTATCTAACTTAGTAAAACTAAAGTTGGAAAATTATCTAAATCTACCTAAAAACTATTTTGCTAAGTTCTTCTTAAAAACTAACTAATTAATCTAAGTAACAAACTTAGTTAGATGAAAATAACTAATTAATTCTAGTTTAAAATTAATTAATAAATTAAATCGAAATCTAAAACTCGCTAATTAATTCTAATCAAAAGACTAATTAACAAATTAAAAACCTAATTAAAAACTGAGTTACTAATTAAAATAAAACCTAATTGAAACTAATTAACAAAATTAAAATCTTATTAGAATCTAATTAAAACTAATTTACTAAATAAACTAAACTTAATTACAAACTAAATAAAATAAAACCTAGTTAGATCTAAGCTTATTAATTAAAACCAATTCTATTTAATTAAAATAAAATGTAGTTAAAACTAAACTTATTAGCTAATACCTAAACTAAAAACTAAATTAACCTAATTCTACTGAAAATGCAGAAGAAGAACTAATGGGCCAGGAATGAAACAGGCCGCGGGCTTATCAAGTGGGTCGGATGACCCGGTTCGGCCATGTTCAAAAAGGAAAAAAAGGTTGGAAAAACCTACTGACCTTATTTCACTCACGCACGACCAAGTGGAAAATCTTCAAAACGCTCCAAAGCTCAAAGCGTTTCACAAACCCTCGATCGCGACGGCTCCTCTTCCTTCCTCTTTTGTGGCGACGAATGGTTGGGAAGTGGCGATGGTGTTCCTCAATCCTTCTCCTTCGGGTCTCTGCTCGCGGTAACTTTCTTCATTCTCGATCAACTTATTCGCACGGTTCCGATTAGTATCAATTCTTCGTCAGTTTAGTTTCCGTTTCACCCAAAATTTCTCTTCTTCTCAATCTCTGATTCGGTTGGTGTTCGATTGGGTATGTTTTAGGAAATTTGGAGGATGGAGGTGGCTGAAGGAAGTCGGTTTGAAGGTATAGGTTTGTGTGGTTTTGAGTGTCAAATTATGTTGCTGGATTGTGAGTTGATGGGAATGGAAGAGGTTTTATTTTTGATTTCGTGAGGAAGTTGAGGTGCGGCTTACGGTGATGTCGGTTTTGTGAGTTCACCGGTAATAGAAGCTTGAAGTGATGTTACAGTTTAGAAGTAGGTATGTTGATTACAGTTTTTGTTTGAAGTGCGTACTTGTGTGAGCTGAGAAGAAGAGGACAATGAGGAGGTGAAGAATTTTCTGGTAATAGGTTGTTGGGTTGATGGAGTTTGTGAGTTTGTTGGAGGATTGGTTGTGCTGTGGTGGCGTGGATTTCGCTCTATGGTGGTTTGGTTTTTTTTACACAAGTTTTGTGTTGAGATAGAGGGGAGGCTGTCGTTGACCGAGAAGGGCAAGGTGGTTATAGTGAATGGTTAAGAAGGTTTAAGGAATGGTCGCGAAGGAAGACGGGTTCCGAGAGGTTCTAAAAATGGTTTTGTGTTGTTAAAACTAAACCCAATATCAAAACTTGTAAACTGCTGCATTGGAAAACTTTGCTGTTGATCAAAAGAAACAGAACAAAAACTCATTCTTAGGAAGCATGTTACAATGAGACATAATGATACTTTGTTGGAGTTCTGTTGAAGTATTTGAAAGGTGTTTGTGTGTTCTGTTTGTTTGGACGTTGTAAACGGTGGGCGTCCGGTTACGGTGGCGGAGGGAGATGGGTCCAGGTAGGTTTTGGGAGAGAATCAAGTTGTTGAAGTAGTTGGACGGGTGATGAAGAAAAGGCGTGAGGGTGAGTTATTTTTCAGAAATTTTGTTTTCCGAATGGTTCTTCCCCCCCTGCCTCCTCCCTTTCTCTGCTCTATATATCCAGAAAAATCAATAGAACTTGTTTTTTGAATTCTTTTGAATGTGACTGTTGCTTGTGTTGTCTTCTTCACTGTGGCTTTGCAGGTTAACGTTGGAGAAAGCTGGATATAGCAGCATGGTTTAAGGTTTTTTGTGGCATTGTTGCAGAGGATTTCGTACGGTTGAAAAGGGAGGAGGAACAAAACTTTGGTTCCTTTGATCCTTAAGAGCCACATGTCTCTTTCCCAATGGCCAGGATTTGTGTTGAAAAGTCAAGGCAAACAAACTTGGCTCTAATTGGTTGTTAATGAAATAGACAATTAACTAGAGAAAAACAGTGGACCACTATAAATTGGCAATGAAAATGAACTTCCTTTAAATTAAATGTAATATGCTAAATAATAATAATAACTATTACTTAATATTCTAATTAAATAATTTAAAACGATAAACCAAACTAACAATTAATCTAATTAGTTAAACTAGCAATTTTGAACAATTAAATTGAGATTAAATTAAATTAACTAAAAAAAAGGACAATTTAACTATAAATAAAAATGAAATAAGCCATATGGAAATTAAAATGAAAACAAAATAGAATATTTAAAATAAGCATTAGATGAAAATTAAAGGAACAAATAAGACATTAAAAAATAAATATTAAATAAAATAAAAATAAATAAAATGCATACTAAATTAAAGTGCAGAGAAAAATAAATCAAGAATCAATTAGCAGGAAATGAGGGTAAAATTTGGGGTGCAACACTCTCTCTCGGGCTTTATACGAGACACATATCAGCCTCCTCTTAGGCTTTGTATAAGAAAACCACTGGTTAATCCAATTAACCTTTTAGCATCAAAGTTGTGCTTCGTTCACAGTACACAAGCATCAACAACTCCTTCCCCTCCATCTAATCGCTGTAAGCGGCAAGCCTCTGGATCATCTACATCCATGCCACTGTCCCTCTTTTAGCATGAGAAATCCCTAAGGAAAGATAGCATTGCTCTACACTGAGTTAAAGTCTTCTCCTTTAGGTTAAAATCCCCTTTAAAGGAAATTATGGCATTGCTGGATTCACAAATCCCGGTTAAAGTAATTCTCCCTTATAAACAGTTGTGACATACAACCCTCTCTTTAGAGATGACAAATTCTCTCTAAAGACAACACCTTTCAGCTTCACATCTTGGGCTTTGAACAAGATACAAATATACTTTTTCAGCTTCACATCTTGGGCTTCGAACAAGATATATATCACCTTTCGCTTCACGTCTTGGGCTTTGAACAAGACACCAAAACACCCATTTCCTCCCATAGAATAGGAGGAACTACGAACGCTCTGATTTCCCTGTTTTGGATAAACGGGAATACGTAGGCATAAGATTGAAAGAAAAATCTTAGCGAGCACACTAAACAAAAACCCAAAATCCCATATCTCCATCAATCAAAGCAGTAATTCAAAAGCATCAGTCCTAACATCCTAATCCTTGTTCCCCGCCAGAAACCTTCTGCCAAGATAAAAAGAAAGAAAACAGTATTAGCGAAAATACAAATAACCAGTACAAAGGCCCCCCACATTGATAGCATCCGTAACCTAACAGACCGCTGTTTAAACTCAGTATGCAAAGCAGGGTTAATTGGAGACATCTATTTCCCTTCCTTCATCATCTTTAATAGGATAAAAAATGAATCGACCTGTAGTTTAAGCTCAAACCGCAGAGAGCGACCAGCGCTTAAGAACCGCGTCCAAAATCGCTCGCTACAGAAAAATGGCGCCCACCGTGGGGTCCTTCTCTGTTTTTTCTTCCTTTTTATCTCTTGTGTGATACCACAGATTGGGGCTTCCGCCGGGGAACCCATTTTCTGTCAGGAACTTAGGATTCATAGCTTTAAAGGTCTAGGATGATTAGGACAAATATATATACCGCTTTTCCTAATTGCTATACGTGTTTATTTTTCTGCTAATGGGAATGCGGGTGATGCCGTATGTGGAAAGATTGAGTATACACTTAAGATAAGTGATGGCGACGGGGTCGACCATCAACCTCAGTGGAGGCTGACCAACGCAACCCATTCTCTCACCTAGACAATGGGCCGGTTGTTAAGTCTGAGAAGCTGAGGAGCCAAACCCTTTCGTAGTGCGGAAACTATCGGGAATAGTTGTTACGCGATACTACCCTCATTTGAGGCTGGTGATCTATTCTCGGTGAATGGCACTTACTCTAAGATTGCTCTACAACTTGCTGGCGATCCGCTTGTTGTTTTGCTTTCCTGGGAGGAGCTGATGATAATGAGTACAGGTACGAAAATCACCCTAGTATAAACCTTTGGGGGATGGGTAGAGCCTTGACTTCATGACAACGACCCTTTAACCCCATGTTTTTTCTATGTTTTTGTGTGCTGCATTCATGCATTCATCCAAAAAAACATTAAAACATTCAAAATATTTCTCTTCTAGTCTCTCTGTTTTTTTCAAAATAAACTAAGACTGTGATTGCAAATATCAGAGAAAAGGATTGCACTAATGGATTTCGGTAGAAGGAGAACTCACCAGTATACCTTCAAGGTTCCAAAGCTAGAGGATTTGAGAAGGTTAGCGAGGATGATCACTAACCCTGAGGCTTTCAGAGCCAAGCACGGAGGTTTGCTACCACTGTTAAGAGTCCATGTGATTGAGGGAATCATGGATGCGCTCATTCAGTTTTATGATCCAGTTTATCATTGTTTCACATTCCCGGATTACCAGCTAGCACCAACGCTGGAGGAGTATTCTCATCTAATCGATTTACATATCACTGATCGAGCTCCATTTTCTGGACTGGAAGAAATTCTAAAGAATCAGACTATTGTAAGAGCAATTCATTTGGACGAGTCTGAGGTTAGGACTCACCTAACTACTAAGGGTGGCATCCAAGGTTTTCCAGCCCTGTTCTTGACAAAGAAGGCCCTGTATTTTGCCAGTATGGGAAACGTGACTGCTTTTGAAAGCATCTTTGTCTTGCTCACCTACGGGTTATTTTTGTTTCCCAACATCAATAACTTCGTCGATATTAACTCCATTAAGGTTTTTCTCATTGGAAATCCTGTGCCGACTTTTCTCGCAGATACGTATCATTCTGTACACTTGGGAAATTTGTACAGCGGAGGGGAGATCACATGCTATGTACCTCTACTTTATAAATGGTTTATCTCCCACTTTCCCAAGTCTGTTGCTTTTTCGGATTGTAAGAGTGCCTTACGTTGGTCGCAGAAGATCATGTCTCTTACCAACTCTGATATAGATTGGTGTAATAGGATTTATGACGGAATCAGAATCATTGATCGTTGTGGAAACTTCCCCAACGTACCCCTTATAGGAACTAAGGGAGGAATCAACTACCATCCGGTATTGGTTCTTCGTCAATTTGGATACCCGATGAGACACGTCCCACGGGGTGTTCATCTGGAAGGTCTTTTCTTCAAGGAAGGAGAAAACGACAGAGCACTAAAGACGGAAATAGTGAACGCTTGGAAACATGTTCATAAGAAAGGACGAGAGTCTCTAGGAAAACCGAACTGTGTCTCGGTGGAGCCTTATCTCCATTGGGTACAAACTAGAGCTCTCAAGCTAAAGATGCCTTACCCTCGTTACGGGATTCTTCCGCCGAGGGAATCTGTCATGTACTTCATGACTGAGACTGAAAAGCTTCAGGTTACTCTCAACAAAGTTCAACAAGAGAGAAAGTCTTGGAAGAACAAGTACCGCACCCTCGACGTAGAGTGCATCAAAATACAGCAACTACTGAAAGAGAAAGATGCTCTGATTGAAATTTTGGAGCAACATGCTGTGGATAATCAGGATTACCAAAGGAATTTGCTCGCTCCTTTCACCTGGCAAAGGAATGACAACCCGACAACGGCCCAAGAGCCCCGGTCCAAGAAAAGGAAGATACCAGAATCAGCACCTGATTTCTCTTCAGAGAGGACTCGGGACCCATTAGCTTAGGTTTCTGTTTCCGCACCTTGTAATCTACTGTATTTCCGTTTCTGTAATCCTTTGAATTTCAATAAAAAGGGGTTTCCCCACCGTTTGATATTTGCAAGCTAATTGTCGAAGTTTATTTTGATTAAACCTTAAACAATTAATATAATCATTGCATTCATCATTCTCACATCGCGTATTCTTCTTACCTACGAATCTCACGTTTGTGTCTCAGTTCTAGAGTCAAACTGTCTCATTCGTATAATACTCTGGCCAATAGGCAGAAAAAGATGGACGATCTTGAGGAAGAAAACAAAGAGTTGAAAGAAGAGATCGACACCCTGAGAGAAGATATGAGAAAGCTTCGTAACGACATGCAAGCCATGGCAGAAGCTCAGCTACAAAGAACTGTGATCTCAGAGATCACCTCAACGCCCATAGTGGAAAAGTATGATCCTAGGTATCAGATACCGAAAGATCGTCCTTGGGGCATGCCTGTTAACTATATCCCGGAAGGATATGTTCCGCCGATCAATGAAGATTAGGGAATCACAACAGAAGCCGCTGGGCCTGAAGGTTACAAACTTCGGGAAAGCGAAGATGCCAGGGGCATACTGAAGACTCCTGAAGGTTACAAACTTCGGGAAACGCCAAGACTCACTGCCGTAGTCACGGTACCACCCCCTGTGGTGCACACTGTCCCGGAAGGACAGATTCCACAGATACCTTCTGGTAAAAAGGAAACTATGTTTGACAGAATGGAGGAATTCCAGGAGCAGTTCTTGGAAATGCAGAAGGAACTGCAAGCCATTCGCGGTCAGGATCTTTTTGGAAAGGACGCCGCAGATCTCTGCTTGGTCCCAAATGTCAAAGTCCCGCACAAATTTCAAGTGCCCGACTTTGAAAAGTACAAGGGTAACTCTTGCCCTCAGAGCCATCTGGTGATGTACGCTCGACGAATGTCAGCCCAGACGGAGAATCAGGACCTACTGATTCACTACTTCCAGGATAGTTTAACCGGTGCCGCACTCAAATGGTACATGGGTTTAAACCGTGCCATGATCAGCACTTTCAGAGATCTTGGCACTGCCTTCGTCCAACAATACAAATACAATTTGGACATGGCACCCGACAGAGATCAACTCAAATCAATGTCACAAAAGGACAAGGAAACCTTTAAGGAGTATGCTCAAAGGTGGCGTGAAATTGCCGCTCAAATTTGTCCACCTCTTGAGGAAAAAGAGATGACAAAGATCTTCTTAAAAACCTTAAGCTCATTTTACTATGACCGAATGGTTGCCAGTACGCCCAGTGATTTCACCGAAATGGTCGGCATGGGCGTACGTCTTGAGGAAGCCATCCGAGAAGGACGTCTGGTAAAAGACCCTAGATCGACGAGCGGTACTAAAAAATACGGTAGTGCTCTCCCTAAGAAAAAAAAGCAAGATATTGGGAATATCTCTCTCGGAAAGCAAAGGCGTCGTTATCAGCCTGTAGCGGCTGTGACTCCTGCTATCAGCCCTGCGCCTATTTCTACGTATCAACCTCAGGTTGCGCAGAGCCAACCTGACCAGCAAAGGACACAACAGCCTCTTCAACAGGCTCGTCCCCAATATAACAACAACCGTACAACACGGCCACCAGGATTTGATCCTATACCCGTGATGTACGCAGAGTTATTTCCATTACTACTGGCTAAGGGGCACATTCAGACTAAATCTCCTCTTACAGTACCGGAAAATCCGCCTTATTGGTTTAAGGTGGATCAAACATGCCCTTATCATCAAGGAGGTTCAGGGCATAACATAGAGACTTGTCTCAATTTCAAGTCCAACGTGCAAAAACTTGTTAGGAGCGGGGTCTTATCCTTCAAGGATACGAATCCTAATGTTCTCACAAACCCGCTGCCTCAACATAAGAAAGCTGCAGTCAACCTGATAGAAGGAGAGACTAACGATGTCTATCAAATTCACGATGTACTCTTGTTGAAGACCAATTTGGTCAAGATGCATTGTAGATAGAGTGGATATGGCCATGTGCCACCTCATAACTATCATCAGTGTGATATCTGCTCTAAAGACAATCAAGGATGTTCTGTAGTGCAAGCAGCTCTACAGGAACAAATGGATCTCGAATGGATCCAAGAGCACCGAGTTCGTGGAGTTAACATGGTCTACACAAACTCTAACATCATTCAGAACCATGACATCCGTGCAATGAATGTCAACTTGGTGGCAATGCACTCAAGGCAAAGCCAGTATCATAATCTGCCGCGACACGATTACAATTCCTGTCTGACTTGCTCGGTAAACAAACAGGGATGCTCTTTCATACAGGAGGCCCTCCAGCGTCAGATGGATCTTGGATGGATCTAAGACTACCATGATAGGAACCCTTATCAGATCAACATGGTTCAGATCTTCGAAATTCGCGTGATGAATACCAACCTGGTAGAGTTACATGCTGAGCAGGTCCGGCTCGGATTCTTAATATCACATGACTATCAAAGCTGTAAAGCGGGTTGCGAAAACGATCGAGGTTGTACCCTTGTCTAGGAGGCACTTCAGCACTTGTTAAATCACTGGTGGATGCCAGTCTATATGGATGAAGATACTCAGCAGATTAGTATCAGTAATAGAAACCCCACTCGGCGTCAAAGTCAGGATGTCCGATCAGTGGAAGCTAACCTAGTAAGGTTACATTGTATTCAAAGTGGGCGTGGCCAGGTGCCACCACACAACTATGACAGTTGTAGCGTCTGTTCGGAAAGTAACCAAGGGTGTTACCTTGTGAGAGCAGCTCTTCAGGGTCAGGTCGATCGTGGAGAAATTCGTCCATATCCGGGTTCTGGACCCATCGACTGGACGCCGAACTACCTTGTCGTGCAAGTTGAGGATGTTGTCACGATCTCTGGTCATCACAGGACCAGGGATGTTTTTACCATTGTTCCTCTACTTGAAGAATCTAATGTTCCCAACTGGGAACGAATCGAGATCACTTATGATGGTCAGAAAAATTAGAAGGTTGCCATAGTCATCTATCTACCGGGACCACTACCGTATGAATCAACTAGGGCTATCCCTTACAAATACGGTGCAACGACAGTTGAAAATGGAAAGGAAATTCCATTACCCTCCATCGTGAATATTGCAGACATCAGTCGTGTAACACGGAGTGGTAGAATCTTCAACCGAGGAGTTGGAGAACCTAACAAGGAAAAGGAACTTCAGTTTGAAACTCCCGATCCATCAGTCGGCCAATCCAGTAATCCCGACCTTTCAAAAAATGATGATGAGATGCTGAAGCTCATCCAAAGGAGTGAATACAACATTGTCGATCAACTGTTACAAACTCCTTCAAAGATCTCTGTGTTATCACTGTTGCTCAGTTCAGAGGCCCATAGGGAGGCTCTACAGAAAGTCTTGGAGCAAGGCTTTGTGGAACAAGATGTAACAATCAGACAGTTCAATAGCATTGTCTCTAACATCACTTCCTGCAATAATTTGGGATTTAGTGATGAAGAATTACCCGAAGAGGGTCGCCGTCATAATATGGCACTCAATATCACAGTTAACTGCCAGGACGATGCTTTATCCAGCGTACTGGTAGACACAGGGTCAGCCTGAATGTTATGCCGAAGTCCACTTTGATGAAATTATCATTCAAGGGCCCTCCGATGAGAATCAGCGAGGTCGTCTTCAAAGCGTTCGACGGATCCAGAAAAATGGTTATCGGCGAAGTTGATCTTCCCATAACTATCGGTCCTCACACTTTCCAAGTCACTTTCCAGGTCATGGACATCCGGGCAACATACAGTTGTTTATTAGGAAGACCTTGGATACATCAGGCTGAAGCGGTCACTTCGACCCTCCACCAAAATCTAAAATCCGTCAAGAACGATCAACTTGTCACAGTTTGTGGGGAACAAGCCTTGCTTGTAAGCAACTTGTCATCATCTACTGGTATAGAACCCGAGGAGATTATTGGGATGCAGTTCCAAGCACTGTCTGTAAGCAAGGACAATCAGTTTAAAGGAGGAACCTCGATTTCCTCATACGAAGATGCTATCAAAGCGGTCGAGAGTACCGATACAACAGGATGGGGACAGCTTGTCATTCCTACTGACAATAAAACAAAGAAGGGTCTTGGTTTTTCCGTAACCTGTACCTCGACAGCTGCCAACGATGAAAGTCTTCATCCCCTTCAAAACTTCTTCCACAGTGGAGGTTTCCTTCACCCAGTGTCTCAGGCAGTACATGCTATCAATGAGGAAGATCCCTCTGACACAGATGAAGAATGGAAGTCCTATCTTAACAAGGACGGTTATATGTCTCAAGAAGAGGTGCCTACGCCATTTTTCTATTCTGCACAGAGTCTGAGATTTATACCAAGGTCAGATGTCGAAATGATCTATGGAGATTGTGATCCGGAAGGATGCCGTGCTCCGCCAAATTCATTAGAGGAGGACACTCTGATGAAAGACAACTTTGACCACGATTACTATGGCCCAATGGATGGTCTGCCAATATGGCAGCCTTACACAGGAAACTTGGGGCAAGAAAGTCAGCCGAGCAATGAAAATCAGCTGACCGTCATTGAACAGAATACCTGTGTCCCCACCATGTCATGGGATCAACACTCAGGTCATTTCGAAACTACTCAACATGAAGATGAATTCGCAACGTTAGCAGGACTAGAGTTCATCAACTATGCTTTCCCCGAGGTCAACGTCATCGAGAGAGATGACTCCTCCAGTTCCAAAGAAGTTTGGGACACCTTGGGAGAACCAAGTGGAAAATACGACTTCATGGTCAAGTACACCGCTCCCGAAAGCTCTCGTATCAAGCTCGAAGATATTCAGCGTACTGGATGGGGAGGTACAGCTGAGAGCACAAATGCAATACAAAATACATCTGAGGAATTCTCCTACGACAACTCTGCCTGGGAGACAGATTCCAATGATCCTGCTCCACCAGAAATCAGCGTCATTTCTGAAGACAAATCAAGGAAGGTACCAGACGTTGTGATTCAACGTGGAGTTCGCCGCCAATGGGTTGCTGTCGAGGTTCCGAAGGTCGTTCATCAGTCAAAGTAATTGCCATCTTTACCCTTTCACCCTGCCCAGGTGAAACGGATGTTTTGATAGGGCTCGCTTTCTGTAAATTTTCCCTCTTCGCTTTGCCCGAAGTGACAGAGTTTTGTTTTATAGGGCTGTAGTTTCAAGATTCGACTTGTTCATTAATAAAATAATGCCGTTCTGTAATTTCCGCATTAATTGCTGTTTTCTCTTTTCGCTTTTTCAGAAAATGGTAATCCTAGAAAACAATTCAAATAAAAAAAAGCAGTAAAATAAATACATTGCACACACTTGCATTTTCTCTATCTCTTCTAAACACGAATCATCACGTCATGCAGATTGCTTGTTTTAAACCCCGTTGAAACATATGATCCGATGCCTTCTCCCAACTTTGAGTTCCCAGTATTCGAGGCTGAAGAAGAAGATGACGACAAAATTCCAGAAGAGATCTCCCGAATACTCAGACAAGAGGAAAGGTCCATTGAACCTCACAAAGAACCGTTGGAAACGGTAAACTTGGGTTCAGAGCAAGAGAGAAAAGAAATCAGGATTGGGGCACTTCTCGGTCCAACTGCCAGAGAGGGTTTGATAAAGCTTCTCAAAGAATTCCCCGATGTATTCGTTTGATCCTATCAGGACATGCCAGGGTTGGATACCAGCATCGTGGAACATCACTTACCGTTAAGATTGGAATGTCTGCCCGTAAAGCAAAGGTTGAGACGCCCTCACCCGGACATGGCCATCAAAATCAAAGAGGAGGTACAGAAACAGATTGACGCAGGTTTCCTCGCCACATCAGAATATCCTCAATGGTTTGCCAACACTGTACCCGTCCCCAAAAAGGACGGAAAGGTCAGATTGTGTGTCGATTACAGGGATCTGAACTAAGCAAGTCCAGAGGACGACTTTCCTTTACCACACATTGACATGCTGGTTGATAGCACTGCAAAGTTCAAAGTTTTCTCCTTTATGGATGGATTCTCGGGCAATAACCAGATCAAAATGGCGCCGAAAGACATGGAGAAAACTTCGTTCATTACCCCATGGGATACCTTTTGTTACAAGGTAATGTCGTTCGGTTTGAAGAACGCCGGGGCAACCTATCAAAGGGCCATGACTACTCTGTTTCATGACATTATACACAAAGAAATCGAGGTATATGTCGATGATATGATTGCAAAATCAAAAACAGAGAGTGAGCACATTGAACATCTGTCAAAATTGTTCAAACATATAAGAAAATTCAAGCTCCGCTTGAATCCCAACAAGTGCACCTTCGGTGTCCGTTCAGGGAAACTATTAGGGTTCATCGTCAGCCAGAAAGGAATTGAGGTTGATCCTGACAAGGTCAAGGCCATTCAAGAAATGCCTTCTCCGAAAACTTAAAAACAAGTCAGAGGATTCCTGGGACGGTTGAACTACATCTCCAGATTCATATTCCTTATGACCGCGACATGTGCGCCGATTTTCAAACTGCTAAAAAAGAATCAGGACTGCGTTTGGACAGAAGATTGTCAAACTGCCTTCTACAGTATTAAGGAATATCTGTTGAATCCTCCGATTCTATCACCTCCAGTGGAAGGAAGACCACTGATCATTTACCTCACAGTCCTAGAGGACTCAATGGGATGTGTACTTGGCCAACAAGACGAAACCAAAAGGAAAGAGTCTGCCATTTACTATCTGAGCAAGAAATTCACCGACTGCGAGACTCGGTACACGATGCTCGAGAAAACTTGATGTGCTTTGGCTTGGGCAGCCAAACGTCTGCGCCAGTACATGATTCGTCACACTACTTGGTTGGTCTCCGAAATGGATCCAATCAAGTACGTTTTCGAAAAGCCTGCTCTCACGGGAAGAATTGCCCGTTGGCAGATGTTGTTATCAGAATATGACATAGAGTACCACGCTCAGAAAGCCGTTAAGGGAAGTATTTTAGCCGATCATTTGGCTCATCAACCGATTGACGATCAAGAATCAATCGGGTTTGACTTCCTAGACGAAGATGTCATGTATCTAAAAATGAAAGATTGCGATGAACCGTTACCCAGTGAAGGGCCAGAACCAGGTTCCCAATGGGGACTTATCTTTGATGGAGCAGTTAATCATTACGGAAATGGAATTGGGGCAATCATTGTTACCCCTCAGGGTACCCACATTCCTTTCACCGCCAGACTTACGTTCAAATGTACGAACAACGAGGCCGAATACGAAGCTTGTATTATGGGTCTCGAGGAAGCGATTGATTTAAGGATAAAAAACTTGGACGTATACGGTGACTCAGCCTTGGTTATCAATCAGATAAAAGGAGATTGGAACACATACCCATCAGGATTGATCCCTTACAAAGACTACGCAAGAAGGTTGCTACCTTTCTTCAACAGAGTTGAGTTCCATCATATCCCTCGTGAAGAGAATCACATGGATGATGCCTTAGCCACTCTATCTTCCATGGTTAGTGTAGGTCAGAGGAATGGCCTACCTAAGATTGACATAATACGCCTTGAACGGCACGCTTACATCTTCACGATTGAAGCAGTCATAGACGACAAACCTTGGTATCACGATATCAAATGCTTCCTTCAGAAACAAGAGTATCACCTGGGGCATCCAGGAAAGATAGAAAGACCCTCAGAAGATTGGCTGGAAACTTCTTCCTGAGCGGTGACACTCTCTATAAGAGAAATTTTGACATGGTCTTGCTCCGATGCGTAGACAGACCAGAAGCAGAAATGCTGATGAAAGAAATTCATGAAGGATCCTTTAGCACTCATGCCAACGGACATACAATGGCGAGAAAAATTCTAAGAGCAGGGTACTATTGGTTGACAATGGAATCTGACTGCTACAAGTACATGAGGAGGTGTCACAAGTGTCAGATATACTCCGACAAAATTCATGTACCGCCATCACATCTTAAAGTTCTTTCTTCCCCATGGCCATTTTCCATATGGGGAATCGACATGATCGGCATGATTGAACCTAAGGCTTCAAACGGACATCGGTTCATCCCGGTAGCCATCGACTATTTCACCAAGTGGGTCGAAGCAGCGTCATTCGCCATTGTAACCCGGCAAGTGGTGGTCCGATTTATCAAAAACAATATCATCTGCCGTTATGGTGTTCCAAACGAGATCATTACTGATAATGGATCTAACTTGAACAACAAGATGATGAGAGAGTTATGTGAAGAGTTCAAAATCGAACACCATAATTCATCTCCCTACCGACCCAAGATGAACGAAGCGGTAGAAGCGGCCAATAAGAACATCAAGAAGATCGTTCAAAAGATGGTTGTAACCTACAAAGACTGGCACGAAATGCTACCCTTTGCTCTTCACGGTTATCGCACATCTGTCCGCACTTCAACAGGGGCAACCCCTTTCTCTCTAGTATATGGCATGGAAGCAGTGCTCCCCATAGAATTAGAGATCCCGTCAATCCGAGTATTGATGGAAGCTAAGCTCACCGAAGCTGAATGGTGTCAAAGTCGACACGACGAACTGAATCTGATCGAGGAGAAGCGAATCACGGCACTATGCCATGGTCAGCTGTATCAATAGAGAATGAAGAGGGCGTTTGACAAAAAGGTCCGACCTCGTGTTTTCAGAAAAGGAGACCTCGTGCTCAAGAAGATACAACAGTTTCTCACTGATTCGTGAGGTAAATGGACTCCGAATTATGATGGCCCCTATGTGGTCACGAAAGCTTTCTCAGGCGGTGCCTTGAGACTTGTAACCATGGACGGAGAGGAATTTTCCTACCCCGCGAATTTTGATGTAGTCAAGAAATATATCGCCTAAACTAAAAAAAAAATGTCTCGGTGGATTGAAAACCCGAAAGGGCGGTCCAGGCAGAAGTTAGAGACATGAAAAAAAATCATCCCGTTGGATTGGAAACATCATAGTACAATCCAGGAAAAAATTAGGGATAATGGCAAGTAACTATGTTCAACAGAGGCAAGTCTCTCAGCAGCAACAATTACACCATCCATCGGAGGAAAACTCCAGTCAAAGTCGTCTTCGACAGAAGTTCAGGATGTCCCGAATTCAAAGTTGGTAGAAGGATAGTGGTTGTTATGTTTCAACGTAGCCCTTTTCCCAGTAAATTACCATTTTCTAACTTTGTAAATACTCTTCGGAATCACGCGTTTGGCTGATCTCCGTCTTATCAATAAAATTTGAGCCCTTGTGCTTTTGTTTGTAATTCTCATTTGTTTTAGCTTTATAGAATGACATTTTAACATGATTAACGATTCTTGAAATAAAACAAAAATGAATTTACTTGTTAAAACTTTTTCTGCTTTTTAATAAAGACGGCAATTTCTTTTGACTGTTGAACATTAGAAGAACATCAGTCGCTTCTCCAGAAGTAATTGAACCTCAAAGTGCAGAATCAAAGTACTCTTTCTAACCCATTACGCCTGAATGAAGGGATCAACTGTGTCAGAGACCTTATTTCGTCTGACACGCCTCGGCCGAGTTCTTATCTCCTAAGCCCGATCAACGGTATTCCCCGTAGGGACTATCTCTCCTAAGCAAGGTGGAATTATTATTCTGAACCAACGGTACTTCTTCGCCCCGCGATGGCCGAGTATCCAGTCATGTTCACCTGTCAGTTTGTATGTCGCGTCAGTTTTGTCAGCATAAACATACATACATCATGCATTATTGATTTACATTCACATTTCATATTGCATCACTGTCACTCTAGTCGGTCTTGTCCCCTAGTGATAGAAGTTCCCTCAATCGAGTTGTCAGTTCTTGCCTCGTCAGGAAACGCTACGTTTGAACAACCTCGCCTCCAATTTATTTCTGGGAGGAAGTTGGCCTTTTACCACTTTGATAACTTGAACTTCTGAAAAGCCAGAGAAGCTTTCTACAAATGTCACTCTTTGCCATTGAAGATGATATCCTTGCTTTCCCGGTTTAAAGAAAAATCCCCAGAGAAAGCCTCCTAAGCAGAGATTTGGCAGTACAGCTGCCATTCTCCGAAAAACCCACCGATGAAAAGGTCATCGGCACCTCAAAATTGGATCCCATCATATGGCATTTCTCCGAAAAGATCCCGAGAAAAGTATGATGTAAGCCCCAAACGAGAATAGTCTCTCAAGAGACTCGCTTTCCCCAGTAGAATCGACAAATGACGTCTCCAACAGAGAAGTTTGTGCAACTCTACAACTCAGGCGACTGGGTTCTCCAGCAAGTCTGACATCAAAGCTTTTTCCATCAAATCGCATCTCCCCAGGAAAATTTGCCGAGAAGTTTGAGGGAAATCCGCTACAAATAACGTTCCTTGTCAATAAAGTTTATTGACAAAAGAAACTGAGACTAGTTCCTAGGTGGGAAACCAGGATCGAGGGGAAGTTTAAATCAGAAACTAAGACCAGTTCCTTGGTGGGAAACCAGGATCGAGGGCAAGTTTAAATCAGCAACTGAGACCAGTTCCTTGGTAGGAAACCAGGAACGGGGGGGAGGTTGACAAAAGAAAACTGAGACCAGTTCCTTGGCTAAAAACCAGGATCGAGGGGAAGTTTACCTTTTCTAAGCATCATTGCTTAGCTAAAGAATATGGATGCGATCCGCCATTCATAATCACTATCAAAATTTCGAGTATTCCGATATTTAATCCTCTTGCACCTCAAATGCCCGAATACCTTCGTCATTCACACCTTCGGGTCCAAGAAGATTAAATAGGGGCATCTGTCATACTCCAAATTTTGACCACTAAGATGTCCCATCATTGTGTCAATCATCATCACAATATGGATGAACCATCATGCCTCACCAAATGCCTCAAGGGTTGTTGAGCATTCACTACAATCAAAATTTGGGTTTTAAGCCCTCTCTGAGTGCTTAGACAAAGGATAAATCAAGGAATGACATGATCTTAAACTTGTCTAACCTCTCAAACATCCATAATGGATCAAAAGGACTCCCACTTCAAGGATCAAGCACAAGGCTGCTCCGTTCTAGGTGGATTAAGTCTCAAGATCAACAGTGTCACCAAATTAGGGTTTTGGTCGACCAGGGCCTCCAGATGGAAATTTTTCATCTGGGTACAAGCCAATGATCCAAAACATAACCTAATATACTCCATGGAACCTCATGGACATATTCGTCAAGTCAATTTTGCCTCAGGGGATGCATACATCAAAAATCAGGAATTAGGGTTTCTTGAACTAATTCACCCCTAAGTTGACTTTTGGGGCAAATCATGAACCAAGACCTCAAGAGAGGGTTTGAGGGTCTCTAATGAACTATATTGATCCATTTGGAACAATGGATTAATCCAATAAGCTTGAGCAACAAGTCTCAATTTCATCTGCACCACAATTAGGGTTTTAAGGAAAAAAGTCAACTGTAGCTTTGACTTTTGACCAGGACATGCTCCCAAGCCCTAAGACATGATTCAATATGCCATATACCACCCATGGAACATGTCCATAAAGTTTGATTTAGGTCAAGGACATGATTTCCTGAAGAATTGCACAGTTTGGAATACATCTGATAAAAAGTCAACTGTGCACAAAAGTCAACTTTGACTTTTTGAGATTTTTCACCAAAATGGTTTTTTAACCCTAAAATGATGTTAATGTATGATTTGAATCATCATTCATCAAGAAAAATCAAGAAAAGTTGGATAACTTGTAAAAGGGGTAACCATAAAAACTTAAAAAATTTTCTAAGTTAAAAACAAAGTGACAAGGGCACCAACTTTGAAGGATCATAACTCCTAAACCACAAAGCCATTTTTTATCATCCAAAGATGGATTTGTAGCCCTCATTACCCTCTACAAAAACTTCAACTAGACCTAAGTCCAATTCATTAAGGATTTTTAGTTATGGAGTGATCAAAATGGCTGAAAAGTGAAAATGTCACTTTTTCCAACACTTAGTGAAATTTTCACTAAGTCAGAATATGCCTTCGCTTTTTGCCAAATGTAGGGGGATTTTTCACTTGGATTCAAAAGAGATCAAAACCAAACATGTTCAAACAGTTGTTGTATCATGTAAGGGCTTTCCAAAATGGTCAAGAACATTACCAAATTCAACTTACACCATGAGATATGACATGGCAAGTTGCCTTGCTGAAATCTGTCAAAGGCAAGGCAGAATTTGCAATTTTGCTCGATTTGCCAAAATCAGCCAAATTCAAATGCTCCTATCCACTTGGACACATCTGAGGATTGAATCTAAAGGGGACAATCACTGAGCCAAGCCTCTAAAGTCCATGGAACAAGAAATAGCATGTTGAACCTAGAAAGGCCAAAATAGGGACAAGACTCCAAATTTGGATTGAAGCATTCAATGGAAGCATCAAGGTGGCATGGACTGAGCCATTCTCATCTCAAATCAGTCAAGATTTATCCAAGACCAAGGGAACCAAAGCTCTGTGCCCTAACCTCTAGTCAATGGCTAGAGGAGACTTGGATTTTCATTTGCCAACATTGGCCAAACCTACTTACCAGTTGCCATTCACTATTCCTTGCAAAACAAACTTGCTCTATTATAAATAGAGCTCAATTGTGATCAGTTTGAGTACACCAAAGCCATCTAACATATGCTTTCCTCAAAATCTCGTTCTCTTGGCAAAAATGCCTTTCTTAGCAAGGTAGCTATCGGGTTTTGAGTTTGAGAGTATTTCCAATCAAGCCAATCACTCACACACCTCACATACATCATATAGAAGTGATCCAAACACTCACATAACATCTGGAACACTGATTTCACAAAATCACCAGCCAATTGCTCAAGTTCTTGACAGTTTTGCAGTTGAGGTGCCATCTTCAACTCCAAACCATTTCAATCCATTCCAAGCACTCAGACACATCACTTGGTACCTAGGGAAGCTATCCACATCATTGTAACCTAGCTGTAACACCTCTAACACAAATCACGATCACCAGCTGCAAGTGGTAAGCATGAGCTCTTCTAACTCTATGATCCATGCAATTTTTGTTGCACAATAATTTGGCCATATGCTCATAATCATGCATGGAATATTTTCCCTCAATTAATTGCATTGTTTGAATTGTGTATCAAAAATCCTAGCCTTCATGCAGAAATTAGGGTTCTTGAGGATTTTTCATGATTTCTTGTTATATGTTTAATTTAAATGAAATTAATGGACATAGACATGATCGTGAGGTTGAGACGAGCATAATGATATGTGGATTGCATGTTATAATCAAGTATTCAGGGAGATTGGATAGAAAATGCAAATCAGCCAAACCCAGAACACGCGCGTGTTCTTCAGCTGTTCTTGGCGCCTTTTTTGAATTTTCAAATATTTGAATTTTGTGATTTTTCTTTAATTGATTCAAAAATTAATTTCTCCCTGAGTTTTAATGATTTTGAGTTGATTCTTTTTTTAATAATTCACAAAAATGTTAAAATATTTTATTTTCCCAAAAAATCCCAAAAATATTATTTATTTCATATAATTGATATTTTTGCAAAGAATTAATATTTTAATTGTGTTTGACATGTTAAATATTTTTTCCACATTGATTTTGCAACTTTTAATGGTTTCTAATTATTTTGTAGGTCAATACTTAATTTTTGAAGAATTAATCCAAGATCACAATTTGTTTTTCACATGTTAAACAATTTTGATCATTTTAATTGTATTTTTATTCAATTAAATACATTTTTGAAAACAAATTAGGGTTTTTGGATTAATTCAACCCTCATAAATCATTTTCAAAATTTTTTGGGCCTTTAATAGAGTGTAAGACCCAATCCTTTCTTGACCAAAACATTTTGGGCCTCACTGTATTATATAAGTCCCGATACCGTCAAAAACAAACGGCGCGATCGTCACCTTTTGAAAAATAACCTTGGGCCTCTCCTCGAGCTATAAGACCCATTCAAAACTTTTTTGGGCCTCTAATAGAGTGTAAGACCCAACCCCCTTTTAACCAAAATCATTTGGGCCTCACTTATTGTATAAGTCCCTCCGCGTTAAAAGAAAATCTCGGCGCGATCGCCATTTTTAACGAAAAATCAATTGGGCCTACCTTCGTGTTATAAGCCCCACTCTTTTTCTTTAAAACTTTTGGGCCTCTTGAAAGAGTGTAAGTCCCATCCCTTTGTACAGAAAAACATTTTGGGCCTCAGTCACTTGTATAAGTCCCTCTGTACAAAATCAAACAGTGCGCTCACTGATAAAACCCTTGGCCTCTCCTTGAGCTGTAAGCCCCAAATCTTTCTTTTTCAAAGCACTTTCTCCTTTGATTTTGAGCATACTTTTGTTTTCAATCTATCTTTGTTGAACAACTAACCAAACAGCATGGAAGCTCTACAACCGAGTAAGTGGTTATTGCTTTCATTTACTGCTTTCATATACATATAACTGTATTGTGGGGCTGTTTCAATGTAAGTCTTCTTTCATAAACTCATATCAACTGTGTAATAATAATATAGATATTTAGAGTTTCCCCAGCAAATACGTCTAGAACTAGGTGACGCCGTTTCATTTATTCGTAGAAATAGACAACTAGATCCCCAATAGGATCACCAGATACAGTCTTCTCTTCGGCTGTCCTCATTAGGAATTGTCAAGAAACTCTACTCCTAGAGATGAATGTATTCTCCGTGAATGGCATCTTTGAGTTTCTTCCAAATTCTCGAACTTTCCCGACTTGATCTATTCCTTGTGAATAGCTTGCCTTGAATTTCTCGGGGTTTGGGGACCCACGGGCTTCTTAATAGCATCGGCCTCCTCTTGGGCATCGTACAAGGACCCACAGGCTTCCTAAAAGCAACCCCGCCTCCTCTTGGGCTTAGTACAAGGACCCTACGGCTTCTTAGAAGTATTCACAGCCTCCTCTTAGGCTTCGTATAATGATCTCTTCCTCCGGGAATGATATCCTTTTCTTGGGCTTCGTACAAGGACCGATCGGCTTCTTAAAAGTTTCCAGCCTCCTCTTGGGCTTCATACAAATTGTCCCGATGACCTCCTAGAGGTATAGGAATAGAACTTAGTCATCTGCATAGAACAGTCCTTTCATAGAGTCTACTACAGTTTTCCAAAGCACAGTACAAAAGATGAAACTCTAGACTTGGACAGTCTAATTTCCTTGAATCTCAAAGACATTCTCAAGTGACCCCTTCGTTAAATAGGATGGAAACCTGTAGACTCGGACAGTCTCAATACCCTTCGGATTTCCCACTTTCTTAAAGAACAGGAATAACCCGGATCCTTGAATCCAATCCTTGAGTACATCATGCTCATATAAGAACTGATTTTCTCTTTCAAAATCAGTATACCGGACCTGTCACTCAACTGAAATAGTAACCATAGCCTCCTCTTGGGCTTTGTACAATGATTCTCCCCAACGGAGTCAAACAACGTTTAGCCTCTCTCTCGGGCTTTGTACGAGACACATAAGTGACTCCCTCGTTGAGTCAATCACCCCTTTCGCCTTCATCTCGGGCTTTGTACGAGATACAAAAGGGTTCTTATTGAGCCAAACAAACAACAGCCTCCATCTCGGGCTTTGTACGAGGTACAAAAAACTCTCTTGTTGAGTCAAATCGCCTCCATCTCGGGCTTTATACGAGATACCAAAAGACTCCATCGTCGAGTCAAAACCTTTTAGCCTCTCTCTCGGGCTTTATATGAGACACATATCAGTCTCCTCTTAGGCTTTGTATAAGAAAACCACTGGTTAATCCAATTAACCTTTTAGGATCAAAGTTGTGCCTCGTTCACAGTACACAAACATCAACAACTCCTTCCCCTCCATCTAATCGCTGTAAGTGGCAAGCCTCTGGAGCATCTACATCCATGCCACTGTCCCTCTTTTAACATGAGAAATCCCTAAGGAAAGATAGCATTGCTCTACACTGAGTTAAAGTCTTCTCCTTCAGGTTAAAATCCCCTTTAAAGGAAATTATGGCATTGCCGGATTCACAAATCCCGGTTAAAGTAATTCTCCCTTATAAACAGTTGTGACATACAACCCCCTCTTTAGAGATTACAAATTCTCTCTAATGACAACACCTTTCAGCTTCACATCTTGGGCTTTGAATAAGATACAAATATACTTTTTCAGCTTCACATCTTGGGCTTCGAACAAGATATATATCACCTTTCGCTTCACGTCTTGGGCTTTGAACAAGACACCAAAACACCCATTTCCTCCCATAGAATAGGAGGAACTACGAACGCTCTGATTTCCCTATTTTGGATAAACGGGAATACGTAGGCATAAGATTGAAAGAAAAATATTAGCGAGCACACTAAACAAAAACCCAAAATCCCATATCTCCATCAATCAAAAGCAGTAATTCAAAAGCATCAGTCATAACATCCTAATCATTGTTCCCCGCCAGAAACCTTCTGCCAAGATAAAAAGAAAGAAAACAGTATTGGCGAAAATACAAATAACCAGTACAAAGGCCCCCCACATTGATAGCATCCGTAACCTAACAGACCGCTGTTTAAACTCAGTATGCAAAGCAGGGTTAATTGGAGACATCTATTTCCCTTCCTTCATCAGCTTTAATAGGATAAAAAATGAATCGACCTGTAGTTTAAGCTCAAACCGCAGAGAGCGACCAGCGCTTAAGAATCGCGTCCAAAATCGCTCGCTACACGAAGGACTTAGTTCGACGGAGAATGATTTTTCTTCATTCTTTCTTTCCGGTGATGAATCGATGATGAATTGATGAATGATGGTGAAGAGTGCGTTTCCTGTCGACAGCGTTTCTTGTCGACGGCGAAAGTTTAAGGTTTGAAGGGAGAAGAGTGTGTGGGTGGCTGACGACGTTTCTTTCCGATGATGAATCTGAATGATGAGAGGTTTTTTTTTTTTGCTAAAAGTTTCCAAAAATTGTGCGCCAAAAATTTCCGCCAAAATGCTAAAAGTTTTTTGTTGTACGTGTTTGTTTTATTTTATTTTATTATTTATTATATATTTTATAATATAATAGCACTTTTTTATTAATGCTAATAAAGATCAATAAAATAATAGAGTTTTTTTTTAAATTGCTATCTTAATAAAGAGTATTGATAGCGTTTTCAAGAAAGTGCTATTTTAGTAAAGTTTAATAATAGCGTTTTTCTACAAAGTGCTATTAAAGCCACATTGCCTGTATCCTATGATAGCGTTTTCAAGAAAGTGCTATCTTACTAAAGTTTAATAATAGCATTTTTTTACAAAGTGCTATTATAGATGTATTTGTTTCCTTTTTAATAGCACTTTCTTTAAAAACGCTATTAAATTAGGTGATACAAAAAATCAATTTTGGCGTAGTGTACAAAAATAATGCATTTAAGCCTCAAAGTATTATTTTCGGCCTCGACTCAGTTGCTACTAGCCTCAACTTTGCGTCACATAGGTTGAGTCTACAGGATTTATTCATTTAATTTTAATTTTTAAAATGACTTTAATAACAGTGCCCACTTTAACGGACACTAGAAAGGAACTTATTAAAAATTTAAATAATGCTCGATCATTGAATCACAACAAAATATAACATTCCAACAACATAAAAACAATCTCAATATGACTCAAACACAACAATGAAAATGACACACTAATGTTACATGCAACATACCACTATAAGAATAGTTGTCTCCTGCCACGTGATTTAGTGAAGTGAAAAACATGTGAAAAAATATGGACAATTGCGACGTGTTTCTCACGTTGTGACGTGAAAATCACGTCGCAACGTTTAAATTAAAAAAATAATAACTAAAAGGGTCATTCCTACTGAAGAGGGAAGTTTAAAATTTTCAAAATTTTTGTGGTACCGTGAATATCACGTCGCAACTGTTTAGGAGGAAAAAAATCTGATGGGAAAGTGATAGGTCACTGGTGCTGCGGGTTTACTGACAAAAAGAATATGACCGTTGGAACATAGGAAAAGTTGCGACGTGATTATCACGTCGCTACATGGTTAATATTTATTTCAAAAATTTAAACGTTAGAGTTTGCGACGTGAATATCACGTGGCAACTTTGCGACGTGACATTCACGTCGTTGATGGTTTTATTTATTGAACGCGTGAACCATTTTTCAGACCATACTTCAATTGTTTTCTTCTTCTTTCGCTTTATGCCTCTCTTCCTTCACTTATTCTTCGTCTTCTTTTTCTTCACTTTTCTGATTTTTGTTTCTTCTTCTTCTTACCCATTTTTTCTTCATCTTTCTGCCTCTGCTTCTCCAAAATCAAACTGTCATTGCTTCTAAGGGAATATATTTTCACACTTAATATGATTTTTGTTCAATTTTTTTTATTAATTTCGTTTAAAGTGCAGTATTTTCCGAGTTAAATATTTACACAACTACAAAACGCGCAAACAACAACGCCAGGTTTACAACGACAACCTATACACCACTGTAATAGTGCGTTCTGGATGCGCGCATTTTTTTAAGTCTTATTAAAATGCTTTTAATGGTGGTTAAAATTCCAACCGTGGTGAAATGTGAGGCCTTTCGCCACGGTTAATTGAAAAACAGTCATAGCGTCTCGTCATGGGTTCAAGTCCCAGCACCCACATTTTTTTTGTTTTTTACATATATTTTCAAATACCGCGTTGATACTTCGAAACTCATCCGCTAACTTTTTTTTATATTATTTTAATTAGAAATTTCAAGGGTATAATAACTGTTGTTGTAAACACCGTGGTGATACAATCAAGTTTTCATGGGTTCGAACCTCATCGCCCTCAAATAGTTTATTCCTTTGACATAAATGCTCCCCTTTTTAGTTTTATTTTTATTTAACTAAAAAATAATAGGGATATCACCACGGTTATTTATTAAAACCGTTGTTACAAACTGAAGCTTCTTTATGTGTTTTAAACACCAAGTATATATCCATTTATCCACTGAAAAAAGAAACAAGACGAAACAACCCTAACACCAACACTGTCACCATCGTCGGGAAGAAAACAACAACAACAAGAAAGTATTATACTTTAAGGTGTTTCAATGTCGCATTTGAAGACAAACTCATCCAAAGGTGTTTATATGTCTTCTTCCGCTGTAAAATCTCGATCTAGAAATTTATGTGGTTGTGATGGTCGTATGGTTTCGTACCAATGCAAGAAGGGGCAAAATAAAGGAAGGCTTTTTTGGTGATGTCCAATTTGGAGGAGCGATGAAACATGTAATTTGTTCATATGGGATGAAGACATGGGAGAAAGTGGTGGAAATGAAGATGAGAGCATAATGAAGTCAGAGTTGGAAGTTGTGGGCTATTTGAAGGTTATGTATGAGGATTTAAAGAAGAAGAACAAGAATTTGAAGAACAATATGAAATCAGAGAAATTTTCTGGAAATCTCAAGATGTTATGTTTTCTTGTCTCCTTTATGTTTAATGTTTACTCTGTTATGAAATGTATTATTTGAATTAGGGTTCGAATTACATTGTTGATGTTTAAACTGCAGATGCATTGTGAATTACATTGATGATGTTTGAATTACATTATGAAGACAGGAATGCAACTAATAAAAGACTGTTTCTTACGAGTAAGTTCAATGCAAACTTTTGAATTTTCAATTAGTTATCTGTTTGTTAGTATATTAGTTGATAGATATTGTAGCTGATAGTTTAAGTTGTTAAGCAAAAAGATTAAAATTTCATTAGATAAATTAAGTTTCATTACATAAACTTTTTATTACATAAACTTAATCATCAAATCTAAATGCTCTGGATGAGAGGAAATTTGACCAACCATAGTTAGCCTCATCATCATCATCATCAGAATCGAAAACAACCTTCTGTCTTCTCAACATTCTTCTCCTTCTTCTCCCCACCCTCAGAGCTCTCCTTCTTTCCACAACAGTCTCCTCTACAACGGCAACTTGTTTATTCTGAGAAAGGTTTTGAACGACAACCCCCTCTACAGCAACATGTTGATTTTGAGGAAGGTTTTGAACTACATCCCCCTCTACAACAACAACTTAATTCTCAACATTTTTGGTAGCTTGAGCAGTAGAACTCATTTTGATTTTTTTGGATTAAGTTGTTTTTATGTTTTGGCTCTTACGCTTTTATATTGTTTCTTCTGATTCTTCATCTTCTCTTGAAAGTTGGATAGGTTTCTGTCAACCTCGAGCTGTTCAATTAAAGATTATATCTCTTTATCTTTTGAAATTTCATTTTTCATCCTTTGATATTCTTTCTTAATTACGTACAGCTTGATGTAATAATGGTCTTGATATCTGTTCACAAATGGTGTATTGCTGATTCTGGTATGATACGTTTGCACTACTAGAAGTACTTTGTTTTCCTGCGGATTTACCTGTGGATTTTGATAAAATTTCTGTAGGAAACATGTTACCTGCGACTCCTCCTGCTATCTTATGTTCCCAGCTAAATCCTTCGTGGGTAATTAATTTTAGCAGGTAAAGTCGCAGAAAAAAGTCACAGGAAAAAGTCGCAGGAAAAAATCGCAGGTAAAACAGCTAAAATCGCAGATAATACCGCAGGGAATTGAAATTTTCGCAGGAAAAGTCGCAGCAAATTGAACATCTGCAAGTAAATTTGCAGGTAATTTCTCTCTCAAGTTTCTAATTTTTATTATTAATTTTGTTTAATTCATATTTAAAATATTATAATTAATGTTAAATATCAAAGTAACAATAATATAAAAATAAAAATCTAATTTGAATAAACCAATGCAACACTAATCACATTCAAATTTTTAAAGCAACCAAACATTACTATAAAGTCAATAACAAGTACTTCTAGGTTTTTATTACTAAAAATGACACAATCAAGTTACTAATAATCACTTGTCCAACCAAATTAATAAGAAAAAATAATGCAAATTTCAAACTTGTTAACAAGGAAAAACAATCCAAATGAAAATTCACTACTAATGTGTTCACTAATGTCTTCATCTGATTCATCAACATCATCTTCACTTGGATTATCAGTTTCATTAGTGGCTTGAATGAACTTGACTTCTCAAATCATCAAACTCTTGAGTTACTCGAAAGACTTGGTTGAGTTGATAATGGAACCAGAGTCTTGGCAATGATTCCAAGACCAAATACCCTTCCTTTCTTCTTTCCAAATGACTCCACCCATATATGTAAATCAGACGGCATTTCAACAGTAGGTTGACTATCAATATATCTAAAGTTTATAGGAACAAAAGAATGCTCATTTACTCTATAATTCCATAATTTGAGAGCATACTTTGATAAATCCAGACATAAGTCCCAATTTGACCCCGTGCTTTTCAAAAAAAGCATCCTTATAATTAGCACGGAGTTTCATTAAATTTGACCTATCATAAAACGCAGAGCAATCAGTGAGAGAATGAATTGTAATCCAATATAAGGCAATTATTACAAGTAAAGCAACAGTAAATTTAGACTATTGTGTACCATAATATAGTGCCCATAGTTTCCGATATTCCAATTCAAAGTAAGTAAGCATCACCAAATAATTCATAATAGTGAATATTTACACATGCAAAACCCCAAAGCTTGAGGAAATATTCAAGGCTTCTGCTACAATTTGACAGTTAACGAAACTTACATATCAACTTCATTGAAGATTGTCAACATAGCATATGTGTTTTAGATATCCTTCAACCGTGTAGCAACCCGTTTCCGAATCCTTGTCATAGGAACCTTTGACGGTGAAGAAAGATATTATAATAAAAAAGTTGCTAAGCAAAACTCAGCCAGTAGATATAACAATCACAAAAAAAAAATGACTCACTCGTCTTTCTCTTTCCATAGGAGGAAGTTGTGGCTCAGATGGAGAGCTTTAGGAGCAAGTGCTTTAGGCTTCTCTTTCGTAGTAGTTTCAACTTTAGGAGATTAGTTCAAATCATACAAGACTCTGAACCTTAGAGCTTTCTTTTACTTTAGTGGTTCTTTGGAATCAATTCAACTAATTTTTACTTATTTAAAAAAGGGGTCAGTATTCCCATTTTTTTACATGTCGCTCCACACAAATGAGCTGTCAATATAACCTACGACTTTGAGCTCGTTGTGCTGCCTAATTCGGACCTGAACACCACAGGTCATACAAACCAAGTGAAGCTGTCTTTATTCCTTAGCTACTTGCAGGAAAACTTTGATTTCTTGGATCTAACTAATAATTAAGATTTTGTTTGGTTAACATTTTTCAGGGATGATCAAATATTACTCACTGCCCTATTTTATAAGTATTACTTTTTATATTTTTGGCAAGTAGATAAAAGTTCAGATAAAATACTATTATTCCAAGTAAAACATTGCAAATATTGAAACCAATGACTCTGATTTTTCTACCTAGAAAATTGTGACAGTCTATCCACCAAAGTTATTGAGAACAAAGAGTCTAAGTATGTTGAAGATTTAAGCTGACATGTGCAATTACCTGGGTATAGTCTTAAATCCAGGCTGCCATATTTATCATTAGGGGGAAAGTAAGTTCCACCCATTAAAGCTTTCAATTCAGGTTAAAGAACACAAGTCAGGGGCTAACCTCCAACATATAAACCCTACACATGTGTCATGTATACCTGAAGAGGAAAAAAAGTAAATTCATCTTGTTTGTTTACCAATGGAACCTCCCAATTTCAATTTCAGTCTTTCAATGCTCAAATATATACTTAGTAATCTGAAGTAGACTAACTGGTCTATAAATTACATGCATACCATGTAATAAAATATATAATGAATACAAGAACATGGTGGACTGCATTGAATATTTTTATGTGTTGAAAGAAATTTACAAGCTATTAACTACAAGAAGTTTTGGAGCCATGTATAATGAATGTTGTGCCTAAAAAACATAAAATGAATTTAGTTCTTAAGTATACAAGAAGCTACTCACAAGATACATTACTACAGTTCCGGAGTCCTGAAATGAACGATCAATTCCCGCTAGCAGTAGAATCTCAAACATAAATAAATTAACTACAACCGAATTTTAACATATTGCACTCATATCAACTGGCCTTCCTCTTTCGTTGTATTAAAAAAAAGCAGCCTACCTATCAAGAGCAATTAATCATGTATAACACATCAATTAATCAAAAAATAACGAAAACAAAGTAAATGAAACCTGTAAGTGAACAACAAGGGCAAGGAATGGTGCTGCTGAATGAAAGTGTTAAGATCTTGTTAAGGATTGAAAGTGGTGAGAGAATCTAATCGAATTTCAACAAGGTCTGCTCCATTGAGTTTAGCTTTTTGTATATCAAGTGCCATTTTTCCGACGGTTTCGCCCATTATACGGACGCAAATTAACGTCGCATTCTTCATCGTAACTTCAACTAAAGAAAAAGATAATAGAGTTTAATTAAGTAAAGAGGGTTAAACTGAGAGAATATAAGGAAATAAAAATGTTGTAGTTACACTTACCGGTGGTAGGTGCTGCTTTTCACTCTGTTGTGTGACAGAAAATGAAGGGGTTGCTGGATTATGTAATGGAATGGGGTTGGTGGAAGCAGTGGCAATATAAACCGAACCAACCGACCAGTTTGATAGGTGTTGCACCCCAAATTTTACCCTCAGATTCGTCTGATCTTTACCATATCACTTTTAATCGGCCATTCTGCATGTCATTCATGACCATGTTTATTTATATTTATCTAAATATTTATCTTAATTTACTTAGAATTAGGCTAGTTTAAACTTTGTTTTTAATTTAATTCAGTTTATTATTATTTTAATTTTAAACTTAACTTATTCCTAGCTTTAGTTTAGCTGTTATTTTATTTTAATTCAGTTAAATTTAGATTAATTTAATTCACTTTTAGGAATTAGGATGGTTAGACTTAATTGATTTGATTTTTATTAATTTAGTTTAATTTGATGATCTTTATTTTCGTTTACTTTGGTTCTTTTATTTTACATTATTTTGGTATAAGTATATTTGAAAATTATAAAATACAAAAGGAAACTTGTGGTGGCAAGTCATGGTCCCCCTGTGCAATGTACGATTTCCACACAACAGACAAAAACAACTTGCACCAAAGTTGCTCAATACAATCTGCAGCTGCACAAGCCGAACCAGCCTGCTATCACGCCTGCACCTTTGACTCTGCACACCTGCAAATTGAGAGCAACATATCATGAGATCAAGACAAAAGATTAGTACTTGCAAAAGCTTGGACAAGAAAACATCTATTAAAAGAGACTCGTACACAATAAGAGAAGAGGGAGTGATTCTTAAACGGGGGAGGCGAGATTGAAATAAAAAAGAAAACCTTGACATACAGGACTCGCTTCCATACTCCCTCAGTTGTTCTTCATTTCCATCGCACAACAAACCTTCAAAACAAACCCCTGCGTGTTCATTAACCTTTACCTCCAAATTCCTTTCCTTCAACCTCTTCTTAAACATCACCCTGTACATTTCCGAAACCACTTACAGCAACTCGCCACAACCAACAATCACTTCCGGCCACTTCACCATCCTTACAACTTAATCTTCAAACTTTTTCTTCCCAACACACACACGCCTCATCATTCACAAAAAGCCAACACGACACATCACCCTTCCTCCATTCTTAACCCTCAAAATCAAATCCACAATCACCAAATAATCACATCGCGCCTCAATCATTCTTCAACTCACAACATCAAACCCTTCAAACATCAACAACATCCGTTAACCCTCATTACCAGCCACCGTAAACAACCTCAACAACAATCGAAGCTTTCACAAAAAATGCATCCACCCACCATACGCACCGAACTGAGGCAGAAGGAAGATGAAGAATGGAGTTCGAACCCAAACCAAAGCCACAAATCCAAAACAGAAACGAAAGAAAGAGAAGAAGAGAAAGTGAACAGAGAGTTTGAAAAGAAATACGAACCGTAAATCAAACGAAGGGAGATCATTGTTTGCGGAAAGGTTGGGCTCGTCGATTGCGCATTTGTGATTGACACACTATTAGCTTCCGAGCCTTTCGATTCATTTTGACATTAATTTGGGTTTTCAGGATCTTGATGGTGTTGTACTATTGAAGATCTGCTTTTCACGGTTGCATCCTGTTAAACTGTGTTTCATGTTTTTTAATGACTTGATAAGGTTTGCTTTGGTTCCATCTTGGGCTTCAGACCCATCATTTTGTTCTTTTAACACCACCCTTTCTATTCTTTGACCGAGTTGTTTTGGGATGGGTGATGGGCTTAAAGCCCACATGATCCCACGTTTTTGCCAACCCTCCCTTTATTCTTTTTTTTTTAAATAGTTTCTAATGTTTTTTTAGCTAATTCTTGTCTTAATTTTTTTATTTATTTCCACTTCTATTTTGTTTACTTTAATAAAGAAGAGAGGTTTGCCAATCTATTCTATTTAAGTCTTTTGGTAAAAGAATTTGTATTTGACTCATGATTCTTTATTTTGGGCCTTAGATATAGGAAAATCATGATTTTTGTTGATTTATTTGAATCAATAAATTGTGATGAATATGAGGCCCATTTTCTATTTTGTTGATCAATGAGAGTTTAATTAAAGATTATCGATTTCATCGATTTAAAATCTTGATTTAGACTAGACCGACTTTATGTTTCATTTCGATCTCATTTTATTTTATTTTCGTTGGTCAATGAAGATCTAAATCTCTATTTAGACGAGACCGATTTTATTTTCATTTCGAGCCAGTTTCCTTATTTTTGGGCCAATGATATTACAGAAATCATGACTTAGTCGATTTATCAAGTTACTAAAAGTCGTGATATGTATGAGGCCGCCTTCATTATTTTACCGGTCAATGAAAGTCAAATGTCATAGATTATTGTTCTCAAGATTAAATCATGATTAAGACGAGATCGACTTTATTTTCACTTCCCGTCGCATTTATGTTCATCTACATTTTTTGACCGATGAAGTCTTTCTTTATTCACGAACGTTGTTATCGAAGTGACCAACCTTCATTATTTCAAATCTGTAGTGAGTGATCATTGAGATCTCTTTCTATACTTTGAGATCGTGATAGGTTACCTTCGACTAATCGACGAGAGTTTGGGATTTAAGACGAGGTCTCCACCTTTTCTTTTCGTGCGGCACGATTTCATCGGAGAATGATCTTCTATATCATTTCTCCATCGTGTCTTAACACAAAGATCAATTGTGCATCCTCCTATAGTATAGTCTTCCTCATAGACTGTACTACGACGGATCAGCACTACATTGGACCCGATTCATCG